>CM031236.1:670201789-670856277 GCA_018340775.1 Taxus wallichiana var. yunnanensis
GATTTTAATAAAGAGATGATTACTTTGTGTGTAATAATATCTCAATATGAGTAAATGATGAATACTTGAGTTGTGAAATCTTACTTTTCACAAATTGTTGAATACATTTATTTGATAGTTATCAATGTATGAAGCCGATAATTGGGCAATTATTGTAACAATCAATTGTCTTTAATTTCTAAATTAAATAAGCTATTTAGTGGCGTAGCTAATCGAAGGAATAATTAAATATACATGTTTTAATATATATTTAATTCGGCCTTTCGAGTAAACTTGGTATTAATATGATAAGATTGTAAATCTGTTGTATAGAGAATGGAAGAGTATCGTTGTAAAAGGTAATTTAAGGTTAAAGAATCAAACATCAGGAAAAAAGAGACTAAATGGGATGGTAAATAGATGAAAAGATCCATTAGGCATATTAAGGGATAAGTACATGTGGAATGCTGATATAGTTACATTTCAGCATAATGAATGTACTTATCTCATAAAGATCCTAGTTGGCCTTTGGCATCTATCTCAATATAAACTCTTGCAAGATAGGTTTAATTGGAAATAAAATAAAAACAAACTATAAAGATCTAGATAACTGTGAAAGGGATAGTTGTGAGGTGGCGGAAGACTTAAAACTCATAAGACTAGTGTGTTGTCTTGAGTTTAGCCGTAACTTGCATGGTGGATAACTTTGGCCAAAGTAATGCATTGATGGTTGTGCATTGTCTGATCACCTAGTCCTCCAATTAAATAAAAAAATTGTCTGTAACCTGATCATGGGAAGTTGAAATACTGAACATGAGGTAGACAATGGTCGGATACCGGAATACGAAGTCGGGAAACTAGCTTCGTGGTAGACCCAAGGACTTTCACATAGTTCCCATGACCTTTAAAAGGTTGAGCCGAAATGCTAGTAAGCATTGTCACTCGAAGTAGTGTGAAGAAGGAGATCGTGGAGATCTGGATACACCCTTCTCAGCTGCACATGGCTTACATGGATGTTATCAGATAGATCAAAAGAAAAATTGATTAATGAATTTGATTAAATAAATTTGTATGATTGTAGCTGTGTAATTTGTTATTATGTTTATGTGTTAAAAAAATCCTCATTTTTCAGCTCTTGTAATTTTGAGCGTTACATTTTGGTATCAGAGCCAGAGGCTCAGACACTTGGACATTAATGGGACACACGTTCTAATAAAAGTATCCTCTTTTATAAAATAAGAAACTATGGCTAGGCCGACAACAAGAGCTAGTATGGCAAGTGACAGTGGGGTAAATATTGATGACGTGTCGGATAATATGGCTGCTAAGTTAGAAGAAATCCTCAACCTTTTGAATGACACCGAAACCGAGTTGTTGCCTTAGAACAACAAGGTCAGGGTGGTGAAGAGAATGAGGATCGTAGGGATGAGAATCAGGGTGATGAGCAATATGATGATCAACCTGAGCACCTGAATGAAAGGGAAAATAAGAAAGCAAGGTTGGCTATTGAGTTAGCAAGGGACATTAAAAGAATATCCCCACCTAAATTTGATGGTACAACTCTTGGGGATGGTGCTGAAAATTGGCTCTCTGAAATGGAAAAGTATTTTGAGATTAGGGACTTTTCAGAGGAGACAAAAGTAGTATGGGGAGCCTACCAATTGTCCGTGAAGCATCTTCCTGGTGGGATAACCGGAAAATGGAACTAGGAATTGATTCTGGTATGATCACGTGGGAGCAGTTCAAGGCCTACTTCCATCAAAGATGGCTACCTCAGCTATACTTTGACCAAAAGATGGCAGAATTCAAAAATGACTCAAGGAAAGTACTCAGTTATAGAATATTGGGAACGTTTCACTCGATTGTTGAAATATGTTCCTTTGTATCAAAAGGATGAGAAGTTTAGAGTGAGAAAATTTATAATGGGATTGAATCCTAGTATTGGTGGTGAGGTAGATGTTCATGGACCTACCTCGATGGAAACAATGTTTGAAAAAGCTATCAAGCAAGAATAAAGTTATGAAGTATTTATGCCTCTAAAGAGGAAAACAGAAGGAAAAATAGCAATTTCCAAACATCAACCGCAAGTAAACCAACATGGAAAAAGGGAAACAACAAGTTCAAGCCTGTCAATAAAAGAGGAATAGGGTAGAACTATTGTGAATAATAATAAAAATGGGCAACAAGGAACAAGTTTCAAGCCAGAATAAGATTGAGAGAAAAGGACCATTGGGAGGATGTTTTAAGTGTGGTGGTGATCATTTTGCTAACAACTATCCGCAAAGAGGACAATGGAATAACCAGCAGAAGGGATTTACTGCGTAGTAAATAAAGAGGGGCAACAACATAAGATTTATGTTGCAGTCCATAATAAGCAAGTGGAAAAGCAAGCGACTCCAATAGAAACTTCAAGTAAGCTTTTTGGAGAACTTGTTTCTATTTTATTTGATTCGGTTCAACAGAATGTTTTGTTTCATCTAAAGTTGTTGATAAACTCAAAATAAGAGTTGGGTACATGGAACACACTTGGACTGTACAGTATGGAAATAATGTTGTACATAGAGTGAATCAGTGTTTGTTTGAGGCACCACTAGAATTACCTGAGTTCATGACAAGATTAAACCTGTATGTGGCACCTCTTGGATCCTATGATGTTGTCATAGGTATAAATTGGTTAAGTCAACATAATGCAACCTTGGATTGCTTAGGGAAAAGTGTAACCTGTTATGATGATCAGCAGAAAACAACAAGTGTTCAGGGTGTTAAAAGAGAGTTTGTCACTAGGTAGATTTCTACCATGCAGCTAAAAAAGGCAAAGCGGAAGGGATGCCATCTATATGCTATAAAAATAACAAATTCGGGACAGGAAATTGAGCCTGAAATTGAAGCATTTCCCATCCTAAGGGAATTTAGAGATGTGTTTCCAAATGAGTTCCCGGACTTCCACCTAAGCGTGAATTTGACTTCACAATAGAGGTCAAACCAGCAATGGAACCAATCTCCAAGGCACCATACAGAAATGAAAACAACTGAATTAGTTGAGTTGAAAGCTCAATTACATGAATTGTTGTCCTTGGGTCTGATTAGACCAAGTATATCACCATGGGGTGCACCGGTTATCTTCGTGAAAAAGAAGGATGGGACCCTCAGACTTTGTATTGATTATCGAATGCTCAACAAGGTAACAATGAAGAATCGGTACCCGCTGCCCCGAATCGATGATCTATTTGATCAAATGGGGGCGAAAAAGTGTTTTCCAAGATTGATCTTAGATCCGGTTATCATCAACTGTGAATCAAGGATGAAGATATCCATAAAACCACTTTTAGAACAAGGTATGGGCATTACGAGTTTACAGTTTTGCCCTTTGGTCTAACAAATGCACCTGCCGCTTTCATGAACTTGATGAACAACGTGTTTAGGGAATACTTAGACCAATTTGTACTTATCTTTCTCGATGATATATTAATATACTCCAAGAATGAGGAAGAACATGATGAACATTTAAGGATTGTGTTGGGAATTCTCAGAAAACATAAATTATATGGAAAATTATCTAAGTGTGCTTTCTATCAATATGAAGTACAATACTTAGGCCACTTATTAAGTAAAGAAGGAATCTCGGTGGACCCTTCGAAGATCAGTGCCATCATGGAATGGCCAGCACCAAAGGATGTGCATGAAGTGAGAAGTTTTATGGGTCTAGCAAGCTACTATCGAAAGTTCGTAAAGGACTTCTCTAGGTTAGTAGGACCTATCACTTCTTTGCAAAAGAAGGGTAAGAAATTTTTTGGGACAATAAGTGTGAAGAAGCCTTTAATGAGTTAAAAGGTAGACTCACAAGTGCTCGGTGTTGAAGATTCCGGATCCAAACGGGAACTTCTTAGTGGTAACCGATGCTTCAGGGGAAGGTTTGGGTGGAGTACTACTACAAGATGGGCATGTGGTAGCTTTTGAAAGTAGGAAGTTGAGGGTGCATGAAGTAAATTATGCACCACATGATCTTGAGCTTGTTGTGATTGTTCATGCGCTGTAGGTATGGAGGCACTATTTGCTAGGAAAACCTTTTGAACTCAAAACAGATCATCTTGGGCTCAAGTACATTTTTACGCAGCCGAATCTAAATGCAAGGCAGTGAAGATGGCTGGAGTTCCTAGAAAATTATGACTTTGATATAAATTACATTAAGGGAAAAGAGAATAGGGTGGTTGATGCCTTAAGTCATAGAAAGTAGATTGCTTTGCTATAATTACATTAAGAACCCAGTTCAAAGATGAAGTTAAAAATGAGTTAACCAATGACCCCTACTACAATCATGTTAAAACAACTCTAGAAAAAGATCCAAGGGACAAAAGGTATGATGGTTTCAAGGTGGAAACAGATGGGATTCTGCGTTATAACAACAGAATATATGTACCAGAAGGTAAAGAACTCAGAAATAAAGTCATGAGAGAATTTCATGATGCTCCCTATTCGGGACATCCAGGAGTAACAAAGATGATGGCGGACATCAAAAAAGTAATACTTCTGGAAAAAGATGAAAAATGATGTGATTCTTTACGTCTCACAATGCCTGGAATGTCAGCAAGTAAAGGTTGAACATTTACATCCAGCAGGACTATTATATCCTCACAACGTGCCAGAATATAAGTGGCAAGTTATAAGTATGGATTTTATCCAAGGTCTACCTATGTCCCAAAATAAACATGATGTTATACTTGTAGTTGTAGACAAGTTAACTAAAGTGGCACATTTTATAGTAGGTAATTTAACGGATAATTCACCCATCTTCTGACAAAAAGGTTTGTACAAGAAGTTTTCGATTACATGGAGTTCAGAAGTAATAATTTCAGACAGGGACTCAAGGATAACTTCAGATTTTGGCAGACTTTGTATGTTGCCTTAGGGACAAAACTGAACATAAGTTCTACCTACCATCCTGAAACTGATGGTCAAACCGAAAAGAGTAAATCAAGTGTTAGAAGATTTACTAAGAATGTATTGCATGGATCAGCAATACAAATGGGAAGAGTATCTTCCCTTGGTTGAATTTTCCTATAATAACACTTACCATTCTTCCATTCAGATGGCTCCTTTTGAGGCCTTATATGGTCGTAGGTGTAGAACACCTATAAGTTGGGATAATCCTGAAGATAGGGTACTGATTGGACCAGAAATGCTTTTGGAAATGGAAAAATAGGTTAAATTAATCCAAGAAAGATTGAAAGAAGCAACAAATAGGCAGAAAAGTTATGCAGATTTAAAAAGAATTGACAGAAAGTTTAACGTGGGAGATAAAGTTTTTCTTAGGGTCAAACCTAAAAAGAGTTCCATTTCATTTGGCAAGTCAGCCAAACTATCTCCTAGGTTTGTAGGACCATTTGAAGTCCTAGAGGTCATTGGACCAGTAGCCTACAAGCTAGCACTGCCTCCCGCTCTATCCAGCTGCCACAATGTATTTCATGTATCCTTGCTTAAGAAATATGTACCTGATTTAACACATGTACTTAATTGGGATTCATTGCAGGTTCTGGATCCAGGGGTAATCGCGGTTGATCCTATAAGGATACTAGAAACCGGAAGTTGCACTTGAGAAACCATGAGGTTTCACAATGTAGGGTCCAGTGGGACCAATATTATGAAGAAAGTGCCACTTGGGAGAATCTGGAAGATATCCAGACTACTTTTCCGCATCTGTTTGACTGATTTTTATGAACATGTTTTGTTAAAGTACTAAATTTAGTTTTTCTGTAAAAGTGGTAGATAAGAAAATTTTGTAGATAAGCCTACAACTGAATATTGGGACTAAGATACTTTTTGATTAATAGTTATTGTTGAAGATTTTGTTAATGAACCCAGAAAATCTATCGTTTAGGTAGTAATGTATTATGTCTACAGATTATATGACTGATTTTCTATATGTACAAGGGTTGTTGTGACCTTTATGATTCAAGCTGAAATAATATTGCTACAAATTCTAAGCTGATTTGAAATATATTTATGCAACAAATGAATAATGGGTTAGTTTATCTATTTATCCTGAAATCATCGAGACGATGATTATTCTAAGGGGTGGAGTATGTAACATCCCAAAATTTCTTGTAAGTTAAATTAACTATGGTTAAGTCTAAACAGGATTAGATGAGATCATCATTGGGTGTAAAATTCATTTGGTTCGTCGTATCATGACCCATAACTTCTGTTGCGGGGCATGACACTGCGGAATGAATAACCCCGCACCCACCTTGATGATCCTTCCTAAAACATGATTAGGCCTTAATCATAGGTAAAATGGTTCATAAATGATAGTGAATCTTTTGGTTATTTGTATTCGGTTACTTTATTTTAATCGGTTTGGTCGTCTTTTGTTTGTTGACTTTTGCATGACCGCATGATGATAATTGTCTCTGTTTTATTTGACAATGCTATATCAAGCCAACTTTATGAGAATATTCGAATTATTATTTACGGACTTGGTGATTTTCGTATTGGAATGTTTTATATAAACCTGGAAATTCAACTAATTTTATGGTAATATATTGTTGGAAATATGTGGACTTGTATTATGAAGGTTAATTTTAACTTAACCATTAACCATTTGGTAACAACTAAAGTAAAAAATGTATAAAACTAAAGTAAAAAAAAAATATGATATATATTATATATATATATATATATATATATATATATTAGAGGGATTTGGCATGTAAGCCAAAAGTTTTATTTAGTTATTGAAATTTATGGGTTTCATAAAGTGAAACACCTTCACATGGCACAAGTGTGCGGCATGCACTAAAACACGTACCAACATTGGGAAGCCCAAAAATTCTTCAATATGCTGCCCAACTATAGTTCTTTCATTATATTTTTTATTATTTTTCCTTCGTCTATTTTCATTCTCCCCTTCTGGAATACCTGCGTGAGTTTTGGAGGAAAGAAGGATTCAACTTGTTGGAGTGGGAAGAGTAGAAGGTTTCGATTCAGGTTTACTTCAGGCATGAATATCTTCTCCTTTCTCTGCTGCATTATTTGTAAAAAAATGAGGAAATACACATTTGTTTTTAATGGCAATCAAGGAAATTGTGGACAACTTTTGATTTAATTGTTTGGAGATGAAGTATGAAAAGGAAATTGATGGATTTTGTATTCTTTTTAGTTTTCTTTGTGTGGTTTTAACCTAACCCAGAAAAATACGCAGATGGGGTTTTGGGTTTTGATCAAGCAAAAATAAAGTAAAAGAAAGGTTAAAAATTCCTTCTCTGCATTATAATAAATTATACCCAAAAGGAAAAGAGTTGGGTTTTTCCTATACAGGAAGAAGGAAAACATTTTGTGAATTTGTGTGTTTAAAATTGATTTGTGCTTGTGGGTTTTCATTTTGTTAAACTGAAATTTGGTTGTGTGTTTTCTGTAAACAAATCGATTTGGGTATACAAATCGATTTGCATAAAGGAATCGATTTGGGTAACCCAATCAATATGGGTATGCAACCGGTTGGGGTTTTGTATTTTTCTTCTTGGTTGTTATATGCAGGTCTGATTTTTAATTTATTGAGATCTTTTGAATGATAATTTGTGGGTGTCAAAGCTCTTGCATGGGGCTGCATTTTCAGAAATTTTATTATTATGGACCACTAAATCGGTTCATGTATAAATGAGGGTGTCTTGTTATGTGTGAATAATTAAAAAAATGGCATTTAGCTTGTAACTTCCAGCCTTGAGCAATATGACTTGGATTCTTGTAAGACTGTGAAAAAGAAATTGCTTGTCTTGGTAAGGGCATGAAAGCCAGGACAACTTGACCGAGATGCACCAAGGAGTAATTGGAGGCATGATTGGGTTTAAAATAATGATATCTTATGAAAGAAATTATTAGTTTTTCTTTTACTAAAAAGAGTATGTTTAAATGATGTAACCATGGTGCTGTTATATTGTTGGTTGGGATGTTTGTTTACCAGATAGAACATGTTAAAGTGATGTAAATATGGTGATATTTGTGCTAATTTGTAGAGCTGCTCATTGACTGAAAAAAATACTCTTCTTAATCATATTGTTTTTACGAAGTTATGTAGAAATTTTAAATGTCAAATGCTTATTGATTGAAGTTGGAATACGGATGTATTGACCTTTGTGATTAGAGGGAAACATGATCGCTGAAATAGAAATTGGTTGTTCTATTTGTGTGCATCCATAGTTGTATCTTTATAGAAACTAGGTAGTAATACATTTTCAGTTGTATTACCATGTGCTTGTTGATAAAACAACATGTATATCCTTTCATATTTTATTAATTAATTGCATCAGAAAATGGAGTTAATATTCATGCCAGTTCATTTTGAACTGACATCATACCACTACTCCAGTCTTGCAGGACCATTAGCCGTTACATTCGGATGTGCGGAAACTCATGTCTTGTGAAGTTTTATCGTAGCATGGATCTAAATGAGATACTTGGATTTCAATTGGTGAAAGGATGATATCCTTGAATTTTTGGCTGAATTATTGGGATCTTGGACCCATTGTAAATATTCAAACCTCACTATGTGAGAATTATTATACCGGTTATATATTTCACCTTAACGGCATATGTAATATATGATTTTAATAAAGAGATGATTACTTTGTGTGTAATAATATCTCAATATGAGTAAATGATGAATACTTGAGTTGTGAAATCTTACTTTTCACAAATTGTTGAATACATTTATTTGATAGTTATCAATGTATGAAGCCGATAATTGGGCAATTATTGTAACAATCAATTGTCTTTAATTTCTAAATTAAATAAGCTATTTAGTGGCGTAGCTAATCGAAGGAATAATTAAATATACATGTTTTAATATATATTTAATTTGGCCTTTTAGTAAACTTGGTATTAATATGATAAGATTGTAAATCATGTTGTATAGAGAATGGAAGAGTATCGTTGTAAAAGGTAATTTAAGGTTAAAGAATCAAACATCAGGAAAAAAAGAGACTAAATGGGATGGTAAATAGATGAAAAGATCCATTAGGCATATTAAGGGATAACATGCGGAATCTTTGATATAGTTACATTTCAGCATAATGAATGTACTTATCTCATAAAGATCCTAGTTGGCCTTTGGCATCTATCTCAATATAAACTCTTGCAAGATAGGTTTAATTGGAAATAAAATAAAACAAACTATAAAGATCTAGATAACTGTGAAAGGGATAGTTGTGAGGTGGCGGAAGACTTAAAACTCATAAGACTAGTGTGTTGTCTTGAGTTTAGCCGTAACTTGCATGATGGATAACTTTGGCCAAAGTAATGCATTGATGGTTGTGCATTGTCTGATCACCTAGTCCTCCAATTAAATAAAAAAATTATCTGTAACCTGATCATGGGAAGTTGAAATACTGAACATGAGGTAGACAATGGTCGGATACTGGAATACGAAGTCGGGAAACTAGCTTCGTGGTAGACCCAAGGACTTTCACATAGTTCCCATGACCTTTAAAAGGTTGAGCCGAAATGCTAGTAAGCATTGTCACTCGAAGTAGTGACGAAGGGAGATCGTGGAGATCTGGATACACCCTTCTCAGCCACACATGGCTTACATGGATGTTATCGGATAGATCAAAAGAGAAAAATTGATTAATGAATTTGATTAAATAAATTTATACGATTGCAGTTGTGTAATTTGTTATTATGTTTATGTGTTAAAAAAAGTATACCTACACATGTCCAAAAACCACATCAAATATAATAAAAAGATGCGAGAATGTGGAGTCGATTGACCTTGGTTTTCACCCCGAGAGTGAATTTACAACCGAGAGCTACACTACATCTCAAACTCCATGTAGTTCCTATTAATGGATCAATGAGGTCAACGAAGAATTCCCTCTTTCTTTCAACAAATCCATGAAACACTTTCATGCTTTTCTAACCCTTTTGTACACGATGAGAGCTTGAAACAATTGCACCTGCACAATGTAACCATGATGATCCTTCCACCTAGGAAACATAGTGACTAATGAAATGTGAGACCAAAAACCTTTGAACCTTTAAATGATGATCAATTTTTCATCCCTCTTAACTCAAAACCCTCTAAAACTGCTCTATCTCCTTCTTAGCTCATGTACGCACTCATATGCACTTATTAAATCATATGAATTGAATGTTCACACTCTTTACCCCTACTAGATCATCATGACACTACCTCTACCCTTATCACATGGTCCTTAAGACCTCATTTTCTTAAGCATCACTCATTCATATACATTCCTCAAAACATCTCTTTGCTTCACATACACACCTTATGATGCAAATTAGGTCAAGTGACCTAGTAGCTTCTTCCTCTGATCTTCTCAACTTCTCATGCCTCTTCTCTAGATCCTCCGACCTCTTCACACACTTCCTCTTGCTTGCTCACTTCTTTATTCTCACAATCAAGCTGTAAAAATGCATACACTCATGCCTATATACAAGCTACATGCCACAATACCATATAGGTCAAAAAGACCATATGACCATGTAAGGTTAGTCATATTCAACATGAATAAAAACTTTACACATTCATACAAGTTACATAAAAGGACCATATAGGTTAGCATAAGCCTTACAATAAAAACTTGCTCAACTAGGCCTAATAGTTAGGTCTACACTTCTAATGGTCACATTTTGAACTTCAATGACACAAGGCAACTCTACCAAGACTCCATCAGCTCTGGACACTTCAATAACATCCTCTCATAACCATTAACAAGAACAAGTACCTCTGCAACCTCCATCTTCAACATGGATCACACCATAAGACAAGATCCATCAATTAGGTCTTAAGCACCTAATTATTCACTCTCCAAAAGTGAGTTGGTTCACACCTCAAATCAAGTTGTCAAGACACATATGGCACATCACTCGAAAGGTAGAGCCTAAAACAAGTTTTCATGCATTTCCTTCATATTATTGACCTAAAACTTTGCACAAAAATCTGGAATGGCTTTGCTCCATGATTTTCAATTCTCATTCATGATTTATTACTTTTGAAACTCACCATACTACCTGGTTCTCCCATGCATTTTTTCCTTGTATTCTGTGTCTTTCTTCAAAGGACCTTTAACATGTACTATGCATGAACCATGATCTTGTAAACCTTCCACACATGCTCTACAATGTCACAATACTCCTCACATGGTTACTTGTTCGACTTTCCTCGGCCTACTTTGCTTCATACCTCACACCGTGCTTTGCACTAGGTCTAGGACTAAGCCTTGTTATGTTTGCTTCAACCCATGCCATACCTGAAATCGACCTGATATCACCTTGTAGACATACACACACCTCATAAACATCTCTAAACATGTTCCACACCATATAAACCTTTGACCATCTCTGGAGCTCATACACAACACTTTGTTTACTTGAACCATGCATCAGAACATGCACTCACTCATAGACGCCATGCCACTTCACCAATGTAATACTTCATGACACAAAAATAGGGCACTACCAATCAACCTTCACATTTCTCGATGATTGAATCCTCATGGTGACTCATATGCCACTTGGACACCCTTTGCCATCAATGCAACTTGACATCAATGACAACACCAATAAAACTATGTTCAACAAGTGTTTTGATTTGTTATGTATTATAAGGAATTTCAAGAGTGTATATATTTGAGCATTTTTTGTTTCCTTTGAGAGTTGTGAGGTTTGTAAAATCTATTTTTGACACATCTAACACTTCTACAAATTTTGAAGTAAACAATCCAAAAGGACCCAAAACATAAACAATGACTATATTTTTTTGCTAAAATAGACAGTAAAAGCACAATAAAATGTCCCACTTTTTGGTATGGTTTCACCTTAGTAAACATGAATTTTCAGTTTAATTGATTTTCTAAAGTTAATAGCCACAAACCGCACACATTCATGAAATTACACAAACTAACGAAATGTTGTGTTTAGAGTTTAGAATACATGTATATTTTTTTAAAAAATTTGGAAAAAAATATAGTATTTTTCTTAATTTTATTCATATGTTGTTTCTTATGTTATTAAAGAGGAATGACTATCCCCCGGTGGTTTTTTAAAATGAAAACTTATCTTTTCACTATGAAATTTTAGATATATGTTCAAGATTATAATTTTGACGTGATGTCAAAATTTCATATTTTTTTGACTTACATATTTTTTTAAATTAATTATTTAGTAACTATATTTTAAAATAAATGGTGTCCATATTTCAATGCCAATAACTTTTAATATTTATATTGAAATTAATTTTTTTTTTCACATCCAAGAAGAAGAATTCAACAAATACTAAGTATATTTTTTTCAATTTTTTTGATATATTGTACTATTTTTCAAATTTGGTTGATTGTGTACTATTGATTGTCCTAAAATACCATATGTTAGTAAAAATTAAAAAATAAATAGCAAAACAAATTTTTAAAAAATGAAAATTACATTTTTAGAAAGCCAATAAAAATATGAATTTTGTATCAAAATTTTGTAAGTTAACTATTTCGTTTACCCTAATTACGTGGCATCCGAGTGGTAGATTTTGGCTCACAATTGTCCCCAAAAGGATTTGGAGCCAAAATGTGCCATTCACCACGCGCCACGCCATCGCAAGACTGTAAGGGTTCGCGAACCCCATTTCACGTGAACCCCTCTACGCCACCAAAGCGCCGCCAAAACGTCTCCTTCTAGATTTAATGATTCGCAATTGCGTCTCCCCTTCTAAATTTAATATTTTACAAGTTACTTACTTAATATTGTTCGCTTTTTATGTTTTAAATTTAATTTTTTACATATTTTTTGTGTTTTAAAGTAAGTGTGTTTTTTTAAAATTGTTTTTAACCAAAAATATGTAATATTAAATTAGGAAAGTTGTTTTACATATTAAATATAAATTCTATTAAATTTAGAAAAGTTGTTTTAAAGTTATAGAAAACTAAAATTAAAAATAACCTAATTTCTACTGAGATTTGTATATAAATAGAGTTGCATGCACATATAGTTTTGTATCAAGTTTACTCTTACACATTCAGATCTATCACGATTTATGTGTGCGGGTGAAAATTATTGAAGTGGATGAATCATGGGAAATGCAAAGAATGAGAAACGAAAATATACCGAGGAAGAGAATGCAGAGAAGAATGCTAGAAGATCTGTTTGTAGGAGGGCACAAAAAGAGAGAGAGAGAGAAGACACAACAAGTGAAAGACAACGTTGTGATAATTTATGTTTTTAGATTGCGTAAAGGCAAGGGTTTTGATAGGATCCCATGTGTATGTTTATGGACACAGATCATGATGCGCAACATTATGCTGAAGTGATATCAAAAGTTATGGAATTACTTCCCAAAAAGAATGTGAAACACTTGGTGAAGATGGATTTACAAAAATTAAAAGAATTTTCCCAACAAGAACCACTATCACAAAAGAAAACAGCAAAAAGTGTAGAGATAGTATATGGTGAATTTGTTAATTTGACTATAGTTGCTAGAGCACATTTGTTGGTTACATTCTTGAATCATGTTGATATGAGGGAAACATTAGAATTGTTAGGTGTTGATTTTGGATGGAAAAATTCAAAACGTGTAGAAGAAGAATTTTGGGAATGTTTTTAAAGGAATAAGTTCTTTGGGTACAAAAACTAGGTCTGCTGATAAGAGTATTTCTCGTAGAGCAATATTAACTTCAGTTGTAAGTGAAGATACAACAAAGAATCGTCATGTTACCGCCTTTGCCAAGGCATTGGGTTTATCTAGAAAGACGGTTACAGGATGCAAAAAGGAGGAAGACATTGGATGACTCTACTATGGAAGGAAATTGGGCACTAATGTGTAGAAATCCATGTTCTGATAAAATAGAGGATAATATTGTGAAGATAGTTTCTGATTTTTGGACTGAGAGGACTCATCCTTCTCCGAATGTGAGGGATGTTTTAAAACATAGGGTAACTCGCAATAACTATGACGAACATATAAAACATTGGCTTGAAATAACTCAACATGAGATGTACATAAAGTTTACAGAAGAAAATCCAGATGTTAAGATTGGACAACGAATGTTTGAAAATTTGAAGCCTTGGTATGTGCGAGCTGATAAAGTCCTTGACACATGTTGTTGTCGCTATCACGTTGAGTTTGATTATCACTATCAGGTACATAAAAATTTATAGATTCAATGTATATATATTTTGAGGCGTGCTTTCATTTATATCTATATATTTAAAATTTGTTTAAATATCATTTTTTGAGACATGTGATTTAAAATTAATGTATTTCAAAATCTATGCTTTTTTCAGGTGTATAGAAAGTTACAAGAAGAAATTACCCCACCTACACGTGTCATTGAATTCATAACTTCAATTATTTGCAACGTATCTGATGATCATGTTGATGATCGTATGACTTGCATCAAAGGTGTCTGTGACAAGTGTGGGGACTTGAAATTATTGCCAAAAACAAATGAAGATTTGGACACAGTTAACCTGGTTGCTTGCAAGAGGTGATATATATAAATTTATGTTTTTAAATTTGGATGTTAGATTTTATTTTGATTTTTATTTTATTGCAAATGAATACATGACAATTTGTCCATGTTATGAATTGATTTTGTAGGTTCAAATACATAAAATATTCAACAAGGCTTGGAAAAGATGCAACTAGGTTGGATTTGGTAGAAGAGGAAATCCCCATTGCTACATTCATGCAAAGTTTCCAAAGTTTAATTAGTCCGTACATCAAACATTCTCACTATTCAAAGTGGCAAGGCTACACAATTCAAGACTAATAGGGACACATTCCCTATTGGTTCCATATTGTCCATGGTTGATTTTACTGAGAATTACTCATTTTCTCATCAAAAAGAAATTCAAACACAATATTATCATACTGACCAGGAGTTACTATCATGGTTCAAGTATTTTATAGGCATGCACAATTGGATTTGGATGGGGTTGAAAGTACATATGTGAATCGAATGATCAAGAAGGAGTATCACTTCTATATAAGTGATGACAAAGAACATGACACCCACTTTGTGCAACATTGTTTTGGTTTGTTCTTTCAATATCTTCATCAACGAGGAATACAAATAGATCACCATTTTGTTTGGTCAGATGGTTGCGCATCACAATTCAAATCCTCTTGCCCTTTCTTTGCACTCAATCGTTATCATCGTCATCACAAAATTCCTCATTTATGGAGTTTTTTTAGAGTGGTCATGGGAAGGGAGAACACGATGGTGTGGGTGCATGCATCAAACGTGCTCTAAAGAAACAAAGCTTTGATTATGAGGGAGATCGATTGATTGATGCCCACACCACCGTTGTTGAATGGTGTAAGAAACATTTTACAGTTCAGGTTTTAACCTCACAGGCTTCAACATCACACTTCAACCCCACATAGAGTATTTTGGGAGATAACAGGTACATGCACATTTAAAACATAGATATGTAAATCTTGATGTGATTTATTAAATGAACTACAAGTTACTAACTTTAAACTTTTTTATTCTGATTTTTGTTGTTTGTTTTAAACTTTATTGATCTTTTGAGCATGATTAAATGAAGGTATTGATCGGAGGACAAAGTATGGATGTGAAAGGATTCCCAATTCTAGGTCTTTTCACTCTTTGAATACTATGGATAGTAATAACTGGACAATCTGTATAAGAGATTATTCTTGTTTTTGTTATGAATGCATGAACAAATCATATTCAGAGTGCAATAGTCAAAAACATGGGTATGTAGGTGAGTGGAAGCAAGTTCCTTTAGTTGTGGATGACACATATGGCTCAGATCATGATGATAGTTTTGAAGATGTGCCATTAATTTCAACTGATTATGACCACATATATGGGCTGGTTAAACAAGGTATGTTTTATTTGAAAGGATCAAGTATAATTTGATAATTAAATATATATGTATATAATTTATACTATACATCCGATCATTGAATGTTTCTTTGCATTTTGTTGTAGGAGATGTATTTGCAAAGTCATCTTTGAAGAAGCCAATATTGAGAAAGTGGAGTACTACTTGTTGCGTTGCACTGAGGAGAGAACAAAGCTAACATGTGAAATAACAAGTGAAGTGACAACATTTTTTACTGGCTCGGTTGTAGTGCAGGGAACATACTTACAACAAGTGAAAGCCCTCCAAAGTGGGATTCACTTTGTTGATTACAAACCAGACAAAAAGGTGTATCATTACACCCATCACATAATTGCTACAGGGTTACAATTAGCAGGTGAAGACTACAAATAGTAAATGCAAAAAATGGAGACTAGATGTAGAAGACCATGAAAAACTTTTACAAGTCATTGAACAACGAGCAGAGCCACTTGGTATTATATAGAAGGACATGGAATAAATTACTAAACCTTGTTGGTAATAAACTATTAAGGTAGATAGCATTGTATTTTCTACTTAAAGGGACTATGGAGACCACTATACAATAAAGTTGTTTAATACTTGTGATTCTTACTTGTTGTGAGATGGTTTATGGTTTACAAGTATTGTGATATGGTTGTTACATGGAAGTATGTATGGTATAAAAATGATTTATTGACTCATGATAGGCTGATTATGGATCAATTGCAACATTATATTTTTCTGTGTCAACTAGAAATTCATGTTTTCCATAAATTTATGCGTTCAAACCTTGTCTTGTAAATGATGTTATTAAGTCTATCATTGACACTTTTTACGACAATTTTTTCTGCCTTCCTGGTTTGCCTTTATTTCTCATCATCGAATTCGATCGAACTACGGTGCTTTGTTCTCCATTTCAATGTCCTTTTCCGCTCAGCAATATGTCTATTTCGGCATTAACATCGCACACATCACGTGCGATTGCTAGTTTATATTATTTAAACATGTGACCTAGGTGAGAGTTGATGATATTTTTTACGATTTAATTCAAATTAGAGAGGTTGTTTAGATGTTTGAGAGATATGTGCACAAACCATTTTTTGAGTGCATATTTAGGCAATTTAAATAATAGTGTGTTCAAGACAACTATATGGTGATTGTAAAATAAAATTTCCTTATTATTTATAGAAGTTCCGTATTGTACACTATTAATCACATGAATGAGAGACAAATTCAAATTTGTGTGAATGCTCCCTAAGTTCAATCATATGTTTATTATGGCTTAGTTAAATGCATTCATGGAGCATATAAGTGATTCGGTGGACGAGTTTTACTAACTTTTATATGGTATTAGAGCTCTCAATGGTTTTCTACTTTGTCTTAGTCTACCTTTATGCTTGTGTGCTTTGTTATGATTATTTTTTTATATGTAATTTTTTTGTTCCATCACCACCAAGACCATCTTCTTGAGATATTTGAAACCAAATCTCATTTATTACACTCAACATATCAGCGATTTCATGAGTATGTCTTAAAATATATTTTTAAAAAGTGATTAAATCATTGAATTGGCTTGGGTTTTCTAGAGCAACACATTTTTCTTTACTACTTTGATTTTATAATACCTTGAATGATCATTTATGCATGTATGTGTGTGTATGTGTATGTGTATGTAAATGTATGTGTGTATACACACACATATATGCATATACATATACATATATGTGTATATATATATGTACATATATATGCACGCATGCGTGCCCACACAAAACACACACAAGACCATTCAAGGCACTATCATCCATATCTTGGTTACCAAAATATAGGTTGGAATGAATCTAGGGTGAGTTTAGGTTTCACTGGGAGTCACCGCTTTATTTTTTCCTAGAAGGAATAGAGATAATTTCTACAAGATCAATTGGATTTAAATTTAACATAACACTCATCATGTCGTCCTCTTGGATTTAAATTGAGAGATGATACTAGGAAGTGTCATGAAAGAAAATACGTAAGTAAAGTTTGAGTCTGGATTCATGATCAATGAGGATAAAGTTTGGTTCAAGTTGTGAATGGATTAAGTTTGGAAAAACAAACATCTTTAAGTTTAAATAATAGAATTTTTTATCATTTTAATTTTCTAAAGAATTTTAAGTTCAAATAGAATTTTTAGCATGGTCTACAATTTTTATTCGTGATGTTGTGTATGTCTTATGTATGATTGAAACACTCCCTAAAATAGCATTTGGGGAGAAAGTGATGGACCAACACATAAGTTCAACATGTCTGAAATTCCATTATCAGTGGAAGCATGCCACTCATGCCTTTCCTCCTTTCTCTTGTAGCTCGAACCATTTTATTCTTGCAGACCTTCAATTATTAAGTAGACTATATTTTCATGAGCATGGTTTCACAAGGAAATCAAGTCCAATTTTTCATGCTCACATGTGATACAATTATTTGGACACTCGAAGACATGGTTATCCTCACGAGGCATGTCACACTATTTCACCATTGCAACAAATAGGCCTTCAAGCCAATCATGTTTACATTTGCCAACATGCTTGATTTTGGCAAAATGGGAGCTAAAATGGAGGAAGAAATGGATATCCATCAAAGCATAAAGCATAGAGGAATTTTGTGAGATGTGGTTGCAAATGTCCTGGTAGACATGCAGGATATGCCCAAAATGGATTTGTTGAAAATGTGTTGTAATTACTTAGAAACATCCATGCACTGAAAATATTGCAATAGTACGACGAAAGCCAAATTCCACAACTTTTGTCGGCATCCTCCTACCTATGCCAAAATGGGAGCTTTGTAACAGGGTATGGACATCCATGAAAGCATAATGGATAAAGGAATTTTGAGTGATGTAGTTGTGACTGACTGGTAGACATGTATGCAAAATGTGGAAGCATAGACAATATCTTTACATATTTAGCTAATTTTGCATGCCTTAGAAGTCTCAGTATATTTCTCGTTAGTTCGCATTTTCTCAATATTTCTTGAAATTTTGATTACTCCGACTGTATATTTCCATTATTGTCCAATTTATGTTGGACTTATAATGATAATTATAATGACAATAAATTAACATGGAACGATTTTGTTGTAATCTAGTGCTTATGATTAGGTATGTTTTTCGACCAAATGTCACGTGAAAGATTACATCTAGGTTGTCTTTGGTTTGAAACGATTTATTCAGTGGCTTTTTTATTTGATTGTGAATCCTAATTTTCGATGCTACAAATTCATGTAATTCTTTGTTGGATTAAAATAAAATGCTATCTTTCATTTGCAAATCTTATTTTTTTGAGTTCGGCTTGTCTGAATTGACATAAAAGGAAACTGGAGTAAACGTCTAATTTTCTTTAAATATTTTTGTCCTTCTAAAAATTGAAAAGTATCTTTGGTATTAGGTACTCGGAATCTTTCAGCTTAGTGCCAAGATCTCCATTACATCAACTTTCCTATGGATTCAAATCATGCCTCCTCCCTCCAGTCTGGCCTTTGTAATTGGCATGAATTAAAACTGTCACTCGGCATGAATTTAAGTATTTTTTAACAACATTATGTGCAAGATTTACAAATCAATTTCTAATTACTTGTCCAACATGGGTAGGCTAGAATTTGAACCAAGGAACCATCACAATTTGTTGCAGGTATGATTGCTTATGTTGTTTACATTGTCCTATGCAAGATCACATCTATGTTTTCTTTGGTCTGTTCCAAGGCCTTTCCATTATTTGATATATCTTAATTTTAGTGCTGCAAATATAAGCGACGCACGTATCCATCTGGAGCTGCCCACCAAAACTCAAGAGACAAAAATGAAAGATAAGGGGGTGTCTTATATTCACATCCATAATTGTAAATACACGTGTCTAAGACATATATCAAAATATATTACTAATACACGTGTCTAAGACATATATCAAAATATAATAATAATGTCTAGAATGAGTATGAATATATATACATGTCTAAAATCTCCAGAAGTATGTCTAAAATGTTTGAAATCTATAAAATATCACTCTGAAGTCTTCTCCATGTGCACTAGGTGAGTGCGGACCCCTCACTATGCTCTGCTGCACCCTGCATGTTAAAAAAAGGAATATACATGTCATAAACTATATATAACATGTACCATATATTAAAATATATAAGCAGAAATCTACAACAATTTCTTGATTAATTCAATACATTATATAACTGATATGTACAATTGATTACCTCAAGATCTGTGTCCCTAGCGGATGTTGGGAGTATCTACGCTACCCGTAGATCTCTGTCCCGTAGATCCCTGTGAAACAAAATAAATAAAATGTAAGAAGTTGATAAATAAGTTTTTTGAATAAAGTTCATTAATTTCTAACATTTCAATTTAGATTAAATATTAATTATATTAAAACACATGTATTTATACCTCTATGGAACGCGTCTCCAAATGTATGGGATTGTCATCCATGACCTCAACACCAAAATATGTCGCCAACTGAGCCAAGTTGACTCGGACTGGAACATCGAGATCCATGTTGTGCTCAGTCAAGAGCTGTGTGTATGTGACATGGGTAGATGGTGTGGGTTGTGAAGCTCCACACATTGGAGCAGAAGCCTAAACACAAAAGTACATGTTTAATTTTAATATTAATAAATTGTAAAGTAATGATCAATTAAAATAAATTTTAATTATATTAAAGGTTTAATTTTCACACACCGGACAGTAAATGTGCTGAACATCAGGTGTGACAATCCAGCTACAGAAGTCTATCTAGAAGCAAAGTGGCGAGTAGTACCCTGACTAGAAGATACACTCCCACTCTGCTCTATAAAATCTAAAACCCCGATAGTGGAATGCTGCAATGCCGAGCAATCACCTCATACGCACGCAACAAGTCAGCAGCCATGATGCATCCTAGCCGACGTGCCTGAGTGGGATCTGTAACTAGCTCAAAGTCATCTAGGGAAATCAAAGATGCACGAGCGTATACCTCGCTGCGTGCATCACTGGTGCTACTAGCACCTCCACTGCTAGTATCGCGTCTCTGAAGGTACTGACCCACACGGTCAGAAGAGATCAATTGGGTCTCATGAGCAATGCCAGCAAGACCCTCGATAGCAGCCTCATGTGCAGTCATAACGATAGGTGCTGCGACATCCTGAAAGCCTGATAAGAATGGTTGTGGCCTTGGTACAAGCTGCCGCGTGTCAACAACTGCAGGAGCTCCCTCCTTTCTATATGCTTTCCTGTGGCTAATACGGCCACGCCCCTGCCCCAAATAACTAGGGATGTCTAAATAGTTCACCTTTAGGTTTAAGTGAACCTCAAGCATGTAGCATCATTATGAAGTATAACGGTAATTGGTCATTATTTGGAAATTGGCCTTGAGAGGCCACAAATCTAGGATAAATCAAAGGGGCACATAAAGGACATGAACATTTGTTTACATAATATGCCCTTATTTTCCGTTTGTCTGCATAAAAACTCCAACAAGACCTCTTAACGACTTCCTTATCGGAAAGTCGTGATGTAATCTCATTATAACCTACATCTCCTGAGACACTTGATTTTAGTGAATCCATAAATTTTTTATTGATTCAGAATCAAATGGATTATATGTTTTCAAACTTGTCTCTATTCTATGAAGATCAACCAAGTATTTTTTCACAATGGGCTTTATACTACCCAACTGTAGTTGGATTTTCGAGAATAGATTGCAATTTTGCAATCTCTAAATCGGTCCTCTCAAACAAATTAGGAGTTCTAGAAGAAGCCATGACTGTAAAAAAAATGAAAGTAAAATTCTAATTAATAGTACTTTTAATTAAAAAAATTCCTAAGATATTCTCCTATATTAATGAAAACAGAAATATGAAATTTTCAAGCTTCAATGCAACTAATATAGAAAATAAATTACAAAATCAAATAAATTACATAAATTACAAATCACAATGATAACAAAATATACCAAGTGATGTTGCAGAGTTCAGAAATGAAAAGTTTTGAATACATTTAGATGATCTTAAAGTCAAAGCAATGTTTGTAGAAGAGAATGTAAGTTTACCTGGGCACAAACCATTATCAAAGCAGAACAATTGAGTGGGATTCACCTTTCCCTGGAACACAATTTTTGTGCATATGATACAGAATTAGCGCAATCAAATAGAACACCAATCCAATTTTAAACAACAAAACACATCGGTAAAAGACATGTCTAATGCATCTATATCTCCACATGTACAAGTTGACCACTTATGCATGCTTAAAAATCACAAAAACATTGAAATTATTTGTAATCTATTATTGATGTCATCACAGTGTTTGTATACAAAATCAGGGATAAATCAACTTTACATTTCAAGGAAGCTGTTTATTTCAAGGAAGCTGTTTAACTTTGGCATTATCTTATTTAACTCATATGACTGAAATTTCCCGTCACATTTCCCATCCTTACTTCTATCAACATTGTTTTTGATAGTGCCTTACAATATCACTACAATACATTATCTAAAACCTCTAGATGCTACTGGATACAAGAATATAATCTGAAAGTTCAGTGATATCATTAAAGCATGTGCTTCTCAAGTGTAGGCATACATGCAGCCAATGAGTTCTAGGAGGAAACTACTACCAACGAGTTCTTATTTATTTATATTTATATTATCTTATCTAGAAGCTTTGAAGCAGCCCTAAAGGCACATTAAAACAGATATTGCAGAAGAAATATGCAAAGCTTCCTAGCGAATGGCGTGTAGTATTAAGGTTTGTGAAAATGGAATATCTCCATGATATGCATTATTCTGGTAGTGCACTCTGCAATCTCGGTTCCAATCAACAATTATGCCACTATTGGGATCTTAGTATGGCATAGGCAGTTGTGAGCTACACAATATACTCATTTTTCTAGAAACTAAAAAGATCCTTTATGTTACAATTTGCAGCACATAAAAGAAGCCCTTCAAAAAAATACATTGAACAATGGGGAAACCAAGAGGACCTTGGAAAAATGTACAGGTAACAACCATATGAATTCTTCCTTAGTCGTGGATCAAAGCTAATAGAAATAAAGCTAGATAAAATTAGCTTGAAACTACAGTATAATCGTCCATTGTAAAAAACAATTTTCTCTGAACCTGGTAAAAGAATACTTTTATTGTCTGATTGGACGTACATAATGGAAGGGTATAAATATTGCCTATTGCCCTCAGAGTTTCTCAAAGAGACCATTTACAAGTAACAAGGATGTAGCATACAAAACGGGGGCAACCAATTACAAAGGAGGATTCATTTTCCCTTTTACAAGCAAGCTGATTGATTGCTATTGTTGAATCATGAACAGAAGAAGCTTACCAATGTCAAGTCCAAAAAATGGGGTCTGTGGAAAATATCTGGTGAGCACGAGTCAGGGGAAAGAAGCGAAGGAAGTTGGCATAAGCAGTCGAGACATCTCAATGTGGAGACTGCTGAATCTGCATCTGAGGCTGCTGCAGAGGCCTATAATGCTGCAGTGGCAACAATAGTGAGGGCTCCTCCAAAGGACTTCAAGGTGTATGACAGGAATGGGCTGTCATTCGAATCCAGACTGCATTCCGAGGCTTTTTGGTAACCATTCTCGATGAACAATAACGGGTCTGTGAGAATTTCGTTTGATTATTTTTGAAGGGGATTATTGTCACTCTTTTGGATTTGGTTTTTGGGTTTTATAGGCGAGGAGAGCACTACGAGCACTGAAAGGGCTGGTGAGGCTCCAGGCATTGTTTAGGGGTCGTCAGGTAAGGAAGTAGGCAGCAGTTACTTTGAGGTGTATGCAAGCACTCGTCAGGGTTCAGGCCCGTGTAAGGGCTCGCCATGTTCGAATGTCTAAGGAAGGTCAGGCAGTGCAGGAAATACTTGATGCACATCGAAGCCGCGAGACTAAACTGAGAGAATCGAGGTATTTCTAAATAATTTGATAAAGAAGTTGCTCTATCTATATTAGGATTGGGGTATTTGAGTGCTATGATTTAATAAGTTCAGGGATATTTTAAGTAGATGGCCAAATGGGTAGGGTGAAAACTCTTGCCATTTATGCAGAGGCGAGAGACTATTGGGTTTCTCCTATTGGCAAGATGGATAAATTCTCCTGCTCTTAGGCGCAATTCTTAGGTCTGCCAAGGCTAAAGCGCGCTCCTTCAGCGCTCCAAAGATAAGGCCGCCCTCAAATGATGATCTTCAATTGCAGAAGAAATTTTCTACTTATAATTTAGATGCCAAGAGCACAGGCGGGTCAGATTCTTCTTTGCCTTCTTGTAAATTTAATCCACCTATGTTGAGATCAGACAAATCATCCATCAAGAGTGGAGAGATGAGTATCTTTTCCTATGCAGACCCTCGAAGACCCTTTCGCTAGTAATTGATTGGAAATCTCAAAGTTGTCAGTTCTAAGTTCGTTGGAAAGCACAACGTGACATTTATGAGCTGTTGGAATGGAATAACAAATCTCTTTAACATGGCCTTAGCTTTCCCACTTCATCGATTTGGTTGAATAGACGTGTAAATCAACAATCTTCCCCTTCTTTGTAGTCTAGGCTGAAATAAAAACGTCTTTTAAAAATAGGTATATGCGAGTTTGAAGATTTGTGTCACTTATAATGGTACCAATGGAAACATTGGCATTTCTTAAAGGTTTTTTTTCACTTATGTGTAGCTGACAAGACAACTATAATTGGAATTTTGCAACTTGAGGATGACTCACTCCTTGTTAAGATGTCTACTCTTGGTTCAATGCAACTTCTTGAAGGAATGGACATGGTCTAACAACAACATGTTAAATCACTCCATGCTCAAATGTGTTTATCAAAAATTCATCCTGGATTTGTCCTTGGAACAAAGACTCAACTCAAAATGAAGATGTAAACTTAAAGAATATAAATGGTAGCACCTCAGAGCTACTATTTACAATTTCAAAGCTAATGCCATGACTAAAAAGGTTTTTTAGCCATTGTTCTTCCACACACTACCTATTGGCGATGACATACAATTTCTTGTAACCAACCGTCTTAAGTGTCTAGTTAGAATTTTTTTCGAGTCTATCATGCATACTTTTTGGAAATACAAGCTCACTAAAAAGACATAGATTTCTATTCACAATAGTCTTTGTGCTATCTTTGGAAACACATTATCTTGGAAAGAAGTTATGCCAGACATCAATATTTTTCATAATGTGATTGCCAAGTCTTCTAAAAAATTGGTTATCGACCACTTGTGGAAGAGCAAATGCAAAATATTTTCAGGTTGCTCAGAAAGAGCTTGCTTACAACATTGATTTGGATCACCAAATAACAATGATTGAAGAGCAAATGGGAAAGCTCGAAGATAATCAAATGGTCCATTTTAGAAGATTGAAATTGTAGTTGTAGTTATTATGTTCTAGATTCTTTTCTATGTTGTCGTAGTTTGGACTATTGTTATAATTGTCAATATTTTCAATAAAAAAGTGGTACTTCTACGATGGATTAAATTATGTAATAATTTTTTGAGATTCGATTATGGAATAGTTTCTAGCAAATCTATATTAAATCAAATATGACTAGTTCACAACCATATTTCATGAGTATTGATGTGCATTGCACAATGCTCGTGTAAGGGTGAAAAATTAGGGTCTCTCTAAATACTTTGATAGATAACTTATCAGAAAGTTTGGTGCTTCACCCTTATGAGTGTCACCTAAATATAAGAAGTGACCTAGCCATTGGGGTTCCATTGCTTTGTTGGTTGGATATTTTTTTTCGCTTCACAAGTAATTTCAAAACGAAGACTTCTAAGTTAAAACTATTGCTTATAATTCCCTCTCAAACTAAATAAGTTCTATTACAATATTTATTGGTTCTGTCACAGAAATTACAATGAAGAGGCTCAACATATGATGAATGTTCACTCCAATCATCATCTTTTATCTCACAAGCAACTAGAATTTTTTAATGGACCAGAAAGGATGTAGGATTAGGGTGGTCTATTATAATAGTTATCATTTTAATAACATAAATTCTTTCACGGAAATTAGAGTAAATGTGCATCCATCCAGTTCACTTTGTGAACCCTTCTCACCTCAAAAGACACAAGAGTATTTAATTGGACCAAAAACGATGGGGAATAATAGTGGTCCATGTGAAGATGATGAGAATGAGTGTCTGGTTGAGATATTGCTGAAAGCTTACTACAATGAAAATAAAATCACTGATAGGCTTTGATTTCTCTGACACAACAAGAGTCAAAAGGCAATGTGGACCACAATCCTAGTTTAGATCACCATGGTCTATTAGAATTCTGTACTCGAGCATGGAAATGGGTTGTCCCTGTTCTTCCATTAAAATCTGCAAATCAGAAATGCACAATACAAAAGAGAGGCTTCCAATGGATCAATTTGGACTACTGTAGACTCAATCCAACTCTCCTACAACATTACAATACTCTCTGCCATGCAAAACCGGAAATGAATTGTGCCTGCTCTTCCATTAAAATCTGGAAATCGGAAATGCACAATACAAAGAGTGGCTCCCAATGGATCAATTTGGACTACTGTGGACTCAATCCAACTCTCCTACAACATTGCAATACTCTTTGCAGTGCAAAATCAGACTTCTAATACCTCCTATAAAACTGAACCTCTCATACAACTACTGAAAACTCTCTATATGCTCAGCATGGAGGTCAATGCCAGTCTAAATAGATGCCTAAGGATCGTTTCAAGTGCCTGTTTGACACAACATGGAAGATCAACAAATCGAGTGTTTTTTGGATGATGTATCATCTCTGCTACTTGTTTCTGGAAGCGCAACGGTCATTGTTGATGGGTTTGGCAGGTCCTGAAGCTGCCCAAGTGAACCCGGTGGGTTTGAACCCCTGGCAGCTACCCACAGCACCTGCACTAATGATTGGTGATAGGTTCAAAATGGACTAAACCCATTTCATTTCTACCCCCACAGTTGGATGGGTACAGCATGTGCCATACCCATCACTATTCACTGTTTCACAACACTGACGTGTTCAGCATGTGCCCAACCATCAACTTTGAGTGTTCATTTCTCTTCTGCCTTGCACCTTCTTGTCAACTCCTGAGGATCCAGATCCTCAAAGGACCTGCCCAGTGGTACAAGTACAACAGCCTGGTGTGACAATCATCTATGTCATCTTCTTTCACGTCTTGATTTTGTGTGTGTTTGCTGCCTTCATTGTAAGGGCTCGGTGTTTGGATCTTACTTGTATGTCTTTGCATTATTAGTATTTTTGAATTTTCTGAACCATTTTGGATCACTTCTGGTATCTATAATTGTGGCTTTTGAAACTTGAATTTATTAGATGACTATTAAATTTGATATTTAAGGTTGACATTGCATGAACGATGAATGCACATTGCAAATTATGACGTAGGTTGATGGATCACTGTTAATAGAATTTTTTGAGGGTTTATTGATAAATAATAATTTATTGTGCATACTACAAATACACATCCATGGTAAGGTTGGGGGATGGGGGTTTGGCTAAAATTTTCAGGTCATGCTTCTTGTACGTGGGATCTGAATCTCCTTCTCATAACATATTAACCTTCAAAATTGTGTTACCATTCATATTATTAAGAAATAAATTAAAAACAATGAGTACCAAATAGACCATTCATATTTATGAAGAATGAATTCTCCTAAACATGAACAACTCTTAAAATATAAATACCATTCCATTTCACTTCTAATAAATTCATGAATACATATTTAAATTCAAAACCAATATATAAATAAATATAAATCCACACCAAAAACATAAAACTATATATAAAATTTACACCTTAAAATAAAGCATGACTATTGAATTCATTGTAGCTTGCTTACAAGGAAAACCAATCACACACAGACTACAAGTATTCTGTAAGTATATAATTCAAAAGCGAAACCCAACAAGAATTCAGAAAAGGTTTTCATGCCTGAATTGTAATTATGAGACCATCCATGTCCCAATGCCACCAGGACCTTGGAAAAATGTACAGGTAACAACCATATGAATTCTTCCTTAGTCATGGATCAAAGCTAATAGAAATAAAGCTAGATAAAATTAACTTGAAACTACAGTATAATCGTCCATTGTAAAAAACAAGTTTCTCTGAACCTGGTAAAAGAATACTTTTTATTGTCTGATTGGACGTACATAATGGAAGGGTATAAATATTGCCTATTGCCCTCAGAGTTTCTCAAAGAGACCATTTACAAGTAACAAGGATGTAGCATACAAAACGGCCAACCAGGTATTTTCAGAGTTGACCTTCACATTCAATTCATTTCTACGAGAAAAAATGGGGTTTTACCAAAAAAAAAAACGAGCCAGGGTTTTGCAAAAAATGGTATTTTAGTGGCTACGATTTTGCTAAAAAAATGTGTACGATTTTGCTAACATACTGGGCTCGTCGTTGCTGGGCTTCATCAGTTGGTGGGCTCGCTGGTGTGGTGGGCTCTCGGCTGGTGTGGTGGGCTCTGGTCGGTCACACAAACTTCACATGAAGGAGGTGGGGCGGAGGAAAATGATTTCCTCTCATTAACATCATTGAATTATGTAATCCTTAAAAGTACATAAACGCGGCAGATTAGATTATAAAAAACTATCTCTTAAACAATGACTCATGGAGTCATGAGACTAGTTCCATAAGGTGCAGAGTGACCCTAATTTCTTATATTTACTAAAATAAATTTAAAGTATAAGAAATAATAAAGTATAAATAATAATAAATGAAAAACTTATACTTAAACTTGCCACAAACACATATAATGCCTATATTATAAGAAACGTGTATGCATTATAATGTGTACACATTATAGCGCATATGTGTTCCCTTATGTATGAACCCAAACTCAGATTTTACAGGCTTGGAATTTCTTTGGTTTCCCAAACCTGTGCCTTAGACTTAACAACAAACAACCTACATGTTTTTTACACAACATGCAAAAACTCACCTTTCACCATGATAAATCCTACAAAAATGATTGCTATCTTTCTTAAAAAATTTCCTACAACATCAAGAAAATTATCCTCTTTCTAAATATATACATTTTTATATTTTTCTACTATTCTAAGGTTTCCATTTATATTTATTTCAAACTATGTCTTTTATACCTCTATTTTTAGTGATTGTAAACACTTATCTTTTATCATGTATCTTTTATTTCACTTCTCCAAATTGAAAAAAATATAGTCCCAAACTAGGACTAATTCTATACATATTAAAAAAATTAAGTTTTGATAGTTTTGAGGTAGTTAGAGGGGGCACAGCCGGCTATTTTTTGTTATTTTTAATTTTCAAAACCTTAGTTCTTGAAAAATCATAAATAAATAAGTACTCACTAAACAATCTTTAAAAAATTCTATCCCAAAATAGATGTTCCGATCTATCTTTCTACCAAAGGGTTTTCAAAAATACTAAATAGTACTAAAAAAATAGGGAGTGGAGGGCACTTTGTCGATTTGTCTATTATGTTTTTTACAAAAACAAGAGCACTTACTATAATTTTAGATATTTAACCCATTTACACTTAAACATTTTAAAAACAATAGTAGTTAAGAAACTAGACTCGAAATGCTACAATTTATGTTCTTATAACATCTTCAAATTTTGTGTGTAACTATCTCAAATAACTCGAAAAAGTTGAAGTTTTTCTTTTCGGAAAAAAAAGTGTCCACTTAAGACCCCCATTTCCATGCACTTATCTAGTACCACTTGGTGAAGGATGGTAAGAACTACATCATTGCAGCCTTTGTAGGAGACTAAAAGGTCTCTTTGGTAAGTGTCATGGAAGCCCGAAAGATTATTAATGCCAATGGGAAATTTACATTACTTATTTTAAGGGATATGTCAGAAGATGAGGTTATTACATCTAAGACCACTTGTAGCATGTTTTCTAACAAGGAGTAGACACAAATAAAAGAGTTGGTTCAAGATTTCAGAGAAGTATTCCAAGAGTCTATGGGGTTTCCTCCGGTTAGGCCCATTGGGCATGAGCTACAATTGGTACCCGATAGTCACTTCCAAAACTATGATTGTACATGCAGTCCTTGAAGGATTCCAATAAGGTAAAACAACAGTTACCATCTTTAATTAAGCAAGGTATAATTTTTCCTAGCACTTCTCCATGTGGTTCTCCTTTTGTTTTAGTACCTAAGAAATATGGTTAATAGAGAATGCGTGTTAATTATAGGATTTAAACAAAATACCCATAAAAATAGAAACCCTCTTCCTCACATTGATAATTCGTTGGATCAGTTACAACATTCTAAGTATTTTACTAAGCTTGATTTAAAATTTGGGTATCACCGGGTGTGAATCAAGGAATATGACATCTAGAAAAAAACGTTCAAGACCAAGTAAGGGTTATATCAATGGTTGGTATTATCATTAGGGATATGTAATGCACCAAATACCTTTATGAGGTTACTTAATGAGGTAATGATATTGTTTATTGATTTAATTTTTATTGTGTACTTGGATGACATTTTGGTTTTTAGCAGAACTTTTGAAGAACATATTAACCATTTGCATCAAGTTTTGCAAGTTCTTAAGGAGAACCGATTATTTTTTATTGAGAAGTGTGAGTTTTCTCAACAATTGCTTGTATTTTTGGGGCATGTGGTTAGATATGAAGAGATGAGGATTGATACGGATAAGGTAGAGGCCATTTTGAATTGCCTACACCGTCTAGTTTGACTGAGACCAAGATTTTCTTTGATGTAGTTTTAGTATATAAGGAGTTTCATTAAGAACGTATCTTCCATAGTAGTTCTTCTACATTCAGTGACAACAGGTGGTAAGGCTTTTGATTAGGGTAAGAAAAAAAAATTATTATGAGTCATTTAAATACAAGATTAGTCATGCTCCAGTTTTGGCATTACCTAACTTACTTACACATTTCAAAGTGAAAATTGATGCGTGACTACGCTATGGGGGTTTCCTACTTCAAGGAGATAGTCCCGTATGTTATCATTTTGAATTATTTCATGGTGAAATTATGAATTATTATACATATGACAAAGAATTATATGCTCTTGTACAAGCGGAAAAGAAATGGAAACATTATTTGATGGGTAAAGAAACTATCATACATATGGATCACCAACCTCTTCAATATTTGTAGGCTCATAATAAACTTCAGCATGCTCTTTGGACACTAAAAATTGATGGTTTTTTTATGAAAAATTCTATTTTATTATCAAATATAAGAAATGTGTGACTAACCAGTTAGTTGATATGTTATCTAGACCTCCTTTGATTTCAATTATGGGCACATTAAATCTTCTTGAGCCTTTTGTGTGTGAAGCATATCATGAAGGTTACAAGCAGGATCTAGATTTTAGAGAGATATTTGAGCAGAAAACTCCAAGTGAGGGTTTTTCACATAAGGGATAATACTACATCCAAGAGGGGTTTGCTCTATAAGAATGATAAACTTTGTGTGCCTAAGGGGTTAAGAGTTCAATTGATGAAATAAGCACACACTTCTAAGGTAGCTGGTCACTTTGGTGTGACAAATACTATAGAACACTTATAGAGGTATGTTTATTGGCCAAACATGCAAGAAGAAGTTGTTAAATTCATCAAGGGTTGTGTTTGATGTACTACAAGTAAGCCTAATAAAAATGTTGGGGTTATATATGCCATTACCAATTCCTTCTCAGCCACATGAAAGACTCTTCATGGATTTTGTGGGTGGTTTTCCTACTTCCAAGAAAGGTCATGATTACATTTTTGTGGTAGTATACCGATTTACCAAAATGTGTATTTTCATTCCTTGTAAGAAGACCATCAAGACCAATGATGCAACTTACTTATTTTTTACTAATGTGTGGGTTGACTTTGGTTTTCCCAACTCTATTATATCAGACATGGACTCATGGTTCATAGGAAATTTTTGGTCTACTTTGTGGGAGAAGATGGATATTAAGCTGAAGAGGTCTACCAATTTTCATCCATAGATAGTTGGAAAAATGAAGTTGTAAACCATACTTTGGTTCAAATCTTGAGAGAGTACAACAAGAAACATCCGAGGACTTTGGATGAGGATTTGGGATGAGAATTTCATATATATCCAACATTTTTATAATAGGGCAGTTCATGCTTATACGAGTAAGACTCCTTTTGAAACATGTTTTGGTTATTTTCCTAAGAGTTATTTTGATATTGTTTTGAGATTACCATGAAGAGACAATGGAAAACTGGATCGGAGACCCGTAAAGTTGAAAGGCTCATTGAAAAATTCAATAGATACACCTCCGGGTATATGATAAGTTGAAAGAGTCATAGGTTAAATACAAAGCGTGACATGATCAACATATAACTCAACATTATTTCCTTGTTGGTGATAAGGTATGGTTGTACTTGAGTTGAGAAAGGCTACATGAAAATGTTAAAAACTCAAAACTCTTCATTACGACCCATTTGAAAATCTAGAAAAAGTGGGTAAGAATGCATTTCACTTAGATTTGCCTCCTCATATGAGAATCTAAATTCAGTTGTGGATGTTGAGAATTTATGACTCTTAGAGCCCTCCAAGTTAGATAAGAAATAATATGGTTTATTTCTACCATAAATCAACTATATTACATAAGTTGATTTGTCAGTGAGCAGATTTGATCGTATCAGTCCCAACTTTCAATAATTGATCTTTATGGTGCTTTCCCCATCAATTTAAATGATTAAATTCTTTTTTATCCATGGAATATTGAGGCTCTATTTATCCATTCATATTTGGGGTTTTTTACTTCCACATGGTGTAAATATATTAAGAAGTCATTTTGTACTATTTTTCCAGAAATGTTGATAACTAGCAGTGATCAATTCATATCTCTTTTGGATGATATTGCAAAGGATTGGAATAATAATTTGAATATTTTGGGCACTCTCTCATCAATTTTGGAACACTCTATTGAGGATATTGCTCCAGGATAGCCAGTTGAAATTGGAGGAAGATGTGGTATTGTAGTGAAAAGAGAAGACAACACAACAAGGAGTGCAAGACAGGTGGTTGATTGGTTTGAAAGAAAATGACCTACCAAAGCTAAGTGGTATCCCGAGAGAAGGTGTGGGGAATAAATTTCCTCACGTCATCGATCCTTGAAGATTTTAGGAACATAAAAATCTCAAATTGGGAGGTATGATCAAAAATAGATATGAAAAGACCCAATTCTATGTATTCTCCTTATTGATACTTATAGTGCATATTCTTGGCATGTTCTTAATATGAGAAAATGGTCAATTCATGTTTTTTGTGATCTAAACACCTTTGAATGACCCTAAGAAGACCATTTTGTTCCCAGACTGCTAGATGTTGGTATCATCCTCTAGATTCCCAGACACCTCCTCCACATACCTCCTCCATACACCTTCCACCTCCTCCATACCTTCCACCTCCTCCAAACGACTGACACCTCTTCTAGATGCACGAATGGGAATACGATCAGTTATAAATGGTTGGGATTCCTAGGATGGTTCGTTTCACCTTCCCAAATTGGTTTGTTTTGCCTTCCCCTCCATCCTTGGGTAGAGAAACTATAAATACAAGTTCAATTCTTTATTCAAGCAAGTGATTTTGAGTGAATTCAAGTGTGAGAAAAAAGAAGTTGGAGTTCTTTCTTTTTTTGTTCATTTAGAGCTGAGTTCTTCATTGTTGAGGATTGTAAGCAAGAAAATACAATTAGAAGGAGATTGAATCCTTCTTGAAGGCCAATTTTTGTAGTAACTTTGTATTTTGGAGAATTACATAGTGAAAGGGAAGAAAATTGCTTACCTAACTAGATTTTTTACCCATAGGGTTTTCTCCGAGATAAATCTTGTGTCTTCAATGTTTTCTATCTCTCATTTTGTAGTATTTTGTGAATGTTTAGTGCACATTATATTGGTTAAAAGGAACTTAGTCAATTTATCATTCATTATCACAACATATGATCTATTTATTGTTTAAAATAAGCAATTTATAGATCAAGAAACAACATCGAAACCATCAACACCATTACATGTTCGAGGAGCTCCATAATGCTTTTCTAAAGGCTCTAAAATGTTTCCATGGTTATGGATGGATGATGACGGTTAATGAAAACTTTATATTGAGTAACGACACACAAATGGAAATGAAAAAGGATGTAGGAAAAGTGATAGGAATGAAATTTATGATACCTAAATGCATTTATATGCATCTACAAACTATGAGCATAATGAAATTACTACATATATATTGAAAAATGAGTGTCAATGTTTCCTTTGAATACACCATATTCCATGGAAAATATCACAACCATATATTAAATAAATATTTAGTCATTAAAGTTTTAAGGTAGAGACAATAATTTCTAAGCACATACTAGTTCTAAACAATTTATGTTAGGATAGGTCTATTCAATTAACATATTCGATATATATTCGGTAATTTTAGTGCATATTAAAATTTTGAATGCATATTAGAAAATGAATTCTTTATAGTTGTGTATTTAATGTATGTCAAGTAATTGCAATGTATATTGAACTAGTTAATACAAAAGTAATTATTAATATTTAGATATTAACTACCTAAGAAACAAAACACTTATGTATACTTATATACTCTTTATCTATTATGATAAATTTGAGCCAATGTATATCTAAATTGTCTTTACATATTGTTGGCGAGAAATTTGTCGGGTGGAAAAATTTGTGAAATCCTTGCCAATGCTTTAAGAATCCAAGTCCCTCTACTTAATCGGTGCAACTTTCATGTATGCATGTGTGAGAAAGCGTGGATTTATGTGGTGGCCTTCGGCTAGGGGATCCAAGAGGGAAACTCCACTAACCTTGAAAAATGCTTGTTATCCTGTAAGGGGTAATTTGCTATGAAGGTGGGAAAGGGAGTGAGAAAAGAGGTAGGAGAACTAATGTTGTAGGTAGAAAATTAGATTCCTGCATGCACTAGTTAGAAACTTCAACACATGCATTTATGAGAAGAAACAACCCTGTAAATGGCAACAAGATGAGATAAGATTGTGAACTCAAAGTTTCTAAAATATCCTCATCAAAGAGGCTACAAAATCCTTCTTCTTGTATTGATGCTTAAACAAAAGTTGTACATAATGTGGGAATGGAAGAAATTTGAGAATGGAGGAAAGTAGAATAAAATGGCTATCTCCTTTTCTTTCTCTAAGTACAATGCACTCGTGAGTTTACAAGATCAATTGTCAACCTCTTACAATGGTGTGAAGAAGCCATTAAATATCTTACAAGAAATGGTTACAACTTCTTCTTTGTTAGCAAGAAACAATTTACAATATTTTCAATCATTCGCATCCATTCAGATTCTTGATTCATGAAGAAATGCCAATGGCGAGAAAAACCAGACTTTTCATAATGCAGCCATTACACTTTTTGTAACTTTGAATTTGAACCGTTCATCTTTCCTTTGAAACTTTAAACCAAAGTCATCCACGTGGGAGAAATTTATTAGAGCGGGCGTGGAGGATTCCTTTTGCATTTTGTGACTTTATAGAGATTTGGACATTTTGGAACATTTTGGCCCGCTCACCACTTTTGATATGGTCTTGACACGTGGCCTCACTTGAGTGGAGACAGAGTCGCGGGCCACTTTTATAATTTTACCTTTTTTCAATGCGGGCTCAAAAACACAAATTGCTCGCCCGCCCACCTACCTGCTTTGACCTTCGATGCGGGCTTAATATTTGACTTTTTCCTTAGCGTGGGTGGGGCTCGTGGGTCACTTTTAACTTTAAGCCCCTTTAATGAAAACAAGGCTCAAATTCTCAAATCTCCCCAACGGCCCGCTTCCTTACCTTGACTTTCTATTCGAGCTTAATATTTGACTTTCTCCCTTATAGCATGATCGGGCTACAGGTCACTTTATGCCTTTTAGCCCTTTTTACAAAAAGGCTCAAAACCTCAAATTTCTCCACCGACCCACTTCCCGCTTTGACTTTTAATGCGGGCTCAACATTTGAATTTTCCTCATAGCATGATCGGGGCTGCGGGTCACTTTATGACTTTTAGCCCTTTTTACAAAAGGCTCAAAAACACAAATTTCTCCACTGGCCCATCTCCCCACTTTGACCTTTGATGTGGGCTTAATATTTGACTTTTTCCTTTTTTTTTATGGGGAAGAAAACACCCATCATTCATTTGTGGAAAAATGCAGAGAAGAAGAAAACTCCACCATTTTGCGCCCGATTTTCAAATTTCTTTCGTGAACCAAGGAATTGAAAACAATACAAGGTTTACGATCCATGGCCATAGAAAGATTGATAATTTCATTCAAATGAGGAAAACAATTAAATTTTCATGCGCATCCAGATAGGAAAATGGAAAATTTATCAAAACGTGCTTGACTATAGAGTTTTAACAACTTCAAAGCATGAATTTATCTATCTTTTAGACTTTCAACTTTACTTGAACACTTCTGGAGGGCGTGAGCTCAATTTTTTTGAATTTGACTTAAAAAATGAGGGGGATTTTGAGGGCGAAAATAGTTGGCTCTAGCTTAGGGACATGACATGGACTGAGCATAGTGAAGACATGACATGGGAATCTAGAATCTCAATCTCTAGACCCTATAATTCATTGACTAGTGCCTTATCCATTGGGCCTTGTAGAGTCATATACAACTTTGAGAAAGAAAGATCAGAAGAAGGAAAAAAAACACAAGACACACCTGTGAGAAGGAAACACATGAAAAGCAATGAAGGGAAACAAAACCACACATGGAAAGGGAAACACACCTATGGTATAAGGCGGGGGAACAACCGCTTTCACTGATGATACAATTTCAAGTATTGCCCACTCCGAGGAAATTCTAGTGGTGTTCCATCCAAATATGAGAGAAGAAAATCATTCTCGCCATAAGCTTCATGAATCTGGAATGGGCCGAGCCATAATGAATCGAAATTTCCATGGTTTCCTTTTGGTTCTCTTCTCTTGTCCCATAGCAGGATGAAGTCTCCAACTTTGAATTCTCTTGCCTTGGCCTTCTTATCAAAAATCTTCTTTACTTTCAATTGGTGCTCCTTAATGTGATCCACCACTTGGAGTCTATTTTCTTCCAGCTTCTCAAGAAAGAGGATCCTCTTGTCAATGGAATCCTTGTACTAACCATCTTCTATTTCTTGTAGCAACTTGAGAGCTGGAATCTCGATCGTGAGAGGAATTTATGCTTCGACTCCATACAACAGTTGGAATGGTGACATACCTATTGCCTTCTTGGGAGTGATCCTATCCACCCACAATGTGTCATACAACATTTTGTGCCAATTCCTTTGATTCTCATTTATAAGCTTGCAGAAAATGGTCACAATTTTCTTGTTGCTTGATTCAAACTTTCCATTTCCTTGTGGATAGTAGTTAGAAGAATGAGATAGGGAGATTCCATAGCTATAGAAAAAATTGGTCAGCTCTCTTGAAGAGAAATAGGTAGCATTATCTACTACAATCTTCTGTGGCACTCCAAAACGGACTATGATATTCTCCTTAATGAAGTTGCATATTTTTTTAGTGTTGGCTTGTTTGGCCGGAATGGCTTCCACCCATTTGATGAAGTAGTCTATTGTTGTGAGTACATAGGTGTGCCTTGTGCTTGAGTGAGGGTTCAAAACACCAATGAAGTCCAACCCCATTGTTGAAATGGTTCTTCAATAACCACATGCATGAGTGGTAATGCAGCATGAGTTGTGGTCTTCCAATGAACTGTTGGCATGCTTTGCATTTAGAAACCCAATCTTGAGTGTCTGCAAAGATGGTGGGCCAATAATACCTTCCTCAAAGGATCTTGTGTGTAGTGACCATTATTAAAAATGTCCACCACATGCTTGGTCATGGTATGCTTTAAAAACTTTTCTTGTTGCTCTTTATCTACACACCTGAGGAAACAACCATCCAAGCCTCTTTTGTAAAGCACATGATTCAGTTTACAAATTTAGCTGCCTTCACTTGAGTGTTCTCCTTTTCTTATAATCAAGATGGGGAGGGAATTATCCATAAGTTAGGTAATAGGAAATATCAACATACCACTCATTAGTAGTGGTGATAAAGAGAATCTGTGGGTTGTCTTCTGAACAAGTTGAGCAAGCACAATTTTCTTCGCCATGTTGAACTTTGAATGTTTCATCTTCAGCAATCAACTTGTGTAAGCCATTTTCCCTTACTAAATTGGAGGGTCAAATATCCAAGTCATATTCTTGAGTCTTTGCAATCCAATTTCCTCTTTTAGCTCTAGGATCCTACTGTGTCAAGATGGACTTGATTGCATTTCTGGGGACCATCACCACCGTATGGGAATTGAGGATGTAAAACCTAAATTTTTTTACAACCTTGACCATTGCATAGGCATGATTCTCCAATTGGCTGTATTTTAGCTCATGATTTTTCAAAGGACAACTCATGAAAGCAATAGGTGCTTCCACGCCTTCATCATTTTTTGAACGAGAACGACAAAGAGTGTATGTTCTGATGCATAACAATACATGATGAATTCTTTGTTAAAATATGGAGATACAAGAGTCAGAGCCTTGGCAATGGATTTCTTGATCTCTTCAAATGTTGCCTTCCCTTCATTGTTCCATTTGAAGTTTTCTTGTGGTTTCATCATGGAAGTGATGTGCTTCGTCAACTCAAGCAAACTCAGGCACAAAATGACGAAGAAAGTTCACCTTTCCGAAGAATGAATGAACTCCTTTCTTGCTTGTGGGTAGGGCTAATGCTTGAATGGATCTAATCCTCTCAGGATCAATGTGTGCTCCATGTTTGTTCATAATGTGCCCCAATAACTTGCCTTCTGTGACTCCAAAAATACACTTTTTGGATTTAGTGATATGCCATGTTTCCTACACCTTGCAAGTACTAGTTCTAAGTGATAGATATGATCTCCCCTCTTCTTTGAAAATACTATGAGATCATCAGGATATATGACAATGTATTGCTTCATATCTTTGAAGGCCAAATCCATCGCCCTTTAGGATGTAGCTCCTACATTGATTAGGCTAAAAGGCATTTTTTGTAGGCAAAAGTGCCCCAAGGTGTTGTAAAGGTTGTCTTGATGCGGTCCTCATCTGCCACTTTGATTTGATTATATCCACGAGAATCCATCAAGTAATGAAAGAATTTCATATCCAAAGTGATTGCTTACATGATATGGTCCATGATAGGAAGAGGATAATTTTCCTTTAGTGATGCCTAGTTTAGGTTGCGAAAATCTACTGAGATATCCTTATTTCACCATTCTTCTTCCACACTGGAACAATGTTAGCCACCCATTTGAATGGTGGATGGGAAAGATTATCCTTGCATTAAGCATCTTCATTACCTCCTCCTTGATGGTATCAACAATCTTTGGGTTGTATGGTCTTTGTTTCTGCTTGAAGGGCTTAACACCATACTTTAAAGGAATTGAGTGATGCATTTCCTTTGGTTGGAAGGATTTGAGTTCATCATAAGAGTAGGCCAAGAAATCGAGTATTTCTTGAGTAATGCAAAAAACCTTTTTTTTCTTTAGATGAGCAACATTTTCAATATTGACCATCCTTGGCTCCTCAGGGTACCAATGTTTTCTTTATCAAAATCTTTAGGCACCGAGAAGATTCCTTTTCTTTCTCTTGAATGAATCTGTCATGTTTGTCAAAGAGGTCTTCTAAAGAGATTAGGCCTTTGGGAATTTTGTTCCCTTTCAATTTGATTACTCCCTCATCATCAATCCCTTCAATTCCTTCTTTCTCTTCTTTGGGGACTGCTTCTCGATGTGGATTTTCACCTCCTTCGAAGAAGAGATTATTGAAATTATCCCTTTTCTCTAAAAAGGCTAGAATTTGGTTATCATCATTGAAGACTTGCCAATGATTTGCATTATCTAGTACACTAGGCCTGAATACCATTTCAATGGTCACTTTGTCTTTACCAAAAGAAGGATGAGGTGTCACTAGGGAAGATGACACTGCAAGAGAATAAGCCTTTTCATTATGTTCCCTTGGAATAGCTTAAATGGAAAATGCATCAAAATATTCAATGCAGTCCCACACACTTGTTTTTGTAATGTCGGAGTCTTGGATTCTTCATACGATATTATTGGCGGGGACCTGCTTTACTACAACCTCTACATCACCTCGGCATCTCAGTTTCTTGATTCCCATGTCCTCTTTGCACTCATGCCTAAGAGTAGGGTTTCATACTCTGCTCCAAATAAGTGTTATTTATATTATCAAATTGCAGCTTGTAGGCAAATGGGTACAACTCATTGGAAGGAGAGTACAATACTACACCATCTCTTGAGCCCATAGCACTGGAATGAATACCATAAAATTCCATTGTCAAATTTTATCTTATCTTCCTCCATGAGAAATGGAAAGTGTTTGTACCCAAATTGATTCTCCCTCGAAGATAAGCAACATCACGGGTTTAATAGGAAGCTTAAAGACAAGCGAGATCATGTTGTATGTTGTTTTTAGATCCAGGGAAGAAATGCGACTTGCTCTTTGTCACTCTTTGAGATATGGAGAAATGGATAGCATCCTTAAGAGGATTTGATCTATCATCACTAATTTATGGTTGTGCCTTTCAACCGAGGTGAGAGGACCCTTTGTAGCTTCTTTGTTTGTGGAGGAGATGGAGATTTCCTTCCTTGTAAAGTTATTAAGAAGACCTTGAAGAAAATATGATCAATACAACAAAACCTAACTCTCACGAGTTATCACCTTAGATAATGTAGATATTTTCTAAGAAAGCCTTAGAATACTAAAGAAAATGAAAAATTGATTGCTTATACATGTTTTGGTAATAGAAATTATGCATCTGTACACATACAGGACAAACAAGGGTAATATGGGTAAGATTGGTTATTTTTAAATGAATTTTTGTGGGAGGTGAGGCAGAATGAACTTGACTCACCAGATCTTTGAGAGATTTTACAAAAAAAGGCTTAACAAATAGAATGCTTCAAAACAACTAAAATGTTCCTTTAACTAGAAGGTGTGCTTCAATGGATGCCCAGATCAACACATTTTCACACAAACTTTAAGAATCCAAAATGAAGGCTCAAATTGAAAAACTTAATTAAACATTATCAACCTCTATTTCATCATGCCTAAGATACCCTCAAAGGCTAACAAAAAATCTTATAATCATGCTAGGACTACAATTATTTTAAATTTTTTTATTTCACTATCAAATGAAAGCTCTTCTGATAAATGAAATTGCAAATGCCACCAAACTATCACAAGGATAAGATCTTATGTGATTCATAAAGATTTCAATGTAAGATTGTAATGGGAACAAGAAAAACTATTTGTAGACATTCAAAAATGCAGACATATGATTTTCCCAAAATCAACATGAATTAACTTGAATTTGATTAAATTCATTAGCAGGGGAAATTTTCTAGAACAATCTCATAGCTTGTCAATGGTTGTATGCTTGCAACCACCTTGACATGATCAAATTTAACACAAAAAGCTAAATAGGTTTCTCAGAAAGATGGGCTCTGTCAAACTCTTCTTTTAGGAATTAAATCCCGACCTCTAACACTCCAACCATTTGCACGAAAAATTCATGCAATTTATAACATTTTTCTACAACAAAGTTTTCCCCCAAAAAAAAAAAGCATTCAAAGTACCATTACTTGTTACGATTTTGATCGTGATTCCCTAGAATCAGATTTACAAAAAGGTTGTCAGGTGATCAGAGGAAAATCTCTTCAAATATCTCCAGCATTCAATTCTTTCATCTGGTAGATCACTCTTCATCTCATGCATGCCAACTACTTCCTCCTCTAATCTGTCAAATCTAGTTTTTGCGTGCCAAGGAAGGAAAAATTGGAAGATCAGATCGAACCCAGATAGTCAAATCACATCGTAATGGTAAAAGATGTTTTCAGATCCTCCCCACCAAACCAAGATATCAAATTAATTCTCCTCTCTATTTTGGCGTGTAGGAGACATCAAGAAATCATGAAGACTCACATCTCCAAGAGCTTTGGAGTAAAAATGGTGGAAAATTAGATACAGATGCACAGTTGTCGTTGATTTCTATTTTGAATTTGGACCATCCACGTGGGAGATTTGAGTTAAAATGGGCCTGGGGGTTCCTTTTTACCTTTTACAAATTTTTGAAAAAATGTAAAATTTCTCATTTTGCTCCACCCCTCTACCTTTGAAAAATGGGCTTGACACATGTCCCAATGTGGGTCCCATGGAAACACGCTTCCTTTTTACACTTTAACCCCTTTTTCCATAAAAGGAAATTTTTCCAAATTTCCCGAAAGTCCGTGACCTCCCTGTTGTCTTTCAAAGAAAATTTTGACTATCCTTTGTCGGTCTTGCGGGTCATTTTGATGATTTTAACCTTTTTGACAATAGGAGGAAAAAAATCCAAGTTACCTCCGATGGCTCGCTTCCTTGCCTTTTGAATTTTCAAACTACCACGAGTCTCAATGGTGTATCTTGAGATGGTCCCAAAGTTAGAGACCCTGAATGAGCGTGGGTGCACCACAGTGTCCTAGCTCGGTAGAATTTATTTAAAAGTTGAAGGCTCAGTAGAAGGCGCCATGTGTGTCAGGAGTGCGAGGCGGTCTCCTTTGGTTGTTGAAAAGTCTAAGCAAAGGACAAAGTGAGTGGAAGCCTCCAAGTGTCCTCATGGCGCTTCTTCAAAATAAAACTCAAGGGTTGGTCCCCAAACATGCGCGGTCCCTCCACGTGTCCCATGCCTCTCAAAATTGTTTGAAAAGTCTAAGTATGGGAAGACCCGGTGGAAATCTCCATGTGTCTTCATGGCACAAATTCAAGATGGTGCCCAAGAGCGGAGTCCTTGAATGAGCGTGGAATCACCATGTGTCCATGGCTCACCAAAATGTACCGGATGCATGAAAAATTTGTCTAAGTCTGGGAAAAATAATAAATCCTCCACGTGTCCTCTTGGTGAAACTCAAGAAAACCAAAAGGTGAATTTTCAAATGAGCATGTTCCTCCATGTGGAAAATTTTTGGGTCGAGGTGAGCCACAAAATTTTTAGAGTGCCACTCATGCCGCATCCAACCAAAAAGGGCCACGCTTTCACCGATGCGAGAGATAAATTTGATGGGGAAATCACCGTCAAACCATAAAAATGTAGGAAAACAACTATTTGAGCCTAGAGATGAAATTTTCTTCAAGGACTAGAGAATTTGGAAATGTTACAGGGTTCAAACATAATCCTTTGAGCTACATCTATTCATGTTTCCTCAGGTATTTGGGACAAAAATGACAAGGACAACAACACACTGATTCAAAAATAGAAAGAAAAGGAACAACCCGAGTTTTACACCCAATTCTAAGACTCCTTCAGATGGACAGAGAAACAAAAACCAATTTTGGATCTTTAAGTGATCCTTGACCTAGGAAGGGTGATGATCAGAAACCAAATGGAAGACAGAGTATTTTCAAGCACAACATGGGGAGATAAAAATTGATAGAGGTCAGTGTATCTTCTATCCGCTAGCTTGAAAATCTATGCTCTTCTTTGCGGTGTTGGAATTTGTCTTTGCCTCTCCAATTCAGCAGTGCGTTCTTCTTCAAGGTCTAGAATTCTCGTGGCAATGAAGTAGTGATTGGTACTTTTTCTATTATTCCAGATAGCTTCCCTCAAATCTGAAGCAACGTCTTCTTGGATGTGGAAGAGCAATTGGGTCTTTCAATAAGAGGGTTTCCCGAATAGCCATGATTTGAATCCATGTGGCTCATATAGCCATTCAAATTCCAAAAATTTTCTCTTTTTTTTTTTGAATTTTCTGACCTTGTGGTCACATTTAGGTGTAGATGCTACTAAATCTACCCCACGGTGGGTGCCAAAAACTGTTAGCGAGGAAATTTTCGGGTGGAAAATTTGTGAATTCCTTGCCAATGCTCTGGGAATCTAAGTCCCTCTACTTAACCGGTGTATTTGTGTGTATGCATGCACGAGAAAGCGTGGATTTCTGTGGTGGCCTTTCGGCCGGGGATCCAACAGGGGCACTCCATTGACCTGAGAAAATGCTTGCAGTTATCTGCAAGGGGGAATTTTCTATGAAGGTGGGAAAGGGAGTGAGAAAAGAGGTAGGAGAACTAATGTTGTAGGTAGAAAATCATATTCCTGCATGCACTAGTTAGAAACTTCAACACATGCATTTATGAGAAGAAAAAACCCTGCAAATGGAAACAAGATGAGATAAGATTGTGAACTCAAAGTTTCTAAAATATCCTCATCAAAGAGGCTACAAAATCCTTCTTCTTGTATTGATGCTTAAACAGAAGTTGTACATAATGTGGGAATGGAAGAAATTTGAGAATGGAGGAAAGTAGAAGAAAATGGCTATCTCCTTTGCTTTCTCTAAGTACAATGCACTCGTGAGTTTACAAGATCAATTATCAACCTCTTACAATGGCGTGAAGAATCCATTAAATATCTTACAAGAAATGGTTACAAATTCTTCTTTGTTAGCAAGAAACGGTTTACAATATTTTCAATCATTGCATCCGTTTAGATTCTTGATTCATGAAGAAATGCCAATGGCGAGAAAAACCAGACTTTTCATAATGCAATCATTACACTCGTTTTGTAACTTTGAATTTGAACCATTCATCTTTCCTTTGAAACTTTAAACCAAAGTCATCCACGTGGGAGAAATTTACTAGAGTGGGCGTGGAGGATTCCTTTTGCATTTTGTGACTTTATAGAGATTTGGCATTTTGGAACATTTTGGCCCGCTCACCCACTTTTGATATGGTCTTGACATGTGGCCTCACTTGAGTGGAGATAGATTGTGGGCCACTTTTATAATTTTACCTTTTTTCAATGTGGGCTCAAAAACACAAATTGCTCCGCTAGCCCGCCCATCTGCTTTGACCTTCGATGCGGGATTAATATTTGAATTTTTCCCTTAGCGTGGGCGGGGCTGCAGGTCACTTTTTAACTTTAAGCCCCTTTAATGAAAACAAGGCTCAAATTATCAAATCTCCCCGATGGCCCACTTCACCACCTTGACTTTCTATTCGAGCTTAATATTAACTTTTTCCCTTATAGCATGATCGGGGCTGCGGGCCACTTTATGCCTTTTAGCCCTTTTTACAAAAAGGCTCAAACCTCAAGGTTCTCTCGCCGACCTGCTTCCCCACTTTGAATTTCAATGTAGGCTTAACAATTGACTTTTTCCTCATAGCATGATCGGGGCTACATGCTCAACAGCGGTTGGCTTTTTCCTCATAGCATGATCAGGGTTGCAGGTCACTTTATGACTTTTAGCCCTTTTTACAAAAAGGCTAAAAAACACAAATTTCTCCACCGGCGCACCTCCCCGCTTTGACCTTCGATGCGGGCTTAATATTTGAATTTTTCCTTTTTGTTTGGCGAGGAAGAAAATGCCCGTCATTCACGATTGTGGAAAAATGTAGAGAAGAAGAAAACTCCACCATTTCACGCCTGATTTTCAAATTTATTTGAACCAAGGAATTGAAAACAATACAAGGTTTGACGATCCATGGCCATAGAAAGATTGACAATTTCATTCAAATGAGGACAACAATAAAATTTTCACGTGTCCAGATAGGAAAATGGAAAATTTATCAAAACATGTAGACTGGAGAGTTTAAACAACTTCAAAGCATGAATTTCTCTATCTTTTCGGACTTCCAACTTTACATGAGCACTTCTGGAGGGCGTGATCTCAAAATTTTCGAATTTGACTTAAAAAACAAGGGGGATTTTGAGGGTGACATTACATATGTAAGCATTTGTTAGCTATTATGGTAATCGTGATTCAAAGTATATTCAATAATAACACTTTATATTCATAACATACCTTTGAAATAACTCAATAAATAATGAAAATAAGAACATACATTGAAATAACTCAAGTATATACTAAAAATATAAGAGGCCACACATTCTATATGCATTAGTTCAAGGTGTATGCATGAAAATATCTTAAGTTTGACATTTAATACACCATTTCAACTTAGTTTTTGGCGAATGAAAGATTATATAAGAATATGCATTGAAACCATTATATTAAAAACACATTTGTAATTTTGGTATTGCTTGTGAAGCGTTCTCATTGCATAAAACCTATACATAATTGATAAAAAAAACCATTGAAATCTGGTCCCACATGATGATCCACTTAACAATTTGAAATAGGGAGCACTATAGGGTGTGAAATAGTGTCAAAATCGTTTGAGACATGATGTATTCATTCAAAAATGACACTATGGGAGAGGGGCCAATAGGTGAACATGGTCCAATAGTTGACATGAGTCTTGATCACATAATACCCAATAGTTGTTATAGTACCACTTCATAGTTGTCATAGTACTATCTAGTGGTTATTTATTTTTGACATAATAATTATGTAGAGTAGCCAATCACATCATGACATGTAAGACCTCTCACCCATGTACAAGCATTAAAAATTCAATGTTCAATCATTATCACCCATATTCAAGTATTGGTTTCCACCATGGTTGTAGTGTAACTCAAATTTATTATTTTAAATCAATTCAAAATATGGCTTTCCCTCCAATTAAACATTCCAAAGAACAAATATAAGTTAAGACAAATTTGAACTACATATTGGTGAAAAAATCGCGACCCCACATGATAAACAATTGATTTTGTGGACCCCTTAACTTAGGGTGTACCACTACTAGCCCCCTCTCCCTATTACAAGTTCAAATGGGCTCCAACATGTTCATCTATAGGCTCCAATATATGGAGGAATATGGGTAGACGACGGAAGTTAATGGGAGCATTGAGTGGAGTAATGGTGTGTAGCTAGAAATGAAAGAAGAGACAAACATAGTGATAAGCATAATTACCAAATACGATACTTTGGAGGAAAAATACTATATTTTTCTACTTTTTTATTGTTATCACAAAAAACACAAGTGAAGTTCTTTTTACATATGATTTTTTAGTTTAAATTAATTCAAAATAGTTATACACAAAATAAATATAATTAATTAGTAGTTTTTATTAAATATATTTTGAATTTATCTTTGGTGACACTTGTTTTCAAACATTTTTTAATAATTTGTTTGGCATATGACTATTATGATATCACTAATTGTGATTTTTGTAAAATTGTTTTTGAATTGTTAAAAATATTATATTTTTTAAATATATAACTTACCGTATTTTTTTCCGTATTTATCGTATTTTTACGATAGATTTTTTTTCCATATTTTAAGTCCACCGTATTATACACTCCGTACGAAAGTTTCTACCTTGGTGATAGGGATAAAATGAATGAGGCTTAAGCGTGTGTTTAAGTATACCTATGGATGCTTGTCTCTCTATGTGCCATGTTGAACCTTATATATTTTTACCTTGGAGGGTTTAGCCGTTAATTCACTTTGTCCAAAATTGGGTTTTCAATATGCTTCAACTTTTAGGCCCACTTATATGGCGCATGGTGTGTCATCCTGAAGTAGGACAACCACATTTTTATAATTGCAAGAAAAATTAGCGATTGGTGATTCAAAGTGGTTACCCTCCACGAAATTTCACTTATGTATGGTGAACAAAGAGCTCCCCATGACCCATCCACCATTGTTATCTACCGTAAAGGTGATGTCATCATTGTCTCGAAAAGGCTTGTTCACGTGGCTCGAAGCGAAGTGACGTGGAGGGTCTTCAAAATTTGAATTATTGGAAAACGTTCCCCCGCTTCAAACTCCTAATGCACCCATCTGGTAATCACGACACCATCGCCCAAATTATAGTCTTTTCCTCTGCATCATCCCTCTAGTAATCACGCGAACTTATTGTAATCATCCCCCATCACACGCCATCTCACGTTTTTCATTGGAACAGAGAGAAGAATCACAATTAAGGAAGGAAGGTTGGAGTTTTGTGTTCAAATCCTTTGAGCCCGTCGGTCGCCATTGTTAGTAGGAGATGGATTATCTTTGTTGAAGGTGCTCGAAGCCGGAGAAAGGGAGTAGCACACAGATTCCATTCCCATTTCCCGTAAGTGCTCATACCAAATATTTCGTGTTATCGTGGTCGGTGGTAGTGTTTTATTATTTGCATTCACTTTCTTTCTTTCTTTCTATACTTGGTATGGCTCTATCTTGTGCCTCGCCATATGGATGCCCACCTTATCATGCCTTCCCAAATTGTATGTTTCTATGATTTCATCCTTTCCAACAACAAAAGAATATTGTTAAGGGCGTAGCGAATAGATCCACATGGACAAATAACAATGTCTTGATTTTTAACAAGTCAATAAAATAATTCACATTTCTTTTCTTTTTAACTCTTGAAACTTGCTTTCTATTTTCTAAAATAATTTGGCATATATACAAAATATAAAAGAAACTTCCCAATTAGTTGGTAACCTAGTTCATCAATCTTCCTAAAAAAATCTAAGACAAACCTACAGGTGTGAGATCTAACCCTTCCGTTCTTAGCAGTTAATACCGTATGATTGTGGATTATATAGTGCCAAATGAGATCAAATGAGGTGAAAAATTATGTGGGCTCATTGCAAGATTCACATTGTTTAACATGAATGAAACATCACTCTCATATTTTACGAATGTAGCACACCAAATGATCTGATACTGTACCGAACAAGTGAGATAACCATAAAAAACACATTAATCTCAAGCTCAATCCAAACTGGTTCTGTGCAGAAAAACTAATGACGTTTTTAATAAAATCTATAGTGGTTAAAGGGAAATCCAAATAGGACATCTAGCTTGGCTAAATATAGAATTATTGCCCCTAAAAAATTTCCATAATTACGAACTTTTTCAGATAGAAATTATATACCCCTCAATAAAATTCCTCAATGAATAAAATGCATTGAAATTCATGGAATGAAAGGGAAATGAATAGAATGAGAAAATCATCAAATTGATATGTTGCTCTACACAAATTACAGACCTCGAGTTGGTTCGACTCATTTCCTTGCCTTCCCAAAAAATGGAGCATGTGAACTATTTGACAAAATGTCTCTACAAAATGGTTGGAAAAATATGGTCTACATGAACTGTTTGACAAAATGTCTCTGTGAAATGTTTGACAAAATGTCTCCAGTGAATTGTTTGGCCCAATGCCTCAAAGAATCTCTTCAAAATGTTTGACTAATTTCTTACTATAATTGAATTTATAGTCTGCATTTTTTTATACCTTCAAATAGTCTCTATTGTTCGATTGTTTTCATACGGCCAATTTTTGGTGAGCAAGATAGGCATTTTTGGTGAACTTGAGTGATGAAACCACATTAAAATTCATGACTGCTAATTCATAACTGAAAAATAATGTTTAAGTTATGGATGTATTATGCCTTTTCAAATTTAAACTCTTTCAAATACATGTTTAAGTTATGGATGTACATGTTTTGTCAAGTTTTATTTGTGAGGAAGGTATTAGTGATAGACCAAAAATGATAAAATGTGGGACACAATAATATACATTGATTCACATTCCATTTGTAAATCTTATTAGAGGGAGGATACCCACACTTATTAGTAGGGAGAAAAGTAATTTTAGGGATTACTACACGTGAATGTGAAGAGGTGACCAAGGATAAGAATCTTTTGTGAAGTAATATATAAAAATTGAACTCTGAATCTAATCAACCAGTGACAAGAAAATATAACAAGGAAGAAGTCTAGGTAAGGTCAATGAACTAATGGAAATTGTAGGTGGTCATAAGGTAGGTATATGAAACATGGGAAGAGTCTGACATACTATATAGTGTTGGAATAAGGAAAGGTGTCATAAATAAGTTTACATGAATACTAGCTCAAATGATAGCCCTCTAAAAATGACCGAGTTAGCAAGGGATTATTGTTAGTCCCTACTACTTTGAGAGTATGGTCATAGAATAACTGAGAACTAGGCTAGTTTGCTGAGAGAATTTATATGGAAGAGTTCACTTCTAAGATAAAATTGGGAAGATAAGATATGAAAAAGTAAGAAATACCACAAATACAATGATACTAAAGTAAGGTAAGACATTAGTACTCAAAGTGATCAAAGTAAGACAATTTACTAGATATTTTCTAAGGGTGGTTAATGGTTGAATTCATTATGAATAAGGAATGTAGAGGCTTGAAATAGCATGAGTGCACACATTTAATACATGGTTACCAAAGAAATATAACAAGGTCCAAGTCTTCCAAGAAGAAAATGAAAGTGATATAGTAGAAACCAGGGTGAGGATTTCATAGTCTATGCTTACATATGTGAGTCTAAACTTAACTTGAATGTGAGTTGAGTTATATGACAGGATTCTTCAATTAAAGGAGAACAAAGACTACTCACAAAGGTGAATATCCCATCCTTTCTTGATGTTTAAGGTATGCATGAGTTTAAATAACTTGAATAAATTTTGTTCATTGAATGGTGATGTCGGTTTCCATTGTAGCTTTGCATCACATATGAGATGAATACATTACATCCCATTACACCATTTCATTATACATGTGCTCTCTCATACAGACTCAGAACCAGTTTACAACAAGAACACTCAAAACTATGCATCATCTACTCTCTATTCACACTCTATATCCATAAAACAAGAATGTGCTACATTTATTTCTAGGGTGGTGAATTTCCCTTCACTGAATACATGCACCTTCCTAATAATAGGTGTGTTTACAATAGCTTGGATGATTTTTACAACCTGTGATAATAATAGACTAAGTTGAATATACATCAGATCCTTTATTCCTAATATTAGCCTGATCCATGCATGTCCCTTTTATTTTCTCTGCATATGCTTTTCCTAATTATAGCTCCTTTGTGTGCATCCCAAACTATACTATTAACATTAAATCTAGAATTAGGCTTGTTATCTTTAGGTTTGAATTTGTAGTTAGATTTTCCTAGAAATTTGGATGTAGGTGTATTAGGACCAGAAAATGCATATTTATGCTTGTTCAACATAAGGATCCTAACCTCTCACTACTTTAAAGTGTGACATAGCTCATAAAAACATCCAAATTTTTCAAACATAATTGATTCTCGTAAAGGATACACAAGGATTTGAGAAAATAAATCTTGAATCTTATTGAGTAGATAGTCTATCTTAGTAAGAATATTTGTATGGTACAAAACGTAGTCACCGATTTGTTCATTAGAGCCTTGTTGTATCTTAGTTATTTGAGCATATGAAATATTTTCACCAATGTTATAAAAAATTATGCCAGGAATTTATCATCTAACTGATTAAAATCCTCGATGGAAGGCATGGGTAGATCATAGAACCAATGTAATTAATAACCTTTAAGGCTTTAAGAAAAATATTGGTAAGTAATTGATCATTGTAAGTATAGTCTAAGAAAGTGACATGAAAGGATAAAATTTGAACTACTTGGGATCACATTTTCCCTCATAAATAGGAAGCTTAAGAGATACAAATCCAAGTGGAAAAGGATAAAAATCCACTTTAGGTGCAAGTGGATTGTTAAGTAATTGAGTAGAATCCATAAAATTAGAAGGCTTAAACATACGTGCATGTAATTTTAACACTTGAGCTTGTAAATGTTTACAAATATGCTTAAGGGTGTGTGTAGTAGAAGTGAATTAGGAATTCCCATGGGTATGCACAAAAGATCTAGGAATATGATGCAAGAAAATAATTATAGTTTTCATTATTATTATTAATTAATATATTTGAAAGCTGTAAAAAGGCAGAAATTTGATGTCATATATATTACCTAATACTTTGTAAATACGAACAAATCTATGTGCTTGATATACACAAGGACACATATAACATGAAACTTTATATTAAGTACAAATATATCGAACAATTGGTTGGAAGTTTCTTTTCTAAACGAATGACATGGTCAAATATTTTGCTTAGTATATAGACACTAAATAATAGTGTGAACTAGTTTATTATTGTGGTATTATTGTATTCATGTATTTGTTAATAAATGATAGAGGATTCGTTAATTTATACAATTTGTGTTTATTAATCATTGGTATGAGACTAGTTAATTATGTTGACTAGTTAAAAATATCTATTACCTAATCTTTGTGAAAATAGGAACAAATTTATGTTCTCGATATACACATGGATGGCTTAAGAAAACATTTGTGGAAATTTTTTACATAGTTTCTTGGGAATGTGTGGAGTATGGCCCAAGATAATGGTCTAGAAAGATGGCAAAACAACTTTGATGAGCCATGTTCTATGGTTAGTAAATTTAAATAGGTTACATCAACTCAACATGTGATGTCGATATATTCGCTCCACATGTCTTGAAATCTATAGTGTCATGTGACATGCACAAGTGAAATCCCTAAAATTATTGTGTTCTAAGTAACTCAACACACTAGAGTGACAATGAAAAAACAATAAATAGACACTAAATAATATTGTGAACTAGTTTATTATTGTAATATTTTGTCTAGTATATAGACACTAAATAATAGTGTGAACTATTTTATTATTATGGTATTATGTATTCACGTATTTGTTAATAAATGATAGAGGATTCAATAATTTCTACAATTTGTGTTTATTAATCACGGTATGAGACTAGTTAATTATGTTGATATTATGTTGGTATTGGTTAAATATGCATGCGATCTTGAAATTTTGTTAGTTCTAATTTCATTGCTCTTAGGTTGTGTTAAATTAAATACATTAGGAAAAATTTGATTTCTAGATGCGTTATAATTGTAAATATTGTGAATGTGGACATCATTTGTATATATATATATATATATATATATATATATATATATATATATATTATTAGTTGTTAAATATTGGTAATTTTAATGTTGTGAATGTTTAATGAAAGTTGAAGATATAAAAATTATGTGATATCATACTCTAACTCTCAATTTGGAATATAGGGAAAGTGCCTCTGTAAAGATAGGAATCATTGCGTCCTGAAGGGGCTTGCCCCTTAGGATGCCACATCAATACGCCCAACTATTGTTGCGTGATGAAGGGGCTTGCCCCTTAGAATTCTGCATCGATAGTTGGGTGGTATCTTGTCTGTGAGAGAGGTTTTAAAGTCATCTACCGACCTTCCACTCAAAATGCACCCTCAGTAATATTACAACCGTCCCTTTTGCAATTGATGGTTGTGATATTATGGAGAGGTGCATCTTAGTGAAGGATATAGCGTTGACATTTATTCGATACTTGAATTTGTCATGGATATTAGATTTCTGATGTTGTGATTATTTTATCATATTGGATGACGTATATTAGATTTGACATGTATCGTACTAACATTAATTGTATATTTATGTTTGCATGTGTGTTGTTGTATTCAATTTGTCTTTTGCGTGGTGAAAATGAATACACGAAGCTCAATTCCTCCTAATCTCGTAGGGATAATGTTGAAAACTCCCAAATTCCAAAGGGAGGAATGCTTCAGGAGGTCCACATTTGTGGTCTATATAGACCATCATCAACAAAATAAGCCACCCAAACCGAAAATGCAGCCATGGTTAAGGCCGACTTAATTTGCCAGAAACTTCTGTTATTTATTTGTCTAAGTTCCGCACTATAGGGCCCCATTCGCGAGGGTATGGTCTAGCTTATGACACGATGGAGGATGCCCATAAGTATGAGCCTCCACATAAGCTGAGGAAGATGGGAGTTCGGTCATAAAACCGGTGATAGATCCAAAAAATTGTGCAAAAAAATATTGCACATGGAAGTAGCTCCAAGTTTGCTGCTAAAAACAAAAAAATAATTCTTTGCTTTTATATGTTTTGTTCTAAAAAACTTATGACGTGTTTGAAAAAAACCTATATAAATATTTAATTTTTGTCGAATGTTGATTCACACCAACTTAAATATATTTCATTTTGTTGTTCGAATATATTATTGATTCACACGAGCTTAAATATTAAATATGTTTTGCATTGGATTAAATATGTTTTCCTTAGTATTAATATGTGTTTCTATGGATTATATTTTTAAATTACTAATTTTTAGATATTTTATAGCAAGTTTAGATTATTAAAATTCATTTATGTTAAAATTCTATTTAGGTACCAAATGTGTAATGGTAACGATTTTCTAATTCACTAAGTATGGGTTATGATCATTTGTCCAATTTAGGTTTGTACTAGTGTGATTATCATTTCCAATCATTTACGGTATTCATATGGCCCCCCTTTGATTATTTACTTATTTTTTTAATTATCTTGTGTAGTTCTAAGACTTTTTCTAGGTCAGTGTACTTGACAAGGAACTTAAGTCCAAAAGGTTTTGGTAGACTACATGTTTATGAGAAAAGAGTCCCCGTTCTCTTCGAAATTTATCCATGTGACCCTTGGTCTACCTTATTCACAATTTTTGATAGTCATATACCAGTTTGTTTTTTTGTGTGTAAAGAGTGTTCTAATATGAGTTCAACTCATATAGAGATGCACACTGTACCCTACTTAATCTACATAATATAGAAAATTAGTATTGTTTGAAAAGGAGTTAATTCTAGAGAATTCGAGTACTCATTGAAGCATGTAATTTTAATACTAGATATACATTACAATGGTTTTTAGTGAATAAACTATGACAATTATTGGAATGTCATTCACAATACTATAGGCTATTGATGGACTTGTTAAATATCAAGAAAGATTAGTCTATTTGATAAAATGAAAACCCTAAAACATATTAGTGTTTCCTTATGGTTTAAACTTCAGCATCCCATTTAGGGAAAGCTAAAGAAGTACATTTTACCATTGATGTTTGTATTGAAAAATTCAATTGTGAAGTGTTCATTCTATTTTTAATGTTTGCTTACGATATATTTTTGTCCATTGTAAAGGTAAGCATGGTTGCCATTTGGAGATTGGAAATTCATGGAGTGTCGAATACCTCCGAAAATCTTGCATGTTCATCATTCATATTATACGACCCTGATGGAAGCAAGATAGTAGAAAGAGGTACAATTGTTGGAAATGCCACTATGACCTTCCACCAGGCTGAGTATAGGGCCTTGATATTGGGTCTTGAGGAAGCAATATGCCACGATGTTTGGAACATTTGTGTGTTTTCTCACGATATTCTTGTTGTGAAACAAATGACTGGTGTATACCAATGTAACAATGTAAATCTTTCAATTCTTTGAGTTCAAGCGGTAGAGAGTGTATATCACTTTGTGAAATGTTCATACGTGTATGTAAACGTTAATAGAGGTAGGTTACATGTATGTCAAGTGTCTAGGGACACTATAAACCAAGAAGTGGTAGCTTTTCTAGCACTTGCCATGGAAGACATTTCAATATGATATATGTACACATTGTATTTCCTTTTTACGTAATGGTAGACATACATTATTTATTAGATTGTGAATAACTAATATTTTTTATTATTGGCAAATAGTTTTTTGAAAGGGACTATACCCTTGTACAACAAGGCTCAGAAGCCAGAATAGAAAAAATAAGCACAAAGAAAAGGATCAACATCCTGATATAACAATAAGGACCAACTGCAGAACGTAGTCTGCAAAGAAGAAACAACAACCAGCAACACAACAACAAATAAACAACTGCTGAACAGCGAACAAACATCATCCAGACGAATAGCGCTCCTTCAGGGTAATTTTTTTTTTCTTTTTGTTAACCGTGACCCAGCCTGCTGGAGTCTCCACTGCTGAAGGAGGAGCCAAAGGAGGGGTATTCTCCTTAGTCGCATATGTCCCAAATGGGACAGCCACAAACATATTACTTTCCGTGTTACCCTCAACAACTTGAGCAATTTTCATGCTGCTAACAGTTTGATTTTCGGAAAGAGGGGTTTCAAGGGCAGATTTGGATTCAGCCACTGTTTCCACTTTTGATTCAAGATCCCTTTTAGCATCAAAAATTAGGTGCTCTGGGAGTGCATCTTTCCACCAATTCCACTTTTCATGTTGACGTTTTTCCATCCCACAAGCAGTAGAGGTGTGTCCTAAGCCAAAACATCTTCTACATCGGAAAGGTAGACCTTCATAATCAAGAGTTTGTGACCAAGTTCGATTTTGCACTCTAAGATCTATAGTAGCAGGAAGATTTTTATCAGTGTCAAGTTCCACCAGGATCCGGGCATAGGTAGTATGGGTGTAATTAGTGGTTTGAGAATCTATAAAGAGTGTAATTCCCAAGGTATTGCCAATGGCTGTCAGACAGTCCTTACTCCAGAATTGGATAGGTAAGTGGGGTAGCCTGATCCAAACAGGTTTCCAAGAGAAAGATTGTGCGGGTTAAAGGCTGGGAACCAGGGTTTCATGACCAAATATTTAGATTGACAGGACCAGAGTTTAGAAGCAATGTTTTCTTTATCAGCTACTAAAGAGAAAGTCACAATGAAAATTCCCTTAGCACACAGATGTAAGTCTATCTTACCAGTTAAAGTTGGAGTCCAATGCGTTGAGAGATCCATGCGTGAAGAGTAGGAAGGCTGGGCCACAGTCCCCCGAATCTACAAATCAAAGCGTGCTCTTTGTGGTAAATCTCAGATGAAATAACATCTTCCCCAAATGTAATACACGGGGTAATGTCTGCAGGTTTCATGGAGGATTCCTTTCCCTTTAGAACGTCTTTGAAGGAGGATCCATGCTTATTTTCTCTGTCTAATGGTGTACCATGTTCCAGCCCACCACAAGAAGAGCTTTCCAGCAAGGGATTGAGAGGGCCATTGCCTGGCATATTCACAAGAGCACCCCCAGCTGGAGCTTGAAAATGATTTGTGCAGCCGTCCTCGAACCCCCGACATTAGTGAAGGCAAGATCAATCCATGAACGGGGCGAACCCACAGCCGTTCCTCCTCCAACCCGTTCTACTGGCCAATCCTTGACATCCAAAGGTGCTCGCGGACTGCGTGATCCGGGCGTTTTGCTGAAACCTTCTGGAGTTTTCCGCCATTAAAACCATCTTCTATTCCCCATTTAGTGTTCTAATTGCTCTGTGGCGCGGGTAGAAACCATCGGACAGGCGGACAGAGAGCGAAGAGGTCGCACGGCACGGGCAGAGGACGCGGGCCGAGGGCCGAAGGCGCGGGCAGAGAGCAGAGGGCCGAGGGCCGAGGGCCAAAGCGCGAAAAAGGGCGTGCGGGTAGAGGGCCGAGGGGACGGATATATTATTGAGTGAATAACTAATATTGAGTGAATTGTCTCCAGTGTATATATTATATATCTTGTGGATAATATGATGCTACATCATATAGTGTTGGTTGATAAACCGGGCATTTGGATACATCATGCTTTATCCCATTTCATGTTTACTTTGAAACATCTAGAGTTGAGTATCCAATTTTGAAAAATAATGTGTGTGCAGCTAATTTCAGTCACAAATCATTTATTGTGCACGATTTTCTCAATATGAATGAAAATACAAATAAATAAGTTCGTGCACCATTTGTTTCAGTTTAAATTATTTTACAATGCATCGCTTCAATGATGGCTATGACAACGCACATGAACGAAACATGCGAAGCTCACGACATGGGCGATCCATGTTCTCAATCCTTTCTTATGTTTTCTGGGAAAACATAAATAATGAGACAGTAATATATAACTTTGTGAACATTAATTGTTTGTTGTAGTAACAATTATGTCATTTGCTAGGATAAAAATTATGAAATTGTTGTCTTTTCATATAGGTTTCTTCACATTCCATGATGATAATATTCGAATATGTGAACATTAATTCTCTTGCAAAATACTTAATATTTAATGTTGGGCTAATAGTTATGCACTTGAACTCTGTAGATACAAGTACCTTCACATCAAATGGTGCGTATGTGTTTCGCAAGCATCACAGAGGAAGAAAAGGGAGATGATCCTCCAACAATTGATGGAAATATGTTAGATGGTCCTTCCGAGCCCATTCACTCAGATATCCATGAGCCACCCATAGAGTATAGAACCAAATATGTTAATGGTCGTATTTGTTATGTTTGTTAGCATGGATCATGTGTTGATAGTGGGGATGTTAGGTTTTCTAAGTTACATAGAATAAATAGAAATTGCCAAGTAGAACACAATCTTCCCTCTGTGGAACCTCATAAGCATGGCCGTAATCATATGGGGAAACGATCACCTATCTCTCAAGATAGAAGTAGGGCATACGTGCAAAAGATGGAGGTGGATGTGAACTACGTCCTGAGGCAATGATTCTACTTGTAGCGGAGGAGGGTTATCGATCGAGTTTACAAAAAGAATGCAAATATTGATTTGAGGAGTTGATCCGAGAAGGAAAGAGGGAAATGGATGATGCAATGTGTGCCTACAATTCAATGGATATGCAAAAGGTGAGAGAGAAGCATTAGTTGAGAGTGAGAGGAAATAAAAACTCAAATATCGGAACAGAGGTAAATTTAAGATTAGTATAGTATTTTATATATTATGTTTGGTTGGAAATCAAAAACTTGATATTCTGTCATGAACATGAAGCTAGAGAAGAGGGTGGAATAAGTAGCAAAACTGTTGACCCCCTACGAATGATAACGTAAGTAATTATTGGTCTTTCGTAAGTAAGGATACAATGTAGTTTTTGTGTATTTTTGTATATACTAATGTAGGCGCATGCGTAGGATTATGACATTCCCTTGTGTCAATCTTACGCTGAAAGAGAAACTTGATTTGTAGTGCGAAAAATAGAGAGGTAAAAACCACTTAACACGCACTTGAAAAATGTATCTTGCCTTATGTTGTTGATACTTTAATTATCTTGATGAGTCGATTGTTATAGGTGGATGTTTGTGATAACACGTCCCCTTCTCAATCAACATGTGGTCTCGATCTTATTGGAGAGATAACTTCACGTGAGGTAAGAGAGGTGGAGATGAAAATCCCAGAGTTTGTAGCTTCTTTTCCACTTGAGGAGAGAGAGGGTGACGAGGGGAGGCACGAGGAGAGGGACACAAACACTATTGCTGGCAGTACGAGAGAGGGTGGAACTAGACTGGTAAGTTATTGAATGTTCTCATTTGATTTTCGTATTCTTTTTGGTGAAATTAAGAAAAAGTTATTAATGCAATTGAGATTGTCATTATTCTAGGATTTTCCTAATGGGGTCAAAGTCAGGTTAATGTCAGATGATATGGTTGTCGCGAGAGGAGTGGTTTGTGATAGTAGCCTACATGTGAAGTGTCATGGCATCACACTCCCAAATTTATTGTCAAAGTGATTATTTATGAGGACATTGTTCCCACTACTCCATTTCCCTACCCTAATACATTTGCAAACACTTTGGTAGAGTGTGTCAAAGGGTTTTCTATTTGGGATCTCAATGATATCAGACTTGACACTCCTGAAGAGGCAAGTAGTTGTAATGAATGATTTAATTTAATTATGTGTTTAATTGAGAGATTCATCTACGTTCACTTATTTACTATATGGTTGGATTTCAGGATGATGCGGTAAGTTGAGACAAACGTGCCATACTCAGATAAAGACATCGGATGCCCCACCCATTCTTGGCATCACACCAAATTCTATTCATAGAAATGAGAAGAAATGTATTAGATTTTATGATGGAGTATTGTTTGTCGCTAACACTAGGCAACGAAGGAGATGAAAACCTTTATGTATAACATTGATTGTGAGGAGTCGGATTAGTATATATGTGTATATGATGATGATGTTACTTTAATGTGTTTGAGGTTTACGACTTAGTACTACATTATTGATATATTGAATATGGTTTGTGGTTATGGGTTACATAGAGTTATCCATTTACGATCTATTTATAATGCATTAGATGGTTTTTATTCTTGTTATGTGACATTCCATTTACTGTATAAATGATGATGTTGTCACTGTGTATCTAGTTAATGTATTAATGTGACTATGGATTGTGGATTATGGTTTTTGGTATGTGGTTACATAGTTGAGTTCTTATTCCTTGTATGCTGCTTGGGTTTGATGTGTTCAGTAATTAATCGTAGATAATTCACAATTTTATTTTAAAATTTTGTGTATTATGGATTACGGCTTGTGGTTTATCGTTACATAGTTGCGTTCTACATCCATGTATGCATACTTGGGTTTGATGTGCTTACAAAACTTTCATATATATTTCATCCATGATAATATTTTGTTACGTATAAGTTAAGTGCATTATTTCCTTTCTAATTATGTTTGAATGGTAACAGATAATAATCGATTGTTATAATAAATGTTTATTTAGATGGAAAGACTAAAGAAGACTAGAAAGTGCAAGGCTTTGCCAGTGCAAGAACCAAATGATTATGAATCATTCGATAGTGACACTTATCCATTCAAAAAGAATGCAAAGAGATTTACAAACAAAGATGTAGGTGCTACATAAGAAGACGACCCTTCCTCATCAATTTGTATGAATTTAGAAATGAAACTTGTAACAAAGAAGACAAAGATATATCAAAACAAATGAAATATTTGCATTGGAAAATTATATTTTACGGAAAAAAAAAAAGGAAATATTGGATGAAATAGAGAAATTGCCTCAAGGCAAATGGAGTTAGAGCTCGAGTTTTAGGAGTTAGAACTAGAAATTAAGAATTGGGAGATAATGTGTGAAGCGGACAAAAAGTTTTCACAAATCATGTAGAAAACTTTAATACCATTCTTAAAACACACGAAGATCAGAAGGAAGTATGGAAGAAGATGTACATGCAGGCCAAGGTGGCAATTGAGGAAAAAACACCAGGCACTCCCACCCAAGACAATGATAACAAATGAATATACTAGTCATAGAAATTTTATATTTCACTTACATATTTGACAAATTTTACTTATATATTAGACATATATGTATAGATATTGATTATGTGGTATGCAAAAAATTAGTTATATTTGATGAATTTTGCCTTTGTAGCAAAATAGATGATATGGATAGACGTATGTGGTTAAATTATGATTATTAGATGTATGTGATTTTACACTAATATGGTTGTTTTTGGTTGATGTTATGATGTGCACATTAATTAGTATTTAGATCATGTATTTCAATTGCTATATCTGGTATGTGATGTGATGAATAAGGAAGAGTAATACAAGTGTGATTAGAAGACAATTGGATATATGTGATGAGTTTATTACTTTAATGTGTTTGACATTTATGATTTAGTATTACATTCTTGTTAAATTGAATATGGTTTGTGGTTCTGTTTATAGCACATTAGATGGTTTTTATTCTTGTTATGTGACATTCCATTTATTGTATAAATAATGATGTTGTCACTGTGTATATGGTTAATGTATTAATGTGACTATGAATGTGGATTACGGTAAATGGTATATGGTTACTTTGTTGGGTTCTGCTTCCGTGTATGGTATATGGTTACAATTACATTTGAATGTTAACAAATATTAATTGGTTGTTTAAATACATGTTTAATTAGATGACAAGACAAAAGAAGGTTGGAAAGCGCAAGGCCTCACTAGTGCCGGAACAAAAGATTATGCAAAATTCTATAGTCCTAGTACTAATGTGTTCGGAAAAGACTATAGAGAGCCCCTGAAAACAAAAATGTCAAGTGGAAAGAAGATGAGTTGTCCCCTGTTAGGCCCGTATAGAAATAGAACTGAAACTTATAATGAACAAGGCAAAGTTTTATAAAATCGAGCGTGAAAGACTTAGATTGCAATATTTAAAATTGTCAAAGATAAATAAGGAATTATTGGACCAATTACTAGATGCTTCCTGAAGAAGATGGAGTTGGAGCTTGAGGTTCAAGAGTTGGAATTAGAAATTAAGAATTGGGAGACGATGTGTGAATCCAACAAAAAAGTGTTCAAAAATCAAGTAGCAAGTTTTAATTCCATTGTTAAAATTCACGAAGGTCACAAAGAATTATGGAAGAAGATGTACATCCTAGCCAAGGTGTTGAATAAGGAAAAAGTACTAGTCACTCACACCGAAGACTGTCCAAGTGACCTTTGACATAAAATATGACTTTGTAATAAAATGACACTTTCCATGTGACCTTTGACATCAAAAGTGTTGGTTAAACGTATATTTTAGTTTTTAAAGAGTAAATAATAATTATACCATCAAAACATAATAAAATATTAGAAGGTTTTAAAATCTAATAACAAGATTTAAATTGGAATAAGATTTAAAATGTGCGAGTATTGTGAATGTTACTTCTAGTTAATGTACATATTATAGAGAATTCGAATTTCAAGTTCTCATTGAAGCATGTAATTTTCATGTGTGTTACCATTCATTAAGACTACAATTTTTTTCATTGGTTCAAGTGTAAATTCTCATCTTCTCATAGTTTTTTGCAATGTTATACATATTCAATGTAAATGTTTTGGTGTAAATGTATAAATGGTTTTTCAAAGTGCTGAAAAACATCGTGCATTTTTCAACGTGGCGGAATACACGACTTGTTTCTCATTGCTTTGGAAAAACTCAACCCTTCTCCACCTGACAAGTAGTTGATGTGGAGTCAATGTTTACAAAAAAAGGAAAATCACCATGGGGGTTGCGCCTTTTGGAGAATGGGGTCGGGTTTTTCAAAGTGCTGAAAAACACCGTGCATTTTTCAACGTGGTGGAATACATGACCTATTTCTCATCTCTTTGGAAAAACTCAACCCTTATCCACCTTGACAAGTAGTTGATGTGGAGTCAATGTTTACAACAAGAAGGAAAAGCATCGGGGGTTGTGTCTTTTGGAGAACGGGGCCGAGTTTTTCAAAGTGTTTAAAAATACTGTGTGTTTTCAACATGGCGGGAATACATGATGATCTGTTTCTCATCACTTTGGAAAACTCAAACCTTCTCCACCTAAAAAGTATTTGATGTGGACTAAATGTTTACAAAAAGAAGGAAAAACACTAGGGATTGCACCTTTTGGAGAATGGGGTCGATTTTTTCAAAGTGCTGAAAAACACCATGCATTTTTCAACATGGCGGAATACACGACTGTTTCTCATCACTTTGGAAAAACTCAACCCTTCTCCACCTGACAAGTAGTTGATGTGGAGTCAATGTTTATAACAAGAAGGAAAAGCACCGAGGGATGCACCTTTTGGAGAACGGGGTCGGGTTTTCCAAAGTGTTGAAAAACACCATGCATTTTTCAATGTGGTGGAATACATGACTTGTTTCTCATCGCTTTGGAAAAAATCAACCCTTCTCCACATGAAAAGTACTTGATGTGGAGTCAATGTTTACAACAAGAAGGAAAAGCACTAGGGGTTGCGCCTTTTGGAGAACGGGGTTGAGTTTTTCAAAGTGCTAAAAAACACCATGCATTTTTCAACGTGGCGGAAAATGCACTCCATTTTCCATCGCATTGGAAAACATCAACCAATCTCCACCTGAAAAGTAGTTGATGTGGAGTCAACTTTTACAAGGAGGAAAAGCACCATGGGTTGCACCTTTTGGAGAACATGATTGTGTTTATCAAAGTGCTGAAAAACACCGTGCATTTTTCAACGTGGTGGAATACATGACTTGTTTCTCATCACTTTGGAAAACTCAACCATTCTCCACCCGACAAGTAGTTTATGTGGATTTAATTTTTACAGCAATAAGGAAAAGTACCGAGGGTTGTGCCTTTTGGAGAATGGGGTCAGGTTTTTCAAAGTGCTGAAAAACACCATGCATTTTTCAACGTGGCAGAATACACGACCTATTTCTCATCACTTTGGAAAAAATCAACCCTTATCCACCTGACAAGTATTTGATGTGGAGTCAATTTTTACAACAAGAAGGAAAAGCATCGGGGGTCGCGCCTTTTGGAGAATGGGGTCGGGTTTTCAAAGTGCTGAAAAACACCATGTGTTTTTGAACGTGATAGAATACACGACCTATTTCTCATCGCTTTGAAAAACTCAACCTTTTCCACTTGAAAGTAGTTGATGTGGAGTCAATGTTTACAAAAAGAAGGAAAAACACTGGGGATTTCGCCTTTTGGAGAATGAGGTCATTTTTTCAAAGTGTTGAAAAACATCGTGCATTTTTTAATGTGGTGGAATACATGACCTGTTTCTCATCACTTTGGAAAAATTCAAATTTTCTCCACCTAAAAGTAGTTGATGTTGAGTCAATGTTTACAAAAATAAGGAAAAGCATCGGGGTTTGCACATTTTGGAGAATGGGATCGGGTTTTTCAAAGTGCTAAAAACACTTGTGCATTTTTTTAATGTGGCGGAATACACGACCTATTTCTCATCACTTTGGAAAAAATCAACCCTTCTCCACCTAACAAGTACTTTATGTGGATTCAATGTTTACAACAAGAAGGAAAAACACTAGAGGTTTTACCTTTTGGAGAACGGGGTTGGTTTTTCAAAGTGCTGAAAAACACCATGCATTTTTCAACGTGGCGGAAAACACACTCCATTTTCCATCACATTGGAAAAATTCAACCCATCTCTACTTGACAAGTAGTTTATGTGGATTTAATGTTTACAATAAGGAAGAAAAGCACTGCGGGTTGTACCTTTTAGAGAACACGATTGTGCTTTTCAAAGTGCTGAAAAACACTGTGTATTTTTCAACGTGGCGAAATACACGACTTGTTTCTCATTGCTTTGGAAAAACTCAACCCTTCTCCACCTAACAAGTATTTGATGTGGAGTCATTGTTTACAACAAGAAGGAAATGCACCGGGGGTTGTGCCTTTTTGAGAACAGGGTTAGGTTTTTTAAAAGTGTTGAAAAACATGTGTGTTTTTCAATGTGGCGGAAAATGCACCCCATTTTCCATAGCATTGGAAAAATTCAACCCTTATCCACCTGATAAGTATTTGATGTGGATTCAATGTTTGCAAGGAGGAGGAAAAGCACCGCAGTGCATCTTTTGGAGAACAGATTGTGTTTTTCAAAGTCCTGAAAAACACCATTCGTTTTTCAACGTGGCAAAAACACACTCCATTTTTCATCGCATTGGAAAAATTCAACTCTTATCCACCTGATAAGTATTTGATGTGGAGTCAATGTTTACAACAAGAAGGAAAAGCACCATGGGTTGCACCTTTTGGAGAACGGGATTTTTCAACACTTTGATAGTAGCAATTAAACTTGACATGATAATTTGTTACTGTTGATTACATCATTTCATCATAATTACATCAAATTTCTGTTTGTTAAAATATTTTATACTATCCATATATTACATGAGCGGTTCTACGTTGGCTAACACCACCGAGCACTTTTTTAAATACTCTAAAAATAGTCAAAGAGTAGGTCAGTTGTACACGTTCCATATTTATGTATTTTAAATATACACAATGTACAATCTCATATACATGAATTGGCAATGTTTACAATTATAATATAGGCCCACTCAACATGCCATACATTTACTTTCCAAATCTCAACCTGCTCATTCCGTAAGATACATCTCTCTGCATATCCGTTGCATCTACAACACAATGAATTAAATATTAGACAAGGTATCAAAGGATTTTTACCTTACATACAATAAATAAATGTTATGATATTAAGGACATTCAATACACACCTTGTGCAGACGCTAAATTGTTGAAAGATAAGCGACAACGGGAGATGTTTCAGCTACATTTGAACCACCTGCAAAATAAATGATCAATATGTTAGTCTTCGCCTCCACAATTAAAATTTCTTGTGAATAGTTCACACTAATAGTTCAATGTTTTAACCTATATGTTCCATTTGTGTGGGTTGTCTCCTCTTTGCATGATTGCCATCAGAAATTGGAAGCATTCATAGTCTTTAGCGTGATTGTTCAAATATTCTACAATGACTAGCCTCTTAGTCACACTGTGGTGGTGTTTTTTACTCGCACTAAACCATGGACACATGCGGTGGTGGTAATCTTATTGAAATCTCCTTTGAAAGCAACATCCAACATATTTGATGCTTCTAGGTCTCTCCTAAACCTTTGAACACATTCAAAGAATGTTTTTTTTGTTCATTTGTACTCAGTCGTGTATCGAAGAATGAATTCAATAATTCTTTGGATGTGTGTTCCATAAAATTTGAATCACTTTCTATCATCAAACCACTAGCCCCAACTATTTTAGGAGTTCTGTGACGTATAAGACATTATAGAAAGTTATTTATTTATACACTAGGTTTTTCAATATCATTGTACACATGAATACACAATGTCACCTAATCATAAATATGTGCATGATGAACATTATCATTGGCATCAATTAATTGATTGAAGGCATTAAAAACTAACCATCAACTATCAGTGATTGTTGAGGTGGTGAGGAGGGGCCATCCCATAACATGTCATCATTTATAGTGCTTGTCTCTGCATAGGTATTGGCTGTTGCACGAGAAATGAAAACAATTTCAACATGATGCTTTTTTCATTACAACTTATGCTTAGAAATCTATATCACTACTTGCCACATATGATGACATTAAATTACCTTCAACTTCTATTGTTGGATACGAAAAAGAGGGGCTGTCTCGGAACGTGTCTTCATTTACCCTGCTTGTCTCCCCATAAGTATTGGCTCTTGCACATGAAATGAAAATAATTTCAACACGATGCTTATTTCATTATGACTTATGCTTAGAAATCTATATCACTACTTTCCACATACGATGACATTGAATTACCTTCCACTTTTGCTTGCTAGATATGGTGAGGAGGGGCCATCATAGAATGTGTCTTCATTTATCCTACTTGTCTCCCCATAAGTATTGGCTCCTACATGAAATAAAAATAATTTCAAAATGATGCTTATTTTGTTACGACTTATGCTTAGCAATCTACATCGGTAACATATGATGGCATTGAATTACCTGTCACTTTTGGTGCTTGATATGATGACATCGACACATATTGCTTGCAAAAATCCAATGCCTTCAACACATGCTTACATGTGTTTCCTCTGATAGCCCAAGCACATTCGCATACGTCCAAGGCTCCACATTGCCTTACCAAATACCATGTGCTTCTAGTTGTTTGGCTCCTCACCCACAATTGATTGCAATCAGGCGTAATTGCAAGGAAATCTATATCAGGAATACTCTTTGATCTCTCAACCACTATGTCAATAGATGTCTTTCTTTTTGAAATTGGTCAAGAAGCCATATTTTACAACTTCCTCTTGTGTTTGTAAAATGGCTCCACCTTGTACACAAGTGTGTAGAACAAATAGTCCATCCGGTGAGTACATTTTATTTTGTCTATCACACAAGTATCTAGTCTTCAAAAAACAATGGTAGGACTCGATGGATGCATTTGTTTCTTGATTTGCATGGGAGAAGTTTCTAAAATTTGTTTCCCACATAGCTGTCAAGTGACACGGATTGAAAATCAGTGACATTATAAACCAAGAATTATAATTGATGATAATTAATAAGGAAACACACAAAGGATCACACTCACCAACATGTTCTTTTCTCTCACACCATGTATTCCTAAAGTACTCGAGGAACTTAGTTTCCTCTTTGAATTCATTAAATAAGTCTTGAATGATTCAAAATGTGTGCTCGTGATGCATTTTAGAACCATACATGATGGTACCTAGTCTCTCAAAAATCTTCCACCTAGACTCCTTGCTACAATACTTGTGCACATTTTTCAACCATGCCCTATGCACATGCCATAGGCATAGGCACTAAGCAGTACACAACAACCAAAAACACAATTGATGGCTTGATTTCAATGACGCATCATTTATAATGAATGCATTGATCTGCCAATCACCACAAAGGTGTTTTCCTCATTTTTGGACTTCCGCCAACCACCCGTAAATGTCTTTAATTTTATTCCTCAAAGAAATGGCCCATGCTACGGGCACAACTTCTTCTTTGATAAAAACAAACAATGTGTATAATTGGTACTACTGCAAGGAATATGACATCAAATGGTAACATGGGGTTTAATATAATATAAATGGAATAGTATTAATGATACGTAAATTACACATCATTTCAAAATTCATTCCAATTACTTATGCCATATTTGTTGGTAGCAAATGTCAAGTCCATGGAGATTATGGAATTGTGTGAATGTTGAACCATTCTCTCACACATCCACGGTGTTTGAAACCCCATAATGAATGGAATGGTGGTTCCATTTGGGCGTTGATAGTAGAAAAATATGTCTCTTTCCTCCGCATGCCATAAGTTCATGCTCATGGCATCATCGACATGCTTTTGAGACCTTTTATAGTGAACTCTTTTCCACACGTTCACCACGTCCTTTCTTTTCATATATTTTCCCTCTTGCTTGATATACCCATGTTGGATGGATCCTCTATATATTTATCATACACCGTGTCCACGGTGACTCCCATTAACAAAAGACTCTCGATATAAGTTTTGCATTCATTTGATAAGTACGAGGCAACATTCAGACGAGGATCATTAATGGTATTTTCATTCCTCTCATGACAACACTCACCATTTACATCACAATGAAATGGATGGTTGTATAATATTATGGCCACTATCGGTCTCCCATAAAAAACCTTCACATTGAAATGACATTGGCAACCCCTTTTAATTATACACCTACTCACTTTGTCACTTGTTATTGGCTTATTTCTATTGTCGTTTGGACCATACAAACACCAATAGTTGCATTAAAAATGGTAACATCAAATGCTATACAAATGTTTACGAAAAGAACATAAAAAAAAAAATTGTTAGCAAATTTCCAAACCTAGAATATGACTTGGTTGTATGCGGTTTTGGATTTTCTATATTTGTTGACTTGTGATTTGTGTGGGAAAAGGTAGTCTCAAATTTTTTGTTAGAACCTTCCCCCTTTAGAAATGCATGTAGTCTTGCGAGCGGTATGGCGGCACAAATGTTGACATCGACTCATCCCCTATTAGAGTCCATTTTAGGTCATCATATGAAAACTGAATCTTTTCCTCTGTAATCTCTTGGACAGGAAGATCGATCATGCTCTGCCATTTGGGCCTCCTTCCCATCCTAAAAATTATTACATGCAGTTTTGCATCGTTAAATTTTGACTTGTGATTCATCATCATCAACATGAATACCATATTAAAACATTGGAAGCATTCAAATTTTTGTCTAATTCAAAATCCACGTGTATAAAAGACAGTATTGAAATGCAAGGAAAAATAACAATTTATAGGATCGCCTCTATTTCGGTGCACAAACATATCACAATATGGTCATCTATAATGTGACAAAGAATGCGACACAATAAATATAATGTGACAAAAATGTTACAAATTTAATATTATTTCAAATTAACTTATTAAATGTGGAGAAACTTCCATAGAAAATATTATTACATTTAGCTAAAAAAAACAAAAACTATCGAAACAAGAACATGTTTATTTAAAACAGAAGTTACAAATAAAAACATTAAAATATTTAAATATTAATAACATCTTTAAAATATATATATACATTTATGTATGCCAAAACACAATAATTAAACAACAATAAAATAATAATCATCGCAACACCCACATACCATTCTTTTTGAAAAAATTGAACTCATGGTATTCATATTCACTGCACAAAAGAGTAACTAGTACAAAACATAAATATACAATTAATGTTAGTATGATACATGTCAAATCTAATATACATCATCCAATATGATAAAATAATCACAACATCAGAAAGCTAATATCCATGAAAAATTCAAGTATCAATAAATGCCAACGGCTATCCTTCACTCAAGATGCACCCTCCCATAATATCACAACCGTCCATTGCAAAAGGGACGGTTGTGATATTACGGGAGGGTGCATTTGAGTGGAAGGTCGGGGGTGACTTTAAAAACTCTTCTGGTCAACATAGTATACCACCCAACTATTAATGCGGAATTCTAAGGGGCAAGCCCCTTCATCACGCAATGATAGTTTGGTGTATAAATGTGGCATCCCAAGGACAAAACCCTTTAGCATGCACTCGATTCCTATTTTTGTATAGGCACTTGCCCCCATATGCCAAATTGAGAGTCGAGTATGATATCACATAATTTTTATAGCTTTAACTTACATCAAGACATTCACAACATTACAAATTACCAATATTTATAACTAATAAAAAATATATATATATAAATGATCTACACATTCGCAATATTTACAACTATAATTGCATCCAGGAAATCAAACATTTCCTACTTTATTTAATTTAACACATCTTTAAAGTTTAAGGTTTAGGGTTTTGGGCTTTGGTCTTAGGGTTTGGGGTTTAGGGTGTAGGCATCAAGGTTTAAGGTTTAGGGTATAAGGTTTAGGGATTAGGGTTCAAGGATTAGGGTTTAGGGTTTAGGGATTATGGTTTAGGACTTAGGGTTCAAACTATAGGGTTTCGACTTAGGGTTTAGGTGTATTTCAAATTGCTCAAAAACACCATGCATTTTTAAAGTGCTGAAAAACCATGCATTTTTAACGTGTGGCAGAAAAAATACTCCATTTTTCATCATGTTGAGAAATCCAACCCTTATCCACCTGGTAAGTACTTGATGTGGAGTTCAATGTTTATAAGGAGAAGGAAAAACACCACGATTTGCACCTTTCGGAGAATAGGATTACGTTTCTCAAAGTCTTTGAAAAACACCATGTGTTTTTCAACGGTGGAAAACACACTTTATTTTTCATCACATTGTAGAAATTCAACCATTCTCCACCGGTAAGTATTTGATTGGAGTCAATGTTTGTAAGGAGGAGGAAAAGCATTGTGGGTTACACCTTTTGGAGAATAGGATCACATTTCTCAAAGTTTGAAAAACACTTTGTGCATTTTTCAACGTGGTAGAAAAAACACTCCATTTTTCATCACATTGGAAAATTTAACCCTTCTCCACCAGGTAAGTAGTTGATGTGGAGTCAATGTTTCCAAGGAGAAGGAAAAGCATTGCAGGTTGCACCTTTTGGAAAACGGTATTGTGTTTCTCAAAGTGCTGAAAAACACCATGCATTTTTCAATGTGGCGGAAAACACACTCCATTTTTCATCGCATTGGAGAAATTCAACCATTCTCCACCTAGTAAGTAGTTGATGCGGAGTCAATGTTTGCAAGGAAAAGGCAAATCAATGTGTGTTGTACCTTTTGGAGAACGAGATCACATATTTTAAAGTATTGAAAAACATCGTGTGTTTTTCAACGTGGCGGAAAACACACTACATTTTTTATCGTGTTGGAGAAATCCAACCCTTCTCCACCCATTAATTACTTGATGTGGAGTCCATGTTTACAAGGAGAAGGAAAAGCACCGTGGGTTGCACCTTTTGGAGAATGATATTGTGTTTCTCAAATTGTTGAAAAACACCAAGCGTTTTTCAACGTGGCTGAAAACACACTCCATTTTACATCACATTGGAGAAATCAGATGCTTATCCACCGTTAAGTAGTTTATGTGGAGTTAATGTTTGCAATCAAGAAAAAGCACCGTGGGTTACACCTTTTGGAGAACGGGATCATGTTTCTCAAAGTGCTGAAAAAAATCATGCATTTTTCAACGTGGTGGAAAACACACTCCATTTTTCATCACATTAGAGAAATTCAACCCTTCTCCACTAGGTAAGTATTTGATGTGGATTCAATGTTTCTAAGGAGATGGAAAGCACCGCGGGTTGCACCTTTTGGGGAACGAGATCGTGTTTCTCAAATTGCTGAAAAACACCGTGCATTTTTCAATGTGATGGAAAACACACTCAATTTTTCATCGCATTGGAGAAATTCAACCTTTCTCCACCCAGTAAGTAGTTGATGCGGAGTCAATGTATTCAAGGAGGAGGAAAAGCACCGTGGGTTACACTTTTTGGAGAATGGGATCGTGTATTTCAAAGTGTTGAAAAACACCATGCGTTTTCAATGTGGCGGAAAACACACTCCATTTTTCATCGTGTTGGAGAAATCCAACCCTTCTCCACCCGGTAAGTACTTGATGTGGAGTCCATGTTTACAAGGAGAAGGAAAAGCACACGGGTTGCACCTTTTGGAGAACGGGATTATGTTTCTCAAAGTGTTGAAAAACACGGTGCATTTTTCAACATGGTGGAAAACACACTCCATTTTTCATTTGCATTGGAGAAATTCAACCTTTTTCCACTTGGTAAGTACTTGATGTGGAGTCAATGTTTCCAAGGAGAAGGAAAAGCACCATGGGTTTCACCTTTTGGAGAACGGGATTGCATTTCTCAAAGTGTTGAAAAAAACCGTGCATTTTTCAACGTGGCATAAAACACACTCCATTTTCATCGCATTGGAGAAATTCAACCCTTCTCCACCTAGTAAGTAGTTGATGTGGAGTCAATGTTTACAAAAAGAAGGAAAAGCACCATGGGTTGCACCTTTTGGAGAACGGGATCACATTTTCAAAGTGCTGAAAAATACCGTGCATTTTTCAACGTGGTGGAAAACACACTTGATTTTCATCGCATTGGAAAATTCAACCCTTCTCCACCTAGTAAGTAGTTGATGTTGAGTCAATATTTCAAGGAGAAGGAAAGCACCATGGGTTGCACCTTTTGGAGAACGGGATCACGTTTTTCAAAGTGCTGAAAAACACCATGCATTTTTCAACGTGGTGGAAAACACACTCCATTTTTCATCACATTGGAGAAATTCAACCCTTCTCCACATGGTAAGTAGTTATGCAGAGTAATTGTTTCCAAGGGTAAGGAAAAGTACCGTAGGTTGCACCTTTTAGAGAATGGGATTGTGTTTCTCAAAGTGTTGAAAAACACCATGTGTTTTTCAATGTGGCGAGAAAACACTTGTTTCACCGATTCTTAGAACATTTATTTGAATATTGATGAAATAGATAAGGGTGAATGGGCTAGGAGGAATACCATTAAAGCTGGTTGGAGGTTGTTGCATGCGTATGACTTCTTGATCATAGCTGATCGTGAGAGATTTCTTTTGGGTAGGAGGAACTACTTGAAATAGGAAACAAGACCATCAAATAGAAGTTAAACATGATATGCGGTGAACTACCTAAAGCATGTGCTAGATCCTAGGAAGTGTGATACTCCCTAGAAGGTTGTCAATCCACTATTTAAAACAATTCAATATTAATAATAAATGAAATCCTACTATAGTTAAAATGATTTAGGTATCTCATCTATTTATAATAAGCGATTCATTCACAATAGGCTAGGCTATGATTGAATCAAGGTCAAGGTCTTTGTTTGAGTATTGATCTTTGGTCAAGGTCCAGTTCGAGGTTGTTTTGGGTATTTGGTGGGGATTTTAGGCTCTGTTCTTGGTCTGAGGGTAAAAACATAGAGACCGACATTGGTTTGGTATGACCGATGTTGGTTTAGGTGAACCTGTGACAATGTAAGAGGTAGCGCATTGATATGGTCGGGATAAAGGAAACTTAACAAAAAATTGATGTGAGGGTAGATCTGAGGCTAAATGGAAATGGAGAGGGAAATGGCAAGGTCTATGTAGGTCTTAGGTATACTCAAGGATCTTTAAAAACTGGGTATGGGCAGTTCAATGGTGTGGGTGAAGGAATGGTCAAGTTTGCATGGAGGTAAATGGTGGGAGAATGGGAATGGGAGTAGAAACTGATAATAGATATAACAGAACCTACTAAAACAAAAATGGATGAATGTTGGTTAATAAAACACTTGTTGTATGGGCTTGATGGCTTGGTGGAAATGGTAGTTGATCAGATGGATGGAGCTTGATGTGATGATGGTGCTTCACCGGGTGCTTCCGTGAATGCAAATGGTTATGTGATTTTTCGATGTTGGTTGTGGATGCTCTTTGCGTGTATGAATGTTGGTTCTGCTTGCATGCAGCTCTGGTTTCATCTCCTTTCTCTCAGGAATGTGCCAACTTCGAAATAAGGTTGTTTTGGGGATTAAATGGTAACCGACGGAGGTTCCGGTTGACCAGGTGTCACTTAGGGTGGGATTTCTAGGTTTATTAAAATGGGAAGATCCTCTTGATTTCTTGGATCTCGTTCATTTTCTTCCACAAATTAGAATGGAATCTTCCTTTCTAATGGGTGGGAATGTGGTTAGAGGGAATGTAGGCTTTGATTTTTAGGGTTTAGGTAGGTCTTAGTTAGTTATGGAAACATACTAAGAATAGGTCTTAGGGTGAGGTGGCTAGATGAGGTGTATAGGTGAGGTGGTTGTGTGGGCATTATCTCAATTAGGATATTTAAATAATAGATATTATGAGATCATGAATTAATTTAATTAAATTAATTAAATTAATATTAGAGTGGGGTGAAAGGGGCCATGGTTAGGTGAGTGTGTTTGAGTTGGTTATTTGTCGAGGGACCAAGGGGAGTGTGACCCAATTTTGGTGTCTACATTTTGCCCCTTTTTGTTGCGTAGCTTGTATTGGTAAGTGATGCTGACAAAAATAAGATGTGGTTGCCCCATGTGTGGGTGAAGGTGACCCCCAAACTAGGAACCGATGAGGTAGAAAGTAGAATTGGTGAGTGGTTTGATAAAAGGTGAATGTGATGAAGAGGATGGTGGGAAATGGTGGTAAAAAGGGATAAAGGCCTAAAGGTTAATCCAAGTACTAGGTCATGGTCAAAGGTAGGAACAATAAAACACATGCACACGTATAAACCTGCAACACGATTTGACGTTGAAGAGCGAGGAAAACTTTACATTATCTAATGTCGATAGGTTTATCCAAACAAGGTTGAGGTATTTCAGTATCAAGGTATAGGATATGGTCGGAAACACATCGTAGGTTAAGTGCGAGGAATGTTTAGGTATGTTCCGGTACACCAAAGGTTGGAGTCGGGATAAAAATGGTTAGGGAAAGAGGTAAGGTAAGGTCATTAGGTCAAACAACACAGTAATGAGTGTTTCACAAGGTATAGAAGCACATGATGTCACGGGTCACAAGAAATGGTCCAGTCTAAGTAGCTAGGTCAGGGCACGGGTGGAGGGTGGAGGTATGGGTAAAATAACAAGTCCTCAAATGAGGATGAGGTGAGGTAGTAAATGATAAGGTCGGAGATAAAGTGAAGTGTCCAAGTCGGTGTGGGGGTAAAAATGATTAAGTCAGAAAATTAGGGGTAGTTGGTAGAAAAAGACTAAGTAGAATAATTGACAACGGTTATAAAGAACCGATGCCGGTCGCGAGGAACCGACCATGGTAAGATAGGGCATAGGACCGATGTTGGTTAAGGTAAAACCGTCACGGTCACGTTGAGTATCTTATAAAAAGAAAAAGTGTCGTGTTTTTTTAAATCATTTTTGATTGACCAAATTAGAGAAAACAAACACGTGAGAGAGAGAGAAAGGTGGAAAGTGTCTGTGTGGAATGGAGAGCTGAGTTGGTGAGTGGTGTAGCAGGTGATTGGTAGTCGATAGGTGGGTCCACGAGATCAGATTGAGTGATTTGGTTGGTTGGAGGTGAGGAGGTTGATTGGGTGATGGCGAGAGGTAGGAGAGGGGTTGGGTGGACCACCACGGCTGCAGTGGCTCGATGTACCACCATGGCGACGGCAGCATGATGAGGTAAGAGTCAATCCCTTTCTTTGTTTTGTGAGTTAGATTGGTTTAGAGGTCGGGGTTTGGGAAAACGGGTTTGGGGAAATGAATTTTGAATTTTGGGAGGGAAAATCAGTTAAATGGGAATGGGGAGAGAGGTGAGTGGGGGAATGAGGGGTGGGGAGGGTGGAGGGGTATATTAGGTCTGAATGGGTGGGTAGAAGGGAGAGAAAGAGGACTTTTAGGAAGAGGGAGGTTTTGGGTGTCGTGGTTTTGGCGCATAGTAGACCGGCGTTGGTTTACTATTAACCCACGTCGGTGGGTAAGGACCCAGTAGTGGTCACTGATGTGGTGACCAATTCCAATTAGTGTTAGATCGTGGTTGGTTAATGTTGACCGATGCCATTCATGCAAAGGCTAACGAGGCAGCCTTCACATAGTTAAAATGGACGTGTGTGAGATAGATAGGTAGGGTAGGGAGCAGTAGATAGGGGGTAGAGTTTTGGGTATGGGTAGGTGATGAATAAGGAAGATCGGTGAGAGGAGAAAATGGAAATAGGTGAGGGTCCTACACATGGGTAGATAGGTGGTGTTGATTTATGGCATAGGTATAGGTTAAAGGGTGATTTAGTTAGGGTAAGTGGTGTAGTAGGGGGATAGCAAGGTTACATGCAGGTGTGGTCAAGTTTGATTAATATGATTAGTTGTATGCAGGCCAGGGACCAGCTGTGGATGAGGGATAGAGTACCTCCATTGCTAGTGGAGGTATGAGTGAGTGCGACACCCGAGGAGTGGTTCCATGTGATCGAGGTGGGCCTTATTAGTGTCAGACGGTACCGACACGTAGTCTGAGAGGTGAGCTTGATGGTTTCCCTCATCGATAGATGGGATTCGGTGACCAATACATTCCATTTTCCGATGGGTGAGATCATGATCACCCTAGAAGATGTTTAAAGATCCTATAACTACCTATAACAGGTACACATGTATATTTGATCTCCTCAGAGGCATCTGAGGAGTTACTGATACCAGTGTTTGGAGAGGGGCTGGCCTTGTTGGGATTCCACAGTGTCAGCATGAGCTACGGGTGATGTATCGAGCCTACCTTGAGGAGATGAGGTTGTTAGTGTTGTTGATGGAGGTCGTCGTTGTTTTACACTACTTGACATAGAGGGTGGGATGTTCCCATGATCACTGATGGGGGTCCTACATGACATGGTAGAGAGTAGGACTCGGTTTACATGGGCACGTGCTTTCTTGGTACAATTATATAGGGATATGTGGGCGTATTGGCAACTATGGCGATTTAACTTGTGTTACACATTCCTGTTACAGTGTTGGGCCTATGAGCACATCGTGTGTGTGCGCCTAGTTGGTATGCCCGAGAAGATGCATTTGAGGCGGGGCTGCTTGTGGGTGGGCTACGGGCATGGGTACCGGCTATTGGGGAGCATCGAGGCTACAAGAGCTACACATGATGTAGCTATTATAGGTGATTATTGAAGGGGTTGTCAAAGCATGGACATCATTTGGAGGCCATATGTAGGCTATCCTTCATATAGGCAGATGGTGGCGGAGATGGATGGGATATAAGATTTATAGGTGGATAGAGGGGGTGGCGGTCGGGAGCATGAGATGATACCAGAGACCCGGTCGGGCGGAAGTTTGAGTTGCCATAGGATATACCCCACCCTTCCCCAAGACAAGAGAGATGATGTCGAGATGCCTATGTCTCCATCACGATCCATCCCCGACCAAGAAGGAGGAGCATCAGTCGATCGACAGATAGATGATGCCAGGGTGACCAATAGGTACATGTAGTGGTGGGCTACATAGCTATAAGCAGACCACCGAGGCTAGGCGATCAGATTTGACCACCATCACAATGCAAAGGACACCCTATAGGGCGGTAAGCTACCCTTATTACAAAGTTAGGGATAGTGCGGGGGCATTTGGAAAGTTCGAAGTGGAGGTGACCACGTTGTATGCACATTGATTGGCTATTTATGAGGCCCGAGATGGCCGGGGTGGAGATGGAGATGGTGATGATGATCAGGTGGCCACCTTACGAGTTTAGGTTACTGAGAGTTTACGAGGCTAGTTGGCCACTACAGGCATAGATAACAACATTATATGCCCGAGATATAGGTATACAGGTGCGAGGTTGATGACACAATCAAAATCACCGGGACATGGTCCTAGTTCACAGCGAGGGGTAGGAGAGGGTCCCACATGATAGGCACGGGCGAGAGGCCGATGGAGCCACCACAGACAATACCCGTATCTAGATTGTGGGATGCCCTAGGTGAGGCCAGGTATTATCAGGACCAGCTGATGGTGGTAGGGATAGATTTTCTATCCTACAGAGAGTACAAGGCACAACAAGCCTCGAGTGAGAGGACTAGATCCTGCACCCATAGCGTGGAGAGCATAGGGGGCCATCGAGCCTCGAGGCAGATCGGGTGAGGCCACCGGTTCATGGATACCAACCTCGAGATGATGTACTAGTAGGACGACCACGACCCATGATGGGCAAAGTGAGATGTTAGTAGAATGTCGGATAGGAGTCGAGGGGGAGGAGGAGATGGGAGAGACTGATATGGAGGATATCCGTAGGATGATGCTTGATGTATGTCCCTCCATTTTGATGTATTTATTCATTTTTGATATATACCAGCTGCGTGCCAAAGAGAGTGAGGATGTATATGAGAGTTTGTGTATATTTTGATCATATAATGGCTTGCGTGCCAAAGATGGTGAGGCTATATATGAGAGTTTATGTATATTTTGATCATATACCAACCTGCATGCCGAAGATGGTGAGGCTGTATATGAGAGTTTTTGAGAGATGCATATTATTTGGTATCAGTGTATATTGTATGGATACATAGATTTATATGATGAGATGGATGATTTGGTGATGATGTATTTGTGTTGATAGAATTTGATTATTATGCATAGATGGATTGATGATAGGTGTGTTAGGCATGGTGAGTTAGGTCATAGGCATGGATTGAGTAAGGTCATAGGCATGGTTGAGTTAGGTCATAGGCATGGTTGAGTTAGGTTGTGGTTTAGGTATGACGAGGTTTAGGTTGGTATAGATATAATGAGTCTAAATTGGTTGAGTTTTTAATTCCCTAATTTGTGCAATTAGTGATGATATGAGTTACGTTGAGATGTTTTTAGATTAACATGCACTATAATGGTAGACATAATGAATGTATGAATGATGATGATAAAGGTTTGAAGCAATTTGTTGTTTGTTTGGTTTAATTTCCAATTATTGATATAAAAAGGAAACTAACTAGGGTAGAATGTGATTTAGGAAAAGGAAATGGGAATTGGCTAGGGTAGCGAGTGGTCGAGGTAACCTCCAGGGCCCCATGCCTCTGAGTGCTACCTGTATAGTCTCGAGCGAAAGGGACCTCGAGGCTGATGTAGTTCTCCCATAAGCTAGGGAAGAATGCGAGGAGGTATGAGGATGAGGTGTTAGGTTAAAGGTATGATTGAGTCTAGGTTATTTTAGGTAGGGTGAATCATGGGCACATTGGTATGGGTAATTTTTGGGTTGATTGTGGTGAAAGAGGAAAATTTCCCAAAGATAAGCATCGAGGATATAGTCACGTATGAGAGAATCAATATGTAATGAAGAAGGTTAAAGGATAAGAGGAGGAAAGAAAGCCACCTGATTGGTAAGGATTATAATAGGTGGGTCATACCTTAGATAAGATGATGAACGTAAGACCCTATAGACATTACATGATTGATTATTCTAAAGGTGAAGAGTAGTCACATGATCACCAAATGTCATGGTTCAGTAGGTCCCTTGAGGCTATAGGAGATGAAAGTGTGAAGGAGAGAGGGTGAAAAAGTGGCTATTTAATGTGGTATTTGGTAGCATGCCTTTTGGCAAGAGATCTAAGATCACAATGAGTGAGTCCATGATGAATTTTTTTTCTTTTTTTGGATTATATTTGAGATAGACTAATCGATGCGGGAAGTCTATATAGGATGAGAAAATTAACTCCTCGAGGTCTTGAATTTGATCGATGTGGGAAGCTTCATATTCTCTCTATTTTTTTTTTTGAAGCAGGATGTACATAGATGTCCTTCGAGGAGAGTCTATTTATAGTAGAGATGTAGAAAGAAAGATGTCCTTTTGAGGGAGTCATCTTTTTATTGGAATTTTGACTCAAGGAGTTGTATCCCATGTGGAGGATTTTAATTCATGGACCGAGACTAAGGTGAAAAATCAGATTCTTGTTCGAAAGCAAGGTGAAATGACCATGAGATCTCATCTAAAAGTAGAAAAAAGTATCCATGAGAATCATGCCATGTGCGCATCATGGTACACATATTTAAGAGAGGGTAAAGAGGGACGGGTATGCACATGATTCTTGTTTAATCATTAGGGATGACATAGTGAAAGGAGGAAGTGAAAATTTCTCAAGGGATGAGCATGAAAAGAGGCAAAAGGTGAGGTAGGACTGAAATTCAACAGTAGAGAATGGATGGTTGAGATGCAAGGCATTAAGGGGCTTAGGTTTGGGCTTACCATCTAGTGAAGATAAATGATAAGCCCCGATCCATAAGTATGAGTAATGATGTATGGTCCCAGCCAAATAGGAGAAAATTTTCCTGTTTACTTTTTTCTCGCTTTGGTTACATGTTGATTTTATTTTAGGACAAGGTCACCGAATTGGAAGGTTTGTTCATGGATGCGCATTTGTGATAGGCACACTTTATACGCTTTTGGTAAACTTGAAGATGGTCAATAACATTAAGATGACATTCATCTAATAACTCAAGTTGGGTTAAATGGTCTTGGCAAAATTCATCATCATTGAGCATGTCATGGAGAGAAATTCGGAGTGAGGGAATCTCGACTTTGAGAGGTAAAAACCTGCGTACTACACCGTAGACCGAGAAAAAGGTGTGGCAGCGTAGTGGAAGTGCAAATACTAGTGTGGTATGCCTATAGGGTGAAAGGAATGTGCATATGTCAGTCCTTCCCAGTATCGTTAACCACTTTCATGAGAATTTTGTTCAAGGTTTTATTAGTGGATTTGGCTTAGCCATTGGTTTGTCAGGTAATACGGTGACAAGAAACTTAGCTGAATACCGAAGGTGTCACAAATTTTCCACAAGGTGTTATTTTTGAATTGTTTTCCGTTATCAATGATGAGGCGATGTGGGACACCAAAGTGACAAATGATGTGATGATTGATGAAATCACATATTTTCTCAGCTTTTGTGGAGATGAGAGGAATGGATTCAACCCATTTGGTGTAATATTTGGTAGCGGTGATTATCCATTGATGTCGTTGGGAAGAATGAGGATTGATCTCTCCGACGAGATCCAAACCCCATTGAGAGAAAGGCCAAAGGTCACGGGTGACTTAAGACATAAGGCATGATTGGCATCTTTGTTGGCATTTTACACAACACTTAACATAGTGGAAAAAATCATGGTTAAGGGTTGGCAAGTAATAGCCTAGGTGAAAAATTCACTTAAGAACCACAAGGCCACTGAAGTGACCTCCACATATGCCATCATGAACTTCCTTAATGGTATAAGGAATTTTAGAACTCGTAAGGCACCATAAGAGAATACCATAAAAGCCACACTTATAGAGGAGGCCACCCATGATGACGTAACGAGAGACCCTTTTAAGAAAGGTGCATTGTCCATTACGAGTGAGGTTGGGAGGCAAGATGGAGAGGGAAAGATAGTCTGAGTATTGTTTATACCAAAGGTCACGTGGGTCGAGAGTGGTGATTCCGATAGAGTATACTCCGTGAGGAAAATAAGAGGGTGATTGGAGTCTTTATATGGTGACAAAGATTTTAGATTCGACGGGCGAAGTGGGTATTTGAGAAGCCAAACAGGCCATGGTATCTGCAAATTTGTTGGTAGAACATGTGGGACGATTTGAAGGGCATAACGATCGAAGGTGGTCAAAAGTATGTCCACATGATGTTTATATTTTTGAAGTAGTTCATTACGACACTGGTATATACCATTGACTTGGTTTATGACCAATTGAGAATCACCAAAGATGTTGATTGATTTAACATCTAAGGCATAGGTAGCCTGGAGACCCAATACGAGTGCTTCTATTCTGCAATATTGTTTGTACAATCAAAATCAAGTTTGAAAGACAAAGGCATGGGTTCACCATCAAGTGGAATGAGGATAACACCAGCTCCACCTCCACGTTGACACTTGGAACCATCGAAGAAGAGTGTCATTTGTGGGTTCATCCAAGAAAGGGTAGTGATAGACTCATTTGGAAAATCAAAGTTAAAGGGTTGATCCCCGAAGATAGGTGCATCAGACAATTGGTCAGCGATAGCCTAGCCCTTAGTGGACTAATGGTGGGTGAATTGAAGGTCGAGGTCGGCCGGCATCATAAGCCAGCGTGCTGACTTGTTGATTTTGGTAAGGTTTGGCATACATGAAGTGTAAGGGGTCGGTGTTGGTCACAACATAGGTTTTGTGATTAAGTAGGTAATGGCGGAGTTTGGTGGCAACAAAATATAAGGCTAAGAAAATTTTTTCTACATGGGTGTATCGGGTTTTGTAGTCCAAAAGAGTACTGCTTATGTAATAAACCACCTGCTCCTGTGTTATTTGTGATGCCCTGTTAAAAACAATCCACTTGAGACCCATGAACAACCTAGGTTTAGTTATAAAATTATGGAATAATTTTTTTGATTAGGAGATAATGACCAAAGTCTCAAAGACAATTAAATTCAACTAATAACTTTTCCCATTATAATAATTACTGATTTCACATTATAAAGCAATAAGTGTAATAAGTCACACCTAGCTCAAAACTCCTTAGGGATTAAATTAATTCACTAAATACATTGACAAATTAGCTAAATATTCCTGAATAAAATTTTAGGGTTAAGGGACCCAAAACAATTAAATACCCAAGGTATTTAATTCCACAAGATCAAGGTTAAATTACAGTGAGGAAAGGAATACCTATTTAAAACATCAGAGTAAGGTCTCACTTACCCACTCCCCGAACTCGATTAAGAGTGTCTATAACTAGGTTACAAGGCAAAAACTACCACTAACATATTTTGGAACAAGTCTAAAATTACTAGATCATACTTTTCATTTATTAACAATTATCAAGGTCACATGGTTCAAATTTTAGGGTTAGAAGTTTCAGTTAGGTTCAGGGAGTAATTTACCCCCATACCCAACTCTCTAATAGGCTCAGAGTTTCAAATTGATTTTTCTCATACCTAATGCTTCCAAAATTTCCCTAAATCATTCCCATTGGATAGGAAATTTTCTCACCTTTCCGGTGATATAAAGAAGTCCTCCTAACTCCTTCAGGAACTCAAGATATGGATAAACGGAGTTTAGGGGTCAAATTTTCCCCAAGGGGACACGTGTCAAGAGGAGAGGAAAACCCCTTTGGCGGGTTGGTGGGTCGTGAGGAAGCTTTAGAAAATTTTCCTTGCATGGGAGAAATTTCCAATTGCTCCCGCGCCTCTGTGGTTCCTCAGGGACACGTGGCGGTTCTGGTCCAAAGCGGGAAGGGGTGGGAAGGAGAGAGCGGGGTTTCTTGGACATTTCACCAAAGGGAAGAAAAGCCAACTTGGCCTCCACACACCCGCGGGTCCGCCAGGGACACGTGGCGCTCCACCATTCACCGCGGGAAGAAGGGAGAGGGAGAGGCGGATGGCGATGGAGGGTCTAAGGGAAATTTTCCCAACTGAAAATTTCAAAAGAAAAAGGTTGCACGGGTCTTCACTACCTCTATTTCACCCCCAAGATGCCCACGTGGTGCTCTGCGATTGGTCACGGGGCGGTGGGGAGAAAGGTGAAATTGTTCGCAAATTTTCAAAAGGTGTTAAGGAAGAAAAAGTCTCACGCCTTCGTCATTCTCGTGAGGACACATGGCACCCCTACGATTGGTTGGGCAGCAAGAGGAAAAATAAAAATTTTCCGACCCAAATTTTTTTCAAAAATTTTTCTAAGGATTTTTTTTTAATGGGAATTTTTTTGGGCTGCGGGCCCTTTGAGTGAAAATTTTCCCAAATTTTCCCCCAAGGCACAAAAACTTCAAAGTGCCATAACTTGAGCTAGAAAGCTTAGTTTTGGGCAAACGAGGACTTTTTAGAAATATCTCGATGCCCTCTTTGCACAAGAAACATAAATTTTACATTTTGATAAAGTTTAAGGGGTCAATTTTGCAAAAAGGATCTATAGGATTTTAATAAGCCAAACTGGTAATTTCCAACTTTCCAATTTGATTAAATTGGATCTCCTCCTTCACTCAACATGCCAAAAAGGCATGGAGAATTGATCTAGGGAGAGTTTAAAGTGTTTTAGGAAGGTAAATTTATTCCATTGATTTCAATTTGCATTTTTCCATCAATTAATGAAAAATGACTATTAGAGGGATTGGATTCGATTTTGCATTAATTTAACTTGTCTTCTTAAGTGTTCTTTGTCAATTTGAGTTTCTTAATATCTTAGCATGCTAAAATATATCATTTTCAAGTTGATTAATGTGTGTAGGTCGAATTGTACAATTTGATTAAATTTGTCAAGTTTAAAAGTCACAATGCCAGTGATCAAATTTTAAAGGATCTATTTATCAATTTTATCATTTAAGTGTGGTATATAGTTTCTAAACTAATCCAATGCATTTAGTTGTATACAAACAAACCATTTCAAAGTTAAATTGTAAATCTGATTTCCAATTTAATATATTTCAAAAGAGACAATGCAATATAATTTTTACACACGTATTTCTTCTTTTTCCATTTTCTAAACAAGATTCCAATCCCAATTTGATATTTCCAATTTCATCACAACAATGCAAATGAGAAATGAACTTGCAATTCTTTATTGACTTCAATTAAACAAATTTACATATTTCAATGTTGGAAACCAATAACAACATTTAATTTATTTCTTTCCAATGTATAGAGTAGAATGTAAGTGTCTTTCACATTTCAAATATATAACTTCATAATCAATTTACATACATATTTCTTCACAAAATGCATATTACAATTTCATCCACATCACGTGGGAAAGGATTACAAATGAATGTGTTTCCACAAGGGACTGTCAAACTGCACTTTTCTTTTGCTTAAGGACAACAACATGCACATTTTCTCTTTTCTCTAGTTGATCACAACAAAAGAGGGGGAAAGGCAATGCTCTCCACCCAACCAAGACATCCAATGAAAGGAGAAGCCTTCCTTCATCATTGGCCCCCGAGCCCCAACCAAAATACAATGAAAAGTGTGATTCAACCCATGGAAACCACAGGCTTCCACAAAACAACACACAACATTCTTTCAACATACACATTCAATTTAAAACACAATCCAATAAAGACAACAATTTACAACTACATTTGAAACCATTCAAACAAAACTTAGGCTTGATCATGCAAGCCAAAGGAGAAAGGTCTATGGGGGAAGCTACTTATGCCTCCCAATTGGGAATTGGGCATCCACCAGAACAACCCACCAAAATAATTCATCCCACACACATCCTTATGTCCCCCCACAAGTTTCTCCTTATGCCCCCCAAAATTTCCTTATGCCCACCCAAAGTAAGAAATGCAAGCTATTTCTTTTCCATGGTGGATCCCAAACCCAAACTCCCTCCACAAAACTCTGATGCCAATGGCATTCCTTATCCCCCCACATGGATTCCCCATAGCCTTCTCCTACACCTTCCCTAAGGCAGTCTACCCAACCACCAACAAATAAATCAAAGCATGCACCATTCACACAACACAACAAGAAAATGACAACATAAAAAGGGGAGTTAAATTCCTACCTCTCCATGGTTACTTTTTTCCAACAACAAGCTTCAAATGCCAAGAACACAGTCCAAAACAACAATTCTAAGTATGAAATTTTTTCCAATCTCCTCCAAAATCCACAAGATCTCTAAACAACAAAAATGCGCCCAAGGAAGTATGTAAAATTATTCAAAAAACCAAGGAAAATCCTCACCCAAACTTCTCCAAAGTAAGAGTTCCAAAAACACGAGAAAAATGCACCCCAAGCTTGCATACCAAAAGTTTCAACAACCCAAAACAAGCAAGGAGTTTGAATTATATAGAAGAGGGAGAGAAGAGGATGATGTGGATCCATGTAAGATGCCACATCACACATCCTCAAAATAAACACAAAAGACAAAATTTCATTCTCCCAAGCACAATAATGAGGTGGGTGAAAAATATGACAAGTTACTTGCACACTCCAAAGGTCCACCCCAAAGGACTGCAAAATAATTAAAATGTAAGAAAGTGCAATTAAAAACATGCAAGATGACTATTAAAATTCATTATAAAAGTCACAAATCACATCTCCAACCATAGTATGGTTGGTAACATAAATTTAGAGGCATGGGACAAGTTTTACTTGTCCCACAAGCCTCCAAAAACAGCCCCCAAGGAAAATTCGAATTTCCATGGAGGTGGAGTATTTCTTACTCCAAAATCTGACTTACACAAGCTCTTACACAACTTACACATCACTTACATATTTAATACAAAGAGCCAACACTTCCATTATTAATTTTCCATATCCCAATTTTACTTATTTAACTTTTAACCATATGTTTCCTCACATTATTCTATCACACTTTTAATCAATTAAAAGAAAAGAACACATTACTTAATAAAATACATACAACTGAGCCCATGTATGATCCATCCTGGAAAACAAATACTACCCTTTGGAATTATCTGCATATGGGGGGAATCTCAAATTTCATCGAAAAAATTAAGGGTTTCGATCAGGACATCTCGGTGAAGTTTTGAATGGATGGAAAAATCATGTGGTTGAGTATGGAGATGCCAAAGTCGAGATCTCTGAAGAGCTCATTGCCCAGGTTACTGGTTTGAGCATGGAAGGTACCAAGTTCTTCAACAAGCATGTCGATAGAGAGGTGGAGGTGAAAAAATTCCTTGCTGAAGGGGAGAACCTTGAGTATGTCATGGTAGGCATAAAGGTGGCTTCCATACCTGAACCATTTGTTGAGATTGCACGAATAATGGTAAAGTATGTCTCTTTGGAGGGAAGATATGTCACCATTCCCCAAAAGCATTTGATTTTTCTCAATCATTTTCATAGGAATATTACGTAAATTTCCCACATTATTTACTAAACTCCTTGGAGAAGTCTATTCTTGAGGTTCAGAAGCACGTCAGGGCGGTTCCCCTCCACCAAGGCCAGATCCTTCTCATTCACCACCACTGTTTCTCTAGCTCTCGTCCTCTACCCTCTCCCCCTGTGATTAACCCTCTCCTGCCGACAAAACACTGGACATTACTACCTCGAGTAGAAAGAGGAAAGATAAGAAGGTAAAGGTTGCTCTGCCTTCTTCGCAGAGAGTTTTATGGAGTCATAAGGATTTGGAGCTTGTGGAGAACTTACTACACATTAGTACTCTTGTGGATCATCCCAAGGAAGTGGACCTTCATACCAAAGTTAGTAAACTTGAAGAGGAGATCAAAGACCTAAAAATGCCTTGAAGAATATGGAAACATCCAAAGGTAAGCGGAAGTTACAAAATCCCGATGACATGGACACTATTGCTGAGATCTACAAAAAGCTACTTTCATTAGATACTAGACTGGGTAATGCCAAGGGGTGGCAGGATTGCACCCTCTCGGCTCTAAAAGGTATGTATACTTTTATGGAACAACATGTCAAGAGTATTTGCAGCCTTAGTGGCATCCCTGCAAATATTTGGGATTCCAACGAGACCCGGGATCTGGCACTAGCTAAGGTAGACATGCGTGATCTTTCTCAGGCCATGGCCATTGCACTCTTCATATCTCTCCAAAAATTAAGGTCAAGATTGACAAGGCTGTCAAGTGATGGAGACTTGGTGTTGCTTTGTTCTTTGAGTTGATCTTGCTTCTTGGCGGTTTTGTTGTTGTCCTTTCGTTGGGATGCCCTGTGGTGGATCCCTTTTTGTTGTGTTTTGGCTCTTTTGCTCTTCGTCGGATCACTTTTTGGTTTGATCTTTCTGTTCTCTTTCTACTCTTGTATCTGGATGTTGAGCCTCCTTGTTTAAGGTGTATAGCCTTTCTGGGTTTAGTTTTCCCTTGCTGTTATCTGGCTTTTTGAGCCTTTTTGTACACAGGTATAATCCCTTCAAAACTATTTATCCTTAATAAAAATAATAAAATACATACAAAAATAATAAAAGAAACACATTAATAAAATACACAAACCCATGGTCACATATAAAGGAAATCCCCCCATGGGAATCCCTAACAAAATACAACACACACACACAAGACATGTTGCCATGGTGACCTTGTTGAATTCACCTAGAATTCTATTGTGGTTGGTCTCCGATCCCCGATGTTTGTTGTGATATTTAACCTACAAAACACAAATACCTCCTTCGGCCTCGTGGCCATATCAGAACATCCAATATGATATAAATAAAATCACAAAATCATCTAAGTATGTGAATCACAACAACATCAAGGCAATTTAACAAAATCACTCACAATATATATCAGCAACATCAAAGTAACAACTATATCATTTGTAATTTAATCAACAACTATATCATCATCATATAATGTCCATTTTCTAGGTCTACTCACAATATCCAAAATCACATGTCCGAAAACATCCATAAATACATATATATAACCATGTCCAATAGCATGTCAACATTTATATAAAATGTCTTCAACAATCATCATGCATCATATATGAATCAGATTCAACAAGTAATCGAGGATCGACATCTAACATCATACTAAATCAAAACTATAAAAATGTCCATTACATAGTCCATAGTATCATGATCGGTAATAAAGGGTGCAAAGGGAAGTGGGTACTACATTGTTCATCATGATGAGTGAGCATGGCCCCAAGGAGTGATCGTGGCGAGATGTATAGGTAGAAGGGTTGATCATCTTTAGGTGGAATGAGTACGGGTGGTTGGAGAAGGTATTGTTTTAGGGCCTCAAAATATTTGTGGAATTTGTCATCCCATTTATAGGAGACATCCTTTTTGAGAAGATGATGAGATTGCTGACATCCATCAGAAAATTGCAAAATGAAAAGCGAATAGCTGCAACATACCTTGCAGGCTACGAAGCTACTGCAATTAGTGGGTGGAGGCATTTGAGAATGGCCTTGACTTTAACAAGGTCAACCTCTATACCACGCAAGGAGATAATAAATCCCGAGCCTCCCAAGAGAACCACAAAGACGCACTTCTTGGGCTGAAGGCAAACAAAATACTTAATGAGGTGGTCAAAGATGGTTTTTAGGATGGTGAGGTGCTTGAAGTGGAATTTAGACTTGGAAATAATATCTTCTACGTAATCCTCTAATAAATGGTGCATGATATCATGGAAGATGTAATTCATAGCCCACCTTTGGTATGTGGTACCGGTGTTTTTAAGGCCAAAAGGCATGAATTGATAATGAGAAGGTCCCTTAAGGGGTGATGATTGTGATTTTTTTCTGATCCTCCGGGGTGAGAAAGATTTGGTTATAACCCGAGAAGCCATCCATGAGTGATAGCATCTCGTGACCAGTGAGTAAGGTCAACTAGTTGGTCAATACTAGGTAGAGGAAAGTTGTCTTTTGGGAAAGCTAGGTTGAGGTCACGAAAATCTTTGCAAATGCGGAGTCCCCCTATCACCTTAGTGATAGGGAAAATGTTATAAATCCATCAAGGATAATAAATGGGTAAGATGAAGGAAACAAAAATAAGGCGTTGAAGTTATTCTTTGACTAGATGCGCAATGCGAGGGTGCATTTTCCTTAGCTTTTGTTTTATGGGTTTAGCATCAGGAATGGTTACGATATTATGGACCACTATGGTGGGGTCAATACTAGGAATGTCTGCATAAGACCAAGCAAAAGTATGGTTATGATCTTTGAGAAAAGAAGTGATGGCTTCTTGTTCAGTGATATCTAAAGATTGGCCAATATTTAGAATGTGCGGGTCGTCTTGAGTGTGGATGTTGATTTCGATAGTCGATTCGTTCAACATGGTTTGAGTCTTAGATGGTAATGATTGATGGATATATGAGTCTTACGCACTGCAAGGTAGGTGAGTATAGATTCATCATCCTGACATTGAACGACATTAATGGAAGGTGTATCATCATCGATCATTTCAGGATATAGGAAGGGAAGAGAAGAGGGAGCCTCCCTCGCGTTGATAAGTCAGAGGCCCCAAGGAAATGGTGTTTATGAATAAAAAAAGTTAGGAGGGATGGATTATGGGTCCATCGACTCTGTCGGTGAAGGTGGTGAAGGTGGAACAGGTGAAGAAGGTGGAGAAGAGTCGATATGTTCAATCAGTTCAATGCGGGCTTTCTTGGTAGGTAGTTCAGCAAAGCTACCACCACTACGGTCATTATGTTTTTGGGTAGTACATGGGATAATAGTGTGATGACCTTTCTCGTAAAATCTAAAACCAAAACCTTTCCATGCACATCGGTGCAGGAAGGTGTGGGCGAAGCAAAAATTAGTAAGGGGGGAGATCGGTAGAAAATGGGCGGGTTTGTGATGGTGGTTCGGTGTATATGTGGTAGTATCAAGTCCCCATAGGTGAGATTGGTACAAAGGTGTGGAAGACCATAAAGGAGATGCTCTCTATATGCGGTGATCATAGTGAAGGTGTTGGCGAAGGTTTCCATATTTTGTGGAGTAAGGAATGTGTTGACATTATATAGGCAATACTCCCCCAAAGTGAGGTGTTGAAAAACACCTTCAAGGATCGGTGGTTGATATGTGGGTGGTGGGATAGATGATGAGTTAGAGATTAGATCGGAGGTGGAGCTAGCTAATTGGGAGGTGATGGGTCGGAAGTGGAAGTTGTGGCGGTGGTAGGAATGGAGTATTTAGGTGTGGTTGAGGTAGAAGTGGTAGGGGTGAGTGGAGGTGTGGATGATGAGGAAGTAGTCATGGAGGTGGACACCTTAATGGGTACAAGCACGTCATTGGGTCAATAAAGATGTTGCAAGGTTTTGAAAGGTCATGCTCAAACTTTACACAATGGTACAAAGTGGAAGGAACGTAACCCATGACAAGAATCCAGGTCTACCAAGTAATAAGTTATATTAAAATTCCCCCTCTAAGATGTAAAATAGACTATGGGATAGTGTGGGGGCCCACGCGAACATGGAGGATGATGGTGCCAAATGTAGAGGTGATAGCATCATTAAATGAACTCAACATGATGGGATGTTTATGCATGTAATTGTCGAGTATGCACATTTGGTCGAATGCATAGGAGGAGATGATGTTAATGCTATCGCCCCCATCGATCATAACACGCCGTACTTGTATATTATCAATATGGACGGAGATGAAAAGAGATGGATCAGGGTCATCAGTTTGGTGTGGTGTGATCTCTTAATTTGAGAAGATGAGGGTGGACACTTGGTGAGTAGGTGGAAGTGTGGAAGAAGGTGATAATCTAGTTAGAGAGGCTATATGATGAGGTGTAATAATGGAGGCCATGGGTGTAGGGTCATTGGGTAAAACCTCAATAGGTGAAGAACCTTCATGAGAGCTTAGCGATGGGACTCGAGATGTTTGGATGAGGTCATATAGAGACATCTTGAGCGAGGATTGGTGTAATTTTTGAGCATGGCACAATGTATAGCCCCATTAGAGATAGGATATGTGGGGCGCGAGATAGTGACTTTAGGTGAGGGTGCGAGATGGTATGTGGGGTATAGGGTTGGTAGGTGGTTTGGTTGCCTTTTCCTTTCCTTTGTCCTTACGAGTGTGGGTAACAATGTGGATCATGTTAATTTCAAATTTTAGGGATGGATAGAAATGTTTTGGGGGTGGAGAAGTAGGTTGTGGTGTAGGTGTGGGGAGAATATGTGAGGAGGTGGGTAGAGGTTAGATAGGGTCCTCATCAAGGAGGTCATCATCATCAAGGTTTAATTTAGGAGGAAACAACCTGGATAAGAACAATTTTTAAAGCCTTATAGTTCTTGACATCATGTCCGACACACGATGGTAGCACAAATTTTGGTATCATGTCAAACCATTTTGTTTGGGCTTGAGTGGGTCGTAACATATGAGAGGTGGGAGAGTAATGATAGAAGTCTCCAGGAGGTTGGTTAAAATTTTGGCATAGGATCCCACCAAAGTGGATCACAATGGGAAGTGAAGGTGGGTTTGGGTGTAGTGCGGTGACCATATAGGTATAGGAAGGTTCTTTACAAGAGGGGGAATAGGTTGGGATATTGGTTTGGTGTGTGATGTTGTTTTAGGTGTTGGCCATGTCTTTTTGGGTGGGGAAAAGTAGGTGAAATGGAAAAAGAATGTGTGGTTGGCTTGAATATCTTATGGGAGGGTAGCGGATTTTTCCTTTAGGTTGCACCTTCTTGGGTAAAGGTGATACGAAGTGCACAAGATCTAGAGATAAAAGTGGATAGTGGAAGAGGGTGAGTTACCCATGGGGATAAATGTGGTGCTGTGAAGGTAGATGGTGCGGGTCATGTAGGAGGTGTGAGGGAAAGAGACTAAAGTGTCATGGGTAGTGAAGAAGTTATCGATGGTATTGAAGGTATGGGTGGTAAAAATGTTGTAGGTGTGGGTGGAAGTTGAAGTGGGTGCTTGTGCTTGGGTATGTTAGGGGTCTATGAGGAAGGAATGGGTTGCTTCGTTTTTAGTTTATCGGTGGGTGTAGGTTTCTTAACCAGGCTAGAAGGGTGAGATCCTAAGATAGACGAGAAGAGGTGAAGGTGATGAAGGTGTGATGGTGAGGTTGGGTTATGAGATCTAGGGGATTGGTTCTTCTATTTGGGGATGGATTAGGTTTAGTATTAGTTTTGGAGGATGTAGCTAAATATAATTTGATGGGTGGATGAGTAAGGTTGGTCGCTAGGATGGCCCCTAAGGTAGTACTAGGTTTAGGTAAGGAAGATGATGTAGGCATAGGTTTGGATGTAGAAGTATTTTGAGTTATAGGTAGAGGTGTGAGTTGAGCCATGAGTGGTACCAGTGGGATAATTTGTGATAGTTGTGGTTGTGTGTGGTTTGATCGGCTGAAATATTTTGGGATAGATAGTGGAAGTGTTAGTGAGTGAAATTTACATTTTGTTAAGATAGGAAGTAGAAGACACCCCCAAAGTAAGGCTCTATCCACATAATCCGGTGGTTCAACTAGGTGTGAGAACGACGTTGTGGTGGGTGTGGTTGATGTGGATCCAATGGTGACTCCGTAAAATGTGTCTTAGAAACAAGGAATTTGCTAGCTTCAGCCTTTGTGGGTAAGAGAGCTGAAAGTAAGTCCGTAGGATCTTGGGTGGCTAATGGAGAATGGTCACTTAGAGGCAATGACATCTCTACTAGATCTTTGATAGGTGGAGGAGATGACGGGTGCTCCTCTGTAAGTGGAGGAGATGAGAAAGCATCTTCTATGGGTCAAAGAGGTATTGATGGTGATGGTTCTCTAGGTGGAGAAGCCAAAGATGAAGCAATCTCGAATGTTAACAAAAGGATCCTTCATAGGTGAGGGGGAGACGAAGGTGCTCCTCTATGGGTAGCAGACTAGGTGAAGTGGATTCATGTGTAGGTGGAGGACTTCGGGCCAAGTGTTTCTCTATGGAAGGAATATGAGGTAATTAGAAAGCAAGCGACGCATCATTGAAAATAGCATGGACCTCACGGGTATGGCTATCATTATTAGAGGTCTCTCCGGTTTGATCGAAGAGGGGGGCATGATTAGGAAATGGTTTCTTGAAGATGTATAGGTTTTGATTGGCGGGTGCATTAGGATTATCTAGGACTAACTCACCGTTCTCGAGCATTTCTCAAGACAATGTTCTTGAAAGTGATGTAATTTCCATCACTATGACCTTTTACTCAATGATAATTGTAGAAGTTGTGCTCTTTGTACCATGCGGGTGTGTGGCGAGAAGGATCAAAACCTAGTGTGGTTTTATAGGAAGAAGGGTGATGGCCCCGGATTTGATGAGCTTTTCTAAAATAGAAGAATAAGGTTCCCCAATTGGGGTGTATTTTTGTTGTTCTCATTGAATTGAAAAGTTTAAATGGGAGAAAGATTAGAGGAGGGTTTAGCCTGATTTTATGGATGAGATGGGCTGGCCTTGAGTACCACTACGTTGGTGGTTCCCTTGGCTTTTGAATAATTATTCTGTGGTTTCAAAGAAGAATATGTATCATTTTATTTAAATGTTGCATTCTTATTTCGTAGTTGGATTTTCTTCTCTTTGATGGCGAATCTCTAGTTTTGTGCCATGGTGAATGCCTCATCAAAGGTTCGAAAATTCTAGACTGCGGGGTTGGAAAGATATGTCTAGCACAAGCCCGAGTGAAGAGCTCTATGAGCTCGGTTTGTGGTAATTGGAATGTGAGTTGATTGATTAGGCTACACCAATGAGTGACAAAATCTGCGATAGACTCATCGTCATATTGACATGTAGAGTAGAGGTCAATCATGGTAACCTTCTTAACAACGTTGATGGAGAAGTGATCCAAGAAGGCTTGGACTACCTGATTAAATGAAAAGATAGAATGCCTAGGTAACTCACTATACTAATCTAATGCGGGCCCGGTCAAAGACATGGGAAAGGTCCTCAAAAGCAAAGCTTCATCATGGGAAATCGATAACAACCATGTTTGAAAGACTGCAAAGTCTTCATTGCGGGTCCTCTTTACTATTAAAGTGGTTAAATTTAGGAATTTCCCAATGTACGAGATATGGAAAAATAGGAATGGATGGGTGGATGGGCTCATTACAAATCTCATCGTAGGTGAGAGAGTTACGTGTGCAAAACCGATGCCTCTAGCGTATGCATCTTGTCCATCATTAACTTGATGAGGTTGTTGGTAGGTTGGGATGGGGGACACCTCATGAGGTATAAGGTTCAGTAGATATTCAACTTGATAGGGAGGTTGAGAATATTCAAGGCACATACCCAAAATGGGATAGACAAGAGGTTGAGAATAAGGTATATGTAGGTGGGAGTTGCACATACCCAAAATAGGGAAGAGTTTTGGGATGGAGAGGACAAGATTCTGGAATGGAGTATGGGTCATCAACACTAGGAGTATGTAGGTGAGATGGTATTTTTGACAATGGGTGTGGATTGTAGCATGGTCCGGGTGGGAAGAAGTATAGTGGATGTTGAGAGTGACAAGACGTTCTAGAATGGAGTCATGGGTCATAGGTCCTAGAGTGAAACCACCAAGATGGAGCAGGTAAGGATAACGTCATATTTTCGGAGACAATGGTAATAGGGATAAGGGCAGGAGAGATTGTGCCATGGTATGGGATGAGGTGGAGGAGTGGGAAAGGTAGAGTGTAAGGATGTTGGTGCTGATCAAGAAGTCATGTGAACTCCTCATCACTTATGGTAATGGTGATAGATGGGGTAGGATCCATGGGCGATAGAATGAGAAGGTGGTGAAGGACTACGTGGGAGTGGTTAAGCGGCATGGAATATGAGTGTGTTTGCTTGCTTTGTTAACTACCATGTGAGAGTGGAGCATTTGGTAGGACTAACATCATAGAAATATATAGAAATAGGAGCTAGGTGGATTGGGTCAATAGGTCAAGCGAAAAATAGGACATTGATGTTGGTCGGGAGAGATCGGACATGGAAAAGGGCAGTTTTGCCAAAATAAGGCAAAAGGCTAATAATGATTAGGTAGATAAGATACGAGATGGATTTTAGGAGAAGATGATGAGAGTTATAGAGACTCTAAACAACATAAAAGGTGAAGAAGTGTCCTTGTGGGAAGGTTAACAAAAGATCAAGAAACCGAGCCGGTTGGGTGTGTGAACTCCTCGACGAAGCGAAGGTCGCCTGTGACACCTAACGGCTTGGAAATGAAAAGATGAAGAAAAGGTGATTGTGAGTTAAAATCAAACCTGAATCAAACCTAGAATGCTAAGAATGATGAAAATGGAGTCCAGGCACACTCGAGATGAAGATGGAATACACCAAATATGATGAGGAGTGTGCAAGGAGAAATGAAAAAGTGAAGAACGTGTCCTCTCACCTCAAAACACAAACCAAGAAGAAACACTAAGAAAAATATGATCCTACAAGTGCTTTTCTTATGTTTGTTTAGCTTATGCTATTTAGTACTGATTGTATGAATAGTAGAACATAATTTGTGGTGAGGAAGGATTCCTATGAAAAAGGAGATCTAAAAGGTGAGGTTTTAGGAATTTTATGGTGGGGGTGGGCCATCCTCTGAGATAATGACTCGATAGAGGCAACGATTTGGGGAGTACCTGCCAACCAAATCATGTGATCATGGATAGATGCTACCAGGTAGATGTTGTTTAAGAAATATGTGTAGATTTAAATTTGTGTAGTTTAGTTTAGACTCAAAAAAGAGAGAATGTGCTTTATACAATTCTTTTCTCAACCATCACCGGGCATGACTTCCAACGTATAGGTTTCCCTCATTTAATGTGAGCTACCGTAGTAAAGCGAGATGAAATGCGATTAATTTTAAGCCCAAATCGAAATATTGAATTCGATGACACAAATAGATGAACAAGAGAAGGGATGCTCTTTCACTAATGCGATACTAATGAAAGGAAAGAACTATTCGTTTTAAAACACCAAAACACAATTGCTTTTAGAAAATAGAAGAATAGAAGATTCTAGGGAAGAAATTTAATGTGAGAACCTTTCAGAAAGGAAACAAACATACAATCTTTCACCTAGAAATGAAGAAATGCAAGGAACCCTGGATGGGTCCCACTGGGTGTGCCAAAATGTTTCACCTAATTCTTAGAGTGTTTCTTTGAATATTGATGAAATAGATAAGGGTGAATGGGCTAGGAGGAATACATGTTAAAGTTGGTTGGAGGTTGTTGCATGCGTATGACTTCTTGATCCACATCTGATCGTGGAGATTCCTTTTGGCTAGGAGGAACTACCTAAAATAGAAAACAAGATCACTAAATAGAAGTTAAATAGTATATGCAGTGGACTACCTAGCATGTGCTAGATCCAGGAAGTGTGATACTCCCTAGAAGGTTTTCAATCCACTATTTAAAAAATTCAATATTAACAATAAATGAAATCCTACGTAGTTAAAATGATTTATGTATCTCATCCATCTATAATCAGATTCATTCACAACAGGCTAGGCTATGATTGAATCTAAAGGTCAAGGTCTCTGTCAGAGTACTGGTACTAGTCAAGGTCTAGTTCTGGGCTGTTTTGGGTATTTGGTGGAGATTTTAGGCTCTGTTCTTGGTCTAAGGGTAAAAAATAGAGACCGATGTTGGTCTAGTATGATCGATGTCGGTTTAGGTGAATAGTGACGGTTGCAAGTAGGCATCAATATGGTCGGGATAAAGGAAACTTATCAAAAACTTGATGTGAGGGTAGATTTGAGGCTAAATGGAAATGGAGAGGGTAATGGAAAGGTCTGTGTAGGTCTTAGGTATACTCAGGGATCTTTAAAAACCAGGTATGGGTAGTTCAATGGTGTGGGTGAAGGAATGGTCAAGTTTGCATGGAGGTAAATGGTGGGAGAATGGGAATGGGAGTAGAAACTGATAATAGATATAACAAAACCTACTAAAATGAAAATGGATGAATGCTGGTTAATAAATACTTAATGTTGTATGGGCTCGATGGCTGGGTGGTAATGGAAATTGATCAGATGGATGGAGCTTGATTTGATGATGGTGTTTCACCGGTGCTTCGTGAATGCAAATGGTTACGTGATTGCTTGACATGATGATGGTGTGGATGCTCTTTGCATGTACGAATGTTGGTTTTTCTTGCATGCAATCGTGGTTTTGTCTCCTTTCTCTCGGGAATGTGCGAACCTCGAAATAAGGTTGTTTTGGGGATTAAATGGTAACCAAAGTGGTTCAGGGATGACTAGCTAGCGGATTTAGGGTGACCGGCGTCGGTTAGGGAGGGATTTCCTAGGTTTACTAAAATGGGTAGATCCTCTTGATTTCTTGGATCTCATTCATTTTCTTCCACAGATTAGAATGGAATCTTCCTTTCTAACAAGTGGGAATGTGGTTAGAGGGAATGTAGGCTTTTATTTTTAGGGTTTAGGTAGGTCTTAGTTAGTTATGGCAACATACTAAGAATAGGTCTTAGGGTGAGGTGGCTAGATGAGGTGTATAGGTGAGGTGGATGTGTGGGCATTATCTCAATTAGGATATTTAAATAATAGATATTATGAGATCATGAATTAATTTAATTAAATTAATATTAGAGTGGGGTGGAAGGGGCCATGGTTAGGTGGGTGTGTTTGAGTTGGTTATTTGTCGAGGGACCAAGGGGAGTGTGACCCAATTTTGGTGTCTACAACCACACTCTAAATTTTTCATCACATTAGAGAAACTCAACCCTTCTCCACCGATAAGTAGTTGATGTGGAGTCAATGTTTGCAAGGAGGAGGAAAATCACCGCAGTTGCACCTTTGGAGAACATGATTACGTATTTCAAAATATTGAAAAACACCATGCATTTTTCAACGTGGCAGAAAACACACTCCATTTTTCATCGTGTTTGATAAATCCAACCCTTCTACACCTTTTAAGTACTTGATGTGGAGTCCATGTTTACAAGGATAAGGAAAAGCACCGCTGGTTTACACTTTTGGAGAACGGGATTGCATTTCTCAAAGTGATGAAAACCACCGTGCATTTTTCAACGTGGCAGAAAACACACTCCATTTTCATCGCGTTTGAGAAATCCAACCCTTCTCCACCCAGTAAGTAGTATATTTAGATTCAATGTTTGCAAGGAGGAGAAAAAGCACCGCGGGTTGCACCTTTTGGAGAACGTGATCGCATTTCTCAAAGTGCTGAAAAACACTATGTGTTTTTGAACGTGGCGGAAAACACACTCCATTTTTCATCGCATTGAAAATTGGAGGTAAGTAGTTAATTTCAATGTTTCCAAGGAGAAGGAAAATCACCACGGGTTGCACCTTTTGGAGAATGGGATTGTGTTTCTCAAAGTGCTGAAAAACACCATGCGTTTTTCAACGTGGCGAAAAACACACTCCATTTTTCATCGCATTAGAGAAATTCAACCCTTCTCCACCTAGTAAGTAGTTGATTCGAGTCAATGTTTGTAAGGAGGAGGAAAAGCATCGTGGGTTGCTCCTTTTGGAAAATGGGATCATGTATTTGAAAGTGTTGAAAAAGAGTGCATTTTTCAACGTGGCAAAAACACGGTCCATTTTTCATACATTGAGAAATAAAGCCCTTCTCCACCCGATAAGTACTTGATATGGATTCAATGTTTACAAGGAGAAGGAAAAGCACCATGGGTTGTACATTTTGGAAAAGCTGGATTGCGTTTATCAAAGTGCTAAAAAAACACTATGCATTTTTAACGTAGAAAAAAACACACTCCATTTTTATCGCATTGAAGAAATTAAACCCTTCTCCACCCTGGTAAGTACTTGATGTTGAGTCAATGTTTCTAAGGAGGAGGAAAAACACCGCGGGTTGCACCTTTTGGAGAACGGGATCACAAATTTCAAAGTGCTGAAAAACACCATGTGTTTTTCAACTTGGCGAAAAACACCATGTGTACTCCATTTCTCATCACATTGGAGAAATCCAACCCTTATGCACCCAGTAATTACTTGATGTGGAGTCTATGTTTACAAGGAGAAGGAAAAGCACCACGGGTTGCACCTTTTGGAGAACGGGATTGTGTTTCTCAAAGTGCTGAAAAACACCGTGCATTTTTCAACGTGGCAGAAAACACACTCCATTTTTCATCACATTGGAGAAATTCAACCCTTCTCCACCCGTAAGTACTTGATGTGGAGTCAATGTTTGCAAGGAGGAGGAAAAGCACCGCGGGTTGCACCTTTTGGAGAATGGGATCGTGAATTTCAAAGTGTTGAAAAACACCGTGCATTTTTCAACGTGGTGGAAAACACACTCCATTTTTATTCGTATGGAGAAATCCAACCCTTCTCCACCCGATAAGTACTTTATGTGGATTCCATGTTTACAAGGAGAAAGAAAAACACCACGGGTTACACCTTTGGAGAAATTGGATTACGTTTCTCAAAGTGCTTAAAAAACACCATGCATTTTTCAATGTGGTAACAATACACTCCATTTTTCATCGCGTTGGAGAAATCCAACCCTTCTCCACCCAGTAAGTACTTGATGTGGATTCCATGTTTACAAGGAGGAAGAAAAGCATCGCGGGTTACACCTTTTGGAGAACGGGATCATGAATTTCAAAGTGCTTAAAAACACCGTGCATTTTTCAACGTGGCAGAAAATACACTCCATTTTTCATCGCATTGGAGAAATCCAACCCTTCTCCACCTGGTAAGTACTTGATGTGGAGTCAATGTTTTGCAAGAAGGAGGAAAAGCACCGCGGGTTGCACCTTTTGGAGAATGGGATCGCGTATTTCAAATTGCTAAAAAACACCGTGCATTTTTCAACGTGGCAAAAAACACACTCCATTTTTCATCGCATTGGATAAATTCAACCCTTTTCCACCGGTAATTAGTTGATGTGGAGTCAATGTTTTCAAGGAGGAGGAAAAGCACTACGGGTTGCACCTTTTGAGCAATGGGATCACGAATTTCAAAGTGCTGAAAAACACCTTGCATTTTTCAACGTGGTGGAAAACACACTCCATTTTCATCGCATTGGAGAAATTCAACCTTTCTCCACCTGGTAAGTAGTAGATGTGGAGTCAATGTTTGCAAGGAGGAGGAAAAGCACCGCGAGTTGAACCTTTTAGAGAATGGGATCACGTATTTCAAAGTGTTGTAAAACACCATGCATTTTTTAACGTGGCAGAAAACACACCCCATTTTTCATCGCATTGGATAAATTCAACCCTTCTCCACCCAGTAAGTACTTGATGTGGAGTCCATGTTTATAAGAAGGAAAAGCACCGCTGGTTGCACCTTTTGGAGAACATGATCACCGAATTGGCTCCAAAACCTCTGAAACTTCCCTAAATATTCAAAATTAAGTTCCAAAATATTCTTAGCTCTTGAATAATCCTCCATGATGGGTTTTAGCCTCTAGATCCACTCCAGGGATGATGCACTTGTCATAGGAATGCTGATGATAGCCCTTCCCAAAATGGCTCAAAACTTCATTGTTGAATGTTTTTCTCGGAAGTTCCTTAAATGATTTTTACTTCTTAAATCACCTGGGATACATGAAAATTACTTAGGGGTAACTTTGATGATCGGATAGGGCTAGTACTTTGGGTGAACTATCGGGGGGGTGTCTTGGGAAATTTTGAATTTGAAATGTTTTGACAACCGTGGTATGGTTGTCTTGTTTTCGGGTGAATTTTTCCCATGCAAAAACACATGACAACATCTCTTTAGCAAACTCACAAGATAATGTTTTTCTTGAAATAAACAATTAACATCATCTAGTATGGGTCTAAGAAGATGCACAATATTAAAATTTACACATTCCCATAAAATTTCATTCAAATATAAATGAATCATGTAGTGTTTTTTTGTAATCCTATCTATTTGATATAGCATATTTGTTTTCCATATAAATGTCTTATTAACTTTGTAAAATTGACTTTCCAATTATGTTCAAGGATAATATTTCAATTAACATCATATTTTATAGGCATTATACATTTCTTAATTAAGTATTCTAAATTATAAACTAATCCAAAGGTGCAATCTATACAAACAATGTTAAAATGTTCATATTTAACATTATTTTCCAGGTTCTCTACAATTGAATCTCGTGATTTTTGTGTATTGTGTATATTTCGTTATTTTCTTCCCATGGTTGTTCTTTATGCACCGTGTTCGACCCAAACAATCTTGAACTTATCATGTTAAATTTATTCTATCAATTCAGTTATTCATGGAGGCGATCTTATCCAATTGATGAACATAACCATAGGTTTGTAAATTCCCCAAGATATTCATCAAGTATCTCCTATGCATTATGAAGGAGATGTCATGTTATTTTACAAGTTTAATGGTCAAGTGATATTTCGATGTACTTTTCATCATTTATATTGTCATATAAAAGCAATGACAACTCATTGAAGACAATAAAGAGTAGTTTCATAATTGTATTGGTTTCCCTATTTATATATGCAAGTACCAAATAATCATCTTTTTTAAAATGAAATGATTTATAAAACATATTTATTTTAACATTTGATATATATATATATTTAAATTAGGATATTATATTTGGCAGTATTTTGATAAAATTCACAATCAAATTAGAATTATCAAATATCAATAGATAACACTTAAATTGTGCATTTTTCTAATTTTTTTACATGTATAATAATATTTCAATATTCCAATTACCAATATAATAGATTACACACATTAGATAATGAAAGAAAACATTCGAATAAAAATGAAAAATAGTATTCACTTTAATTACCTTTTTTTTAGCAAGTATTGTTTCACCATATCTCCACATCATGCATTTCTTTAAAAAATTGGTTTGATCAATTGACATCAAACCAACTTTGTTGTAAATGTATTCTTTGGTAGTAAGCCTTTTTCCGCATGGGATATCGTTATACCCATTTCATACTTTTTGTCCTACTTTGAATCGTGTAATGTCTTATTATATGTTTTTCTGGATGTACAAGGGTTAGGGCCCTTTCAAAAACCCTCCTTTTACCCTTATAATAATACATTTGGGTTAAAATGTTTTAAACCTTCGGGAAAATAAAAATAAAAATTGGGCATGTGTAAACTAGAGAATAATGTAATTACCATGATATTTTTCCGGCCCCTAAATAATAACAATATTGAAAACACTAAACCTCAATTATTATAGTATCTCCAATAGCATGTAAACTCGTATTGTGGTGTGTTTAATCAAAAATTTGTGGTATTCAATTAAGGCTCTAATGATTGCTTGATTTCTTCAAGAACGATTACAAGAGCTCAATAATTTATCTATAGAATGCCCATATAGGTTTTTTGTTTTTTGTAGAGTATTTTCTCAAAAATCATTATTTATTATGATCCTGATTAAAATTTTAAAATATGAGAATCGAGGAAATTTTTTATGTATTTACTTGATGAAATAAATTATTAATTAAAATTGTGAGAACGAAATCCACTCCAATTATTGCATAGTCACCTTTAATCCAAGTCTACATATTTCATTCATGAGTTAGCAATTCATTTGATTTGATCACTACCATATGCATCTAAGAATGGTGATATAATCATATATGCTTACTATCATCTTTAGGAGTCTTCATGTATTTTATTTTTTTGCAAATCATCTCATCCTTGCATATCGATAAAAAATCAATCAAGAAGCTTGAGCTCTTGCTACATAGACCTATAATGAAAAATTATTACAATAGATGGAACAATGAGTTCTACTTGAAGAAGTGGAAAATTTCTAGATTTCCTCCACATTTTCAAGCATCTCACAAACCAGCCATGTATTGACACTCTACCACTACAACACAAACTATTCACCGTCAACATCTCTTTTGATAGGTAAGTCTAGGAGGTAGTTTAGTATAAAGTCTTTTTTGATAGGTCTAAATAGCTTGTAAGTGGTTCAATATAAGTCATTATTTTTCAATAAAAACTATTGATTCTATAAAAGTGATGATTAAGTGTCACTAGGTCCTTAGGCATAACATATAATTTGTTATTTAGAATTCAAATTTAGTCAATATTTTTATATCCAAGTTATTAGAGATTATCCAATATTATCAATTTCAGATAGAGGTCACTCCATTATCTATAGTTATGTTTATATTGAGTTTATTAGCGAATCAAGTTTTATATGTCAAAAGATTCAAAGTCAAACATCTATCTATTTGTAATGGATGCATTTTCAGTGAACCCAACATCCAATTATCATAATACTATGAGGATAATTTTTCTATAAATAACAACATACAACAAAATTTCACAATCAATCTATCTATTTGAACTACGTAATTTAGAGGATGGAGGAAACAAATGGAAGGAATTCAAATAGCAACCTCTTTTCAGCTACTAGCGACGAGGCCACATAGAGATTTGGTGGCATTTTTCTATGTTGAGATTTCCCATGTTGGTTTGCTAAATAAACCCCTTTCTCTAACATATGGGAAAAGAAGCATATTTAATGAATCTAGCTCTTTTGGGAAAAGATAATATTTCGAGGTAGCTCGGTATGGACACAAGTATGGATTGTTTTCTAGCTAGTGAGGGAGCTCTAGGAAATTCTTGGAATCAACATGATTCAGAATTTAGGATTTCAGGGTAAGGGGTTTGGGAATAGTCGCAATGGAATTCTACTCTTCAATATGTCTTTCTGAATGTAAAGAGACTACTTGATGGAGCGCACCTTGTCTAAATATTTCTTGTAGAGAGATGATTTTGTATGATTTGTTTCTCTTCTCCCATATTCACACTACGAGGAAGGCACAATGGGGCGGTGGGGGTGCGGGAATGTTAGGAAATCTCAGTATGAACATTACATATTTGTAATGTGTGAGTTAATGGTATTTCGTAATGTGAGGTGTGAGAGTGTAAATGAGTTAATTAGACAACTCATATATTAGAGTTTATGTGTGAGGTTATTTATAACAGTTCAAGTAAATAGGAATCTAGGAGTAATTATAGGGATGTCGATTAGTTGTTGACTACTTTTAATAGGAGTTATTACTTGTAAAAATGTAGTCATGTTGCTTCCGATTACTTCGTGATTCTTAGATATCCAAATGAACTAGAATGTATGTGTTTGTATACTCAAATTGAATTTATTGTTGTCCAAACCAACCTCTAATAGAGAAAAAATGAAAAACACGTGACCAAGAAGAAAACAAAAATTATTTAATGAAAAATTAGATAGCAATATGTAATTGTATAAAACTCTTTTTTGGATTTCAAAAATTAACTAAAACCTCATGTAGATCAAATTGCAAAAAAATGAGCAAATGTGCCAATGTAGAGGTAGATCAATGAAAAACGTGAATAAAGCTCTATTAAAAATGATTACACAAAAAAATGTCTACAATTTGCTAGGGTTTTGCAAATAAAAAACTAGGGTTTCATTTATTTTTGCAATTTGCTAAGGATCCTCCATTTTCACCAAAAAAACAACAAAATGCATACCGGATGGCCTCCTCACTCCTCAGTGGGCTCGTTGGGCATGGTGGGCGCTTGTGGGCTCCACCTGGTCTTCGCATGGGCTCGGGCTCGCACTTGGTCTGACTTGGTCTCCTTGAAGTAGCGGCTCGGTGGGCTCTGGTCCATGAGCTCTGGTTATGGGCTCGGTCTGGGTAAACTTCACGCGAAGGAGGTGGGGTAGAGGAAAGTGATTTCCTCCGCAGCACCTCCAATATATAAATGGGGAACTCCCTTCACGTAGGAAAGTGATTTCGAACTTCCTTCACGTAAAGGGGTGTTATCGCGAACTCCCTTCACGTGAATGAACCCCCTATTGAACTGTGTATTTACGACGCAAAAATAGCCAACGTGTCACTCGCGTGAACAACGTTCACATGAAGGGGTGTTGCGTGAACCATTTATTTTTACCACCCAAACTCACTCCTCACTCGTGTTTTCGGGACAAAAAGTGGGACTCAACACCATGCATTGAATCCCAAGTCTCCATTTATTAAAATTATGTTAGTTCTATAATAACAATATGCAAATGATTTTCAATGTTAATCAAATTAATAAACTTGACCATGTAAATGAGGCTCTCAAAATTTGAACATATTTTTCTCTCTCAATGGTTGAAATCCGTGACGACAAACTTTGTGCCCTCTCCATGATTGTGAGGGTTCCTAACCATGGGGGCATGATAAGGGTGAATATTGTACAATCTCCATGGTTAGGACGGTTCCAAACCACGACAATCTCCAATCCAAAACTATATGAAGAAAAATGTCATTTACGTGGTGACTATCCATAGAAGTCCAAATTCACGTAAATATAAAATCCCACAACAATTAATATCTAATGAAAATTTCTCGTGAAAGCCTTAAACTTAACATACAAAATCAACCTTATTAAATTTGACATTACTTTTGTAGACTATGAACCCTAACATTAATTTTACATCATCTTTTAAAAATGGTCCCTTATTTACATCAACATTTAAAGAAAGACTACTAATTTTGGAGGGTTGACATTTTTTCTACATTATTTTAGATTGTTGCATTAGAATATTTTAACTAATATATTTTTTACATTAAAATTAAAAATTTACATTCATAATTTTAAAAATAGAAAAAACAACACAAAAGTAACACTAAAACACCAAAACCTAGTATTAAACTTGTTTCTTTCCTAGAAGTGTCTCCTTACCTCCAATGGGTGTATGTGGTTTGCCTTTAAAAGGTGTTCAATTGTAATTCCTACCTTGGAATCAATTGGAATATTATTCCACTTTTATACATAAGAATGTTTTAATTACCTCTATGTTTTAATATTGTGAAGACTTTGAAACATCAACAATCATTTGGCTAACACTCTCCCAATATGTTAGATCCATAGTATTTCTCACTCTAAGACCTTACGTATTTGTTGGTGAAACAAAGATAATGTTTTCCTCCATAACATGCTAAATTCTAAGTTAATACTAAAAAAAAGTGTTATCCTCATCCGTGAACCGAGGGGAAAGAATGAGTGATTATTATCACTAGAATTATCTACATCTTTTGATTTTTGGAATATATTGGGTAAAAGGAGGGTTTTAGAAGGTCCCACAACCTTTATACAAAAAGCCCATTAGGCCAGATCTAGCATTTGAATTTGCAGAGCAAAAATACCCGAGAAGATTCCAAAAAGGAGAACGAAGAAAAACCGAGCCGTGAAAAAGAGAAGAAACATTAGATGAGCTTCTTCAGCTCAGCGACAACATTTTTAGCTCTAGGAGAGCCAGAGTCGTTTGCCAGAAGATCAGCCAGCTTGAGAAGCTCCAACAAGCCGTCGCCTAAAGCCGCCCGGTGGAATCCGTGAAGTCCTCCCATGCTTTCAGAGCCTTGAAGGCACGCTGAAGTTTACTTAGGATGGAGGAAATGATATCAGCTCTGTTATGGTCTTTTTTAGCAACAGCAGACTCAATATCAGCAGTATTAGAGTCCATAACAGGAGGGGAGAGAGGAGTGTCAGCAGCAAAATCTTTAACAACAGAGGGGTCCTTAGTACCCGCAGAGTGAGAAGAGGGTTCCGCCACATGTTGATTAATATCATCCTGCTCCGCTTCCGGGGAATCAGGGTACAGATGAGCAAGCCCCAAAAGATCAGCCGCGCTAGAGTAGTCGGGGCTGGAGACAGGAGAAGGAGCATGGCCACTGGCATTAGTGTCCTCCAAGAAAAGACATGAGATGGGTGTAGGAAAAGAGGGGGTAGCAGTGGGAATGGAGGCGTCGCGGGGGGGCTCACAATGGCCACGTCGTAATCCGAACCAGAGGAGAGGAGCAGGCGGCGACGGCGCCGAGAGGAGCGAGGGAGGAGGAGGAGGGGCGAGAAGAAGGGGAGGGGGAGCGGTGGCGACGACCCATTTTGGGAGGGAAACGGAGCAGGTCGGAATGGGAAGCAGCGATTTAAAAAAGCAGATAAAGTAAACCTTGGTGGAGGATGACGACACCTCACCCTCCCGAGCCAACATGACAGTAATGTTCCAGACTAAAAAAGGAAGGCAGCCAAATTGATTTTTTCCCCATCGGAGATGGGAGAGAATGAATGATGGGGGCCAAGACCGATTTGGTATCTTCCGTCGATAGTGAAGTACCTCATAATGATTTCCGCCACTCTGTCCCAGGGAGAGGGCAGAGAGTCACGGGTATAGCCAGAGAGATACTTCTTTGGCCTGTCACCTGGGGCGTTGAAATCTTGAATTTCGGCGTGAAGGGAGCGCCTGTAGTAAATATCACCCGCAGCAGGGAGCCCGGTGGCATCAGCGATGGCGTTCGTTGAAATGGTGAACCGAGTGCTACCAATTTGGACACGACCCCTCGACCACGAAGCAGTGACAGCATAAGAAACCAGAGCCGAGTAACCAGTCATTTTTTCCAGAAAAGTGGCAATCCCATTTTCCACTAAAATGCTCCACACCTCGCCATCATTCTTAAACGACTGGCATTGTCGCTCCAGCGCCTAATCGACCCCCATGAGCCGAGAATTAGAATAGTCGCAGAGGCGGAAATAGGAGAGGACGAAACCACTTTGAACAACAAGAGACCGGCAATGTTATTAAAACCCTTCCGCCACCTCCTCGATGATTAATGTGTGAATAAAGCTCATTCGCAAGGGATTTGCCGCATCATTACAAGGCACCTTAATCAAGTAACCCGTGTTAAGTGTCAAATCACTTAAATTCCATATTCACCGCCGCCTTTTGAGAAGGCCAAGGCGAGCAAGCCAAGCCCGAGTCAGCCCTTTAATCCACCAAAAGAAAGTGGGATGTGTCATTTGAACAACTGACAGAGGTCATTGGGAAGTTATCACCCAATTTTGCTGATTTTCATGATGACACCCATATTAGCAAGAAGATCCGCCGCTTTATTTCCTTCCCTAAGACATGCCGGAATTGGACTTCAAGGAAAGATCTTTGTAAATTTCTAATATCAGCAATGATGTTCCCGATCACCAATGGCGTGGTCATTTGATCGGAGGAGGTTTATGATGTCGAGGGAGTCACTTTCAACTCAAGGGGATCATTGCTAAGATTTATAGCCATCTCAAGGCCCTCGAGGATAGCTAAAGCCTCCGCACGATGGTTGGAGCCAAAATTGAAATTATGAGCGTATGAAGCAATAATTAAACCCAAGAGCAACGAGAATGGCCCCTCCTCCGACATACCGGATTTCCTTTCAAGCTCCATCCGTGTTGAGTTTTTCCAGCCCTCGAGGGGGAAGCCAAGCAGACCAAATTCGATCAAGATGAGCTCTTTTACAAGGAATGGATAAAAACTTTCGCCACTCCCGGGTGTGACAGAACTGTAGTTTTTGCTGATATTTGGACCACGTGGTCAGATTGATATTTTCTTGGAGGGCCAGAGCAATCTGAGTAGCCACCTGACCAGGATTGAGACTTTTTTCTTTGAAGATTCTTCTGTTCCTTTCTTTCCATATGCCCCATAAACCATGCGGGAGGAGGAGTTTCCAAGCCAAGTTTAGAATCGGATGAGAGAAGGGAGAACTCCATTGAGAGAGGGTGTCCTGAATGGAATCCGGAAAGATCCAAAAAACACCGAATCTCGAAAAGAGCCACTGCCAAATATCGTGTGAGAAAGAGCAATGGATCAAGAGATGAGATGAGGACTCCGCTTCATTGGCACATAGAACACATTTGGTGGGAAGGGAGAAACCCCTTCTCTTCAGGTTCTCCCCAGAGAGGAAAGCGTTCTTAGAGGAGAGCCAAGAGAAAAAACCAATTTTAGGGGTGATCTCCTTAGGCCAGAAATTTGTAAGAGGGGGGCCTATGTCAGCACTATGCATCGAGAGATAAGCAGCCTTAACTGAAAAGGAGCCCGAGGAAGAGAGAGTCCAGATAATCTCGTCCTCATTATGGGAAAAAGGGATGTATATGGAAGAGAGCAACGCTTTAAGTGAAGACAAGCAGGTTTTTTGCAGACGCCGATATCCTCCCATTCCTCGATATCCCATGAGGGGATGGAGTTTAACCTCCGCCAATAGCCCGAAGCTAATCTCGCCATGTATATTGATGATACTTTCTGATAGGATCCCAAGAGGGATTGAGGTCAAGGGGAACATCTCCAATCCAAGTATCCCTCCGTAAATCAATGAGACGCCCATTCCCGAATTTCCATTTAGTGCCAATTAATGATGGGAAGCGAGCTACATATAGAGTTCCATATGGCCGAGCCTCTCAGAGGGATGGAAGTGATAAAGTCTTCATTGTTTGCTAAATACTTAGCTCGAGCAAGTGGGCCCAACAGAATCACCTTTAGCCACCTCCCAAGCAAGTTTGGCCAGGAGGGCCCCGTTCATCTCATTCATTTTCCGAAGACCGAGACCACCGTGAGCAGTTGGTTTACAAACCTCTTTCCAGGCCACAAGATGAATCCTTTTCTTTTCTTCGCCTGCACTCACGTAAAGTTCCTTTGAGTTTTTTCCACAACCTCCCTAACGTAGCTGGGAATCTTGAGCAAAGACAGGAAGTAAGTAGGAAGGTTCTGAAGAGTGGCTTTCACCAGCTGGAGCTTGCCAGCCTGGCTGAGTAGAGCTCCTTTCCATGCAGCGAGCTTTTTTTGATATCTTTCAATGACCGGATTCCACATATTTTTTGATTGCCTTCCATGGAAGAGGGGGATGCCCAGATAAGAGGCGGGAGGTCCACAATCGAGCAACCAAAGATATCAAGCAATCTTCCTCTGACTCGGGGGCGGTTGATGAAGGAGATGCCGCTCTTGGTGAAGTTAACCTGCTTCACGAGAGGCTGATTGATAAAGAGAGAGGATATCCATAATAGCCCTGGCTTCAATAACAGAAGCCAAACTCAGCAATAAGGTGTCGTCAGCGAACTGGCTATGAGTGGCCGAGGGACAGTTTGAGGTGATTTTCATGCCAGAGATGATGGATTGATTTTTTGCCGCATCCAGAGCTCTGCTGAGGGAGTCCGCCATAAGAACAAAGAGAAAAGGTGACAGAGGATCGCCTTGCCTAATACCCCTGCTGCTTTTGAAGAAACCCGCAGGAATGCCATTGATAAGAATAGAGAAGCAAGGGGTCGAAACACATGAGAAAATCCAGCTACACCACTTTTTGTCAAAACCAAATTTTTCCAAGGTCTTTATTAGAAAGGCCAGCTGACTCTGACAAAGGCTTTTTGCATATCCAATTTTAAGATCATACCTGGAGACTTCGCAAGAAGAGCCGAGTGGATGGCCTCATGGACAGTAATTATACCGCCTGAATAAGACGACCTTTATGAATCCGCTCTGATTGTGAGAGATGAGGTTCGGCATAAGAGGTTTTAGCCTGGAAGCCAAGATCTTAGTGATGATCTTGTAAGACGTGTCGCATAAACTTATAGGCCGAAAATCGAGACCTCTCGAATTATGCACTTTGGGGCAAGGGCCACGAAAGTGGTGTTCCATTCCTTAAGCAGCTTTGTCATTCATCAAATTCATTAATCTGCTAGAATAGGTCCGCTTGATGATTTCCCAAAAACTTGGAAGAAAGCAGAAAGCCATCCGACCTGGGCTTTGTCTCTTCTTCATAAAGAAAGACAGCTTTATGAATTTCCTCCATAGAAAAAGGCTTGGTTAGATTGTTGTTCATCTCAGGAGAAACCAGATGAGGAATGTGCTCGAGCATTTCATTCATAGATTGTTCAAGGGGCCGATCAAGATGGAGAAGATTTGAGTAGAAGGATATAAGCTCATTGGAAATATCAGATTCAGTTGTGAGTAAGTTCCCAGCTGACGACACCAACTCACGAATCTTATCTCTAGCTTTATGTTTACAAGCAGTGATGTGGAAGAATTTGGTATTACGATCACCTTGCTCAAGCCGCAGGGCCCTAGAACGCCGCTCTCCAAGGATTCTTCTTCTTTAAGAGTGTTGTGATAATCACCGAGGAGAGAGATTTCTTGTTGGTGAAGATGATCCAACCTTCCAACAAATTTCAATTTGTTCGGAAATTTTAACCAAGCTCGAGAAAGCTCCTTCGCGAACCTTGATGTTACCAAGACCTTCGACTTCCAAATTTTGAGCTGTTTTTTGATTTCTTTAAGTTTGCTGAAAATCAACATATTAGTTCCCTCAATCTCGATATTCCACCACTTGCAACTGTGGGAGTCGAAGGTTATTTTCAAGCCAAGCCACCAAATCAAGGGAGGATTCTGGCATTTACCTTGTGATTGGCGCTAACAAAGAGGGTCGTGATCTCGAGCGGCCCTTGAGAGGGAGCCGAGATAAAAGTCCTGGAAGAGAGAAATCCAACCAGAGAGCCAAGAGCTCTATCTAATCTGCATTGGATGTGGTTCCTGCCCAATCTGCGGTTTGACCATGTGTAAGATGAGCCGTGGAGATCCATGTCCAGAAGTGCATTCTCCCTTATGAAGTCAGCCAAAGCATCCATGCTAGACGGCATAAGAATAATACCCCCCTGTTTATCCGAAGGATAAAGAGGGCAATTAAAATCACCCATTATTAGAATGGGAATTTTACCACAAGTGATGATGAAGTTAGTGATATCTCTCCAAAGTTTTCCACGATGAGTCTCCAAGTTTGGGGCATACACATTGATAGCAATCCAAGAGGAGTCAAGCACCAATCTCGAAGAGGATACATATGAAGTTGGGGTGCTTGAACAGCAATCCCTTTAAGATTTCTCGGGATCCCACAAGGTACAAAGCCCCTGAGTTTCCAAATAAGGTCGAGATTCAAAGGCACACGCCGCGATTTTATGGAGCCTAACCTCCGTTTTTAGTTTGGTTTTCGCAACATGATGATATCGAGAGTCTCAAACCCGATGTCTTTGATGATTCTTTGTTTTTTCAAGAGAGTTGAGCTCTCTTATATTCCAAGAAATGATCTTCATTTCTTTTGTTTGGGTTTACTCCCACCACCATGGGGATAGTGCTTTGGGTTCTCTTGCGCCACATTTCAGAATGCTTCTAGCCTCAAGCTTAACATCGCTGAGTTCTCGCTCTAACCTTTCCAAGCCAATATCGGGTTTTTTGTTGTCTGCTTCTAGTGGAATGGTGATTGAAACAATCATCGGTGGAGAGATCCGAAGGAGAGGGGGCAGAGCCTCAAACAAAAAGGGCAAGAGGGGAGGCAGGGTGGGGGGATCGAGGGAAGAGGGGATCGAAGGAAGGGGGGGAGGGGAAAAGGAGCATGCAGCGGCGAAGGGGGAGGGGAGGAGGCAGCCAAAAGAAGGTCCTCACCAAGAGACGAAGAGCCGGGAAGAGCCGAAGGAGCGGGGGGGAGAGGGGATGGAGGGCTAAGGAGGAGGGGAGGATCTCAGAAGCAGGATCAGAAGAAGGGTTGATTTCTCCATCCTCAAGGAGAGCGAAGGAATTAGACGTGGGGATGATCGGGATCTCAATGGAGGACGATTTAGGAACTGATTTTTTCTTGTATTTTGGGGAGAGGGTTTGGGACATTGGTTTCGGTTGAGGTTTAGAGGGGCAGCCAGAGGCCCTATGGCCAAGTTTTTTGCAGAAGGAACAAGCTTGAGGAATGTATTCATAGTCAATGGGTTGTTTCAGCTCCCTAAGTCCGAGATAAGCTCGATGTCCTTAGGCAAGGGGCAACTAATATCAAGCATTAACACGTAAACGAGCATGAATGAATCTAGTTTTTGCTTTTGTGGCTTGATCTATAGCTATCAAAGAACCTATCAAAGAGCAATACCTTCAATAACCGCCGGTGCCAAAACTCCGCAGGGAGCCCGGGAGGCGAACCCAGATCGGGGCTTGGGTCATGGATTCCGTGTGTGGGTCAAACCAGTGACCATTTCCCGAGATAAAACCCCGCCCGCCAAAACCATGGACCACCAAGCAAAGACACGAGCGAAGTCTTCTTTCAAGTCAAGGAGAATAAGATGAATCCATTTGGCATAGCCGCTATTTCTAGCGCACCACATGGTTGCCATTTTAAACGAGCCCATTTTTTTATATCCTTTATGGGGGCCTAGGGCCCCAGGCGTACTCCACCAAGGCAAAGTCACGAGAAACTCCACCGTGATATGAGAGAAGCAGGAAAAGAGACCCTTCCGTGATATGAGAGAGGGGATGCGTGAGGAAAAGGACCCTCACGACTTTTGCTGAAGGGGAGAGCTTGGAGAGAGAGCCGTGAGCCGATACTAGAATTATCTACATCTTTTGACATCCACGAGTGGACATGTTTTTGATAAGATTTATGTGTTCCTCCATACGCAACACCATTAGGAATTAGAGATCTTCTCCCTTGATAAAAGTTCGTTGGTGGATCCATTATTATGTGGACATTGGGGGGCCATCAATAAGGCCACTGGCTAAGCTTCACAATATATTTTATACACTATATTTCTATTCTTTTGCAAATCTAGATTGATGAATAATCCCACTCTACGGAAAAAAAATATACTGCCACTAAAATTGAATGACAATTTTCTTTCTCTTGCAAAATTAATTCATTGCAATGTAATTACTTTATAATAATCAAATTGTTTATACTGTCTTTATCTTTTTCTGTTTTACTTTATAATAATCAAATTGTTTATACTGTATAGACGAAAATAAATTAAACTCCGCACTTATGTAGAATGAAATGACATTCGTGGAATTGGACCCTCCATTAAAAACACAACCAAATTAAAAAGTGTATGTTGCATTGTATGTAATTACCTGTGTGGAGAAAAAGGAGCTTGAATATAATGTAATGCAGGCGGCTACCCTCCACAATGGCCTCCGTCCTTTGCTCACTGGTAAACTTGATATGATATTCTCAAGGCCCACATAAACTTGAATCATTGAACCAATTACTTTATTCATTTTAAGGAGGTCGATATGTTTGAGTGGTTAAGGAGACTCGAAATCTATTGGGCTAAGCCTGCGCGGTGTTCGAATCCTGTTGATGCTCAACACTATTTCTTTTATAGGAGTGGTCTCTAAGCACCAAATGTACCATTAGCATTCTAATGTTTTACATTAATCTGTGTTACTCTAAGTCCGTAATCCATAAACCTTTTGCGTGTTCACTAAGTTTGATAGCTTGCAAAAATTCGTGATTACAAACAAATGGGTCTTGGAGGATGTTATCTTTGGCGAACCGGATGAACCGGTTTACACGGGTAAACTCGCCTCCCGAAACAACGTTAATGCAATGTGACCGAGACAACGAATCTAAGGATGCCACAGGATTCGGCAAAAGATTTGGTGGGGCGTTGATCCTCCAACACCGACACAACAAATTTCCAGCTGACCTAACAATCCTCTCCTGTCACGTCGTATTTTTGCATGATCATCTATATGGCCATCTATATGTTCCATGCATGTTTTTAGGGGGAGTGCACCATACATGGGTGCAAATTGAGTGGAGGGTAGCCGTCTCCTAGTGACTCTCCCTATTGGATTGCATGAATGTTCCTCATGATTGCTCTATCATATGAAGCGTCTAATCGACGTATCTATTCACCATGACTCTCGATCTGATACTTATCTCTAATCTATGAAAAGTACATTTGATGTCTCATATGCGCAACTTGCTAAAAATGGCACTAGGAACAAAAAGGTCCTTATCTGTTGTTGACTTTGATGGCTATAGATACCTATTCGCCGCCCGATGTAACCAGCTCATTAAATCTCTTCCTATTTTTGCAGGTGTAACCACTTCTTCGAGCTCATTGCTGCTTCTTTGCTTGGTGTTAATTAACATGGCGGAACAGAATAGACCTCACGCTTTGATGTTGCCTTATCCCGCTCAGGGCCACGTTACGCCCATGATGCAGCTCTCCACTATTTTGTCTGCCCGAGGTTATTACATTACATTCGTTAATACCGAATACATACATGACAGAATGCTCAGATCTGGATCGACCAAATCCATGGATGACTTCAGCTTCGAAACAATTCCAGACGACCTTCCTCCAGAGCACGGGCGCATCCAACAAATTGACGAGCTTTCGGAATCGTTAGTAAATAATTGCCCGGCACATTTAGAAGAGGTGGTGGAGAAATTGAAGGAAAAACCAGATGTGCCTCCCTTGACATGTATTGTTTACGATGGTGCGATGTCTTGGGCTCAAAAAACGGCAAAAGACTTGGTATTCCGGGAATATCCTTCTGGACTCCCAGTGCCTGCGGTTTTTACATTTACCTGTCGGTGCCTCTTCTCACAGAAAAGGGATATATTCCTTTGAAAGGTATGTCTCGTGGCTTCAATGATCTGTTTGCATCCTCTTCAGTCTTTAGGTGTTAAAAATGTCAAACACGTGGTATTTGGTATGACTAACTTTGTTTTGACACTTTTTATACCACAGTGATTTACGTATGGTAAGATAGCTAAACATGAAATTATTTTTTTAAAATAAGCATATATCAGGATCTTACCTATGGTATACTTTATGAAATAAGGAACTTATCTATGGTATAGTCAAACATGAAATTGTATTTTATATTGAAATCAGGTAATTATCATGGTCTTATCGGTTTGACTTTTTATGTTAACTATTTAGAAGGATTTGTATCAAGTGGATAGTTTAACAAACCATTATCCCCACCATTGGATAGTTTAATAAGTTATCATTTCATAAATATTACTTGTTTATAACATAGAATTAAAATTTATTTACATAGTTTTGTTTTAGGCATAACTTATATCATACACATGTTCAATTTATATCGGGTCACTAATGTAAGATGTAAAATATATTGTGTCAAGAATGTAGGTATGCTCTTTTTTATTTATTTATGGGAAGTCGAGGATTTTACATAAATATCGGCATCTTTGCCTCATGTTTTTGTAGTGTATACAATATAGAGCGGCTTACACTTGTGAAAAACATCTCATTTTTTTGAAGCAACATTTTTATTCATGACTTAAATGCAATTTCATTTCTTATCGTTGCATGTCTTTACACTGGCAAGAATTGTTCTCCAAGTGGTTGTAATTGTTCAACTTATTGATTTTAATAGTTTAGTATTTTTTGGCTTCCTTGTCATTAAGTCAATCATTTACATTCAAAGAAAATAAGCCTAATATCAACTTATTATTGCAAAACAAATCCTAATTCTTCATTAAAAAAATTAGCAATAATTGTTATAACTATGATTGACCTGAAATTCTTGTCAATATAACCCCCACAAAAAAATCACAAATAAAATTTATATTATTACAATTTAATTTTTATTAAAAATAAATTAGTTTTCTTGTAAAATCAATTTTGTAGAAGATATATATATATATATATATATATATATATATATATATGAAGAAAGGGTTATTGATTGGTGAAGATGATGATTGCTTGTATTCATTCATTATAGTATAATTCTTCCTATCAACATTATAATTTCTTGGGTGGAAATGTCGATTTTATTTTTAAAATTGCTTTACAATAACACTTAAAAAGTATTGTTAATCACATCTATATTACCATGAATGTAATGACTTTAGAAAATTTAACTATATTTTAATTCAAAATTATATTAACTCATTAAATGAGTTGTCAATAGTGCGTATGATGGTGTAAAAGGTGTTGCATAGCTATTCAGCAAGGTTTCACTTTTAGGAGATACAAAATAAAGGATGAAGTGGAGATTTTACCCCAACAAATTCGGCAGAATGGAAACACCTCAATCCTTAATCACTAAGCCTAAAAATTATGTGCACCTAACCCATACAATTCTTCACAGATTTAAACAAAAAAATATGTTAACTTACATTACACATATTTGAAACTTATATAGGTCAATTATATAAATCAATTCTCTCAATCAAATCCTTTCTCAAACAGATCCATTTATAAGGATATGTGACTAATACCACTCTGATATAACTATACCACTTGTCTTGCCATGTTAACTTACACTTTCAATAACAATTGTGTACCATCTGCATTTACGAATTTTCTAGTTTCCACTTTTTATTTCGGAATTCACCATGAAAAGCAGAAACTAGAAAACAATGATAGTAACTGAATTATAGTTTGCATAGTAATGTAACCCAATTGTGTACCATTGGGTTGAGAACTCCTCGTGTCTTCTCTAACGTAGCTGAATTATAGTTTGCATAGTGTAATTACTCTTGTCCTTATTTTCCACAAGTTTGTTAGATATAACAACCGGTGTTCTTATTGAAAAACATAGGAAGTCACACGTGGAAGTTTTCACACAAATGGATATCTGTTTTTATCTGATGTGATGTTTTGAGTGCAGACAAGAGTTGTCTCACAAATGGATATATGGAAGAAGAGATCAGCTGCCTTCCTGGAATGCCTCCTGTGCGTATGAAAGATTTGCCCAGTTTCTTTTATGACGCCGCCAATTACATGTTCCAATTTGTGGAAACCCAATCCCAGGCTTCATTTTCAGCTGATTTCGTAATACTCAATACATTTGATGAGCTCGAGGGGTCAGTAATGGAAGCACTCAGGGAAAGACTTCCTGTGTATTGTATAGGTCCTCTGTTAGAAGCAGAACAAATGAATGGACTGCCCACTAGCTTTGCGAGTTTATGGACTGAAGAAAAAGCTGTCTGCAATGGCTGGACGATCAGGAGCCTGGTTCTGTTGTTTATGTGTGCTTTGGAAGCATAACAGTTATGTCTGACCAGGAGCTTGTGGAGTTTGCATGGGGTTTAGAGGGAAGCAAGCAGCCCTTTGTGTGGGTCATTCGTCCCGACCTCATTCGTGGAGCTTCAGCTAAGCTGCCCACCCAGTTCGTCGAAAAAGTGAAAGGGCGAAGTTTCTTTGCGAGTTGGGTGCCTCAACTGGAAGTGCTCTGCCATTCTTCTGTGGGTGGGTTTTTAACACACAGTGGATGGAACTCCACATTAGAAAGCATCTGTGCAGGTGTGCCCATGATTTGTTGGCCCTTCTTTGCAGAGCAGCAAATAAACATATGTGACTCAGATTTGGAAGATAGGGATTGCAATGAATGATGTTGTGGAGAGAAGGGATGTGGAAGAAAAGGTGAAGAGGCTGATGATTGGAAAAGACAGGGAAGAGATGAAGAGGAGAATTTGTGAATTGAGAGATGCTTCCAGCAGAGCAGTCAACAAGGGAGGGTCTTCTTACAATAATTTGGAGAAAATTTTAATGGAGATGGAGGGAAGAATCAGGATATGATTAATCCCCGGCTTTGTTTTTGGGTTGTTTGTGATATCTATATGTTTCCATTATGCTACCAATTTTCTGTGTTTTTGTATTAGAATTTGCATCCATCCAAAGGGTAGTGGTGGTCTGACTCTTCTCCAAACAGGTTTCCGTAAGTATGTAAAACTGAAATTCTCCCGTTTGCGTGTTCTTTCGTGTTTTTAGTCTTAAAGAATGCAGATTCAAAGTCATTTTTATATAGATTTATAAATGGGTCATAGTGTGATATGCAATATATGTAAAAATTGTTTAAAATCAATAAAAGTAATATTGAAAGTTGCCGTCAAATTTAAAACTTCATTGGAACACATTAGATTACATTAGGAGTAAATGGAGGAAAAACAACATTACAAACTTTTGCATATAAATTTTAGAGTTTGGGTAAATATAACGTTGAATATTCACTTTGGCTTGTATTGGAATTTGAGGTTCAACATTACACGTCATCAAAAATGAAATTAGATAATAAAATAAAAAGTTATAAATCCAAGGGAGGTGACACAATGGACGTGTTGGTAGGAAAGTTATGAGTTAAAAGGAAAAAAAAGGATTATGCGAAAACTAAATTGGTGTAGGGGAGAAATAACAACCTTGCTATGTGTGTAGAAGTTTAGAAGACATTGATGTGTTGTAGAGAAATAAGGCACTCATATTTTTCTTTTTTGAATTTGACATATGACTTGAGAGGCATAGTAGGATATAGTTGGAATGGGAAAGGGGGTGAAATGCGAGAGGTCGTTAAGGGAATAAAACTTGGAGATTGTTGTGAAATCAAGGCCTTTCTGTTTTGTACCTCCAATATCTATTCTTACATTGTATAATATAAGGCCTTGAGCCTTGTGGATTGTCAAAGCACATGTCATTTTTAGAGGAAGTTGTCGGTGGCTACCTCACAAATATGTAGGACATGGAATATGGAGGACATTATGGGAGCAAAGGGGCGATGAAGTACGGGATTAAGGGAGGAAAATTTTAAGGGTGGGGAAAGTGTTGGAGGGATCATATGAGATCCTCTTCTTTCTTCTAGTAAGTCACATATGGACATGTGTCAATTTTACAAATTGCTCAAAGGAGAAAGTGAGTGTGATCCTTAAAGCATTGAAGCAATGTACTCTAGATCTAATTTTGTGAAAACCCTTGTCATTCAGCACTCCCTCATCAGCAGTTTCATCTTACAATGTCAATTCTTGTGTTTCGTGGATAGTTAGAGCCCATGACATTTTGAGGGGAAATATTTTACTATTTATGTGGAAAACTATACCCCATATGGGGGACTCGACATCCTATGATGGTCCGATTTAGTTGGTGAGTTTTACAACCATAAAACATAGTAGGCGAGTTGTTTTACTCCAACTTAAAATACAATAGATTTAGTTGGGCCAATTATACCATTACCAAGCCCAACGTTTTCCCACAAATTAATAGTAAGCATAACCTTTAGGCCCTTATAGATAATAAATTTTGCTTGTAATTGATATTGAGGAATGAAAAGTGGATCATTTTTCTAAAAACAAAAGTGCATCTATTGCGTGTATGAGGGCCTGTAATTATGAATTGAATACATTTTTAGGACATTTAAGTAATGACACACATAGGGATAGACATATGTAAATTGTGATTTGGCCTCTTTTCACGATGGCTATGCTTAAGCCAAATTTTCTATAACTAATGATCACCAATATTTGAACATGTGATTTGGCCTCAATCTTATTTTTTTTCTCATTTCTTGGTCAAACTTACACATTTGTTCATCTTCCTCGAGAGATGATCCTTTTTCTATCAAATTAAACCGCCACCAACAGATTGTTTGTTATGCGAGATGGAAGAATAAGATGATGTAAAGGGAGATTCATAAGATTCTTCTATTTAACACTACTTTTATTTCCCTCATTTTTATCATAATTGTAATAAGGGATTACTTACACAGTAAATGGAAAATGGAAAAGGCACATTACTAAATCTACTATAAAGGATATATGGAAAAAATTGGTGCCCTTGAGATCAATGGTTCATTTGTTGAACACCATCATTCGCCTTCCAACAAAAATGACAAAAATGGATTCATTATTATTGTTTATGTTCATGTTACAAATTTCCATTCAATGTGGCACTTGAAATCCCATAGAGCTATTTCTAATATGGGACTCAAAATTTTATGGAGTTGTCATTCCATTGTAGGAACCATAATATTACATGGAATTGTTTAATAATATTGTTTGCCTATAATTTGGATGATAACAATGTTATGTCATCTTCTTTGTTTATAAGAGATAACAAACACCTATGGGATTTATCTTCCACCTCTCATAATTTCACCAAATTTGGAAAAGAAAGAAGTCACACCTTATCAAGGAATTCACAAGTAAACAACAACAAATTTTTTAGTAAAAGCCCTAAGATTTCACACCTTAGATTTATTTCTAATGAAGTATCTCACATGTGGCATGAGGAGCACGCAACATACGTGGATTCAAAGGGTATCTAGTAGGCTAAGTCAAGGCGGATGGTCAACCAATTGATAGTCCATAAGAACACAAAGCCCTCATCCACCATCTCAAGACTATGTAAACATATAATCATAAAGAGAATACATTCACATGTCTATCTAAACATGAGATGTGAAGTTATCTAAACATATGCACACTTAACAATTAAATAACAACATTAAAAGTCCAAAATCAAAACAATTTTAATTTCATTTAATGAAAATCCATCAAAATTTATGGAAAAGATTCATATTTTAAAAACACATAAAATTATCCAGATTGGAGTGCAACCCTATGGACAACACACCGATTTAATAAAAATAGAATTCAAGCTAAACCCTATATTGCAATGTAGTAGTAAATAAATAAGCAATGAAGTACAAATTTGGCCTAAGAAATAAGCAAGACAAATGTAAAACCCTAAGTGCAAGAGGGAGGAAAGAAGACTTAGCTGATTCACAATAATCAAGACAAATGTAAAACCCTAAGTGCAAGAGGGAGGAAAGAAGACTTAGCTAATTCACAATAATCCCAGAGGTGTGCAGAGCTGAAGAACTGGTAAAATAAAAGTATAGAATGTCACAACAAAGCCCAAAAAAATGTAGAAGTGTCGAAATAAGATGGACTAGGGCTCTGGATGGGGTCGAGGGCACCTAGGTGTTGTAGAACTCCTCTTGGCACCTGTGACTACTCATAACCTCATAAAATGACATACTGGGGTCGTAATATGTTCATTAATAGTTGACATTAGTCATATATATGTCGTTGTCTCGATCACCAATCTTGCTTAAAACCCGAAAAGAGAAAGAGCTCCTGCAAAACCCCAAAAATACATCAAATATTGAAAAAATAATATACAAATGGGGAATCATTGACCCAACAGTCACCCGATTGAGTGAACTTAGGATCAGCGTTGCACTACATTTCGAGACTCAATGTAGTTTTGTGTGTATAAATTCAATTCACCTTACACATTCAAATGCCTTCTAAGGAATTTTCGATTGTTAGTTTAAAAACTAAGGGGGCTAAGAAAACGACACGTCTAGGTATTATAACTCACTTGTGAAGCGAGTAGGCCTATACCACTTGCATATGATATTCACACTCGAACCACAAGTAATAGGGTAAACATAGTGTAGCCATTTCCTCACACAAAAGCACTTGAATTAAGGTAATGGTCCTTATAGGACTTGTCTTAGTTGCAAAACAAGAAGACGATTAGTGAGATTAGAGTATTTTCTTAACATGAAATAGTTTTATACACTAGACAAGACTCGATTAGGAGGATAGACTATGATAGGGAACTAATTTTTATTTCGATAGTTTGGACCTAATATAAGAATCTACCAAGAATTATGAGTTCTAAGGTGATAATTCAATAATTAAAATAGTTAAAGATTGATTTAATACCTCTATAGTCATAGGTACAACATTGAGTACAACTTCACATCTATTTCAACACCTACAAAATATAACCAACTTCATATTTTCCTATCTAAAATGCACATAAGAACAATTCTTTGAACAACACTACATATCATTATTCTAAAGAAATACACGTATTACAAGATGACTATAGATTTTCAATGAAATCTCATTAAATACAAAATATTACATCTTGAACTCTTCTTGTTTGGAGTAAATGTAACCAGTGTAGGGTTAGTCCTATCACTGGTATGGAAATCCCTTAAACTCGAGCATAAAATCCATGTATCCATCATTAATTCATGCAAATCGAAAAATAAAGTAGAGAGAGATAGATATAGGGTAGAGATAGAGATAGAGATAGAGATAGGGAGAGATAGAGATAGGGAGAGAGAGAGATAGAGATAGGAGAGAGAGGGGGTAATTTCTCCATGCATGCACACTTATACATTCTATTACATTTTTAAATTCTAGAGAGAAGAGCAAGGAAGAGAGAGGGAAGGTCTATGATTAATTTTCTTTTCTATTCACCATATCAAAACCACATACATATCATGTCCATTTTCATTTCATTTCAATTCAATATACTTTTTCAACCCATTAACATTTTCAAAAGCAACCAAAATTTCATAGTTATTTCTAAAGAGAGAAACAAGAAAAGAGAGAAAAACATTATAATTTCTAAAAATCAGTCATACAAAGAAGTGGATAAATTCAAACTCTATAAATTACTGAGACGATATTTAAAAGGTTCTACGAATACTTAGAAATAAAATAGGACCCTCAAAAGGTTTGTGTAGCTAAAGTTATAATTTCGTGAAAGATTGATGAAATGGTTAAAGTTCTTACATTAGTGTTTTAGCACTAAGGTTCTTATATTAAGGTGACAAGGATCTTTGGTGAGTGACCCAACCTAGTTTTGGAACTATGGATCTTATATTCAGGTGACATGGATCTTTGGGAGTGACCTAGCTTGATTTTGTTACTATGATTCTTACATTCAAGTGACCGGGCTGTTTGGTGAGTGACTCGATCTGGTTTTGGCACTATGGTTCTTATATTTATGTGACACATCTCTTTGGTGAGTAACCCATCCCGCCTTTAGAACTATGTTTCTTTTCTCTATCGGGAGACATATGAAGCTAGTTTGGGTGGCTTATGGAGATATGTGAGGCATATGAAGTTGGTATGTATGATTCATGAGTTACTCCTGTGAGTTTTGTTATGTGTTATGATGTTGAGGCTTGATACTCCTCTTGGTTGGCATATGTTATTGGATCTTATCTTGATATTGTGGGGCTACATTCATGGCTTTGAGTCATGTAAAACCGGTGAATATATTGAATTCAAAGATTCCATATTGTATATTACACACATTTTATGTATTTAATTTATGCTTTCAGCATGTGTGTTGAGTTTTATGTTGGGTGTATCATTATTTAATCTATGTTTGGGGCATGTGTGTTGAGTTCTATGTTGAGTCTCTTTTCCATTTGATCAGATCTTGGTGGTGACTAAATAAGACATGTAGCCGGAACTAGAAGTTGATAATGGTTAAGACCATTATTAGACATCGATAATGGTAAAGTTCTATCAAGAGTGGTTAGGTGAATAAAATAATGGTCAAAGGGGATCATAAAATTAGAAACAAAATTGGATAATTCTACAAAATGGGAGTCAATGTCCTAAGAAAAAATAAAGATAAATATGAGAGTGACTATGAGCATTTGGGGTAATGGTTCAAGATATGTGGGTTGACTATAAGGGGAAATGTAGGCTAAAATAAGCCTGATGTGTACTAGTTATCCAAATTTACAAAAAGCTAATAATTATTTTGCCTCCAAATTTCTTTGGCCAATATAAGGTATTTGCATCTCGTTATTAAAAAAATCTATTTTAAGACTTCAAGAGATGAAAAAGAATACTAGGTTTGAACATTTCTAATAAAAGTAATATACCTCGGTCACTAAGTATAATCCTCAAACAATATAATCATTCTCAGTGAGATGGAATTTGCATTAAAAAGGCTAAAAATATATCAATCTAGTTAAAGACACACTAGCATGAGCAATTTTCCAAAACAAGTGCTTAAATATCTTTGGTCTATTATAGGCATGAAACCTAAAGTTAAGAATCCCAATGTTTTGAATCCTTTCACCCAAAGGAAAATCTTTATGAAGCACACTATAAAAATGGGAAATCTTGAGGTTGATATTAGTCTATCATATCTAATTAATGTGAAAGATCCAAGTATAGAGTGAGGCGTTTAACCCTCACCACTATTTACATTGCAAAGATGTGAGGAGAAATGGCTAAAACAAATCTATATGAAATCCCATAGGTGTAATCATTTAAAAACATATCACAATTCCAAATCTAAATTTTCCACCTTGCCATTTTTGGTTAAAGAACCTATTTATAAATTATAACCTCAAGCATGAGTTCTTGAAAACATAAAATAGATGGAAAATGAAATTTTAAACTTACTTTGGAAGAATAGGCAAGGGGTATGATCTTGAGTAGATGAACTACTTTTGTAAAGAGCCTATCAACTTTAATATATGGAGTCCCATAAAGACACAAGCTAGTGTTTATGATGATGGATAGACACCAAATGTTATGAACGCTATAAGAGACACATGTTTTGACCCCATCAAGCCTAAGTGATAAATGAATTGATCGACTCAAAATATTTCCAAATAATTTCAGCCACAAACACATCGTCAATCCTAATAAGCGTGGAGATAATAAGTAGAGTTTCAAAACCATCCCCCTTCCGTGTCCATTTACAATAAGGTAAACTTGCAGATATGTAGTGTTTCAGGATAATATTCCAAGCTTCTGTGATCTCAATTTCTCAAACAATCCGCGTAGGTGTCACCTTGATAAAGGGTATATAACACATTGGGATGATTCACAATCCACGTGGGCATCAATTGAGTTATATATAACTTTCTTGTAGATCCTCAATTGAGAAGGATAACCATTGGGTTGATTCATGTAGGTATGTAAGAGCCTCTTTATTGCTTCAACTAATTTAATTTAATATTGACAGGCCACTCCAACATAGCTTCCCAGTAGATTCTTTGTATCTATCCTAAAGGAATATATAAACAATGGAACTTGTAATAATCTTCATAAATCCTTCTCATCTAAGGAAATAATCATCACGTTTTTCACTAGATTATGGATTTTAAGGTGTCAAACCAAGCCAAAATCAGCATTACCCTTTGGATAGAGATTTATGGTATTCCCCTCCCCTTTAGGGATTTATTAGTTGACTTATTAATGTGACCGGTAGTTTTTTTAACCACATCTAGAGTAATTTCTATGTTTCACTTAATTACAAAATTGTATATATGTGGAGATTTATCTCATAAAAGATATTAAAAATTAAGATGAAAATGTGTTTCTAAGAACATATTATAAATCAATATTTCTAGTAATTTCTTCATATAATAACCCCCGATCATATGATATGTGAATGTCATCTCATGGAAAATATCAGCAAACATCACAACCTAAATCCTTGCATGAGACAAATGAGAATGTTTCCAACACATAAGATGGTAAAAATATTTTTGCTAAAAAAATCCTTGTGAGCTATAGAACCACCCAAGTTGCACAATGTTATGTTTAAAAACATATAAGGTTCAACCCCTTTCATTTTTTCGCACATGGAGAATAAGCGAGACCACACAATTCTTCTCATGAAGTATCTGGTGCTAGAACATTATTCATAGGATACAACCATTTTATTGCTCTTGAAGATTTATAATTTAGTTGAAAAACTATCATAACCTCCCTTAGAGGAGGTTGAGAAGGGAATGATGAAAAATCCGTTAGTTTTTTATTTTAAATATGTCATGTGCATATATATTGCGTAGTCCTTCACCATCTCTTAAAGATGGATAATACATTATTGCATGGTCTTTGTGCATTATAGATTTTAAAATTTTAGTTGATTTTTTGTGACACAAATCCAACTATAAATGACAATATTAAAAATACTTTCGCATCATTTTCATGTTGAGATTACATCATAAAAAATGACACAAGTCAAACACAAATTTTCATTTAAAACATCACAAAATGGCGATGCGTGACACAAATGCGAACGACTATGCAATAAAAAATTCACTTAGTGTAAGAAATTCATTTAGGACGAGAATGGATGAGTGGAAAATGAGCATGGTGGTTTAGGACCAGCATCTAAGGTGGTTCTTTGGCTCCCCCGCTACTACAACATGGGTGGATAAAATTTTTGTAGTTGATCATTAAGAGCCTTTAAAGCTCTCTCCTACTCGAAGAGATGAAGATCCACATCTAGTGATTCTAAATTATTTTGTCGATAGGGCTAAGGAGAGATTTAAACACACGAGATGTTGGTTGTTTTGATAGCCTTAGACCAAAAATGAATTTCATAAGAGCAGTGCAGGAGGAAATGGGCCTACAAGCTAGAGATTAAGGATCTTGCGGGGGATGGATTTATTTTCTATTTCCAAGAAGAGTTGGATCTACAAATGGTGCTACAGGTGTGCCATGGTTTAATGAGAAAGCTTCCCTTAGCCTCCATTTCTGGAAACCTGGGTTGTTTCAAGAGTTTAAATTTCAAGAACTCGATGTCTAGATTCACCTCATGGAACTCCCATTGAAGTTTTGGGAGCCTGAAGTATTTTTGGGGATTACAATATCTATGGGGATGTTAAAGAAAGATTTTTCTCTCACGCAAGTTCGCACAAAGGAAAAAATTATTTCCCATTGTATCCTTTGTTAGTTTTGATGGAATAGGTAACAACGCGTTGTTACCTATTCTGTCAAATTTTTGTTTGCATTTGTATAAAAGGAATTGGTGCCATAGTATTTCATACGTGAGTGCACAACAAGATGGTGGGGCACGGAAAATAGGGCATGGGGGTCACGGGTTTGAGGCTGGCTAGGTGCAAGGATAGATGCCATGGTCAAATTTTTGTGCAAGTTCGCGTTGACTACAAACCTACATGATGGATAGGTTTATCGTGGTGTTAATCGTACTCGACCTTGCAACGAAAGATTGATCTAGGTTCGTATTTTCTCATCTTCGTATCAAAATTCCCATGGGATACATGGTGCCCACAAGATTTTTTTTGGAATCTTCATTTGAAAAATGGGAACAAATGATAGAGATTGAGATTTCTTTGATTATCGTGACAAATATAAAGTGATTGGCTATGAAACAAAGAATTACTATCGAGGTGATCTGTCGACTCTACCTAGAGAATGTGGAAAGTTGCGTACTTCAAGATGCATGTTTCATAGTTCGATGATGAGTTTGGGGAAGAGGATTCAAGGCGACGCTGGTCAAGACACAGTGGAGGATGGCAAGATAGTGGAATGCATGGTGGATGCTTCTCATCCTATGGCACTGTAGATGGTGTGCTTGGTGTCAACTTCGATGTTGCTAACATGGTGGGAGTTGGCATTGGTCTTGGATGAGGTGGTGTTGTGTGCTTGTGGTGACCATTCTAATGGTGTTGGGTGGGATGATTAGGAGGGATGGGTGCATTCAAAATCCAACTTTTGAATCATGATTTAATTCAACAAGCGGATCCATAGAAAACTTCATATCTTTTCCTAGCTACGTCTTTGCGGTGTGTCTCGATAGGTGAAAATGGTTTGGTGAAGGGAAGGTGGTCAGTGGGTGTCATGCAGGAAGGTTAGAGGTGGTCCTCACGATGGAAGATGGTGTGTCTCATGGCAAAGTTTTTGTGGCATTGATTGACTTTTGTAAAAAAATTGTGCGGTCCGATCATGTGATGCGGAGTCATTTTCTTGTGGTTTAGACGGCGGGTCGTAATTTGTTTCTCTCTCTTTGTTTTGGTTCAAGGTTATTTATTGTTGTAGCTTTCACTAGGTTGGCCTTGTTCTTTTTGGTCAATTGTACACTGTCTTGTGTGTTGATGCTTTGGTTATCTCTCTTGGCCACCTTTGGTAGAGGTTGTCCCTTTGATCCATATTGTTATATCTTTATCTTCATTTGTATATGTGGTTTTTTGGGCCCCTATAAAACCAACATATTTACCTAATAAAAAAGCATTTTCATTTATAGGAATATCATTAACATGAGAAACCACAACTTTACGGGTAAGACTAACATCATTTGAAACATATATTCTCTTTCTTAATCAAGCTCTAGGATTAACTAAAGGACTATTTAAAAATTCAACATGATTACAATTTATCCTTACACTCCTCCTAATCGGGGTTTTGGATCTAATATTTTAATATGACATAAGATATAACATATGGAGTGTAGAGATCCTACGACTTTAATAAATATAGCACAAAATATCTATGGATTACAAATTGAGACAAACAAAAAGGAACATTCCCAAAACAATCATATCTATTTGAATTTAAATAAATATGTAACTTTAAAAGGCTATAAAACATACATGGTATTGCAAGTTTACCAAAATATTATATGGGAAAGTGGTTTTGGATTTTAAAATGTATAATTTCTACCAATAAACATGTAATTAAATTAATTCAAACCTAGACCACTAAAAGTAAACTTATAAAATGATGAATTATTTAGAGTATAAGATTCAATGAGATGGGTTTTTAATACGGCTGAGAAGAGTATACAATTGCATACGAACTTGGAAATAAGTTTTTGGAATAGACACTAAAATCAAGTTTTTAGAACCATTTAGTGAAAACCCAAAATACTTGTAATAAACAAAGGATCTTCCTAGACTCGTCAAGATAGTATTTTGGGATCATGTATACACTCTTTTAGAATTATTAGGTGACAGTCCATGTAATTATCCTAAACTTACAAATTATTATGGGGTAAGTACACCAAGTTGGGAGGCCAAAAGGGGGTCTTAAGTGGACTCATTTTTTCTGAAAAAATAAACTTCAACTTGTACAAGTTTTTTGAAATATTTACACTCAAAATTGGAAGATGTTGTATAAATATGAATCGTAGCATTTTGAGTCTAGTTTCTAAGCTACTAAATTTTATTGAAAACAGATAAGTTTAAGTGGGTAAAACAACTAAAATACCAATAGATGCTCTGTTTTTGTTAAAAAACATAATAGAGTGACTTTCGTGCCCCCACCATTTTTGAGCACCATTTAGTATTTTTGAAAACCCTTTGGTAGAAAGATAGATAGGAGAATCTAGTTTGGGAAACATTTTTTTATAGATTTTTTAGCGAATTATTTTTTATTTATGATTTTTCTAGTATAGAAATTTTATGTTTTGAAAAATAACGGAGCTTCGACCGTGCCCCCCTAACTACCTCAAAAATATCGAAAATTAGATTTTTTTTTGAATATGTATAGAATTATGCCTAGTTTGGGCTAGTATAATTTTTTTTTAATTTCAATCACCCAAAAAAAGATACACCATGAAAGATAGACATATTTACACTTCAAAAAATAGCTATAAAAAGGCATAGTTAGAAAATAAATAATATGGAAACCTTATATTAGTCAAAAATTTGAAAAATTATATTTTTAGAAAGAAGAGACTCTGCTCTACATTGTGGTATAATTTTTTAAAAAGGGATCAATTGTTTTATTTTGATTTATCATAGAGGAAGTGGTATTTTTACATTTTCTTGTAAAAACACGATGTTTTTTGTGTTTGTGTAGGTCCATGCCTCAAGCTTGGGGATCCAAACCAGATCACAAGCCTTGAGGCATGGATTGGGAAAAGAGAAAACACGTATGGGTTATAACGCGCGTACGCATTCTGTGTAGTATAAACATAACACATATGTGATAATGTTGAAGTATAAGTTTTCATTTATTATTATTTATATTTTATTATTTCTTATACTTTAAATTTATTTATGTAAATATAAGAAATTAGGGTCACTTTGCACCTTATGGAATTAGTCTCATAGCTCCATGAGTCATGGTTTAGGAGATAGTTTTTAAAAGTATAATCTGGTCAGTACATAGGTAATTTTTAGGATTTTAGCATTCAGCCTAAATATTTTAGCATTTAACTTCTACAATCGAAACCCTAAACCATAGGTCATAAACCTAAACACTAAGTTGTAAACCTTGAGCCCTAAAACCTAAACCCTAAACCTTTAACCATGATCCCTAGACCCAAAAACCTAAACCCTAAACCCTAAACCTTAAACATTCAACCCTTTCCTGTGATCCCTAAACCCCGAGCCTTAAGCCCTAAACCCTTAGCCATAAGCCCTAATCCCTAAACCTAAACCCTAAACCATGAACCATGAGCCCTAAATGGTAAACCATAAAAACTAAATCCTAAACCCTAAACCCTGACCCATAAACCCTAAACCTTAAACATTGAATCCTAAACCCTAAACCCTAAGCCTTGAACCCTACACCCTTATCCCTGAGCCCTAAAATATAAACCCTAAACCCTAGACCATATAAAGGAGAAAGAATAGAGATATGTTATCTCATATTATTCTATTGAACAAAGAACCCACGTACATTATTTATAGGTACAGGAATAAACAAGACTCCCCTAAATGGATGGAGAAGTTACAAATAAGAAGGAGAGAATAATGGAATAGATAGAACAACTAGTCTAATAATAAAAAACAAGTACGTAGACTATGCTAACATTCCCCCCTTATTACATTATTCTTGCAAATGTGACCCTTGAAAAGTTCAAATTTCACTTTGCCAAGAGATTTTGTGATAATTTAGATTACGTGCTTCTGTAGTAGGACAAGATCTGGAGCTGAATGTGATGGTTCAAGATGTGCTCTTGAATGAAATTGTAGTCGGCTTTCAATATGCTTTGTTCATTCATGAAAGACTATATTTTGCATGAGCTTCAACACACTCTGTTTGTCGCAATAGAGAATAGGTGACTGTTTTTCAATAATTCCCAAGTCATCCAAAATGTGACGTAACCATATCACTTCGGACATAGCTCCTCATGCGGCATGATATTATGCCTCTATGGATGAGATAGAAATGACATTTTTCTTCTTGCTTATCCACGAGATAGGTCCAGATCCGAGATGAAATATGTATCCTGTAGTTGACTTCCTGTCATCAACAGATCCGTCATGGTCTGAGTCGACATATCCCTTTAAGAAGAATTGATCATTCTTCTTATATTCCAGACCATAATCATTTGTTCCTTGGACATATCTCAAAACATGCTTTACTACAATCTAGTGACATTTCTTGGCTCTGCATGAACTGGAAAGATAGCCGACAAGATATAGCATAGATATGGTATGGTATATTTCAAATAGATCAGCCCTCCAATAAGTTGTCAGAGAAGTAGCATCTACTTGAGGTGAGTCCTAGAATCTTAAAAGTTGTAAACCTTTCTCCATGGGAGTGGATATAGGTTTACAATTAGACATTCTGTACTTTTCCAAGAGTGTCTTGGGGTACTTTATGCTGGGATAAAAAAATGTGATGCTCCTTTTGCCATATCTCGCAAGCCAAGACAATAATGTAGTAGCCCCAAATATATCATGTTGAAGGTTCTTTTGAGATCATTCTTTACAATATCAACCTGATCTTCTGAATTTCTAGTGATCACAAAATCATCTACATACACAACAAGAATGACAATTTTTTTCTTACCTTCTTTATATACAAATTGGAATCCGAGGGGGCTACGAGTGAACCCATGCTGCAAAAGGTGATCGTTGATCTTGATATACCATGCACTGGGAGCTTGTTTGAGTCAGTAAAGTGATTTGATGAGATGACATACCTTCTTAGGCTGCTCTTCATCAACAAATCCTTCAGGTTGGGTCATGTATACTTCTTCTTTCAGATCACCATTTAGGAAAGCACTCTTGACGTCCATTTGCTGAAGTCTCCATCCTTTCTATGCTGCAAGTGCGCAAACTACTCTGATGGTCTTCATCTTCGCAGTGGGTACAAAGGTTTCTTCATAGTCGATGCCCTCTTTCTAAGCATATCCTTTTGCTACAAGTCATGCTTTATGTTTGTCGATGGATCCATCTGCCTTATATTTTGTCTTGAAAACCCATTTGCAGCCTATGGGTTTCTTTCCTATAAAAGTGCATTGACAAGCTCCCATGTCTGATTTTTCATGAGTGAGTCATATTCTATATCCATGGCTTCCTTCCATTGAGGTTGATTGAGTGCTTCACGAACATTATTTGGCTCAGAGCTATTCATCAGTGAACTCATGAGTGCAAAGTTTACCTCATTTCTTGTTTGACTCCTTGTTTTGACTCCGGAAGATGTATCGGAATTTTTACAAATGTGAGTCCTTGATGGTGCTTTGTACCCACTTCGAGATGAGAACTTGGCTGCTTTTGAGAAGAAATTTTTCATTGTCGTGTTGATTGATGTTGAGTCACATTCTCTAGTTCTCCAAGGTCAACAAATAGCTCTCCTGACAGCATCTCTTTTCTTTGAGTAGTCTCCTCTGGCTCATCATCTGATTCGGAGACTAATCGGTGAGATGTGGTTGGAAGTGGATCTTCTGTTAATACTATTGAGTCAAAGGATGACTCATCACAAACCACGTCCCGAATCTCATATATTTTCTATCTCAGGATCCATGAGATGGTATGCCTTCGAGGTAGTGCTATAGCCAAGTAGGATGCACGAGAGTGACTTTGGCTCAACCTTCTTTCTCTTTTAAGATGAGACATGCATGTATGTTGTGCAACCAAATACTCGTAAATGAGAAATTGATGGCTTTCTACCACTCCATACCTCTTCGGTGTTTTATTTTCTAGAATTTTTGTTGGTTCGCTATTGAGAAGATATATAGTTATCAGTATTGCTTTAGTCCAATATCGTTCCTCTAGCTTTACTATTGTTAGCATGCGGCGAGCCATCTCCATCATTGTGTGATTGCGACGCTCAACAATGTCGTTTTACTAGGGTGTGTAGGGAGCGATCGGAGTTTTGCTTAACGCCATGTTGGTTCGTAGAAGGCCAAGAACTTCTTTGATGTGAATTCCCCCCCTCGATCTGAGTGAAGTAGAAGAAGTGGTTGTCCGGTCTCTTTCACAACACGATGATAGAAGTTCTGGAAATGTTGAAGAGCCTCACTTTTCTTCTTTAGGAAATATACCCACATCTTGTGAGAGTGGTCATCCAAAAATAGTTGGAAGTACTTGTATCCTAAAAATGAAGCAGAAATGGGTGCATTCGGATCGGTATGAAATACCTCCGATACTTCTTGGCATGAAAGGTGCTTGCTCGAAACAAATCTTTGTGTTTTTTTTTCTGCAAGACAACTAGGGAAAATAGGCAAGGAATTGGATAATTTGGGTAGTCCATGGACCATTTCTTTTGAACTCATTTGGTATAGTGAACTAATCGACAAGTGTTCATATCTAAAATGCCATAGGGCAGTTGATTCTATTGTTGAAGCAGATAAAGCTACTGCAGAAGATGAAATATTATCTAAAGAAAATAACTTATCTTTTAAAATGCTTTAGCAAGAACCGTAACTTTTTTGGAGATTAAACATGATTTAATGCCATTTTGGACAAGAAATTATACCTTAAGATGATGATTCAAGAGCTGAATAACTGACAAGAGATTACTTGTCAAGCCAGGAACATATAGTACCTTTGTAAGTGTATATTTTCATGGTCCCAGAGGAATGGTGACATTCCCTATTCCTTCTGCAATGTACTCTTTGTCATCCGCTATCCGAACTCGATCTCCAATTGGTTCTTCATGTAGTGAATCAAACAACTTCTTGTCACCTGACATATGCTTGCTTGCACTGGAGTCTATCAACTAAACTTTCTTCATGGGCTGAGAAGTTTGAGAGACAAGTACAAGGTTCTTACCATAATGGGATCCTTTTGATGTCTCCTCATTAGATTCATCATCTTCTTGTTGGGCTATGAGATGTCCCTTATGCTTTCTCCAGCGGGGACGTCGTTTGGACTTTTGAAAATCTTCACGCCCTGATGTGCCTGTTTGACTTAAAGACCCTTGTTTCAAGCTATTGTACCAGCAGTGATCAGTTTCATGAGTGTTGGTTCTACAAATGTGACACCACCTCTTTGAATTTTGATCTTTCTGCTGTTGTTTTGGTTGCACTTGATTTGGATTCTCTGGGGGACCCTTCCGATTCTTCTAGCCACGGTAAGGCTTTGAGAATAAGGCTTTATCTTGAGACTCCTCATGGGATGAAGTGATGGCCTCTTCCTGCTACAGTATTACAAAATATTTATTTATATATTTCAAGAGTTATTATAATTTTGACTCACTAATGAGAATTACTGGCTCATAGATGCTCACGATATTCACGTGTTGTGAGACGACGATGCTTTGTGTGTCATTCTTCTTCATCATCACAGTCAGCATCGTACCCAGATTCTAATTCTTTTCGTACTTGCTTTACTTGGTAGCTGATGTTGAAAAGGAAATATTCAAGAAGTCCTTCTAGAACTAGTTTGTTGAAGGCAAGATTTCTAGTTTTTGAAGCTCTTTGAGCAATGCAAAGTAGAACCTAGAGCCCTAGAAGCTTCTTCTTGTGTTCTCTTACTTGACAAGTCGATGTTCCAACTTTCAGCTGTGGTAACCATGTTATTGATGCTCTCAATCAAGTTGTCTACACTCGACATTTGGCGAAGTGTTGTAGAATCTACTTCTTGTCCTTCGTTGTCTTGGTGGAGTATCTCTTCACATAGTCCTCCTCCACACACCAGTAGCTTCCAATGTCCAGGCAGAGAGTGAATCTTTCAAACCTTCACATGAGCTACCAGCAGGAAAAAATAGCCACCACATAGTAGAATAAATTAAAAACAAATTACAGAACACTTCCACGCAATTTCCATGCACCAACTCAAACTTTCGCTGAAGACCCCTTGTATTTCTTCTATTCCTCATGCACAGAGTTTATTCTACATTGAAATTACTGAGATGCTTTGTTGGTATTATTTTCTCCACACAACAGTTAGGCAGATGGATGTGAATTTTCTACAGCAAATGAGATAGAAAAATCTCCCCACCTGCAACAGTAGTTTCAGACATCTACGTAGCTTCTCCACGCAGCATGTTGTAGAAGACCTCCATACAGGTATCCTTATTTGTCTTCTAGTTCAAAAATATCTCCTTCTTTGTCTCTTACTACAGGTCTTTCTTCACGCACAACTTTCCACATAGAGAGGAGCTTCATTTGCATCAACAAAATGTTTCAGGAAAAAATTGACATGGAATGTACTTCCACGTAGGTAGCTGGTCTGATCCACCATGCACAACAAGTGACACACTCCAAGATTCACGTTATTTGCATGCAAGTCTTCACGCAATTATATGCAGGCCACTCCTCTACAATTCTTCCCATGAGCAACACAGACAAAGACTCTTCCTCCACGTAGCCTACAAATTAGGCCAAACTCAAGAGAACTGGTCGCTTTAAATCAACATGCACGCAGCAAGTCTTGGTCTTTCTTCCAAACGCATAGGTAGAGATGTTTTCTCCTTCAAACACAAGCTCTGATACCAAACTGTGAGGGAAAAATAAAGGAGAAAGATTAGCGATATGTTATCTCATATTATTCTATAGAAAAAGAACCCACATACATTATTTATAGGTATGGGAATAAAAAGAGTCCCCTAAATGGATGGAGAAGTTACAAATAAGGAGAGAATAATGGAATAGATAGAACAACTAGTCTAATAATAAAAAAAAATAAGTACGTAGATTATGCTAATGACCTTGAACCCTACACCCTTATCCCTGAGCCCTAAAATCTAAACCCTAAACCCTAGACCATATACCCTAAGCCCTAAGCCCTAAAACCTAAACCCTAAACCCTAAACCTTAATCCCTAAATATTAAATCATAAACCCTAAACCCTGAACCCTGAACCATAAACCCTAAAACCTCAACCTGTAAACCATAAACCCTTATCCTTAAACACTAAATCCTTAACCCGAAACCCTAAACCTAAACCCTAAACCTTAAACCTTGAATCCTTAACCTTGATCTCGTAAAACCTAACCATAAACACTAAACCCTAAACCTAAAACTATAACATCCGCTAAAACAACCCACTTGAGACCCATGAACAACCTAGGTTTAGTTAGAAAATTATGGAATAAATTTTATTTTTAAAGTGTTAATAATCAAAGTTTGAAGGACAATTAAATTCAACTGATAACTTTTCCCATTATAATAATTACTAATTCCACATTATAAAGAAACAAGTGTAATAAGTCCACACCTAGCTCAAATCTCCTTAGGGATTAATTTAATCACTGATTACATTGACATTTTAGCTAAATATTCCTTGATTAAAATTTTAGGGTTAAATGACCAAAAATTTAATTCCATAAGATCTAAGACTAGAGAAAGGTTTAATTTACGGTGGGGAAATGAATACATATTTAAAATCATCAAAGTAAATTCTTAATTACCCACTCCTAGAACTTGATTAAAGATTTAATTTTATTTATTCCATGATTAATGCAATTAAAAATTCCTAAAATCATTCCCATTAGGTAGGGAATTTCCTCACCTTTCCAATGATATAAAGAAGTCCTCCTAACTCCTCATATTTGTCAAGTTATGGACCGGCGGAACTTGGGGTGAAAACTTTCCCAAGAGTGGGCTGCGGGCACGGGAGGAAAATTTTCCCAGACGCGGGCCCATGGAGCAGGGAAGACATTTAGCACTTTTTTCCTTTTGGGACAAAAGGAAAAATTTTCCTACGCACTCCCGCAAGTCCGTAAGGGAACACATGTCGGCATTTCCAAATTAAGCGAAATTCGAGTCGTCGGAGAATTTTATGGCTTTTATCCTTTTTAAAACCGAAAAGCGCTAAGGGATCAAAATGATCCATGCCTCCACCGATGCCAAGGGTGCCACGTGTCACCCCTGATTGACGGGGAAAATGGACCGGAGGGGAAACTTAGGAAATTTAGACTTTTGCAAGAAGAGTGTTAAGGTTTTAAAATAACTGCAGCCTCCACCGATGCCATAAGATGCCACGTGTCAGATAACCATTGATTGTGGGTTGGCGGGATGGTGGAAGAAATTAAGAAATTTTTCCAAAAAAATTCTTTTGAAAGAGCTAAGGTTTTAAAAGGATCCACGCCTCCGTCAACGCCCAAGAAGCCACGTGGCAGCGCCTGATATTTCTATGGGTTGGCGGGGCTGGGAAAACTTACAAATTTTTCCAAATTTATTTTTGTAAGCATTTAAGGTTAAAATCAATCTGAGCCTCTGTCGATGCCCAATGAAGCCATGTGTCGATCAATGATTGGCTGTGGGGTGGCGGGGCCGTGGAGGAAAAATTCCAAATTAACTTTTTGGACTTAGATCATTTTTGGACAAAATGAAGGCTTGTGGATTAACGGAGCGGCAGGAAACTTCATGAATTTGCACCTTTGAGGAAAAAAGCAAAAAAAAAAGGAAAGATTTAGCTGGCGGGTCCGCCCAAGAATATTTTATTCATTTAAAATTTGTGATTAGATTATTTTGAGCCCAAATGGAAGTAGAAACTTCAGAAGGACATAAATTTTGATTGAGAACTCGATTTTCTACAAATGAGGAATTTCTAGAAATCTCTCAATGTCCTCTTTTCATATAAATATTAGGAATTTGATTTTGATAAAGTTTAAAGGTTCATTTTGAGAAAACGTCTTTCTGTCACTTAGAAAGTGAACTGGTATTTTTAACTTATCAATTTTGTTCAAATTTGTCGTTAATTCTTTTTCCACTTGCCAAACAGGCATGGAGGATTTTACTTGGAAGATTTTAGAATAGATTTCAAGGGTTAAATTGTTTGATTGAAGATCAATTCAAATTTCCCCAATTTAATGAAAAAAAATGACTAAGAAATTGTTTGAGCCCAATTTTGAAAGGTTCTATGAAAATTTCTTAAGTATTATAGTTTGTGTGGGATCATTTTGATCTTTCTTAGCTTGTATTAATGTTTCAAATGTCTTTCCTAGTCTGTAGGGTCGTTCTGTACATTTTTTGATAATTATTTGCCAGTTTGAAAATATCTAACAGAGATCTAATTCGAAAGGATCTATTTTCCATTTTCTTCTTCCAAGTATTAGGATACGTTCCAATTCCAATCTAATACATTTATTTGATTCAAATCAAACTATTCAAAACCAAAATGCAATTCTGATTTCTAATTTTACACATTTCAAAAGACAGAGCTCTGTGTTTTCCTCACACGCATTTCTTCCTTTCAAACAGAGATTTCAAATACATTTAAATGATCAGATTCAATACCACAATGCAATTTGAGAAAGGTAATACAATCATTTATTGGTTCCCAAAAGACAACTTACAACTTCTTTCTTTCATTCTTCAAATTCATCATACAGAATACAATTATTTCTTTCAAAAGAACAAAAATGGAGTATATCTCTTTCACATTTCAATCTTACAACTTTCATATTCAATACAACATATTTCCATTACAAAACATATACAAGTTCATCCACTTCAAGTGGGAAGGTTACAATAAGATTTATCTCAACAAGGGACTGTCAACTGTTTTATTTCATTTTCCTTTGCTCCAGAACAACAACATGTAGATTTATCATTCTTCCAATTTTGATCACAACAAGAGCAGGGGAAAGGAAATGCTCTCCACCCAACCAAGACATCTAATGACAAGGAGAAGCCATCCTTCTTCATTGGCCCCCGAGCCCCAACCACAAAGCAATGGAAGATGTGATTCAACTCATGGCAACAACAGGCTTCCACAAACACACATGCAAATTTCACATTTAAAACACAGTCCAAAACCTAATGCAGTTTGCAACCACATGAAAACAACAAATAAAACTCAGGCTTCATCATGCAAGCCCAAAGGAGAAAGAACTATGGGGGAAGCTACTTATGCCTCCCAAAGGGAAATGGGTATCACCACCTAAAAGCAAACCACAAAAATATATCAATTCAAATCCTTGACATGCCCTTATGCCTCCCCCAAGTACCCCTTATACCTCACATTTCCTTATGCCTCCCCAACCTCTTATGGCACCCCATAATGAGTAAAGAAATGCAAGCTATTTATTTTACAAGGTGGAACCCAAATCCCAACTCCCTCCACACTTATACCTGCCCAAAACACTTATGCCTCCCCACAAGAATCCCCATAGTCTTCTCCTACACCATACCTAGGCCATCTACCCAACTAGCCAACAAGTAATATCAAAACATTCACAATAGTTACATATGCATACATAAGAGAAGAGCATTTTAAAGAGCCAAGCTCCTACCTCTCCATGATGGAGTTTGTTCCAAAGTTCCAAACAACAAGCTTTCCAATGTAAAATAGTCCAAGATCAATAATCCACAAGCATTCAACAATCTCCAACTTTCTCCAAAAATTGCAAGAGCTCCCAAAACCAAAATAAGTCACCCAAAATGAAGCAATGCAAGGTGAAGTAACCCCAAAAACAAGCCAAGGAATTCAAATATATAGAAGAGGAAAGAGAAGAGGATGAGGTGGATCCATGTGGGATGCCACATCACACATCCTCAACTCCAACTCATAAGTCAACTTCAATCTCCAAGGCACAATAAATAAGTAGGTGAATAAATGACAGTTTTACTTACACACTCAAATCAAACCCACACCTCATAAGGACTAAAATTGAAAGCATGTAAGAAAGTGCAATTAAAACATACAACTTGACGTATAAAAATGCATAATGAAGGCTAGATTTAAACCTTCCAACCATAGGTAAGGTTGGCATGCAAATTTAAGAGGTATGGGACAAGTTTAACTTGTCCCATAAGCTTCCAAAATCATCCTCCAAGGAAAAATTCGAATTTCAAAAGGAGGTGGAGTGTTTCATACTCCAAAATTAATTTACACATCACTTACACATTTCTTACAACACTTTAATTTTAGGCCAACAAATCTAATAATTACTTTCTTATGTCCCAATTTTATTAATTAAATTTAACAACATGTTTACTCACATTAATTTACCACAATTAATAAATAATGAAAGGGGTAAACACATCACTTAATAAACACATACAAACATCAATAAAAAGGAACCAAATAAAAACACACATAACCCTTGGTCACATTTAAAGGTGACCCCCCCATGGGAATCCCTAACAATCAAACACTTACACACGAAAAATACAAGTTTCCATGGTGACCTTGTTGAATTCATCTAGAATTCCAATGTGGTTGGTCTCCAATCCCCCGATGTTTGTTGTGATATTTTTAACATGCACAATACAAATACCCCTTCAACCTCATGGCCATATCAGAACATCCAAATGAATATAATATAATTTCAAAATCATCATATATATATATATATATATATATATATATATATATATGAATCGCAACAACATCTAGACAATCAACAATATCACTTACAATTTCATCAAAGAACTATATAATCATGAATTTTAAATTCAATTTTCTCGGTCTACTCAATATATCCAAATATCACATGTCCTAACAACATATATATATATATATATATATATATATATATATATATATATATATATATATATATAACCATGTCCAACAACATGTCAACATCTATATAAAATGTCTCTAACAATCATCATGCATCATATATGAATCAGAGTCAACAATAATCCATGATCTGACATCTAACACCATACTAAATCAAAACTATAATAATGTCCATAATATAGTCAGCAGTATCATGATCAATATCAAAAGTGTCGAAGGGAAGTGGGCACTACAAAAACCTAAATCCTAAACCATAACCCTAAACCTGGAACCCCGAACCCTAAACCTTAAACCCTGAACCATGAGCCCTAAACCCTAAACACTAAACGCCAAACCATATTTCATCAATATTTCCTAATCTCGTGCCTAGAACCATCATTGAGTATGCTTATAGAACTATCTTGTTTATGAGAGGGGGAAAAGTAACTAAATGGATATGACATCTACCTCGTGCCTTGTAATGCATATATTACACATCTCTTCCAAACTTATTTCTCCCCATATATACTTGCGCTCTTGAATGTAAATTTATTCACACTCGAAACAAATTTCAAATTTCTCATATTTCCATGTATGGTATTATGCAAGCCGGGATGACCCATTGGAAGTTGGAAAAAATAAGCATCACAAAAAAAAATCTTAAAGGAAACAAAAGAAACATAGAGAATACATCAATGCAGAGGTGTAGGATAATAATTGAATTTCTTATAGTATCCTCTCCTCTGGAGAAAGATAAAGTTTAAGTGTTTTCTTTGGAATCGATAGTAAATTTGACAGAACTTCCTAAAGTGTTAAAAATAAACATAGAATAAGGGGAATGACTAATAACACTAAGGGATTATCAATCGCCTAGTAAATATTTCTTATTTAGTTCTAAATGGGAGTTACACGGACCACAACTTAGTGACCTTCCATTCATTGATAATTTCTTATATGATAAACCCATGTATGTTTTCAAAATCCCCTGAACAAAAAGATAGGGGTAGTCATCAATCCTAGTGAAGGGTGTGATGTGATTTCCAAGAAACTTGAAATTCATATAGATTTAGAGGTCATAACACGAATTTTAAAATATCTCTATCATTATAAATGGAAGCAAGTAATAGTGTCTCCCTGTACATCCAAGGATTGAGGACTACTGGGGTCTTTGGAAGGATTGGACAATCAGGAATATGACATTTCCCTCCTTCAAAATATCAACAGATGAAAAACATCAAATTTTTATGACTCTCTTTGAATGTTCTGCCTACAAATTCGATGAACCCCAGATTCGTGACCTAAACCCTAAACTATACACCCTAAACCTTAAAACCAAAATAATAAATCCTAAACCCTAAACACTAAATACGAAACCCTAAAACCTAAACCCTAAACCCATAACCCTAAACCCTTGACCCTAGACCCTAAACCCTGAGCCTTAAGCCATAAACCCTAAATACTAAATCCAGAGCCCCGATCTCTAACCACTAAACCTTAAACCAAGAACTCGTACCCTCGAACCATAAGTTATAAGCCATGAACCATGAACCCTAAACCCTAATCCCTATACCATAAACCCTAAACCTTAAGCCTTGAACCCTACACCTTAATCCTTGAGCCCTAAACCCTAAACCTCAAAGTCAGTAACTAATTCCTAAACCTTAAACCCGTAACTCGAAACCGAACCCCGAGTCGTAAACCTTAAGCCATGCAATATGACCCATAAGCCCTAAACCTTGAGCCCTGAGCCCTAAACTGTAAACCCTAAACCTTAAGACCTAAATGTTAAATCCTAAAGGTCCTTAAACCCTATAAACTAAATCATAAAACCTAAACCCTAAACTCTAAACCCCAAGTACTAAACCCTAAACCCTAAGCCCTAAACCATAAACCCTAAACCATAAATCCTAAGCCCTAAACACTAAACCCTGAACTCTTTGACCTAAACCCTTAACCCTAAAACCTAAACCCTAAACCTTGAGCCTTAAACCCTAAACCTTGAACCCTTTTCCCTAAACCCTGAACCCTGACCTTTAAACCTTAAACCCTAACTCCTAAAACCTAAACCGTAAACCCTAAATCCTCAACCCTAAACCTTAAACCCTAAATCCTCTACCCTAAACCTTAAACCCTGAGCCCTAAACCCTAAACCTTATACCATAAACCATAAGCCCTAAACCCTAAACTCTAAGCCCTAAATCCTAAACTTTAAACTTTAAACCCTAAACCCTAAACCTTGAGCCCTAAACCCTAAACCCTAAGCCTTGAACCCTAGGCCATAAGCCAAAACCCTAAACCTTGAACCCTTAAACATAAACCCTCAACCCTAAACCCTAAAAACTAAACCCTGAGCCCTAAACCCTGAACCCTCAACTCTCAACCCTAAACCCTCAACCTTGATCCCTAAACCCTAAACCCTGAACCCTTTTCCCTAAACCATGAACCCTGACCTTTAAACCTTAAACCCTAACTCCTAAACCTTGAACCATAAACCCTAAATCCTCAACCCTAAACCTTAAACCCTAACTCCTAAACCCTAAACCCTCAACCCTAAACCTTAAACCTTGAGTCCTAAACCCTAAACCCTATACCATAAACCCTAATCCCTAAACCCTAAACTCTAAGCCCTAAATCCTAAATCCTAAACCCTAAACCCTAAAACCTAAACCCTGACCCCTAAATCCTGACCCTTAAACCCTAAACTTTGAGCCCTAAACCCCGAACCCTAAGCCCTAAACCCTAGGCCCCGAGCTATAAACCCTAAGACAAAACCCTAAACCTGAACCTCAAACATAAATCGTCAACCCTAAACCCTCAACCCCGATCCCTAAACCTTGAGCCATAAACTCTAAACCCTCAACCTTGACCCCTAAACCCTAAACCTTGAACCTTGAGCCCTAAACCCTAAACCCTAAACCCTTAACCCTGAACCATAAACCCTAAACTCAAAACCCTAAACCATAAACCATGAACCCTAAGCCCTGATCCCTAAACCCTAAACCCTAAAATTTGAACTATGAGCCTTAAACACTAAACCTTAAACCCTAAACTCTAAACCTTGAGTCCTAAACCCTTAGCCTAAACCATAAACCCTAAATCATAAACCCTCTCCCAAAGGAAAGTCCTTAAAAGACCATTCAATGTGTTTCAGTGTGTAAGGATAGTGTTTAAGGTGATCGATTGACTCATTTAGTTTTTATGAGAGACTACTTCCTTTCAAGGCCTAAAAACGCATTTTTGGTTATTTTGTTGTTAATTGAACACCCTTGTAACAAGCTAAAATGAGCTAGTCATTTCACTAAGTTATCAAGGACCATTATTGTGAAGTATTAAGGCATCACTTGTCTCCATAAGAGACATATGAGCAAAAGCATGTATGAGAATCATGAATTTGATTCCATGAAAGGATGCTTTTAGAGCTAGGAAAGGTGAGGGGATGATCTTTATATGGAGCACCATGTTTCTAAGAATGAGCAATCATTTGAGTTCACTTGATGCAATTCACTTTGTACTATTCGTAACAACTCATGCAATACCTAGTAGTGTTATCACACCTTAAGGAGGATGCACATTACAATCACCTCATGTTGGCCATAGGACAAGAGTCCCATTCAGGAACAATCCTCTATCTACAAAGTGAGGATCTCTTTTTACTAAGAAGTAGAAAAACATCATAGAGTTAATTCATGGTCACTAAAGTGAATTATGGACCAAATTTAAAAATTAGTACCAATTCAAGTAGTGGTAGGGCCAAAATCAATTTTAGAAGGTCAAAAAACCTTAAAAAGTGACTATATGCTTTACCAAAACAAAGACCAACTACAATATATATATGCCCTGAAATTTTTAGGTTGTTTGTTGAAATCTTGAAAATGAGTAAGTATTGACCATATTAGAGTTTGAAAAACTATCTTCTCGATTATAGCTGTTGGAGCTACTAGACCATTTCCATAAGGTGCAAAGTGACCCTTATTTCTTATATTTACTAAAATAAATTTAAAGTATAAGAAATAATAAAAGAAATTTTATACTTAAACATTTATTTTTGTAAGTATAAAGCACCAAAACACATATGCATAGTCCATACTACACAAAACGCGTACGCGTTATAATGCGTACACGTTTTGACTTGTTTAAACATGTATGCGTTATAGGTTCGGTGATTCCCGAGCCAAAAACATTAAAACGCGAGTGTGTTTTGTTTTTTTCCGGATTCTTGTCCGCTTTTTGGCCCCCCAACTTTGTGCACTTACCCTATGACAATAGCATTCATTAGGTCTAGGTATGCGAAAGCTCATTCACAAATTGGCATCCTTCTTGAAAGCATCATAGTCAACTAGGTCTACAAAATGAATAAGGAAAGGATTCATTTGGCGGTTAGGTTGCACTAGATAAAATCATAACTTCCTCGATATTTGTCAGTCTATCAATAATGTATAATATCACAAATATTGGTACACTAACTATACTCTAATTCTTCAATCAAGAAATCTAGTGTAATGAAATGTCTACCTTATATTAAACCTTTTGTGCTAGAATATTGAGTGCTTGATGTTAATATATATGTTGTAGATTGGCTTCTTATCTAAATTCTTTAATTAATTGCTTTGGCACATTCATCTCTTTATATCTCTAGATTTTTCTCTTTATGTCTTTAATAATGCACTAATTAATTTGTATATTAATACACTTTTCGAGTTAAAATAAGAATCCTATTAGTATACAAACTAACTTACAACGAACAAGAAAATCATTAGAGGGTGTAAAAATCTTGAAGAACCTAAAGGTGGATCAGAAGGGCACACTCAACAAAATACCCATAACCATACACTCAAAAGTGGTAAGGGACCAAAAATATTGATAATATGGTTTCAAAAATATAATTTCACAAAGTGGAACAAAAGGAAGAAAAAAATAAATAAATAAGACAAGAAAACCTTCAAGAAACAGTGAAAACTTTGAGAAATATAATACTAAAAACTCTCTAACTAATAATCGACAAATACATAATTACCCTAAATTAATACAATTTTAGATCTAATAAATACTCCAACGTCTTATTTTATATTTTGTCATACCTTTGTTAAATATTAAATTTAACAATAGAGAGGGCATAATCGTAGACTTAATATCTACCGGTAAACAAAGGTATTAATTTTCTATATGACACCGCCCTCCTGGGAATGGTCACTTGACGTTGAAGCATTTGTTATAACTTATTTTCATGCTATTATTTAATATTTATTCTTCAGGAAAGCTACTGCTTAAATTATTAAAATAAAATTAAATACAAAACAACAAAAAGCTGCTTTATAATAACATAAAGCTTCTTTATAAATTAAATTAATATAAAAAAACAAAATAATAGAAAGCTTGTGCATGAACGACATTATCAATTAATAAATAATAAAAAGTAAATATCGCAGGCATTGACATGATAAAAATTTGATTGGTTTCAATTTCAATTTTATTTTTCTGACCGGGAGCTTAATCCCCGTCATAATCAAAGATGACCTAATTAAGTGAATAAACATTGAGAAAAATTAGTAGGTTTCAACGTGAGACGTTTTAACCAATGCTCGGAATCAGAATGGCCAAAATAAATAAATAGATTTTAACTTACATCGATAGAAATGCGTAAGTTTTGGCCAAACATGAATTCAAAATGCACTTATTTATGTTTCAGACTCTTCTTAATATTATAAACTGTTTATTATTTCTTATTCGTTGCAAGTTGGATTATAATTTAATATTATTGAATCTTCAGAACACAATCCCGCAGGATCCCAGGATTGCCGGCTATTCTTTAAAATCAATAATTGAGACTCGAACTCCAGACGTCACACAAACAATTTCTATAAATATAACACAAGCTATTTAAATAATTGGAAGGCTTCCACATGCGTTACATTAAACCATTGGAAGGCTTCCACATGCGATACATTAAACAATTGGAAGGCTTCCACAGGCAAAGAATTGATTTCACACGGACTTATTGACTTTGTTTCCATAAATAGATCTGTTACAGAGTAAGTATTCTGTGCTGTTATTCATGGCGATCCTGAATAGACCGCATGCTTTGATGTTGCCATATCCTGCCCAGGGCCACGTTAATCCCATGACGCAGCTCTCCAAAATTTTGTCTGCCCGAGGTTATTACATAACTTTGGTTAATACTGAAGACATACACGAGAGAATGCTCAAATCTGGATCGACCAAGTCCATGGCGGACTTCAGGCTGGAAACCATTCCAGATGACCTTCCACCGGAGCACGGGCGTATCCAACAAATTGATGAGTTCTGTAACTCTTTGGTAAATAATTGCCCGGCGCATTTAGAAAAGGTGGTGGAGAAGTTGAAGGAAAACCCAGATGTGCCTCCCTTGACATGCATTGTTTACGACGGTTGTATGTCTTGGGCTCAGAAAACGGCCAGTAGACTTGGTATTCCTGGAATCGCTTTCTGGACACCCAGTGCCTGCGGATTTTACATTTACTTGTCAGCGCCTCTTCTTATGGAGAAAGGTTACATTCCTCTCAAAGGTATATATCTTAGTTACAAAAATTTGAGGCTTTTACAGTTTTTCCGAATATTTATAGTATTGTGTTTGCTTGGTTGATTGGTCAACTTGTTTACCATTTTTTCTGGGCTAGAATTATCATTGGTATGAATATTTACAGTGTTATGGTTGTAAGCAACTAATCCATGAGCTGTTTATCATTATTTAATGGGCGATTTATCATTGATTTGTTGGCTAATTAGGCTTACAAACATATATGATATTTAATCTGGACGAAACAATGAAATCAACAGTAAAATATTACTGAAATACAGGTGTGTGTTTTAAATGTGCAGACAATAGCTGTGTAACAAATGGATATATGGAAGAAGTAATCAGCTGCATTCCTGGAATACCTGTACTGCGTATGAAAGATGTGCCCAGTTTCTTTTATGATGCTACCAATTACATGTTCCAATTTTTAGTAACCCAGTCCCAGGCTGCCATGTCCGCTGATTTTGTCCTATTAAACACATTTGATGAGCTCGAGGGGCCAGTAATGGAAGCACTCAGGGAAAGACTTCCTGTTTATGGTATAGGTCCTCTGTTAGAAGCAGAACAAAAGAATGGACTGCCCAATAGCTTTGTGAGTTTATGGACTGAAGAAAAAAGTTGTATGGAATGGCTGGACGATCAGGAGCCTGGTTCTGTTGTTTATGTGTGCTTTGGAAGCATAACGGTTATGTCTGACCAGGAGCTTGTGGAGTTTGCATGGGGTTTAGAGGGAAGCAAGCAACCATTTTTGTGGGTCATTCGTCCCGACCTCATTCGTGGAGCTTCTGCTAAGCTGCCCACCCAGTTCGTCGAGAAAGTAAAGGGGCGAAGTTTCTTTGCGAGCTGGGCGCCTCAAATGGAGGTGCTCTCCCATCCTTCTGTGGGTGGTTTTCTAACACATAGTGGATGGAACTCCACGTTAGAAAGTATCGGTGCAGGTGTGCCCATGATTTGTTGGCCCTTCTTTGCAGAGCAGCAAATAAACAGGACATATGTGAGTCAGATTTGGAAGATTGGGATCGCAATGAATGACGTCGTGGAGAGAAGGGAGGTTGAAGAAATGGTGAAGAGGCTGATGATTGGAAAAGAGGGGGAAGAGATGAAGAAGAGAATTTGTGAATTGAGAGATGCTTCCATCAGAGCAGTCAACAAAGGAGGATCTTCTTATAATAACTTGGAGAAGATTTTAATGGAGATGGAAGGAAAAAACAGGACTTGATTGTTTCTTGCTTGCTTGTGATCTCTATTTCTGTTTGGATATTGAACCAGCTTAGACGTTGGTACGTTTTTTTGTGTTGCAAAGGGAGTATAAGGACCGCCTATGTTTATCATTCTTTATATATATATATATATATCCTTTCTACTTAATTTTTCATTTTTTAAAAGACAGATTTGTAAATTTAAGAAATACTCTCCTAAATAAAGGATTTCAGTTGTAACACCGCCCCCATTACACACACACATATATATAATGAAAAAGGATCTTATATTATATTAAATGCAACATGATACAAGATTTTTCCAACAAAAAAGTAGGTGGTATGAGAGCACACCCCAAAACCACAAACAAACTAGGCCAAGCCTAGGAAAGTAACGAACACACTAGGCGAGTCTAGGGATATATCAAAAGGAGAGAGTCAAGGGATACCGGTAGAGGGGTGTCGTGATCATCAGGCCAGCCAGGACTAGGAAGGTCCTTGCCAGCGTCAAGTATGTCCCAACCCGAGCCAGGAGGGTCCTCCTCTTCATTGTCAGTCGCCACCCGCGTGGGCGAGATGGCCAAGGGAATCCGAGGGAACTTGTCCGAAGGTGGTGGGGGTGGAGGTGGAAAATTCCAACCGTCATGGATGCGGGGCTTGGGAGCAATCGACAAGCCCCATTGAGTGACACAAAGGGTGAGCCCGGTAGAGTGTTAGCGAGTTGGTGGGGAAACACTCCTCCGTGGTTGGTTCCATGGGGATCGATGAGCATGAATGAAAGAACAACTGTTGTAAAGGAAACAACCTCCACGGGGCGGAGAATGCCGAGAAGGTGAAGGTGGGTCCTGAGCGACATTACACGGGTGTCACCTCAATGTCGTAGAAGAGTTTGTAAATGCTCCACCTCCAGGGCCACCTTGTTGGCCTGAACTTGAATCTGCAAAAGCACATTGGAGATAACCATTGATTTATTATAAACTGAAAATTATTGATCAACTTCAGTATTAGAAAAGAAAAAAGTATTTCGTTCTTTCCATAACAAAAAAAAAATCCCCTCTTAAAACATGCCAAACTCACGGGAGAACATATGTGAAAAGTCTGGGGTTATCTCCTAAAAGAATGTGTTGCCATGTGAAACATTGTGGCTAGAGGGGGAAGACAAATGAATGAATCCAATTCCAAGCTCACCGCACTTTGGGACAAAACTAGAATAAGTGCAACAAGGTTTTGAGGTGGCCACAAAATGGACATTTGGGGGCTAGAACACCAATTTGAATCGGTGAGGGCCTATCAGAAGAACTTGATGTAAAAGACACCACAGAAAGTGTGTAATTTTTGGCTCCACACAGGTAGACCAAACAGATTCAAACCTCCTTCTCCAACAAGAGGGAGAAGAATGCAACCTCCAAATGGTGTTGATTTGTTGAACCACAAGAAAATGTGGGGAGAGCCAACAATAACCCTTATTGGTAGAGTAATTCCAAAAAAAGGGTGTCAACAAACCACTTCCATTCTATCCACATAGGATGGGAAGGACAAACAGAGATTTTATGAAGCATATGGTCGGGGATCGAATTAATGATTTCGATGATACTAACATGATCTGGGTGGTGAGTCGAAAATGAGCTTTGAACTCATTCCAAGGAAACTAGGATTGTGTGTTCTTCGAAAACAAATCTTGAAGCAGTATGAATTCTGCGTTTGAAAAGCTTTAGCGTAGGAATTCTAGGGACCTCTTCAAGACATTGATCTTGAACTTGAATGAAATACGAACACCAAAGGGACTATTGATTGATGGAAAGGCCATTGCGGAAGCCATTGCCTTTCCATTGAAGCCACGACTTGATGCGTTCCCATGCTTTCTAGATACTTTTAAGCACGAAAGTGCCAACAACTTTGATAGGAACTGGAGCAATGAGAAGATTAGAAAACCCCAAATATTTCTAGGAGGCATGGCCATAAGGGGATCCTCCTCGATGCCGTGGCGTAGAAGTACTTTCCACACATCTTGACCTTCAATGCATTGAATTATCCATTTCGCACAAAGTGTTTTCCCTTGTTGTAGTATATCAATAAGACCCATCCCCCCAGAGTCATGGGGAAGGCAATAGGTCTCCCATGCGACTCTGTGAAAACCTTTTCTAGAAGAGGCATTAGCCCAGAGAAATTCTTTGAGAAGCTTCTCCAATTTTTGAATTGAAGCTTTGGAAGGCACCCAACATGAGGAGTAGTAAACATGGGTGGCTTGAGGACTTTGGAACAAATTTGGAATTTCCCCACCAATGACAATGGCCTAGTAATCCAAGTATTCCAATTTTTGGCCACCCATTGAACCACATATTGCCAAAGTTCCATTGACGACACCTGAAAGGAAAAGGGAATACCAAGGAATTTAAACATCTCACCATGATGAAGAATTTTCCAATCAAATGAAAGCCAACCAAGTAAGCGCGGGGAGGAAAGATTTCCTATAACACTGTGTTTTTTTCCATTGAATGGAAGAACAATAAGCTAAATCGAAGATATCTAGATAATGTATGGCTTTGTGAATATTTTTCACTTCCTCAATGAGATTAAGGAAGGAATCATCAGCAAAGTGGCTATTTAGAAACTAAGATTTTTCTACAGAAGGAAGCGTAATTCCCCTGACGAGCCCTTTAGATTTCGCTTGGGCAAGAAGATACCCAAAACCTTTAGCAGGGAGCACATAAAGCACAGACACTAATGTGAACCCTTTAGAAATAGAACATAATTAGCTAAAAGATTCATAAATATGGCCATTAATGGTGATTTTGGGAGAGTCATTGGCAAAAAGCATTCTGACGGATTGAATGAAGTTTGGGCCAAAACCAAGGGCTTGAAGCATGACAAGAATAAACGACCATTCAATCCTGTCATAGGATTTTTCAAAGTCGATTTTAATGAACATAGCAGATTGGTTGGATCTATGAGCCCATTCCATTCCTTCCCAAATAACAATGATGTTGTCAAGAATGTAGTGCCCCTGAATGAAACCAGTTTTTGCTCTGGTTGGATGACAACGGGAAGGATATGATGCAACCGAATAGCTAGAGCCTTGGCAATTATCTTGTATGAGACATTAAGCAAGGTAATAGGTCGCCAACTAGTAATTTGCTCGGGATCTCCTAGTTTAGGGATGAATTTTATGTTCTCTTTTTGATACGCATGCCCAACGACTAGTTCTAAAATCTTTAAAGATGAACCACGATGATGAAGGTTTGAACCAAAAGTGTCCCAAAGTGACTTATAAAACTTGCATGTGAAACCATCGCAATAAGGAGTTATAGTGCCCACCCTTTTCTTACCATATTTTCTTACCGATGTTAGGTTGTGGAGCCTGTTTTGATGTGTGAAAGTGTTGAAGACTATACACTAAGAATACTGTACACTTTTCATGTATCCTCATTGGGGTTCGGGGTGGGGCCTTTGGTAGCGGGGTTGAGGCACACCCCGAAAAAAAAAATTTAGGCGTAAATTTTTTTGGCCTAAAAAAAATGCACTCGAAATATCGGGAAATGTGCTTTTCTCATATGGGCGAGTTTTTTGACCCATAGGTTTATGGGACGGGTTTTGCCCATGGTTTTGATACCCACAGTTTTGTAAAACTGCTTAAGCAATTGTCTATTTATATGGTTTTATGCATATGATAGAATGTATGAAGAACATTACGAGATGTGCTTTGAATTCAAAGCTGTGAATTCAGAGAGTTTGTTAAGCATAGCTCCAAACGGATCTAGTATTGTATTAAGAGAGCGGTGGCTTGTAATAAAATCTGAGCAAGTGATTCTTGGTGGACGTAGCCCAACTTGGGTGAACCACATTAAATCTTTGTCTCTTTGTGTTGTGTTATTTTATTCTATAATTTTATTTGAGATCTGTAATAATTTCTGCATATTAGTTTCTACTGTTGCGATTCTATGAGGGATTATTCTGCATATATTTTATCCATTATTTCCTAACAATTGGTATCAGAGACTGGTTTGGTTTGCTGAAGTGTTGAATTACAGGGAAAGTTTTTTAGCTTGAGTGGGAGCTATGGCAGATGATGGAAGATCTAGGGTTGATAAATTCAACGGCCAGAATTTTCAGTCTTTGGAAGATGCAGATGGAAGATTACCTTTATCAGAAGGATCTTTATACTCCGTTGTCTGCGAAGGTGAACAAACCCTTGAGTATGATAGATGTGGAATGGGATTTGTTGGATCGGAAGGTGCTTGGAATGATCCGGCTATGTCTTGCATCTTCGATATTATTTAATGTTTCAAAGGAAAAGACTACAAAAGATCTAATGGATGCATTAGGAAGTTGTATGAAAAACCCTCTTCCTCTAATAAAATATTTTTGATGAAAAAGTTGTTTAATATGAAGATGTCGAGAATAGTTCAAGAGTAGCAGATCATTTAAATGATTTCAATATGGTTGTGAATATGCTAGCTTTGATTCATGATAGAATTTGATGAAGAAGTTAGGGATTTATTAGTCTGTGCTCTTTACCCGAGAGTTGGAATAGCTTGGTAATGGTGGTAAGCAACTCGGTTCCATTAACTCAAAGTTGAAGTTTGAGGATGATGTAGGGGTGATTCTAAGCGAGGAAATGTGAAGAAAAGCTCTGGGAAATCTTCTACTTCAGGGAATGCTTTGATAGTGGAAACTAGAGGGAGATAGAAGAATAGAGGAAACCGTGGAAAATCAAAAGATCGGGCAAGGTCAAAATCCAAGAACAAGATTGTATGCTGGAATTGTGGAAAGCCTAGGCATGCAAAGAAGGACTGTTGGGAGCTTCAGGATAAGAAGAAACAACAGGAAGAAAAAAAGGAGGCAAATGTGGCAATGGGTAATGTATGTTAGGATGCTTTGATTCTTTCTTTGCACAATATTACTGAATCTTGGGTTTTAGATTTAGGGGCTTCTTTCCATGCTTCTCCACATAGGCATTATTTTGTTGATTATGTTCAAGGAGATTTTGGGCATGTTTTTCTTGGTGATGATGAGCCTTGTAGCATAGTTGGAAAAGGTTATATTCATGTTAAGATGTAGAATGGGAATACTTGGCTATTGAAGGATGTCAGACATGTGCCTACATTAAGACGAAATTTGATATCGGCAGGGCAGTTGGGAAGTGATGGTTGTCTTTGTGATATTTACAGCGGACTCTTGGAAGGTTACTAAGGGTGCTCTTGTGGTGGCAAGAGGTAAGAAGGTTGGAACCTTGTATTTAACCACTTATAGCACTAATGTTTGTAATCTTGTGGCTTCAGAAGTAGATACAACATTGTGGCACTATAGGCTTGGTCATATGAGCCATAAGGGCATGGAGATCATAAAGAAGGATTTTCCCGGATATACAGAAACATGTTTGGAGTTATGTGAGGACTGCATATATGGGAAATAGAAGCGAGTAAGGTTTCTCAAGGTTGGACCTACAAAGAAAGAGAGTAAGTTAGAGCTGGTGCATTTTGATGTGTGGGGCCAACTCAAGTATCATCTCTTGGGGGTTCAAGTTATTATGTTACTTTTATTGATGATGCAACAAGGAAATTTTGGGTTTATTGTATTAGAAACAAATCTGATGTATTTGACACTTTTGTTAAATGGAAATCCTTGGTAGAGAATGAAACAGGTCTTAAGCTAAAATGTCTCAAGTCAGATAATGGAGGGGAGTATTGCAGCAATGAATTTGATGATTATTGTTCTAAGAATGGAATCCGTAGGCAAAAGATAGTTCCAGGAACTCCACAGTAGAATGGGATATCAGAAAGGATGAACAGAACAATAATGGAACATGCTAGGAGCATGAGGTTACATGCAGGACTGCCTCTTTCTTTTTGGGCAGAAGTGGTGAGCACAGTTGTGTACTTGATAAACAAAGGACCCTCAAGTGCCTTGGATGGAGGCATACCTGAGGAGGCTTGGTATGGTAAGAAAGTTGATTATTCATTTCTTAGAGTCTTTGGATGTGAGGTGTTTGTTCACATAGACAAGGATGATAGGACTAAGCTAGAGGCTAAATCAGAAAAATGTACTTTCATTGGTTATGGTGGTGATGACTTTGGATATAAATGTTGGAGTATTAAGGACAAGAAAATCATTCGATCTAGGGATGTGGTCTTTAATGAGAAAGTCATGTATAAGCAATAGTTGCAGGAAAATAGGGAAGAATCCAAGAAAGAATATGCAGCGGTAGAGGATCTTTCGGATGGGAAAGTGACACATGAATCAGTTCAGGAACCCCCTCAACAGGAACCCCAAACTCCTATATTGAGGAGTTCTTCTAGGGTAAGAAGAGAACCTGAACGTTTTTATCCTTCTCTTTATTATTTATTACTCACTGATAGTGGAGAACTAGAGAGCTTTGATGAAGCAATGTAGGTAGATGCTAGGAAGAAGTGGGAGCAAGCCATGGATGAGGAGCATCAGGCTCTCATGGAGAACCAGATATGGGATTTGGTAAAGCTACCCAAAGGAAAGGAGCATTACGAGAACAAGTGGGTGTTCAAAATCAAAGAGGAAGAAGGAGGAAAGAAAAGATATAAGGCCCGGATTGGTAGTCGAGGGTTTGCACAGAGAAAAAAGTATAGATTTTGATGATATTTTTGTCTGTAGTAAAAATGACTTCTATTAGAACTGTTCTAGGAATAGTTACAGCAGAAGACTTGCACTTAGAACAACTTGATGTAAAAACTACATTTCTCCATGGTGATTTGGAGGAGGAACTATATATGCAGCAACCAGAGGGCTATGAGGTCAAAGGTAAAGAGGAGATGGTGTGTGAACCGAAGAAGAGCTTGTATGGCTGAAACAAGCTCCACATCAATGGTATAATAAGTTTGATAGCTTCATGATGGAACAAGGTTATATCAAGATGTCATTCTGACCATTGTGTGTATACAAAGAAATTTGAGGATGGAAGTTATATTATCCTGTGTTTGTATGTTGATGACATGTTGGTTGTAGGTAAAAACATGTAGGAAATAAAAGTACTCAAGAAGCAGCTAAGTGAATCCTTTGCTATGAAGGATTTGGGTGCAGCCAAACAAATCCTTGGTATGAGGATATCTCGGGATAGGAAGGAACGGAAGCTGACTTTATCTCAGGAAGAGTACATTAAGAAGGTCTTGGAGAGGTTTAATATGCAGGATGCTAAACCGGTTGGGACTCCTTTGGCAAGCCATTTCAAGTTATCAAAGGAGAAAGTGTCCCAAGACAGAGCAGGAGAGGAACCAAATGTCCAAGGTACCTTACTCATCAGCAGTTGGCAGTTTGATGTATGCTATGGTGTGCACTAGGCCTGATATTGCCCATGCAGTGGGAGCTATGAGTAGATTTATGAGTGATCCAGGTAAAGAGCATTGGCAAGCAGTAAAGTGGATCCTTCGGTATTTGAGAGGGACCATGGGGACAATTTTGTGCTATAGTGGATTAGACACCACTTTACGTGGTTATGTAGATTCAGACATGGCTGAAGATGTAGACAGCAGGAGGAGCACGACAGGTTATATTTACGCTATAGGTGGCAAACAGCGGTGAGTGGATTTCACGACTACAGAAGTTGGTGGCTTTGTCAACCACGGAGGCTGAGTATGTTGCTGCCACAGAGGCAAGCAAAGAGATGATTTGGTTACAAAAATTTCTTGAGGAGTTGGGGCATAAGAAGGAGGAATGTAAGCTACATAGTGATAGTCATAGTGCTATACACCTAGCTAAGAACTTTGCTTTCCACTCTAGGACAAAGAATATACAATTAAGGTACCATTTCATCAGGACAACTTTGGAGGAAGAGAAGTTGAAGTGGAGAAGATTCATACAAGTCGAATCCTGAGGACATGATGACCAAGGTGGTCACATGGGAAAACTAAAGTTGTGTTTATCTTTGGTTGGTCTTCACGAAACTAGTGAAGGGTGAGAAGCTTGCTCGAGAGGAAAACTAGTCTCCAAGTGGGAGATTGTTAGGTTGTGGAGCTTGTTTTGATGTGTGAAAGTGTTCAAGACCTGTACACTAAGAGTCTTGTACACTTTTCATGTATCCTCGCCTCGGGGTTCGGTGGTCGATCCATGCCTTGAGCGGGGTTTGGGGGGTAGCCCCCGAAATTTTTTTTTTAGGCGTAAATTTTTTTTGGCCTCGAAAAAAATGCACCCGAAATATCGGGAAACATGCTTTTCTCATATGGGTGAGTTTTTGACCCATAGGTTTATGGGACGGGTTTTTCCCATGGTTTTGATACCTGATTTTGTAAAGCGCTTAAGCAGATTGTCTATTTATATAATTTTATGCATATAATAGAATGTATGAAGAACATTGCAGATGTGCTTTGAATTCGGGTGTGAATTCAGTAGAGTTTGTTGAGCATAGCCCCAAACGGATGCAGGTATTGTATTAAGAGAGCGGTGGCTTGTAATAAAATCGAGCAAGTGATTCTTGGTGGACGTAGCCCAAATCGGGTGAACCACATTAAATCTTGTCTCTTTGTGTTGTGTTATTTTATTCTGTAATTTTATTTGAGATCCGTAATAATTTCTACATATTAGTTTCTACTTTGTTGCGATTCGTGTGAGGGATTATTCCGCATATTTTATCCCTTATTTCCTAACAAATTAGTGACTCATTACTTCTAGTAGATTATGGACATGGTTTATAGCTCTATTTAGATATTATGTGATTTCATTTGGATCTTTTGATGGCTCATGTGATGGTTAGGGTGCGAAGTGCTAATCTAGTAGTGATTATTATCATAGTTTTATTATCAAGCACATGATTTTGGTTTCCAACAGTACATGATACAGTTGATCCTATTTGACCTATGATGGATTTATGTTATCATTTCATACTTTGATAGCATTGGTGTATTTTGGCTATAGCATATTATCATGATTATTGTAGTTGGAGCTCATATCTTGCTTAATTATGGATGCACATTGATAGTATATGATCATCATGGGTTGATATTTATTATTGTGTTGTTAGAACGGTAATATATGATATATATATATATATATATATATGTGTGTGTGTGTGTGTGTGTGTGTGTGTGTGTGTGTATTGGACATGTATGTTTAATGTTTGCAATGAGTGTGCAGACATTACAGGGAACAGGAGAACGTGGGTTTCAGGGTGGCAACTCAAGATGCAAAAGTGGTTGATTAGGCTGATTCCTAGCCATTTTTGTTGTATGAATCCTTATTTGATTGTTGCATGTTGTATAGGGGCACCATGGGTGACTCCAAAACTTGTAATTAATGTAATTGTGTTTTATTAGTCTTTTGTAAACTAGTTTGGGGGACCTAATGGTCCCCACTTGTATTAGAAGTGTATTAGATTAATTAATTTTGTTTTGGGAGGTTGGGGTCACATAAACACCCCTTGGGTGGGCCCCACAACCTCCATTCTTGTTTTATTTTTCCAACATGAAATTGGGCTAAAAGGGCAATTTTTGGGACCCCTTTCATCTTTGGGGTTCTCTTTTCATGAAAAAGAGCCCTTGGACCCTACCTATAGGTAGGGGGCTTCATTTCTTGGTCAAATGGGATTTTTCCTCCCATTTGACCTCTCACAAGTCACCATTCTTGTAAGAATGGTTAGGTGGTGTGTTTCTAAAAATTTGGATGGTGTTTGACTTATTAACATTTAAGGGAATTTGGGGGATTAGTTCTTAAAATGATTTTGTTTTACTCTTTTTTTTTGGAATCTTGGGTTGGGAAAAGAGAGGGGTGACACATGTCACCCTCTCATTTGGGAGGATATTTTCCTTGCTTCTCTTCATATACCTCCTCATGGAGGAAGAAAAGGGTTTTAGCTTACTATTTTTGCATTTTGGATTTGGGAGTGTAGCTTGGAGCTTTGGAATTGGAGTGGATTAGATAACTTAGAGACTTGGAGAACTATTTGAGGTAGGATTCTTGTGCGTTATTTTTTTAATGGTATGTATTTAAAGAAGGAAATCGATCTTATGTGTGGCTATGCATTTTGAATGTTGTTGTATGGTTATTGTTTTATGTTTTTTATTTGTTTTCTCCATCCATCATATGTAGTGATGGATTTTGGAGTAGTGTGGAGGAAGACGGAGGAATTTCCCTCTTACCACATGGCTTGATCAAAAAGCCTTGTTGGAATTCTTCATATTTTCCCTCTCATATGGTTTGAGGTGGGGAATGTTGTTCATATGGTTTGAACCTCCTTCCCCATCCTTGGAAAGGAAACCCAATGAGGTTTGAAAATCCTCCCAAGGAGGAATTTTGGTGCTTGGGAGGAGAAATAAGGAGGGTGTGTTTGCATGGAGGGATAAAGAGGGCTTATGGAGTTATTTTTGTGTGTGTTTCCTATGGTTGGATCACACTTTTGGCATACTTGGATTTCTTATCCACTCTTCCCCATTGGAGGGAAAACATGGAGTTTTCTCTCCTTGTGTATGGTGGTCTTGTTTTGGTGTTTTGTGTGTTAAATGTTGTTGCATTGTGATGTTGTTTCTTGTTATTTTTCATACCTCACTTGAGCATACATGAGGATTTATTGCTCTCTTTCCCATGGGATGGAGGGAGGCTAGCATGTCATCCACTCTTTGGAGATGATATGTAATGATGCTAATATGTTAGCAGGTAATCGAGCCCTATCTTCTTGTGATTTGAAGATTCTTATGACATGGAAAATATTTGGTTGTAGCTTCAATACTTTTGAAGAATATTGAAGACTTTTTCATATTGTCTTCCCATTTTTTTGAATTCTTTGTTACTTGGGTCTTGTCTTGCAAAATTTTGATGTAAACTCCTTTTGTAGGTATCTCATTTTGGGATGCAAATGTATCTTATTATTTAAATGTGTTACTCTTTGTATAATCTCCTCCTTCCTTGATAGGGAATTTGTATGATTAGTTTGACTATCTCCTTTGAGAAGAGATTTTGTTGTATTGTGAAGCTTGATGTATTCATATTGGAAAAGAGTCGTAATCTTAATATTGAACATGTTAAAAATTGTTATTCCTTCATTTTGTAAAAAGATTTTAATATTGATTTTGGAGAAGGTTGTGTAAAATTTTTAAAATGAATGAGTTAATTATATTTGATTGCCTCTTGTGAAGAAATATTGTTGTAGTGTAAACTTGATCCTTACATGATAAAGAAGCTTTCATTCTAATCTATATGTTTGTTATAAATATTGCAAACTGAAAGCATGAATAAGCTTGGGATTTTACTTTGTATTCCAAATGATAAAATTTGAAAACAATGGTTGTTCAGATCAATAAAATTTATTCTCTTACTTTTTTGTTTATTCATGGAATTAAGGGAATTAAGGCCACTGTTGTCTTTTAGTAGTGATGATTCAATATTGTCTTCATTTACATATGTATGGAAATAATAAGATGGATTTTTTTGGTCATTAAAGCATTAGTTATATTGGTTGGAAAATCACTTCTTCACTAGGTATGTTATAATATGGTTTTGGCTCAAATTAGGGATGTACTTTCAGCGTAGATGGAATATATATTTTTAGCTGGAAAATTAGGATATTTATGTGAAATTTTTATCTTGTTGGGGTGAAATGGAACTAGGAATACATTGTGATTGAAAGTTGAATCTCCTCATAAATTTGGTTTGAGGGTGAATGGAATGTATTTATTACTTGGCTTCAAAAACAATTTTTATGGTTTTCTTTTAGCTTGGTTTAGTATTGCTCCTTTCTTTATCCGATGATGCCTTCAAACCTGGAAACAAACTTATCAATCCACACAAATATATGAAAGTATTTATACAAGTAAATATTGATATGACTATATATATGTATTAGAAAATTGTTTTTTGGTTTTTTGGTTAAGGTCTTGACAAATTTTATATATAAAGATAATCATACATTTTTACAAAATTGATATTTTCTTCGATATTAATATTAAAACCTTGCCAAAAAAAAATGATTCAACTGCAGCCTATACATACCTACATACATACATACATACATACATACATACATACATACATACATACATACATAAAATCAATGGACCATCATGATAAGAAATAAAAGGATTCATTACTTTGCATGCATTAATCTTGAAGTAAACAAACAAACCTAACATGTCTAGTTATCCTCTATTCTTGAAAGCTTTGTAAATGAACCTAATAAAGATTCTAAGCAATCAGTTTGTGATTATGAGAATGGGAGCTCACCATTAATGGCTAAAAAGCCATATGGTTCTTCCCATTTACTCAAATCTTGAGTGTGTAGTGCAATACAAAGAAAATAGCTCAATAAACAAATGAAAAGAAGCTCTAAATCCTAAACAAAATACTATAGTTTATGTTAGAAAGGAGGAAGTGTTCTAGAAAAGTGAGGGGGTCTAGTGGGGTATTTATAGGTTTCTAATTTCAGAAATGAAATGATTTGGGTGCATGTGGGACAAATGAATAAGCCAAAAAGCACTTTTAGTGAGTCAAAGTAAGATTTGACTAGGCTTAGAAGAGGTTAAACATGCCTTAGGCTAGTTAATCTAGGTTTAGGCTAATTAATCCTGATTAGTGAGGAATTAGGAGTCTGAGAGAGTTGTGAGAGGACTACTCAATCCAATGAAATGGATTGATAACCTAGGAAGCTAGTAGAAGTGGTTTAGAAGGAGATTAGAAGAGGATTTAGCTAATAAGAGGCTATATTAGCCTGATTAGTTATTATAAGAGGAATATGACCAAAAGGATGTCGTAAAAGGAGAGTTAGATAGGCCTAATTGATGAGGTGTCATCAATTTGTGAAGGAGAATAGTTAGTGCAATATTAAGAATAATAGTGCTTTGATCAAACTATAGGTGTCTACATTTTCCCCTCTTTGGGGTGGCGTAAGCTACGCCACTTCAAAGAAAGTAGACAAACACAAGTGACTAAAAATATTTTTTTGAAGGAGTGGGAGAAAAATTAGTAGAGTGAAGGATGCCCCCTCGAGTGTGATAGGGTGATGAAAGAGGTCGATCGACGATCGAAAAAATGAAAAGAGATAGAGGAATGGGTAGGGTTAGGATGCCCCCTATAGAAGAGAAGAATAAGGAAGAAAGGGGAAGAGGGAAGAGGAATAGGTTTTTCGCAAGTGTTTCCTTTGTTAATGAGATCTATTAGAAATGTTGTAAGAGTGAGTGGTGAAGAGTGAGATGTACAATGATACAATTGGCATTTTGTTGCTCATCGTCCATGTCATACTAAATAAATAAGTCGAGGGGGGGGGGGCTGCTCACTTTGAATGGTGAGGCACCAAACATTTGATATTTATATTGAGAGGAGTGTACGTAATTATGGAGGAAGAATGGTGAAGTTGAGCGTGATGGAGAGAGAAGAAACATAAACAATAAAAATAAGGGGAGATATTGAGCTATTTGTAATCAGTATTGTGTAAGACAATATTCATTTCATCATATTGCTAAGAATATTCATCATCGGTCCTTATTAAAAATATAAGCATATGACAGAGGCATAAAATGACATGAAAATCCAAGATACAAACAAATTTCCATTGCTAAAATTGCCAACTCCATGCAACATACAAATTGTAATGCAATACGAGAAGTAAACAAGTTGATCTAACAGGGAAATAAGTACAAACACACACACTCAAACCAACAACATTTAAGATAGTTGCACAAATATTTTGTTATCAAGCTTTAGTCCCAAATGTTTGTGATAAATGAAAAGGGTTAAAAATGATGCCCCAAGAAAATTGTACATGCAAGGAGCAGAACGGAGGACACTTGGGTCCTATGAAAAAGTAGTGTGCACTACAAAATAGTACTAGGCAACTTGTTGTGCCCCAGAGTACAAATGAAGTAAGTAGCTAAGATTTTGTAAATGATTGTAGATTCAGATGATCCATGAGTCATTGTTTCAAAAACATGTGAAAAATGCTAGCAAGATACGAGATGAGTGCCATGTGAGAGACACATATTTCAGCTGTGTATGAGTTGTTTACCAATTTTTGTCAATTTTTGAATTTTTACAATTTTTGGATTTTTGAATGATTTTATGATTTTTGTAATTTTTAACATTTTTGATCAGTCAGAAGAATTTAGAATATGGAAGATCACCTAAAGCATGTGAAATGCCCATGGCAAAGAAATGGGCGTCGGGTAGAAAAAACGTGCCCGACGAGAAGAAAATGGGTCAAAAATGATTATTTAATAAAAATAATCATCACGATGGTGAATAGAAGAAGAAAGAATGAAAACATCACCTAGAAACAATAAAAATTCCCCAGGGAGAAGAAATGAGTGCTAGGTGGAAAATAATGCCCCAACGTAGTGAAAAATTAGTTAAAAATAATTATTTAATAAAAATAATTATCAACGGGTAGAAGAAGGGGTTAGAATGACCACGTGGTCAAATTAAGCATTTTGGCCATCATGGAATGGGTGAGAGGGCATCACGATGGGTTAAAAAAACCTATATACCCCTCCTCTGGGGGGGGGTAAATCATCATGGTTAGTTCATTTGTTATGGAGCTCTTGCAAATTTTTACCGCGAGTGATTTGTGAGCTGTGAGAGAGATGGCGAGAGTTCAGAGGTAGGATGAGATGCACGAGATGGGATCAGGAGTACCTTGGGGGATGATCGATGGACCCTACGTGAGTGCCCTATCCCTTCTTGTCAAATTTTGCATTTAATGTCATTTTTAGCATGTTTAGGGTAGGTTTAGTAGATTTAAGCGTGTAGCACGCCTTAGCGTGTGTGTGCATGCATTGGTGCACGCATGCATCGGGACAAAGTGATGTGTATGCACATGCATTAAAAATGGGGCACATGCATGTGTACACATTGGAAGGGATGCATATGCATCAGAGGGGAATATGTGGATGTGCACACACGCGCGTGCCAAAACTACACGTGCAGGTGTCATCACTGGATGTGTATGTGCTTGGGGAGGGGTTAATTTAGGTGGGAAATGGTTAGGGCATATGCGTCAAGATGGGCGTGTAGGTGTGGGAAGGGCATGTACATGTGACTTAGGAACATATGCATTAGGATAGGCACGCAGGCATCCATAGGGGTATATGTATGTGCTAGAAGAAAGACTTAGCCAATTTTTTTAAAGAAAAATAGGATAAGTATAGAAGGATGTGGTCTAGAATTTTGTAGAAGAAAGTTGAAAGTAACACTTAGAAGAATAAAATAGAAGAATATAGATAGAATTAAATCATAACAAGTGTATTGTCATTTTGTAGAGATGATTTCCAGTCCTTCATACTAGAGAGCAGTATGGGCACTTGGCTTGGCTATTATAGCTAGGTGGATTTTGATGAGGAGGAAACGAGATTTTGGGCATCCTTTTATTTACTAGTTTAGACCACGTGGCTAGTATGCCATAGATTACTCTAGACCATGGCCTCCTCATAAACCTTTTTGAGAGGTGGCATAGTGAGAGCTAGTGTTTTGGCTCCCGACCGATGAGATTACTATCACGTTGGAGGATGTATGGAGGATTTTATGGGTGCCCATCCAGGGTCATTGATCGAGTATGAGAGTCACAGGACTGAGATATCATGACTTGTCTATTTGAGCTATTCAGAGTGGAGGATATACCTCACTCGAGGTATGACCGTTAGACTGTCTCAGTGTATAGACAGACCCAGAGTTAGATCGGGTGGTGGTTTACTTGATGGCCTTTGTTAGTGGCATTTTGCTTACTTGACAAGACCGGTGCTACATTCCCATTGGGTCTCATCGGAGTAGTACGTGGACTAGTTGATGGTGAGAGGTATTGTTGGGGCCAGTGTATATTGGCACATTTGTATTGGGATCTTCACCTTATCACCTACTACCATTAGAAGATGGTAGGCCCTGGACTAGATTATTGCAGATATGGGCCTGGGACCACATAGCCATTGGCCATCCCATAGGTGTTTTATGAGCTCGTGCCCCAGAGGAGCCATCTGGGATGGGTTGGGTTTCAGATGGAGATGATGTTTGGCCTAAACATGGGAGATACCTATCATTATCATCGAGAGTTTGATGATCTCAATAGTAGCATGCATAGATAGTATGGAGGCCCTATAGACACTTTTAAGTGGCCAGAGGATGGTCTAGAGCTTAGTGTGGCCATGGTAGATCATTTTATGTTTGGGAGTCGATGCTATATCAGAGATTTTTACAGAGTGGATAGATGTTAGAGGTAGTTTGGTCTCATTTAGGATGTTCCATGACATGATATGTGGTATGCACACATAGCCCGGGAGGTTTTGATATGGGTCCTCAGATTCAGATGGATAGAGCTAGGCTAGCTATGAGTAGATGGTGCCATACCATGGGTACCATTGAGATAAGTTAGGGATCCTGGATGTATAGTCGAGTATGGACCATGGTATTTGATAGTGTTACCTCATCGATTGACCATTCCATGGGAAGCTTGGGATGCAAGAGTTAGGCCACCTCAGAGGGGGCCAGATAGTGATGATGAGGATGAGGATGGAGATGATGATGATGATCCCTTTGATGGTCAAGTGTCATGATGGGGGTGGGGGATAGGGTCCTCCACCATGTCATAGCCAGGGATAGGGGCCGAGGCCGAGATAGAGATAGGTACCTATGGCTCCTCATATGTAGTTACCTCTAGTTGGTATACTAGCTAGAGTTCTCATTCCATTATGACAAATTCATCCAGTGATTCAGCAGGGTCCTCCTCCTCGTGCTCCAGGGAAGCACATTCCTAGGCAACAGGCTCCACAATAGGGTCCTCCCTCCTAGTATCCACCACATGATGGTGTGAGGAGGATGGTGATGATGGGATGGAAGATAATTGCATTACAAACAATAACTATAATAGGTTATAGTTGTGTAACTTCATGATGACCGAGAGAGATCAGGGTTAGGCATAACTTTAGGTGGTTACCATCAGCAGAGTGAGACCATGCTAGAGCTCAGGTACATAGTTGTGACCTCAGAGAGAGATCAGGCCAGGGCCCAGGCTAGTTAGGGAGGTGGTGGAGATGGAGCCACTTGGTTTCAGTAGATTCAGAGCTAGCTGCTCATAGTACATAGATTATGAGCTTATTACAGTAGTCTTAGGCACAGGTACAATAGTTAGTAGTTAGTAGGAGGGATCGATTAGGCCCAGTCATGTCAGGCCCTTATAGAGAGAGAGAGAGAGATCAGGCACAGGCCCAGGAGTAGACTATGATTGTGGCTAGAGATCATCTATGTCATCACGGTGACATAGGCTCGGGATGGATGTGGCATGAGTTTATAGGAGAGCATGATGCTCTACAACAGGCATCTACCAAAGAGGGATGACCCAAATTTTGTCAGATGTTATGAGGGCTAGTGGTGAGGCCTCTATTACAAGGCCATGCATACTACGAGGTAGTTCCTGAGGAGATGAGAGTGAGTGACACCATTTGATCAGTTAGATGTGAGTAGGTCTAGATCTAGGTCCCAGAGGACCTCTCGATCAACGAGATCAATGTGAAGCACCCACAATACAATAGAGTGTGGTAGGCTCGGCTGGGCCATCTCATCAGCAGCAACATCCTCCTCCTCGGGCCATAGGCCAGCCAGTCCAAGAGAGGGCGAGAGTCATGGATGACTCTCCTTATTTATTGTATACTAATAGATGTATGTACCCTTGATGTATGCCTCTTATGAAGGCTCAATTTTTGATCGATGATGTATGATGTATCATTTTTGGATTATGCCTCTTGATGAAGGCTATTTTGATTCATGCCCTTGATGGCAGATTTTGTATCGATGATGTATATATTTTTGAGACAGACATTTTATACATGTATATGGACATTGATGTTATACTTGCCATGTTTTTATATGACTGATGATGATGATTTATGGATGATGATTATATCATGATGTTGTATGATTTTACTTTTCATGTATGTATCATGATGGATGTTGATGATGTATCACATGTTTTTGATTTATGATATATCCTTAGATGATATCATATGTTTTTACATGAGATGTTTTTAATTTTAGTGTATGGGATGATATTTATGATATTGGTGGGGGGATAGATTTGTGATCATGCACAATCCCTCTTGCCCCATTGATGATATGGATATGTGATGATTAGCTTAGTATACATGCTTGATGTAAAACTTAGCATTTTTATTATTGATATATGATTTATAGATGATGTTAGATGTGATGATATGATAGATGATAGATGTGATAAAAAAAATGTTATGATGTTTATGATGAAACAAACATACAAAAAATTTACAAAACAAAACTAACAAATATGAACACAAAAAATACACAAGATATGCAACTAAAAATGAATTCAATGCAATAGTTAAGTAAAACTCAACTTAAGTAAGCAATTTGAACTTAATTTAAACATACAACACAATGCAATGGAAAACAAATCTAATGAACATACTACAATTATAAACAAGTATGCAAGATAAAAAAACTAAAAAAATGAATTTAATAATACTCAACCTAAGAAAATGAATTCAATTTAATGCATACAACATGGAAATAAAATGCAATCAAAACTCTACAAACCGACAACTAAAAGTAATCAAACTACTACTTTATTTTTCATGGGACAACATTGATATATTTTCTATTGTTTTTGGTGTTATCTGAAAGATAAGTTTTCAAGGCTATTATTCACATTTTTTTGGGGTTTCCTCAAGACAATGTTATTTTTTGTGTAGTTCGTCCTAGGAGGGATTTTTTTGAATGTTTAGGTTTTGTAACATTTTGTGAATGTTTTTGTGATTTTCTAAGGTTTGTTTTGAAAGCAATGTATAGTGACAAAGAAGTGTGGATGCCCCAATGTGAGATGGGAATATACAAAGGAAGAATGCCACATGTGTATGTTCAAGAAGTTTCAGATGTGAAGGTTCCCTAGTGTTAGATGGGAATATACAAAGGAAATTCCTTCATGTAGAAGCAAGAACAGATGAGCCAGATCATGACTTTGTAAGATAGATTCAGATTCAAGAGGATTCCTAGACCTATAGGAAAACTAACCCTAGATAGAAGTGATAGTTACCCATCTAAATGTGAGAGTAGCTTGTGAACAAAAATCCTCCTTAAGCACCAAAAACCAGTTTTCACTCAAGGACTTGCCCAATGCGCCACAATTGTGTGGTTTTCACACTTGGATGACCTGTTTTCTTTTTATTATTTTCTTGATTTTTTTTTTTTTTGCTTTTTTTTCTTTCTTTTCTAAGGAACTTCTTATTTAAGCATATAAGCACTTGAGATGCATTGCATTCATTGGTTCCTTTAATTCCTCACCATCTGAGTGAGCCATCTTGTATGCCCTTGAACCATACTTAGTGACCACAACATATGGCCCTAACCAGTTGGCTTCAAACTTTCCTTTCTTTTCTCTATCTTTAACAATGTTTTTTCTAGTTCTCTTTCAACATGAGATCACCTACGTCAAACTCATGAGGTATGATCCATTTATTATATCCCCATGATACCGGTTTTGATAAACCTTTCAAGTGATTGAGCGCTCTCATACACTTTTCATCTAGTAGCTCTAACTCTCTAGTCGAGAAACCTTGTAGTCTTCATCTTTATCTAGATAGTCCCAGAGAGAGATTCTAGGGAGGAAGCTCAATTTCCAAGGGTATGATGGCTTCAGTGCCATAGACTAATGAATATGGGGAGTAGCACTAGTAGGGGTGTGAATGGAGGTTGATAGGCCCAAGAGGGCGGGATGAATTGGAGGTGCCAATTATGACCAATTTTACTAACCATTTTCTCCATGATTTGAACAAGGGTTTTATTGGTGGCCTCTCTTGTCCATTACCTTGAGGGTAATAGGGGTGGACCACTTGAGTTGGATTTGAAAGCATTGGCATAATGCTTTAACCATCTTGTTCTTGAAGGATTTACCATTATCTGTGATAATGGTGGAGGGGATGTTGTAATGAAAGATGAGATGATTCATTATGAATTTAGATATTTGTGCACCGGTTACATAAGTGAGAGGCACAACCTCTACCCATTTAGTGAAGTACTCGGTGGTGGTGATAATGTGGGTATGGCCATCGAGGAAGTAGGAGTGAGCTTCCCTATGAGATCAAGTCCCCATTTAGAAAATGGCCAAGGGTTGTGATGGGATGCAAAGCCTGTGTGTTAGTGCATGTATCAAATTACCATATTTTTGACATAGTTCACACTTCTTGATGAAGTTGCAACAATCTGCTTCCATGGTAGGCCAATAATAGCCTACTCTCAAGAGTTTCTTAGCTAGGACCATGCCACTAGTATGTGCTCCACAAATACCTCCATGCACTTCTTTAATAATAGTGTGGACTGACTCGGTAACATCAAACAACGTAGTAGATTCCCATCATAGCCATGATGATAGAGGGTGCCTCCTAGGAGGGTATAATGGGATATATGGATGAATAAGGGATTTTTTTCTCGGTATGGGTGATGTTTGGGGGAAATGTGCCATCTTGTAGATAATTAAATATGGAATCATACTAGAGGGTGAGAAAGGACAACAACTTCACATGCCAAACAAGATTTATGGCATGTCATATGTGGGCACTGTAAGTGCTCCACAAAGAATGGAATTTTATTTTCCTGAGGTGGAATGCATAGTAGAGATCCTATTATAGCCATCACATCCATTGATTGGTTGTGTGATCTTGGTCTTTGTTCAAAGACAATCTATACAAAGTATTCTTTCAAAGTTTCCACCAGTTTCTTGTATGGAACAAATTTTCATCTTTGACCTTATATTCATCATTAACTTGTTTAATGATTAGTTGGGAGTCACCAATGACTCGTAGCTGTTGAATATTCTAGGTGATAGCTAACTTAAGGCGTGGAATGATGAGTGCTTCATACTCTGTAATGTTATTTGTACAAGGGAATCCCAAACGGAATGCTCATGGAATAACTCTCTCTGTGGGAGTGATGAGTACCACTCCTGCTCCTGATCCATGAAATGTGAATGACCCATCAAAGTGGACTTGCCACATGATGGACTCCTTGATATACATCATAGATGCATTTGGAAGATCCAGACACAATGGTTCCATTCCTGGTAGGGGAGCTTTCAACTAATTGATATGCCAATACCTGTCCTTTTAGAGATTTTGGTTAATGAACTCAATGTCAAATTCACTAAGGAGAATGATCCAATTAGCCATTCATCCTGTAAGGGTGGGTTTGGATAAAGGTACTTGAGAGGGTCAACTTTGGATATTAACTTGGTTTTATTGTTAAGGAGGTAATGGAAGTTTTTTGGAAAGTAAAGACTACTGCTAGGTAGGATTTTTCAATTTGTGGATAGTTCAACTCATAGGTGATTAAGGTGTGGCTGAGGTAATAAACCACCCTTTCTTTGTGGTTAAGGTCATATTGGGAAAGCAATGCACCAATAACAAAATGAGTGGCTGAAAATATATACATAGGAGGGGTTTGCCTGGGGTAGGTGGCATGAGAATAGGTGGGTTGATTAGATATTTCTTAAGAAATTCAAATGCCTTCTAAAAATATGGTCCCCTAGTTGAAGGTAACATTTTTTTAGTAGATGCGTAAAAGGATGGCACTTATCCAAGTTGTGAAATAAATCGGTGGATTGCCTGAATTTTTCCTTGTAGACTTCTTAGCTATTTTAAGGTTTGTAGGTGGAGGCATCTCTGTGATAGTTGTAACCTTAATGGATCTACCTCTATCCCTCTCTGTGAAACAATGAAACCCAAGAGCTTTCTTGATAATACGCCAAAGACACACTTTCTGGGATTCAGATGAACTTTATAATCTTAGAGACGTTGGAAGATACGTCTCAACACTTTAGGGTGCTCTCCTCTGGTTTTAGATTTTTGCTAAGATATCATCAATGTAATCTTCCATGATGTCATTCATCATGTCATGGAAGATGACCATCATTGCACGTTGATATGTAGCCCCGACATTCTTGAGCCCGAAAGGCATGCATGACCTTATAGAAAAAATGTCCCCAAGGGGTGATGAAAGTAGTCTTGTGTTGATCTTCCTCTGTAATCCTGATTTGGTTATAACTAAAAATCCATCCATTAAGGATAACATTTCATAACCGGAAGTTGAGTCGATGATCATGTCGATGTTTAGGCAAAGGGAAGTCATCTTTGGGACATGCTTTGTTGATGATGTCTGGAATTGGTGCATATTTATGATACCTGACATGACTTCTTTTGAACTAGGACTATATTGGATATCCAATCTGAATAGTCGATGGGTTTGATAAAATCTTGCTAATAGCTTTTCTAGTTCTTCTTTAACAAGCAAGTGTAATCTTTGGATGCATCTTTCTTAACTTTGCTTGATGGGTTTGGCATTTGGGTGCACAACAAGGTTGTGTACGACCAATTCTAGGTCCAAACTAGGCATATCTATGTATGACCATACAAATACATCTACATATTCTCATAATAATGCCAAAAACTTTTTGTTCTTGTGTCCGAGAGTGAAGCTCCCAACTTTATCATTCTAGGCTCTTCTTCTGAACCAATATTAACACTAATTATTTCTTCAATGAGCATCTTAGATGCATCTTCCATCCATGTAGGATTAGGGGGAAGAGTAAGATCAACCTCTATAGGTGTCTCATCATCTTTGAATGGGGTACCACTTTTTCCATGATTTCTTCATTTTGTTTGTCCACTAGTGCCTCAAAGAGGTTTTCACTATGGGACTTATGCTTTTTTTTTCCCACAAGGATTTTCAGAAGTACTTTTTCCCTTGCTTATGATATTTTTATTCAAGCGACCACACACACATCTCTGCTTCTTCCCAAAGTATGTGCACATGTATCTAGTTTGATAGAGAAACCTTTCTTGTGATCCCCATTTGGAATAATATCCCGAGTCCCATGAATTTTGCAAATGCTTCATCATTCTCAAAGAAATCAATTGGCACATGAAGTTTTGATCCCAATCTATGAGTTTGGGATATACTAGGGTAACTTGATAATTGGCTTGGGAATCGGATCTAGATAAGGTGAAGATAGCTGAATTTGGAAATAGGTTAGTGGAGGCAAGATCCTCATATAGGCTACACTGGGAATCTGCATCATTATCTGAATGAGATGAGCCATCCTCACATTTAGAAGAGGTAGCATCTATCTCGGAAGGTGGATCATCATGAGGCCTGATACCAAGGTGTGTTTGTTTGACTTAAAGTGAGGAATAGGAATGGGTTCTAACCTTCCTTGTGCATTTATGCCACATCCAAATCCATTATATCCCATGACATACATCATGCGGTGGCCTTTGATATATTGTGGAGCTTGATGACATGATGCCATAGTGCCTTAGGTATCCAAATCTGGTGGGTGTATCTAACATCTTCTCCTCGGATAAGAGACCACTAGGAATAAACCTCTCAAATGGTTAGGGCATCTATCCGAGTGCTCTTGAATGAAAATATGGTTTACCATGTGTCTGGGTGACACTAAGAGATATGATATTAACAAGGCCTGTTGAAGAGTGAATTTTCACCTGGGCCATACTTTACAAATGTTTCCTCCCATGATGTGAAGGGGTTGACCAATGTAGGAAATTTTTTGATTATAGGGAGTAAGTGTATCTGGGTCTATGTTCTCTTATAGCTTCTATTTGTAATGGGATAACAATATCCTCTTGAAGGACACTCATATGTTACACATGAGAAAAATTGTGCAGTGCTCTATAATGTGTGAATGGTTTTAGATCACCTGGGATGGTGATTATCTGTCCTCCATGGCACAATTTGATGCATTGATGAAAGGTAGAGGGAATGGCCTGCATGGCATGAATCCATGGGCATCCCAAGAGCATGTTGTAAGGAAGATCCAAGTCAAGGACATGGAACATTGTATCATGATATGTCGGCCCTACTTCCATGGAACCACTATAGTTCCTGTTGATTCTCACTCTTCATTATCATAGGTTCGTGATGGTAATAGTTTTAGCACCCAGATCTACTTCTGAATGGCCTAGCTTGCTTAACTAGCTTCAATGTAAAAATATTTAGACCAAACCGCCATCCACAAGCACTCTTTTGATTTTGTGATGAGTAATAATGACCTCTATGTATAAGGGTAAGTTATGCTTAGGGTTATTACATGGGATTACATTTGATCAAAGGAGATATGATCATTGGAATCAAGGTTTGCAACCATCACTTGAAGGTGTGTGGGATCTACATATGTGGAGACCCTAAACTATGAAGCATTTTATACAATATATTCTTATGAGCAGTGGAAATCTTGAGGAGATCTAGGATTGAAATTCTAGCTGGGGTTTTCTCAATTGTTCTATCAAGTTGTATTGGCCTTCTGAGGAATAGTAAAAAGGATTTGGTATTACCAAACGAGCACGTCATGTGCCTACAACACAATTATTTCCTAAGATCCTAATGGTGTTCACTATTCATCAGATGAATGGACACAACCTATAAGGGAGTCAAATGGATTATCATTTGTTGGATAGATGTAGGTAAGCAGTTCTATAGTCATTAGAGGCTTTCCCATGATCTGGCTTCTATTCTTTTTATCCTCATGATTGGGAAAGGGTTCTTTGAATATACCCATCTTTCTCATTAGGACCTTGTCTTGAATCGGATGGTGAATCTACTGCAATTTTACCTTCTTTGATGAGGTCTTGTATAAAATGTCACAATCTTAGGCATCTATTAGTCTTATGTCCTTTGACACATGATGAAAATCATAGTATTCATGCTCCTTAAACCAACTTGGCTTAGGTGCATCATCTGGATATGGTACCATTGTGGTTGGGTATTGCACCATATTTACAACATCTAACTATTTAAGTATAATGGATAATGATTCAGTTAGAGGTGTAAATGTACATTTTGTAGGTGCCTTTGGGTGAGGTCCTTGTGAAAGCTTTAATAATGGACCACTCTGTATAAGCTTGGACTCTTTTGGAGTCTGTAATGTCATCGTTAATGACATGTTTGTTCTTATTAAAGAACTTTGGTTTTCTCCATGGGTTTTGGCTTGTGTTTTTCCTTCAAAATGGGTTTGAGTGTCCCCTTTGCAATGAGAGCCTTCTCAATTTGACTTCCTTTCTCTATAACTTCTTCGAAGTTAGTGCCACAAGTGCATTTGTAAATGGAAGGCTATTTCTGGGTTCAAGTTGGGGATGAATATGCTTACCATTTTTTTTTAGAAGGACACAAGGGAAATGACTCACCAATCCATGCCATCATTGTAAGAATCCCGTGAAGGTCTCATTGGGTTTTTTTTAGCATTACAAAGGTCGTTCATGGTAATGTCATTCTCCATATTGAAAGAGAAATGTCACACAAAATTTTCAGCTAGTGTGGCCATGTCATGATTGATCCCTTAGGTATACTGAAAAACCATTCCAATGCCTATGCTCCTAGGCTACGAGGAATAGACGTATCAAAAATTTATCATTGTAAGTGACTTCTTGGCAAGCCATGTAGAAGTCTTTGACATGATCACGAGGATCACCTTTTCTTTTGTATTTTTCAAATTTAGGGATATCAAAGTGTTTTGGGAATGGTTTTTCATAACATGTCTTTATCAAAGGGGTAGGGACATAGCTCTTTGTATAGATATTTTTTGTTGTGTCCTACATTACTCTCTTGTAGAGTGGTAAGTGTTTTTCATTGATTGCAACTCTTGTTGGATGAGTTTCTCTTTTGTGGGGGATAGTGGTCTATTCACTTTAGCAACTTTGAATGTTGTCATCATATGGGTCAATGTGAAATTCACCTGATTTAGTCTTGAGTCTATCCTTATGCGTATTCCTGCTTGAGGAACCTAAGGTTACTAGTTTTTGACTAAGTTTTAATATTTTTGTTGAATGATCTCCTTCTTAATTAAGGGATCATCTTTTCATCAAATCTAGGAGGAGGTGAGTCTTTTACGATCATGTTCAATTTTGACTTTCGTGAAGCCTTAAAGTAAGGTCTTCTCAAACCATCTATTGGTTTTGGTGGTTCACTTTCAACATTTTTTTTCATGCACACCCAAAGTGGAAGCATACCCTATATTAAAAGGATTGTCCATGTCAATGAGGGATGGTCGTAGTGGATCTTTACATTTCATGTTTGATGGTTTTAATTTTTACTTTTGCTCTGTGTGGTAGTTTTAGCTCCTAATTTGAGGACTCTTGTGAGTACTTGGTCTCTATTGTAATATAGGAGCTCATCAAAGTGAGCTAGATCTAGTTTGTGTTGGTCTTCAGATGAATCAGAATCCTCTCCACTATGGTCAACTAATGGTTCAATGTCTTTAACCTCTAAAAAGAGGGTCTAAGTTATTACCACTGAATGGGTATGTTGAACTAAAAGGATTTACCTCTAAGTCATGTTCATCTTGTTTAGACACCATTTTTGTGATTCTTGGCATCACTAGTCTATGTGACACTAGGTTTTGTCTAAGTGTATCTAAGTTGTAATAAACCTAGGTGTATGTGGCATGAGTTTTTTTTAGAGTCTCAATGTCTTGAAGTGTCCTAAGTATAAAACTATGCAACTACTTTTATACTAGGAACAATCATGTAAATCCACAAGTAACTCACTCAATCACTCAAACTATTTATAGAACACTATACCCTAAGTTATAGTTCCAAAGATAGGTGTAAAATAGATAGTGACAATACCCTATCACTACCTAGGTCAATTTTCAAATATAAACAAGACCTAAGCACTAAAGTTGTATTGACGCGATCTCTCCACAAGGTATACTATGACTAGTTTTAGATGCAAACAAAATCTAAGTTTTTGACAATGGAAGTTACAAATGTGAATAGTGTAACAACACTACCTTGACACATTAACCAATCTTGGAACAAGTGAGGTATTAGTATCAAGATGATGTTATTGTGATACAAACAATGCAATATCAACACTCTCAAAAGCCTTAAATGATGTTGGAATCAAAACTAAGTGCAAGTATAACAAGAAGTTATTAATCATGTGAAGTGTAATGATACAATATGGAAACTTATACCAAGTTCTCATAAATGAAAACAAGATGTAAGTGTCATAATTGTATGGCTAGAATGTAGGAAAAAAAAACTCAAAGGGGAAAAATGATGAAACCAAACCTAGCTATGAAGATGATCTTGAAATCAAGATCAAGTGGCTATCAAATATGTAAGAACGTACCCACACACTTTAGACATTTAACAACTCAGCCACAAACATGGATGAGCGTAAATGGACATAAAAGTGGTGAACACAATCTATGATAACACTCCTGAAGATGCCTTCTTTTGTCCCAAATGGGAAACAAGAATGCAAAGGTATAGATAAAATGGGGTGGAAATGAACTAAGCATTACTTGGGTAGAGTTTCACCTCATCCTAAGGTGAGAAAGAAACTAAGCTAAGTAATACGTCATAAATCTCGTGATGAGTGACACTTAGTTTCAACTTAAGTGGACTCTTTTCCTTGTTCGAAAAACAAGGTTTTGAGTTTCAAGTAAGTCATCACTTCATGTGAGAGTTTTGACAAGACACGATGGTTTGGACTAGCAAAGTGGGCTCCAAGAAGATATGGCTTTCTAGGTAGTTTGCTCAACTAGGTGTCACAAGTTTATCTATTATGAGCTTGATTTTCCAAGGTTTCCCAAGGAGTATCTTGGCTTTACTTTACCCCCTTCAAACATGATGAGAAATGAATGTGTTCATGTGTATTCTCACTAGGGTCGCTATACGATAACTTTGACTCTAACTCACAATGTAAAACTAGTCAAGTGGGTATGTGGAGCACTTCCTGTTTCATCCATGAGGTTACTTAGTGGTGGACTACTTTAGGGTTCCTAGAACCACCCCCATTGTTGTAGCTTAAGGCGTTATGCCAAAGGGGTTACATTCTAGTTGAGCAGATAGGGATGTACCCTTTTATGAACCTATATACAATGTGTTGAATGTAGTGTATTTTACAAAAATCTTTTTAGACTTAGTGTGGTTTTTGTACACACCTTTTGGAAACCTGTATCAAACACATTAGTATTTTTTTAGCCTTGATTCTTGACAACGTGATTTTGGTCCTACACCAAGATTAGTAATTTTCAATAACATCATATAAAGAGGATAAGATGTTGCTTTTGATTTCCCAGATCATCCTAAGACATAAGGAAAGAGCATACACAACAAGCTATCCTACTCAAATGTGGCAAGAAATGGAAAATACTTAACAATTGAAAAAAGTTCCTTTTAGCCAAATTTTGAAAGTTAATCCTTTATAAAACTTAAATTGAAGTGTTTGGAAAGTAAAGAAAAGGTTTTGAAAATTTTTGGTTCCCAAGATCACCTAGAAGGTGCGAGGGAAGAGCATACGCACTTCAAAAGACCCCTACAAACCAAAAATGCAAACACTTAACTAAGTTAGGCTAAAATAAGATCAAAAGAACTTTCAAACCACTATTAGAAACCTGTAAACTATTAGAAAAACCCAAAAATTGATCCTAGAACTTGTAACAAAATTTAAATTTTTGAAAGTGACACCTACATGCACCTAGAATGATGGGTATGCACCTCTTTTTATGGTTACGCGCTCTAAATCGTGAGATGTACATGGCTATAAAAATAGACAGTTTGGCTTTACATTGGCACATGAAAAATGGCATGTGCGCATGGGGTTTAGCGAGATACGGGCCCAAAAGGAAGGTACACATGTGGGTAAAATGAGGACATCAACACAATATTGGAATAACACATGTGTCCAAGAGGTAGGTGGGTGTGCAATTTGATGCCTACACATGATAATGATGAGTAGTACATGCCTTTGTAAAATGGGTGATTAGGCAAATGCAAGTAGACGAGTGTGTGGCTAGTATGATGGGTGCATGCCCATGATGATGGATACACATTTGTTCAAGATGACACCATGTACCCCCGCAAAATAAATAAAAACCATGGAAATGAAAATTTCAAAAAAACAAACAAGTTATTTTTCCACAAATAAAACTTATTTCTAGCTTGAACCCATTAAATAATCATGCAAAAGGGATATTTTTCCCACCTAAAGTTATAAAATTGTTAGAAAATAAGCTATTTAACCCTAAAAAGCATGAAAATGGTTAGATATGGAGATGAAAATATCAAAAATGACTTCTAAAGGACTATGGAGTGAGTCCCCAGGCATGCCAAATGTGAACAAGGAAAATTTTCAAAAGCTATGAAAATGGGGTAAGAACACTTAAGAAACCCCAAAGATTTAAAAAAACAAATCAATGGACCATCATAATAATAAATGAGAAAGGATTCATTACTTTGCATGAATTAATCTTGAAGTAAACAAGTAAACGTAACATGTCCAGTTATCCTTTATTCTCAAAATCTTTGTAAATGAACCTAATAAATATTCTAAACAATTAGTTTGTGATTATGAGAATGGGATCTCACCATTGCTTTAGATTTCACTCATACGAGAGCAATTTCAAATCTAGATTCGTTATACACCTCCTCCGTGATGCAACGGGCGTATGGTGGAGGAATGAGGAGTGCAAGCTCCACATGACTAGAGACATAATTACTTGGGATCTATTTGAGGAGTGCTTTAAGGCACGTTACATGTCTAAGCATTTTGTTTATAAGAGAAATGATAAGTTCCATGACCTATGACAGGGCTCAAGCACGGTTGTGTAGTATGAGAGAAGGTTTTTGGATCTATTGCAGTATGTGGACTATTTGAAGGATGAGAAGTTATAATTTAATAGGTTTATTCAGGGGTATAAATGCAAATATAGCTAGGGAAGTTAGGATGTTATCTCCTCCCACACTTAAGAAGGTTGTAGAAAAGGCCTACTTAACCGAGGATAACGGGACCAAGGCCTAGGAGCATAGAGACAGAATAGCGGTAAGTATCGGGAGAAGATACAAACATTTTAGAATCAAAGGTCATGGGCTACAACACCACCCCCAGGGGAGGATTCAAGCCTCCTGGGTCAGTATCAAGGCCTCAAAACACACACAATAATAGTCACAACATGATGCCCACCGGTAGTAGAGAGCTAGGTAGACTTAGAGCATACAGAGAGGGGGATATATAGGAGGTGTGACAGTGGTACCCAGATGGTACAACTAGCTTACACTCGGCCAGATCTACTAGGGTTGGCCCAAAAGGGTTAGCACATTAGAATACAGGAGGGACTACTTCTCATATAAGTGAAGTAGGATGTTTCATTTAAGGTTCCCATGATCACTAAGTGTGTATGTGTCTATAAAAACCTAATACCTTTGATAGATATAGAGCTCCTAATTCCAAGTAGATATTGGGAGACGTAGGATGCACCATCATGTCCATGCAATGGTAGATAACTACCAAACCGAGCATCAGGCCACGATTATCGAGAAGACATGTACTATTAGGGTATTTATGTCTTAGTTATTTTTATTTAGGTGCATCAGATTTATTTATATCTCCATCCGTAGTGGACTGTGTGGGTTAGTGTTGGCTAGGTGGCCGAGATAGTTGGCGATTTGAGTTGGCCTGCGGGGCCAAACTCACGATAAATACCTATGTGTAGATTTGTGTACTTGATTTGGGAATATTTTCCTTTGCCTTCGACCTTCGGGTGTTGCCATTAAGATCTTACGAGGTAGTTCTTGACATGGATTGGCTTGAGTTGCTTCAGGTCAAAGTGGGTGTAGGGGTAAGATTATAGAGTGTCAAGATGACCTTGGGAGGTCGGTTATTATTTCGAGATGTAAAGGCATATCTCATTGCGTATGATCTTGGCTAAGAAACTAAAGTGGAGCATGTGCAAGGGTTGTCATTTATTTTCTATCACTATTAGTGACCGATCAGAGAGTACTTTAGAGCATTCACCTCTTGATGATCATGCAAGTATTAATGGATTTTTAGATGTATTTCTAGGTGAGCTTCCTAGGTTCTTGCCTCATAGAGAGGTGGATTTCACCATAGACTTAGTACCACGACCAACACTAGTTTTTAGGGCACCTTATCGATGACTACTCTAGAGCTTCATGAGCTCAAGATTTAGTTAGAGGAGTTGTTGGAGAAGGGCCTTATTCACCCTAGTGTGTCCCCTTGGGAGTGCCAGTTGTCTTTGTGAAGAAGAAGAACAATTCTCTCAAACTTTGTCTTGCTTTCGGGTAGCTTAACAAGGTCACAATTAATAAATGTTACCCACTCATGTAGATTGAATTTCTTTTTATCGGATGAGGGGATCCATAGTGTTCTCAAGATTGATCTCAAATCAAGATATCATCGGTTGTGCATTGCAGATGCAGATATTCACAAGACAATGTTTCACACTCGATATGCACATTATGAGTTCATGGTTGTACTTTTTGGATTGAATTATGCACCAACTATATTTATAAGTCTCATGAATGGGGCATTCGGGAAAATTTTAGATCGCTTTGTCTTGGTGTTCCTAGATGATATATTGATTGATTCTTGTTCGAGGAGGAACAAGAGGATCATTGAGGCAGTACTATAGGTTTTGAGAGAGCAGAAGTTGTTTGGGAACTTGGAAAAGTGCATTTTATTTTAGATAGAGATTCATTACTTGGGTCACATAATTTTAGGTGAGAGTATCTCAGTAGGTCCCTCTAAGATACAAGTTATTCCTAGTTTTCCAATGCCCACATCAGTTACTAAGGTGAGGAGTTTCATGGGATTAACATGGTACTATCACAAGTTTGTACAAGATGTTTCTAGGATTTCACATCATATTACTTCTCTTCAGTGAAAAGGGAAGAAATTTGATTGGTCAGAGAAGTGTGGATAGCTCTTCCAATTGTTTAAGGAGAGGTGACCATGATGCCTATATTAATAGTTCGGATCTGAAAAACAATTTTTGGTTTGCATTGATGCTTCACTAGGTCCGAGAATAATTATTATGTAGGAGCGTCAGGTTATTGCCTTTGAATCATGTAAGCTTAAGGATTATGAGCTTAACTATCTTACTCATGACTTAGAGCTTGCAATATTTGTTCATGCTCTAGTGCGTTGGTGTCATTTCCTTTTGGGTAGGCCATTCATTTTGAGGAAAGATCACCGTAGCCTTGAGCATATCTTCTCACAACCGAACCTCAATACTTGCCAATGGCATTGGATGGATTTCTTATGTGAGTATGAAATGGAGGTAAATGGTTATTTAAAATTTGTGTATTGAGTTAAGTCCATTGAAATTAATATGTAATTTAAATTTGAGTTGAAACCTTTTTTTGTAGGACACATGTTTGTGTAGTTATTACGTCGAGGAAGACAATGAAGAAGGAATAGACTATTTCTTATGTCATTGCATCGAGGAAATAAAGAAGATGGCTTATCCTTTTATAGATGGTGAAGATATTGAGTACCCTATAGGGTCAGTGGTAGTTATTGGAACTTGGCTTTGATGGTATCCATTAAAAAAATCCTTTGTTTGGGTGTTTGAAGAATTTGAAACACACAAGAAAATATTCTTATATTTAAATATGGTTCTAGCAAAAATATTCAGCTATATAGATATCGAGGAAGGACTAATAACATGATTCTTTGGAAGGTTCAAGAGTCGAGATCATGAAGCAATCATGGCATTTCTACTCGAGTAGATTTGATCACGATGGTTCATTAGAATGAATTTACATGCTCATGTCCGGTATATATAATTTCTTTGAAGTGTATAAATTTGTCAACCAAATCATTCAAGTTCATATATTTTCTTAAATTTTTGTATTTTATATATATCTAGTATATGGTTTTGATTCAACTTAAATTTCTTTGACTAACACTTTTATGTAGGTTATTGGTGTAAGAAAAGATTCCACTTTCACATCCCGATGGTGAACATTGGAATGAATTGACATGAGATTATGCAGTATATATAATTTATTTGAATTGTTTCGAGTTCTAGATTCAAGTTCATATATTTTATTAAATTTGTGTATTTTGTATATATCGAGTATGGTTTTGATTCAACTTAAATTCTTTTACTAACACTTTTAGGATCTAATGAGACATATCTAGGTGCCACGAGGTTGAGTAATCACCTATCGAAGTTGAACAATTTTTTTCTCGGGGATCTTAAGGGACTACGCCCAAACAAAGTATCACGAGAAGAAATGATGGTGTCCCACACCAAAATGATGCCTCTAGCATTTACCTAGCCACCCGGACATGCTTTCACAATCGAGTCAATGCCATGACATCTTGAGGCATGACTTCTCACTACTTGCCTCCGTTCATTTCTTAGGACTACCTCATTACATGTAAATACTCTAATGATTGTTTAATCTCTTTTTTAAGCATGTTAATCAATTTTTAAGAATATTTTTTTCCATATCTTGTAACAACTAAACTACAATGTTTTGTATGTTCTTCAAGTGAATTCAAATTAGGTCCATTTCGCACAAAATTTAGATAAAAAAATAAATAGAATAAAAATGGAAAGCAATTTTTCAAAAGTGTTCTCTCTCATGTTTGTCTCATTATTGTGATCTTTTGAGACTTCGTTTCGTCCATTTCGGGTGAGAAATGCTCCCATCGAGCATTAAAGCTGCGTTAAAATAAATAAATTAATAATTAATTAATTAATTACTCTTTGTTTGATAAAATTAATTTTTAATAACTTTGGAGTATTTAATTAAATAAATATTAATTAAAATTCATTCGACAAGTTTTATTTTAATTTTCGGGAAAAATAAGCTTCCGCTTCCCATTGTTGGGGATGCCAAATTGGCTTCCCGGGCCCGGATTTCCCTTTCTGGAAAAATTGTTTTAAATTCCCACTTGTGGGATTTCTTTTCCCCCAATTTCCAAATTAATGAATTGGAAAATGGGAAAAAAATCTCCCGATTTCCCACATGGGGAAATAAATGGGGATTTTCGATCCCCACTTTGCCATTTCCATTGAAAATGGTTTTTATTTCCCCATTTCCCCTGGCAATTAATTGCCACTACCAGGAAGAGGGAAGTTGGAAAAGAAATTAAGCCTCATAAATTCCTCCATCAAAACTCATTGAAAGATTGAATACATGAAAGCTTTCTAAAATTGCTTCTTCACTTCTTCTAAGGAACATAGTAATATTTTTTATCACATCCTCAAAAATACATTTTGTGAAGGCCATTGTGAAGAGAAAAGAAAAAAAGAGAAGAATACATTTTTCCATGTAGGTTAAAGCAAAAAATTCCCATTGCAGAATCAAAAATTTCATCAGGAATAAGAAAGGAAATTTTTGCAAGTCCAAAGAAAGATCCATGCTACGCACAAAAAAGAAAAAAATCCATCATCATGCAAAAAGAAAACCACTAGCAAAGAAAAAATCAAAAGAAAAAAGCAAAAAAAAGTAAAGGGAAAAAAAATGAGACAAAATGAAAAATACACATGAGAAAGGAAATGTCACTATCCAATCAGCATACATTCAAAAAAAAAGAAAGAATCACACAATAAATCATTCCAAGCAAATCCAAACCATCCAAAAAAAAAAAAGACACATTCAAAAAAGACAATCTTCACGCATGGGAAGAAGGAAACAATCCAAAAAGGAACATTTTGTTTTGTTTTAAAGAAAAGTTGCATCCATTGTGGGAAAGGGGAAAGTAAACACATAAGGTAGAAGATTCCATGCCAAGAGGTAAAGGAAGAAATCATTCCACGCCCAAAGAAAAATAAATAAAATGCATTGAAAAAAAAGACAAGAAATTTTAAAAAAAAGCCAATTTGAAAGCAATCAAAATTTCAAATTTCAACAATAAAAGAAACCAAGCTTCACTTTAGCGAAAGAGTTTCAAAACATGACAAAAAAAGGAAATAAAAACACAATTGAAAGTTTAAAGGAAAATAAAAAAAATTTCCACCATATTCTTAAAAAAAAAACACATAACAAACAAATATTCAACAGAAAAAAAAAACAATCAATTTTCACAAACTTAAAGAAATCCACGCATTTGCATTGCAAAAAATTAAGAAAGTATACATTCATGCAAATCGAAAAGAGAAAGGAAGAAAAATATTCAAAGTATGCAGAAGGGGAGTCATTTTCACACGCAAAGGAGAATTTTATCGGTAAATTAAAAAAAAATTGGATTAAAATTGGTAAAGAAAATTAAAAAAATAAATTTTAATTATTATTTAAAAAAAATATTATATTGTTTTGTAAATTTGAGCTTAGTCTCGATATTTTATTTAAAACAAAAAAAATTGTAATGTAGATGGATTATTATTATTATTATTTTTAAAAAAATAATAATAATAATATTAAAATGAGTCATATTTTTTCTTGCATTGATGGGGTTTTGAGAGGCGAGACCCACCCCATTTGCATTGTTTTTTGCATGCTCGAGTCATTTTTTCTGTGAAATTCATAATGGCCGAAAAATCTAAATAAAATCATAGGAAGATCGAGGAAGCCAATGGAGAAATCAAATAAGTTCACACTCAAGTATGAATTCCAAGGAATCATCCTCCCAGTTCCATTAAGTCAAGCATATGACAATATCACTGATACAAATCTGGGTCACATCAATGTGCAACAATTCTGTGAATGGGTGAAAACTGAAGGCAAAACCATATTCTCGGATAGGCTTTACCATAGTGGTCTACCCAAGTAACAACATTTCTTGTCTCGGTGCAAGTGTCCAGAGTTGGTTATCACTTGTGTGGAGCATTATGATCCTGAGAGATGAGGAATTTTTAAAGATAATCATGAGCCTTTCCTCTTAATCACACCAGAGCACATTGAGGAATTGCTCGGCATACCCTTTTTCTTGAGAATGTGGATATCACTCACAGTCAACACAAGAATTTTGGGATGAAGAACCCCTGAGATGGAGCAAGATGGTTAATAACAATTGGTTAGTGACCAAGAGGCCTCGAATTGACCGGCTTCCCAAAGAATTGTATGTACGCATTGAGTTCGTGGAAGAAATGGGGACATGATTACTCTCCTAAGTCAAGTTTTGGTTTACCCTCTGCTAGGATTTTCCACCCATGGATGTATCAGTTTATCTATATCATCCTTGCCAAGAAAGAGTTTGTGGATTGGGCCACCATCATCAGTAATACCCTTCACAAACAATTGATAGAAGTTAAGATGACTGGATGCTTCTACATGACATCATATCTGACTTATGCAGTAGTAAGAAGAAAGCTATTTTTTGGACTCGAAACAAGAGGAGTCATGGGTCCATCAAATAGTGTCTTCCATTATTACCCACAACTAAGTTTCAAAAATAGCTCTCACCATTTTAGAAGAGTTAATGATGCATTCACCTTCCGCGTGATTCGGAACCTGAATCGGAATATAGAGGAAATATTTTCTAAAGAAGCCATGATGTCATTTCCCAATGGGGAACATGGTTTATTCAATTTTCATCCTTTTCCTACATTCGCGTGAGTGGCTTTGTTGGTACTCCATGGAAGCTTCCTAAGTACGTCAGTGACAAATGGGCATTAATGGAGCTTGCACAACAACTATTCCAAGTTCATTGTCTTCTCAGTGACAAGCATCATTCAGAATTCATTTCCCAATCCAAATCGGGGAATACCAATGTCCAAATCTTTTCAGTGCACAACTCATGGAAAAAGAGTTTTCCCTCATCACAATTCATCCATATGTGAAGAGAGCCCAGTTTGATATCAATGGATATATGTAGAAGATTCTTGGAGAAAAGTATCAACATAACCCTACCATGGAAGATTTCTGGGCTGCCTGTTCAGGATGAACATGAAGTAAGAAGATGAGAGTTTTCTCTAACACTTGCTCAGATCAAGGCCTTTCACATCAAGAACCCTCCCGATTCATTCATAAATGATGATGAAGATGTTATTGATCCCTCATATGATGTAATTATCTTTTACCCCATTGCCTTGAATTGATTGGACCAAAAGAGATGAATTTTCTCTTGATAGCAAGAATCAACTGATTCTTGAAAGAAGCATATCTTGGTATGAAAGAGAACTTGCCAAGTTACAATCAATTCAAGATCATACTTTAGGATCACAAAAATTTCCAACTCGAGGAGGTCTTCATTCAACCAAATCCCCTTCTCAATCAACCTCATGCCATCCAATCATACACAACAAGCAAGAAAGGAGTGGTTGCCAAAATCCACTTCACCAATAATGTGTCACGAGGAGAAAAATCTAAAGACCCTAGCCCTGAGTGAAGGAAGAGAGTGTGTATCAGGATTTTCTACTTCAAGTAGAGATTCTTCTACTCACATTGTTAATAGTTCTCAGAAGCTCATGACAAATGATCCTCAGCCATGCTTTGCACAAGCATCCACTCAGGTGCAGGTAGTCCAAATATCAAACACTTGGAACATATAGTTCATGAAGAGATTTCCCAAAATCTCCCAAATGATCAAGGAGGTGGATATCGAGGTTATTTCTCCTCAAATCGAGGTCGTGGAAAGGATTCTTGTAGAGGATCTCATGATGTCGAGAACAATGAGAATGTTGCTTTGAGCTCTAGGATTTTTTATATGGAAATAGTGAATGATACTCCTTTCTGGGTTGATTGTGAAGTCAAGAAAAGGAAGAGGGTTGTCAAGGCAATTGACATTGATTTTGATGCCCTTTTCAAACTTTCAAATGATGTCATTCCCAAGAAGCCTAAGGTTCTTTCTCGAATAATGGTGGATAATGATGGAAACAGATTTGTAGATCTTGCCATCCCACAAGTTGATAAGGAGTGTGATGCCATGACATCTGCTGATTATGAAGTTTCCAGACTTGGACTTGGGAGGTCCACATTGGAAAGTGACATGGCGATGGCTCGAGATTCAATTGATATCGTGCTTAAAGAGACTTGAGAAATATAAGTCTCAGAACTCTCAGCTCAAGGCCGAAAAGAATCAATTGGTGGAATATGTTCAACATTTGATAAATCCCATATCATCCACTTTCCCAATACCTGATGTAGTGGCTGCCCCTGATGAAGAAACTCTCAATTTATCAAAAGAAATAAACACATTAGGCCATGTCACTAAAACTTGGCTTTCAGAGATTCTCATTTTAGGCCAAGAGATGATCAAAACAATGGTTAAGCTCCATGAAGATGTCAGTGCGTATCTTGATCCAATTCTTTCTTTCAAGGAAACTTTTGTTTCTAATATATCAAATTTGGATGAGATATTGCCCATTTATAGGAGATGATGAGTATGGAATCCTCAGTTTTAGCCATTGAAGGAATTCTTGAATTTGAACATCGAGGGACATGTTTTCTTTGGTGTCTGCATCTCAAATCAAGGAAGATGCTTCTCGAGGATTCTATGATCCATTATGAGAGCATATGCAATGAAGCCTTCACTTCACTTGCCTTGATTCAAGAATTCATAGCTGAGATCCCTTGCAACCTCGTAAATGAGCATAATCAAAGGTGTTCATCGGAACATGTGGAAGAGCAATTTTCACAATTGTTTAAGGACATGTATACTCCCGCCAATAATTTCTCTTCAGTTTCAATGGAGCATTGCATCAAATTAAAGAACTTATTTGAGAATGCTCAATCAAAGATGGTTAATTTAAATGATATGCCAAGTAGGATTCTTGAATTGTAGGTATTTTGTGAGGCTATTCTTTGACCAAATGAACCTCCAGAAGAAGAAAAGATGTTTGAAACTTTGGGAAGGTTTAGATCCTTTCAATTGGAAAAAGTGGCAGATCCTAATTTCACCGATGGTTCAAGGAGATAGTTTTCTTGGTATCTAATGAAGTGGGAGAGTCCATTTCTCATACGTTTGAGATAGGCGGACCCCATTTCAATGGATAAGGCATTGGTTATTATTGTATATTTTAAAAAGTGGATTTTTAAGAAAAGGATGTTTTATTAGTTTACTTTTGGAAAATTGTGGATAACTTAAGTGATTTCTATTTTTAGTTGTTTTTAATAAAGTTGGTTAGAAAAATTCAAAGGTCACTTAAGTGCCTTATTTAATGTTCATGTAAACCCTAACTACTTTGTAACCAACTTTTGGGTTATAAAAGGAAGTGAGGGGCTCATTTGTAAAGGTGACTTTGAGAGAGGAGAAGAAAATACTTTTGTGTGCAAGCTTTTTTTCAGAAAGAAACTTTGTGTTCTTTTGTGAAGACATTTTGGAGTTAATGAAATATGAACTTTGTGTCTCATTCATTGTCTCTTGTAACATTTGATGTTCTTATGTTCATTAGATGTTAGATGTTTAAATCTTGCATGCAAATATTGTCTTTGATCTTATTGTCAATGTTATTAAGTTGTTGTTCTTGTTCACAGTGATCAAGCTCTGATTATTTACTTGCTCATGTGTGTTCCCTTTTACTCATTCTTGTTTAGCTAACTCAAACTCCATTTTATTTGTGTTAGTTATTCATTGTTCTTCTTCATGTAATATTAGGCTCTATTTTTACCTAACTCTTGCATGTTCTTCATTCATTCATTCATTCCTTTCCATTCCTTTCCTTCATTCCATTCCATCTCCCTCATTCACTTTTCTTTCCATTGATGTTCCAAAACACCCCCACATACAATTTTGAATGTACAGATGTAAATATAGTTTTGGTTTTCAATAAAGGCAGCCTCACCTTCATTGAGGAGGGACTTCATTCCCACACTATTGCATGTCATTTGCATGCGTGCAAATCCATATGCTAATATTTTTGGTGACTCTTGGGGATTTAGAATCGTTAACCAGTGCTTGGTTAAATCTTTATGACTATCCCCTCTGCACAAGCTCCAGTTCTTCAACCGAACCTTGTGCGATGAATATTTTCAAGGAGACATTTTTGCCAACCTTTGAATAGTAGCTTGGGAAAACCGTGAAATCTTGCAGCAATTTGTGGTTTTTGATAGAGCCATTGATCAGAGAAATCTACATTGAAGACCTTAGAAGAAGAGCACCCACACTTGTGGCAGAAGACCTCTGGACACGTGTTGATCATTGTTCACCGACGTGGCCCTCTTCCACCAAGGTAATAATTTGTATGACTATTATAGGTAACCCACCTATCTTGCAACCAAATCTTCTTTTTTACGAGATACTCAAGAAGATATATCATCATATTTGAGGCAAGCTATTTGGGAAAAGCACATGAATAACTATCATTTTCATCTCATGCATCAGTACTAGATAATGAAGAAGATCAAGCCATGAGATTTGCTAGAGTTATTCAGGCACAAATAGCTCAAGAAAGAGAGTGAAGAGAAAAGGCTAGAGCTGATCAGAACATGTCAGTGATCCCTTCACAATAAAGATTTCAAACTGGAAGGAAAGAGGTTTACATGAGGAGAAAAAGCTAAAGGTCGATCTGATCCCATTTTTGATTTTCAAGGAAAGTTTGGTTTCAAGTTATCTCCTCCAAAGAAGAACACACCTCGTAGATCTGTAAGCCTTGCATCAAGTCTGAAAGAGAAAGCAAGGAAGGAATCACTACAAGTCAAGCACTTGTCCTTGCTCACGTTGTTTTACCTTCGCATACCACCTTTCCCAAGATGGAAATTAACGTACCATGGGGAAATGCCATAGGCCCATTGGCCTTACCAGCTCGACATGACCTCCCACGAGGATCGAGGAAGATTCTTCCCAAGTTGATGGAGATGGGAAGACATCACCAGATGACCACATTTCTGCTTTCTTTGTTGCATGTGTTTTTTTGGTAGAATATGAAGATGTTGTTATTCACCTCTTTCATTGAAACATTGCATGATGTTGTTGCAGATTGGTTTCATCATCTACCCAAATGGATGCATTACAAATTGGAATGATATGAAAACTAAGTTTGAAGATCGATTCAAGATGGAAGAAGATGAACATGCTCTTCTTTGCCCAACTATCTCAGGTGAAGAAAGAGCCAACAGAACCCATGAGGAATTTTGTGGCTAAATTCAACAAAATGGTGAACAAAGTTCCTCGGGATTCATCCAAACCTTGATGGACAAAAATGTTTCTTTATTAATGCACAACAACAGAAGTGTGCTATCACTGAGAAGGGCTAGAGTGGCTACTTTGGAACTTGCTCAATCCTTGGCCATAGAAATTGAGGATGACTTAATCATGGCAGGAAAATTCAAGAAAACTTCCCTCAAGGGAAAGAGTCAAGAAACCCCCAATGCTTCAAGAAGCTATACTCACTAAGTTGGCTAATGATGTGCTAGCTTTGAAAAAGCAAGTTGCTCAAAGTAGTAAACCTGCTCCTTACAAAGACATCCCAAGAAAAGGCTACGTTCCCAACAAATCTAGATTTATGCTCGACGAGGCTTGTTATTGAAGCAGCTCCTGTAACTAACTCAAAATGTGATGTCATTGAAGAAAGTGATGATGAAGTTGAAGTCATTGAGGTTGATGAGGAAGAGCTAGATTCTGGAACATCTGAACCTGAAGTTGAAGATCTGAGGGAGAAAGTAATAATCATTTCTTTGAGTACCATTCAGAAGAAGAAGATGAATATGAAGAAATTATAGAAGATATGAATAGTCAATCTTTCGTTGTCTTCACATGCTCTCAGAAAAAGGAGTAAAATACCACTAAGGTGGGAGATAAAGAGGTTTCCAAGGAAGTTCCTAAAGAATCTAAGACTAAGGAAACTTCCAAAGAATCCAAGACAAATGAGACTCCTAAAGAGTCCAAGGTGACTGAGGTTTCCAAGGTCAAAACTATCTTAAAGAAAGGAGGGCCTTTGTCAAGTCAATCAGTTGATAAATCAGCTATGAAGAAAGTTTCTTCTTCCACATCAGTATCAACCAAGCAGCAAAGGTCAAAAGTGTGCCATCATCAAGTTTGAAAGAACTAGTATCTGAGACATCAAGTATGGTTACTTTTCCCAAATTTGATATCATTGATCATATCAATAAAACAAAAATTTCCATGTCAGGAAGAGTACTTGAAGTCAATAAGGATCAACTGAGAAATTGGTCCAGTTTATCAAAGGTGACTCTACTGTTCATTCCTCCAAAGGAATTTGAAAACTCCCAAAGATGGGAAGACTCAAAAATTTGGTGGCACTACACCTTCAAATGAAAAGATTGAACCTTTCTTTGTGTCCTTTCTGATCAATGGATGCAAATTAAGTAATTGCATTATAGATTTTGGAGCCTCGGATAATGTGATGCCCGTGAAAAAGTAGCACATGCTCTTGGGTTGACTTGTACATATGAGAACATTTGGATCTTGTTACTCCATGGAGACAAGACAAGTTCCTTTGATTGGGTAGATTAAAGATGCTCAAATGGTTTTAGCCCATTCCTCTCAAAAGTGAGTTAAGGTAACTATTCTAGTTGTTGACATTCCTACTTCATATGGTATGTTGTTGAGTAGGAAATTTTGTAGAGATCTGGGTGGTGAGATTCAAATGGATTGGTCTCATGCTATGATCCCTATCAATGGAGAAATGAAGAAGCTAATGCCAGAAACTCAGGAAAATTCATGGTGATGAAAACCGATGATCCCATGCATAGTCTTTTTCAAAACTCAAGTATGGGTAATTATATGATGACTATAGAGGTTCATGCACCTGAGGTCACTTGCCAAGATTCTAATGAGATATGGACTCTTGAGTTTGATGGAAGTTGTTGCTCAATAGGTTCTGGCGTAGGAGTGGTGCTCATATCTCCAAATGGTAAAATATTTCCTTTTTCTTACAAACTTGAATTTTCAAATACTAACAACACTATGCAGAATATGAGGCATTAATCCTTGGCCTCCAAGTTGAGAGAGAAAGGGATAAAAAATTTGAAGTCTTTGGAGATGTGGAATTGATCGTGAAACAAGTAAAAATCAGTTCCAAGTAAAGAATGATCATTTGAGACACTACTAAAATAAAGTGTGGGACACGATAGAAGTCTTTGATGCTTTTTCCATAAAATTTGTCCCTCGTGAAAAGAATGACAAAGCAGATTCTCTAGCAGTCTCAGCTTCATTAATGATTCCTCATTCAGAGTTTGATCAAGACAAATACACCATTGAAATGGTTTTTAGGCCAAGTGTTCCTGACAATGCAGAAAATTGGCAAGTATTCAATGATGATCAACAAATTATTGCCTTCTTGGAAAAAGGGATAATTTTGAACAATTGTACTTTGAAGGAAGTGATTCTGCATTTCACGAATCAACGACCTCACCCATTCAAGAAGGAGTTGAGAATGAAGATCCTGGTGATGGCATCATTCAACTCAAAGGAAATAAAATTCCAAAAGGATTGGTTTCACTTGAAGAAATTTTTGATAAACATGACAGGTTTATCAAAGAGAAAGAGTAGAGAGTAGGACTACTGTGAATTCTATTGACTATGAGCAAGTTAACATTGGTACCAAGGATAAACCTCACCTGGTCAACATCGGTAAGTGTTGCTCACCTGAGGAGTGCAAGAAATTCATAAGCCTCCTTACCAAATATTTTGACGTTTTGGCTTACTCATATGAAGACTTGAAGTCTTTCCAACCTAGGGAAATGGAGCATGCCATACCCTTGAAGCCTAGTGTAGTTCCATTCAAGAAAAAGCAAAGACAATATAATCCCAAGATTGTAGGGACAATATTTCATGAAGTTCAAAAGATGTTAGATGCATGGAATAGTGTTTCCTATTTGACATTCAACTTGGATAGCTAATATTGTACCGGTTCACAAGAAAAATGGAGAAATTAGGATTTGTGTGGATTTTCACAATCTTAATCAAGCTTCCTTGAAGGATAACTATCCACTTCCTAGTCATGGACCATATTCTGCAGGAAGTAACTGGATCGGAAATGCTATCTATGCTAGATGGTTTCTCTGGTTATAATCAGATTGAAGTGGCTAGAGAAGATCAACATAAAACCACGTTCACCACCCCCTAGGGTAATCGTTGCATATAGAAGAATGCCTTTTGGTTTGATCAATGTCAATGCTACTTTTCAAAGGGCTATGGATATGGCATTCATAGATTATAAAGACAAGATCATCGTGATATACCTAGATGACTTGACAGTGTTCTCAAAGAAATGAGAAGATCACCTAAGAGATTTAGAGAAAATATTGCAAAGGTGTAGACTTCATAAGATTTCTCTAAATCCAAAAATTCTATGTTTGGAGTTATGGAAGGGAAACTCCTAGGTCATATTGTTTCTAAGGAAGGAACTAAGATCGATCTGAGCATGTTCAAGCTATCAAGAATCTTTCCTTGCCTACAAGTAAGCCTGGAGTCCACTCATTCTTTGGGAAGGTGAATTTTTGAGAAGGTTTGTGCCAGATTTTCACCGAGTTGACTAAAGAAATCGCTGATATGATGAAAGGAAAAGAATCCTTCAAATGGTGAAGGAAGGTAGAGAGGCATTTGAAAAAATCAAAGGGTGTTATTGCAAAAGCTCCTACATTGGTGTGTCCCGATTTTAAAAAGGATTTCATAATCTATTGTTATGCTTCGCCACACACTGATCTCACCATCTTGACTCAACACAATCAAGAGGGAATCAAATCTCCTATTGCATTCATGAGTTCTGGATTCAAGAAACATGAACTCAATTACACTCCCCTTGAGAGGCATGTGTACACGTGGTGGTGAGAGCCTTGAAACATTTTAGGTACTATGTGTTGAATTCTCACACCAAAGTCTTAGTACCGAGACACCGTAGTTAAATCGATGTTGACACAACAAGAACCAGGATCTAAAAGAGGTAATTGGGTCTCAAGATCCAGGAATATGATTTGGATATCAAGCCTACCAAGTTGGTTTCGAGGAAGAGGACTCTGCCAACTCATCGCAGAGAATGAACCCATGAGATGACTCGAAGAAGAACTAGTTGAAGAAAGTTTACCACTAGTAGTTTTTCAGTACCACAGATGAATGGTATTCGATATAGCCTACTTTCTCACATATGGTGAGTGTCAGAGAATATGATAGCTAAGGAAAAATGAGCTATCAAACTAACTAAGAGTTTCCTAGTATGTCATTTGGGACAACACTTTGTTCAAGAAAGGAATTGATGGACATGTTCCTCAGATGTGTTGATAAAGGAACAACAACCTAGGTTGTTGGAAGCCTTTCACAATCATGCTTGTGGTGGTCATTTCTCTGGCCCGGTGATGACTCATAAAATTTTGTGAGCACATTATTACTGGCCCACTATGTTTTTCGATGCTCAGAAATGGGTGACAAAATGTGAAGCTTGTCAACAATTTGTTGGAAGACCAAAATTGGCAGCTTTTCCTTTGAAGCAGTTGTCATTGAAGAACCCTTTCAACAATGGGGTTTAGATTTCATCGGGGTTTTGAATCCTAATTCTAGTGCTGGTCATACTCACGTGCTCACTGCAACTGACTACTTTACAAAGTGGGTAGAAGCTATACCAGTGAAACAAACATCTACTGTGGTAATATGTGACTTCATCAAAGAAGAATATATTGGTTCGTTATGGAATTCCACACAAAGATCGTGATGGAAAATGCCTCAAATTTTTCTTCTACAGAGATGATAGGTTTTTGTTATGGGTATGGGATATCTTTATCTCATTCATCAGATTACTACCCTAGGGAAATGGTCAAGAAGAATCTAGTAACAAAAACATCATTACTATCGTGCACAAGTTAGTAGAAGAAAATCAAAGAACTTGGCACAAAAATTTATATGATGCATTGTGGGCTGACCACATAACTCCCAAAAGAGCAATCGGGATGTCTCCATTTCAACTTTTGTATGGAACCGATGCTCAAATTCCCATCACATTGGAGTTACCAACATTACGATTAGCTCAAGCAAGTTGATGATGAATGCTTCACCAATGCATTAGATAAAAGGATCATGTTCTAAAAAGCTTGAAGAATAAAGAAGTCAAGTGGAAAACAGGATCGAGGAACATCAATCCAAAGGTAAAGAGGTTGTTTGATAGGAAAACTAAAGAGAGGCAATTCCAAATCAATGACTTGGTTCTTCTCTAGGACAAGAGATGTGAACCAAAAGGAAAGCATGGGAAGTTTGATTCATTTGTGGCTAGGCCCTTTCAAAATCAGACATTTCTATGGAGATAACACCTATTACTTGGCGTATCTGATGGAACTCATTTTCCTTTGCCCTACAGTGGGAAATATCTCAAGCACTATCAAAATTGAAAATGGGTTGTTCCCCGTATGTACATAGGTAATTAGGATTTTGGTTTGTTTTTTTTCCCTGTTTTTGGTCTCCTCTCTTGTATCACCCCATTTTTTTGTGCCCCATCATTTTTGAGATCATGTTCATGAATATTTTGGTCTCAGGTCCATGTTGCATCCATGAAGTCCTTGTCCCCAATTAGAGCCAATTATTATCAGCTAATTTTGACTTCACAAAATTAATAAATAAAAAAATAAAAATGGAAATTTTGAAATTTTTCAAAAGTGTTACTTTGTGTGATTTATCTCTCTCATCATGATCATCTCATTTTTGTGATCATTTCGGTCTTCGTTTCATCCATTTCGGGTGAGAACTCCTCCCTTGAGTCTTAAACTGCATTAAAATTAATTAATTAATTAATTAATTAATTACTCTTTGTTTGATAAAATTAATTTTTAATAATTTTGGGGTTTTAATTAAATAAATATTAATTAAAATTCATTCGACAAGATTTATTTTAATTTTTAGGGGAAAAATAAGCTTCCACTTCCCATTTGGGGATGCCAAATTGGCTTCTCGACCCAGATTTCCCCTTTCCTGGAAAATTTATTTTAATTCCCACTTGTGGGATTTCTTCCCCTGATTGCCAAATTAATGAATTGGAAAATGGGAAAAAAAATCCCGATTTCCCACATGGGGAAATAAAATGGGGATTTTCCAGCCCACCTTGCCATTTCCATTGGCAAATGGTTGTTTATTTCCCCATTTCCCCTAGCAATTAATTCCCACTACGGGAAGGAAGAGGAAGTTATTTTAATGGGAATAAGAAAATGGTTTATAGGAAGCTTTAATCCTCATAAATTCCTCCATCAAACTCATTTGGAAAAAAATTTCAAGAAGCTTTCTAAAATTGCTTCTTACTTCTTCTAAGGAACATAGTAATATTTTATCACATCCCTCAAAAATCATCAGTAATTCATCAAGGCATTTTGAAAAAAAATCAGGAAAGAAAATTTCACAAAAAAGAAAACACAAAGTTAAAAAAGGAAATAGTTTGCATCAAAATTTTTCAAAGCATCATCCATAAGGAAGAAAAAATATCCATTTTCATGAAAAATCATGCAAAGAAATCGAACAAGAAAGAATTTCCAAAAGATCCAATCCAAACAAAAAACAAAAAATTAGAAAAAAAAAACAAAGAAAAATGAATCCAGCAAAGAAGCAAAGAGAAAAAAAATTTCCAAAAAAGTTTTAAAAATCTCCTGAAAAAAAGAAATTTCACATTATCAAAAATTTCCAAAAAACAGTAAAAATAAAAGCAGAAAAAAATAAAGAATTTCCACACAAAAAAACAAAATCTTCACGTCAATAAAAAAAAAGAACATCAGAGAAACAAAAAAAAAAAAATTAAAAAAAAATCAAAAAGCAAAAATCTTTCCACAAAAGAAAAAAAAGAAAAAAAGCACAAGGTTTTTTTCCAACATAAGAAGTATGCACATTAGCATGCAAAAAAGCAAATCCAAAAAAATCCACAAAAAAATTTCCAAAAAACCAGTCAACACAAAGGAAAAGAAAAGCAAAAACAAATTTTTTCATGCATTTAAAACCATTGAAAATAAAATAATCACAAAAAAAAATAGCAAAAAAAAAAATAAAAGTATTCAAAAGTCAAGAAAATGCAAAAAGTTAAAGAAAAAAAACATTTTCACATGCATTTAAAAAAAAAAAAATTCAAAAAGCAAAAAAAGAAAAAAATTCAAATCCAGAAAAACAAGTAAAAAATATCAATTTAAAGAAGAAAAAAGCAAAATCAAAAAAATTCATTTCAAAGCAAAAGGATTTATTAAAAAACATTTCTCAGCATGAAAACAAGATATTCAAAATTTCACAAAAGAAAATCAAATTCAAAGAAATTAAAAAAAAAAAATCAAAAAAATTGAAAAATTTTCATGCATAAAAATAAAAAAATTTTTAAGGAGAATTTTTTGCAAAAAATTAAAAAAATTAATATTAAAATAGGAGATTTTTTATTTAAAAAATAAATAATTAAATTATTGTCTTTGAAAATTTCGAGCTTAGTCTCGTTTGATGTATAAAAAAAAAAAAAAAAAAAGGATAGATTATTATTATTATTATTATTTTTTAATAATAATAATAATAATATTAAAATGAGTCATTTTTTTTTCTTGCATTGATGGGGTTTGAGAGACGAGACCCGACCCCTTTGCATTGTTTTTACGTCTGAGTCATTTTTCTATGAAATTCATAATGGCTGAAAAATCTAATAAATCTATAGGAAGATCGAGGAAGCCAAGTGGAGAAATCAAATAAGTCCATGCACTCAAGTATGAATTCCAAGGAATCATCCCTCCTAGTTCCATTAAGTCAGCATATGACAATATCACCGATACAAATCTGGGTCACATCAATGTGCAACAATTTTATGAATGGGTGAAAATTGAAGGCAAAACCATATTCTCGGATAGGCTTTACCATAGTGGTCTACCCCAAAGCAGCAACATTTCTATCGGTCAAGTAATGTCAGAGCTGGTTATCACTTGCATGTGGAGCATTATGATCCCGAGAGATGAGGAATTTTTAAAGATAATCATGAGCCTTTCCTCTTAATCACACCAGAGCACATTGAGGAATTTCTCAACATACCTGACTTTCCTGAGAATGCGGATATCACTCAAAGTTAGCACAAGAATTTTGGGATGAAGACCCCTCAGATGGAGCAAGATGGTTAATAACAACTAGTTAGTGACCAAGAGGCCTCGAATTGACCAGCTTCCTAAAAGATTGTACACATTGAGTTCGTGGAAGAAATCGGGGACATGATTACTCTCCTAAGTTGAGTTTTGGTTTACCCTCTGCTAGGATTTTCCACCCATGGATGTATCAGTTTATCTATATCATCCTTGCCAAGAAAGAGTTTGTGGATTGGGCCACCATCATCAGTGATACCCTTCACAAACAATTGATCGAAGTTAAGATGACTGGATGCTTCTACATGACATCATATTTGACTTATGCGTAGTGGCAAGAAGAAAGCTATTTTTGGGACTCGAAACAAGAGGAGTCATGGGTCCATCAAATAGTGTCTTCCATTATTATCCACAACTAAGTTTCAAAAATAGCTCTCACCATTTTAGAAGAGTCAATGATGCATTCACCTTCCACGTGATTTGAACTGAATCGGAATACAGAGGAAATATTTTCTAAAGAAGCCATGGATGTCATTTCCCAATGGGGAACATGGTTTATTCAATTTTCATCCTTTTCCTACATTCACACGTGGAGTTTTGGGTACTCCATGGAAGCTTCCTAAGTACGTTAGTGACAGATGGGCATTAATGGAGCTTGCGTGACAACTATTCCAAGTTCATTGTCTTCTTAGTGACAAGCATCGCATTCAGAATTCATTTCCCAATCCAAATCGGGGAATACCAATGTCCAAATCTTTTCAGTGCACAACTCATGGAAAAAGAGTTTTCCCTCATCACAATTCATCCATATGTGAAGAGATCCCAGTTTGATATCAATGGATATATGTAGAAGATTCTTGGAGCAAAGTATCAACATAACCCTACCATGGAAGATTTTTGGGCTGCTTGTTAGATGAACATGAAGTAAGAAGATGAGAGTTTTCTCACCTAACCTTGCTCAGATCAAGGCCTTTCACATCAAGAACCCTCCGATTCATTTTGTAAATGATGATGAAGATGTTATTGATCCCTCATATGATGTAGTTGCTTTTACCCCATTGCCTTGAATTGATTGGACCAAAAGAGATGAATTTTCTCTTGATAGCAAGAATCAACCGATTCTTGAAAGAAGCATATCTTGGTATGAAAGAGAACTTGCCAAGTTACAATCAATTCAAGATCATACTTTAGGATCACAAAAATTGCCAACTCGAGGAGGTCTTCATTCAACCAAAGCCCTTCTCAATCAACCTCCATACCATCCAATCATACACAACAAGCAAAGAAAGGAGTGGTTGCCAAAATCCACTTCACGAATAATGTGTCACGAGGAGAAAAATCTAAGGGTCCTAGCCCTAGTGAAGGAAGAGAGTGTGTATCGGGATTTTCTACTTCAAGTAGAGATTCTTCTACTCACATTGTTAATAGTTCTCAGAAGCTCATGAAAAATGATCCTCAGCCATGCCTTGCACAAGCGTCCACTCAGGTGTAGGTAGTCCAAATATCAAACACTTGGAACCTATAGTTCATGAAGAGATTTCCCAAAATCTCCCAAATGATCAGGAGGTGGATATTGAGGTTATTTCTCCTCAAATCGAGGTCATGGAAAGGATTCTTGTAGATCTCATGATGTCGAGAACAATGAGAATATTTCTTTGAGCTCTAGGATTTTTGTATGCAAGAAATAGTGAATGATACTCCTTTTGGGTTGATTTGAGTTAAGAAAAGGAAGAGGGTTGTCAAGGAAATTGACATTGATTTTGATGCCCTTTTCAAACTTTCAAATGATGTCATTCCCAAGAAGCCTAAGGTGCTTTCTCGAATAATGGTGGATAATGATGGAAACAAATTTGTAGATCTTGCCATCCCACAAGTTGATAAGGAGCGTGATGCCATGACATCTGCTGATTATGAAGTTTCCAGACTTGGACTTGGGAGGTCCACATTGGAAAGTGACATGGTGATGGCTCGAGATTCAATTGATATCGTGCTAAAGAGACTTGAGAAATATAAGTCTCAGAACTCTCAACTCAAGGCTGAAAAGAATCAATTGGTGGAATATGTTCAACATCTGATAAATCCCATATCATCCACTTTCCCAGTACCTGATGCAGTGGCTGCCCCTGATGAAGAAACTCTCAATTTATCAAAAGAAATAAACACATTGGGCCATGTCACTAAAACTTGGCTTTCAGAGATTCTCATTTTAGGCCAAGGGATGATCAAAACAATGGTTAAGCTCCATGAAGATGTCAGTGTATCTTGATCCAATTCTTTCTTTCAAGGAAACTTTTGTTTCTAATATATCAAATTTGGATGAGATATTGCCTAGTCTATAGGAGATGATGAGTATGGAATCCTCAGTTTTAGCCATTGAAGGAATTCTTGAATTTGAACATCGAGGGACACATTTTCTTTGGTGTCTGCATCTCAAATCAAGGAAGACACTTCTCGAGGATTCTATGATCCATTATGAGAGCATATGCAATGAAGCCTTCACTTCACTTGCCTTGATTCAAGAATTCATAGTTGAGATCCCTTGTAACCTCGTAAATGAGCATAATCAAAGGTGTTCATCGGAACATGTGGAAGAGAAATTTTCACAATTGTTTAAGGACATGTACACTCCCGCCAATAATTTCTCATCAATTTCAATGGAGTGGTGCATCAAATTAAAGAACTTATTTGAGAATGCTCAATCAAAGATTATTAATTTAAATGATATGCCAAGTAGGATTCTTGAATTGTAGGTATTTTGTGAGGCTATTCTTGACCAAATGAACCTCTAGAAGAAGAAAAGATGTTTGAAACTTTGGGAAGGTTTAGATCCTTTCAATTGGAAAAGTGGCAGATCCTAATTTCACCGATGGTTCAGGGAGATAGTTTTCTTGGTATCTAATGAAGTGGGAGAGTCCATTTCTCATACGTTTGAGATAGGTGGACCCCATTTCAATGGATAAGGCACTGGTTATTATTGTATATTTTAAAAAGTGGATTTTTAAGAAAAGGATGTTGTTATTTGTTTCTTTGGAAACTATGGATAACTTAAGTGATTTCTATTTTTAGTTGTTTTTAATAAAGTTGGTTGAAAAAGTCAAAGGTCACTTAAGTGCCTTATTTAATGATCATGTAAACCCTAACTACTTTGTAACCAACTTTTGGGTTATAAAAGGAAGTGAGGGGCTCATTTGTAAAGGGTGACTTTGAGAGAGGAGAAGAAAATACTTTTGTGTGCAAGCTTTGTTTCAAAGAAAGAAACTTTGTGTTCTTTTGAGAAGACATTTTGGAGTTAATGAAATATGAACTTTGTGTCTCATTCATTGTCTCTTATAACATTTGATGTTCTTATGTTCATTAGATGTTAGTGTTTAAATCTTGCATGCAAATATTGTCTTTGATCTTATTATCAACGATATTAATATGTTTTTCTAGTTCACAATGATCAAGCTCTGATTATCTACTTGCTCATGTGTGTTCCCTTTTATTCATTCTTGTTTAGCTAACTCAAACTCATTTTATTTGTGTTAGTTATTCATCATTCTTCTTCATGCAATATTAGGCTTTGATTTTACCTAACTCTTGCATGTTCTTCCATTCATTCCATTCCATTCCTTTCCTTCATTCCATTCCATCTCCCTCATTCACTTTTCTTTCCATTGATGTTCCAAAACACCCCCACATACAATTTTGAATGTGTATCAATTTAAGTGTGTAACCACGTGCACGAATAAGAAAATATGAAAATATAAGTTCACAATGAATATTGAAAATAATGACTGAGATACATATAGGATCACATTGTCACATAACGCTATATACATAGAATATATGAAGAATCATGAACTAGGATAACATGACATATATATATATATATATATATCAAGAAACATTTTCGATCTCACTTCTTAGAAGAATGCCTCCATGCCATGGATAAAGTGGAGGGAGATCTACTATTGAGATTTCATCCATGTGGTCCTAGGCATATCTAAAAGAGCATGAACCAGCCTACACATTCATAAGGACATCAAGTTTTTAACACCCAAATTTGATAAAATATATTCAAAAATTATAAACTTAGAATTTAGTTAATGCATGAATGAAATCTTAGTGCATGGGATCCATGATCCCTATCAATTATCGTCACCATGTTAAGGTCAATGGTAGACTCACGAGGGGTAAGATACATATAAATAAATAGTTCAAATTAAATATTTCATGTACAAAATTTGATATTGTAAATTTAAGTAATAATAAGGAACATGCGGTCACATAAATTTAACAAATTCATAGAAAAATATAAGAATCATGGAACTAGAGATGCTTGGCAACATCTATTCAACAAACCTCCATAGTCTATATATATGGAGGATATATATAGATATATATAATATATTTCACAAAACATGTTGGATCTATATTAATCTACATGAAGATCACCACATAATAGTAAAGCATAATGTCACATAATAGACCAATGTATTAGTTGTTAATGGAACCACGATCTTAATATCTTCTTCCCAAGTTTATTTGGTTGAGAGTTTTTTACGATGAGAGTAAAATTTGTCTAGAAAAAGTGTCAGGAAGTGAATGTGTTGATTCAAGACTAGTGCAATGCATAGATTTAATGCCAAATATTACATATTATATGAAGAAGAGTGTAAGATGGAAAGGGTTGCAGGAAGTTGATGGACAAATATAGGGTCATCCGTGGACATCATATTGTAAATAACAACATAATATCAACTTGTAGGGATTATTAGCAATACATACACTAAAAATTAGACAAAATTATATTGATATGAATCATAGCATCTGGAATCTAGTTTCTAAAATACTAATTTTTGTCGAAATGGACAAGATTAGCTATATTAAACACTCAAAATTCAATGACTTGTATTTTTTTTTTAAAAACGCATATAAGATTATAGTCTGTTTGCCCACAATTTGGATGACCAAAATTGATATATATTTTTTTCCTTTGGTGAGAAGTTATATGCCACTATCTATCTTGGGATGGATTTTATTTTTATTTTTTGAGTAATATTTTATTTTTATGATTTTTTCCGTGAAAGTGGTATGAAAACATAATGAAAAGCAGAGCACTTTCCGTTTGCCCTCCATAACTTCATCAAAAATATTGAAATCAAATAATAATTTTTTTTTTTAACATGTATATAATTTCACCACGGTTGGGATGGTATAAGTTTTATCACATTCGATAAGTGAAACAAATTTTACAGTCTTAAACGTAGACATAAACATTCACGGGAAAAAGTGTCTTAAAGACCTACTATTAGTAAAAAATATATAAACCAAATGATATTTATCCTCTTCTATTCACTTTAAAATCAGTATTTTACAAAGCTAATAGTCTCCCTACAATGGTACCATTTTGATGACATAGTTTTTAATTTTGGCATGGTTCAAGTCTGCGGAAGACTAAATTTGATGTTTTGTTGTTTTTAATGTAAAATTCAGATTTGATGTCCACTTAATTTCCCCCAACTTGGTGAAGAATTAAATACCTTCCCAATTAATATAACCTAGTATTTTGAAACCACCGAGGATTGCAAAACCTTTATACAAATTGATCTTTGAAAAGTGAAAATTTCACAAATTTGATTGGGTTGTCTAGTAAAATGCGGAGAAATTTTACATACCAACAATGTCTAAGATTGACAATGCAATAGATAAGGTTAGAAGGCATAAATAATGTTTGAGCTCGAGGGAGGTCCACTAACTTTGCTTACGAGCTTTATCATTGATCTTATCTTGAACCCCAATCTATGAATTTTGTCTCATTACTGATGGTGGAAATGACCTAGATATTTAAGGCTCAAAACACCATATCACCTTATATCCTTTTACTTAAATTACAAATGTGATGACATTAAAAATAACATCATTAAAATCATACTTTTGGAGTCTCTCATAGACTTAGGATCTACCCTATTTGTAAAATTGGAGCCATGACAAATTAATTTCCTTTAGAGACTATTCTTGATGATTTTCTGGTAAGTTAACACACCATTAATGCTCAATTCATTATAAACCTCACAAACATGGATTTTGAAGTAAGTATCAATAGAGTCTTTCCTTATTTGTGTGAATGGATTACGTGAATCCTTTCTCACTTCAAAGAATTTGGCTAATAATTATTTATGCATGAAAGTATAATTCTACACATTTAGTGTGAGATATGGAATTCAATCATCTTATTGAGACTATTTTTGGCCAAGTATTTGAAAATTTTGAATGTGTCTAGTATAGTCAACTTTTTTTGAAAGATATCAATAACAAAATGTCTATTTTATAATTATTTAATATACAAGAAGTTAGTTTACAATGTGGAACATGGCTCAAAGCCATGGTACTAAAACATCATTTTATTTCAATAATGGAAAGGATTGAACTTGTATCACTAAGAAGTTGGGTACTTGAAATATATTATTTAGGAAGCTAAATTTTTTTTGGGGGATTATCTATAAGTAGGCAAGTAGTATAGTTGAGTTCATGCATATTTTGAATGAACCACTTTTTTGATATTTGGAGGACTTTTACAGTACGAGTTAGTGTATTAATAGGCTTCAAAAATGACTTGTCTATAGGAGGGATAGATGTGAAGTGAATCTACTCCAGTTATCCCATTCGAACAACTCATTAGGATCATATTTTATGTCTCTATGACCCATTAGAGATAAATTTTTGTTATTTGTTATAATGTCATTCTATAGAAGTATTGGTAATAAACATTAATCTTGTTGACACAATATTCTGAATAATCCTCCATTTTAGGTTAATAATACCACTTATTGTCATATGACCTCTGAAAGACTAGCAATCTAGGTTTAATGATCCTAGGAAGCTTAGATGTTACTCGAGTCTCCAAAATTACTGCAAGAGTAGATACACAATTGAACTTCCACAATTAAAAATATAGTGTAAAGAGAAACTAACTTGCGTAAAAGTCACGTGAGGTGTGCCAGTAGCCTCAGTGCCCAGAGCAGATGATGACCCGCTAGGCTCCTACATATAAAAGACAAACATATTAATATGTACATGTACACATGAAACATTATACACGAACATTAAAAATGTGTATTTAATAATAAAAGTGCAATCAAATGAAATTTGAAATGTAAGTAACTTGAAACTTACATCTATAACACACCCAATTACGTATAGGCTAACATGTCGATGTTGGATGTGTCCTTCACCGGTTCTTGCTGTTTAAAATTAAAAAAGTATTAGTTTTTACATGTATGTACATGACATAATCAAATACATATATATTAAAATCTCAAATGAATTAAAATATTGTATATGTATATTAAATTTTTATTTGAAATTTACTGTGAAAGACCAAGATCATTTGCATTAGTTCCAAAGAAATCTACCATCATCTCATCTTGAGAAAATAAATTATGTGAACCAAAGCAAATGATGTCTCGCCCACAATGCATATGGCACCACATGATCCATAGTGGTGTGGTGCACTAGAATTGATACCTCCACCAACATCACCAAATGAAATCTGGTTAATATGATGGGTCAAAGTGTCGGTGAGCTCCCTTAATGCATGTAGTGTGTCAATGTCCACAACGTCCTTCACCTTTGTAGGAGGGATAACTAAATGCGGTGGGAGTTTTTGGGCATGGGGATCCTTGGTTGACCACGCGTGTACGGGTATACTGCATGTGCGAGCCACCTCCTCACCCATAAAATTCAAAATAATTTGGGACCTTAATAAGCAAAACTCGCAATATAATTTCTTCAAAAATAAAGAGGAACCTCATTGTTTTTGCATGGTGGATAATAAAAAACAATCCACCATCGGTCCCAAAAAATTGTTCTTAATTTGGTCATCGTGGCACCAATAGATTAGGAACCATTTGTAAGTAGTTGCGGGGGCATTGGTTCTTGGTTCAATAAATAATGTACAAATGTAGTATTTTGCATTTTTTGTCTTTTACGGCCGCATGGGATAATTTATTTGCACATCACCACCTACAATCACCTCTAAAGGTATTCCACCTATCTATTTGGTTGGTTGTGGAGTTGAATTCACCAATCAATGTTTGCAATGTGTTGTCTAAAGTCATGTGGGACGGATTTGTGGCATTATTTTGTCTTATTGTCTTAATAAGGTTATCAATGGGAATTTTATTTTGTCATATTATTCCAACGATATCAGCTTATGTTCTTGTTAGTTCTGTGGGGATAGAAGGAGCCACACGAGGTGGATCTACGTTTGGAGGAAGATTTTGAGGAATGTTTGGAGGGTTTTGAGGAATATTTGGATGGTTTGTAGGATTACGAGCTTGCTGAACAACTGACAAAACAAAAAAATTGTATACATAAACAAAAAATTGAAAAACCCATGAAAATTTAAAAAAAAACCTAAAATGCAAGAAATTTGATCAAAATCGAGGGCTTACCTCTTCGTCTTGGTGGAATCGTTGAAAATTTCATGATCCAAGTCGAAGATAAATTTGCAGGGGGTTTTTAAATCTCGAGTGCCAACAATCGAGGAGAAATCGCGGTTCACAGGGAAAAATGGGGAAAATGACGGTCGCGGGTCTATTTTTTTATCTCAGAGGACTGCGATCATGGTACATGAATTTTGGATTTTTATGTCGACTTATTTGTCCACCAACTTGCCGCACTTACCCATGAAAATGATAATTAGACTCTATGACAACTTGTAATCTTTTCACAAAATAACACATTGATTACTTTATTGACTTTCACACTACCATGGCAACAAGACTTAATAATAACCAAATTTTACGACACTTATATAAAAATCTTTTCTTGACAATAATATCGAGGACATACAATATTTTATTTGATAATTTTTTCTAACATAATTTTAAAATGATGGCTAAGGACTGAAAATATGACTGGAATATTTAACACACAAAACAATTTACATAATGACACGTAGTTGTAATGAAAATTTATAAACCTAAAAATATATATGATAAAGACACCAAAAGTGACTCACATGTTAACCAAAAAATGTCTCAAATAGATGGTCGATCCGCCTTTTGTGGTGGAAGAGTATGAATTGGCACCAATTCTATGCAGGGGTGATTAAAACCAGTGGACTCACGGTAGTGAAAGCATGCGTGAGTGGATATGAAGTATCAACTACGTTGATTCAAGATAGAAGTTGAAGGTTGAACTTGTCAAAGATGTTACACTCGAAATCAGATCTTCGATTGCGAGTTCCCATCAAGAAACAAAATTACCTCCTTCAAGATGAATAACTATTGGATATGGTGGAGGATATAGATTGAAATTCAACACCTGCAAATTATTAGGTTGTGCAGTACGTGGCTAGATCGATGTTGATGCCAGATACAAATATGTTTATGTTCTAAATACGCAAATATGTATAGATCGATGTATACGGATCTGTTAGGCCAACTCCACAGTCAGATGACCCACATTTACGTTCTTATGTAGCCTACGAATGCCAAAATTTTATGAGCTTATGAATGCAACTAAGATTTTATTGAACTCGTAATAGGAAATACACGAGCTCCATAGAATTCATTTAGAGGAAGATTATACAAAATCAACCTTAGTCCCAACATAAGCTGATATTAAAGTGGACAACTTTCTTTCAACTCCACACCTCAGAACAAATCTGCTATCATTGACTCATTTTAATTGTCAAGGCTCACTAAATTGTGTTTGGCACAAAAATAGAACTATTTATACATACATGGAATCACTGCTCATGAATTCATAGCTGGTAGAGAACCAACACGTTCACAATAGATCTGATAAGAGCCAAAGAATTGAATAACCGATAGAAAGATGCTTGGAAAGTGACGGTTTCCAATGCTCCAACATTGTCTCATTCGATAAATAGGAACCTACAATCCTTGTGGATTTGTGCAGACCTAGAAGAAAAATGTTGCCGCACACAAGACTAAAGAAAAATCTAATGATAATCAATCATTAGTCAACATATTTCAATTGAAACTTGAATAAAAAAGGGCATTAGAAAAATTTAATAAACACCAAACCGTCGTCAAACAGAGAGACAACAGATTAACTCAAGGGCAGTTGGCGTCTCTAATAAAAATTAATATTAATAACATATTCTCATACCCGGGCATCCAAGAAGATTAATTGAAATGCCCCTATTAACTATTCAAGAAAACATAGTCGCTCACGATACCAAATCATAGGTACGAAGAATTTTCAGACAATAATCTGTATTCAATGTATATAATTCAACATTACAAACTTACATATATATAGGAAATGTCTTTCCTATATTTTAGGAAGTAGCACTAACTACTCTCCCATGAATATCTCACCCGAACACCATATACATGAGTGGTTAAACTCACATAACAAATAATTGTTATAATCAAACATATAACTAATAATATGAGTTGTAAACCAACTCATATTATATTACAAATAATAATCATGATTAATAATGTTAAACACTATTAATCCTAACAATATCAGTGAGTCATACAATGCATTTTTGATAAACTCTTGGCTGCTAACATGATCACTCTTCCACCCATCCACCCTATTGATACATCTATTTCAAAACCTTCTTGGTACATAGAAAAGGACTATTGCAAATACCATAGGGTCAAACATCATGACATTAAAAGTTGTCTCTCATTCCTATATTTACTCCTAGATCTGATCGAAAAAGGTGATTTACATTTAGACAATCCTAATGCACCTCAAAATTAGAACCTTGATGTCTTTAAATAACCATTTCCAAACCATTCTCCATCGACTATTCAACCACAAACCAATCATATTTAATCCCATCATACCATAAACATAGTTAATGAGAAATCACTTGTGACATCTCGCAACCCCTATCGTTGAATCTACATCCAAAGCGTAAACTAGAAGTTCTAATATAAAAACACCCCACATCAAATCACAAGCACCATTAGGCCCTATCATTAAAAAAACTCGCTTCATTCACATCCTCTTCATCCTCATGAAGCTTATCTATAAGTTCTTCACAATCTTTACGAAATAAGTATATCACAAAAATTTGGAAAATCTCGTATGTTGATCATATAGCCCAACATTATGTAGGTAGATTTCAGAAGTCCGTCACATGCATTCCTCCATTTAAAAAAGTCACAATCATATCCTGTGATCATCCTACTTCCTCAATTCAAGAATCAAAACCCCTCCTATCATGGGGCCATACCCCTCATCCAAGTTACCTATCACTTCATATAATCAAAAACCATCCCTCAACGCATGAGTGAATAAACCACACCAAAAATAGTGTCCGCCACATCTATCAAGTCGAAAGAAATGTCACTTTCTTCAACATTTGTGTCAAAAATATAATATACAACAACCTTCAAAAATCTTCTCCAATATTCATTCATAATGCTACCTTCCCTTAATCCATCTAATTACCAAGGATGGAATCACTCCTGGTATAACTTTGAATAATTATGTGACTATAATCGTACACCAAGCAACTCTGCAGATGATTGTAAATCTCTCCAGGATTCCATAAAAACCCGTATGGATAAGGATCTCCTTCCTTGGACTTACAAAAATAAAAAAACATCTCCTAAGACACCTACACCCACTATATCTACCTCATCATCTACATCTACTAAGGATTCTTCTAACAAGACCCCTCCTCTTTAAATCAATGTGGTACATATTACAACTCAAGCACGTACCCATGAACCTAATTCTTCATAACAAAACAAGTCCAAGGTTTCCATTCCTATCACTCCTAATTCATCTTATCAAACACCACCTCCCAAAACCAAGGTTTCCATCCTTTCCACTCCTCCTACATAATCCACCACATTAATACAATTTTTTTCATGAAACAACTTCCCCAAGCTCCGAGTCAAGATGTCTCTTTATGAAATGGTTCAAACATCTCCTTCACATAAACAAGAAATGATCGATATCAGTTCCTATGTTTGAAATATCCTCATTACAACCAGAAGACCAAGATCTTCCCCTCTTCATCGCTGCCCAAATAAACGATGTCCTCGTAACAAGATTCATGATCGATAATGGAGATAGTATTAATATCATATAATCATTTTCCTTCAACCAACTTCAACTACCGAATACCATTTTCACCCAAACACCAGCTGTACTTTGATCCTTTAATGATACAATTGCTCCCACATTAGGTACAATCATTCTAATTCTTCTTAATTAGGTGTCAAAACTCTCCCAGAGCTCTTTTATATTGTAGAAGGAGAGTTCCAATATAACATATTGTTAGGTTGACCATGGATACATGATATGCATTGTATCCCATTAACACTCCATCGATGCCTTAATTAGAAACATGAGGGTAAAATCTTTATAGTTCTTATTGACCCTAACCTTTTTATATTTTTTAACGTGAAGTATTGTCTGAATGATGTACTTGTTCCTAAATCAAACCTCAGGGTCCTTTAATGAAGCATCTACTAGCACATCCATCCCATAATCCAAATTACTAGATGACTCTTCCTTTGACAACATTATCAAACACCTATCATTGGGAGAGTATTGGCTCCTTAAGTTTAATTCTCTCCCGTGGAAAATACATATGGAAGACCAAATAAACAACCCATGTACAAACCTAATGTAGGAGATATCATCTCTTATGGTCCCCCACATCAAAAAATTAATCTTATCTATGGAGGGATTGACCGCCCTTCTTCATAGCCTACCTATCAATGTCATGCCATGTCATTCATTTCAGAATTTGAATTCCTATATAACCAAGTCTTCACATAAATGTACCGCCGCTATGCTCGGAAAGGATTCAAATACGGTTGTTATGAATAGGGTATCCACGATCTAATCATTCAACATTCCCTCAAACCACATGAAAAATATGGACTAGGATATGAAAGACCAGCTTCTAAATCATCCAAACATGCCGCATCCCAAGCCATTATAGAAGTGGAACCACCTTCCTCATCAACGAAAGGTGATCCTATGGACACCAAAGATACCATTTCCGTTTCCCCTAACTTTTTTATTCAATCCTATTACCTTAGGTATATTGACTTATCAAACTAATTACGCTACTAAAACTCTTCCTCTTATCTGGCCTGAAATGATAGAAGAGGACTCACCCACCATCAACATTCTTCAATTTCAAGATGATCAAGATATCCTCTCTCACATGATGGTGGAGGACCATTTCCTTAAGAAATCCTTACCACTTGACACATCAATGCTCCTCAACAAATCCACTATTGATGTTAACATAGGGACTTCAAAAGAACCTTACATAGTTAAATTTGGTCAATACTTAAATCCAGAGGAGTTAAATTACTTCACCACCTTCCTATCTAAATATAGTCAATCCTTTTCCTATTTATATAGTGATATGCTAGGTATTGATCCCAACATCATGGTACACAATATTGTGACCTATCCTAATTAAAAACCAGTCAAACTAAATATACATAGAATGTACTGTAGACACATGTAGTTTGATCAATGCACTATTACTCCTAATATTGCACTAACTATTCTTCCCCTTGCAAACTGACAATACACTGCCAGTTCGACCTACCTAACTCCCTTCTTACGACACCTTTTTGGTCATTTTTCCTCTTATAAACCATCTAAATAGGCTATTATAGCCTCGTTCTGACTACATTAGCTTCTTATTCCCTTCTAGTCTACCTCTACCATCTTCCTAGACTATCAATCCATTTCATTGGATTGATTAAACCCTCTCAAAACCCTAATTACCCTCTAAACATGGTTAATTAAACTTAACTATGGTTTATCTCTTCTAAACATAGTCAAATCACACTTTGACTTGCTAAAAGTGCTTTTTGGACTTTAGCATTTGTCCCACATGCACCCAAATCTCCCATTTTCCCAAATAGAAAACTATAAATAGGGCTATACCCCCTCCCTCATTTCCTAAGAATTCTCTCTTCTTCCTAGCATAGATTATAGTATTTTGTTTAGGCTTTATATTGTATTTCATTTTCTTCTATTGAGCTAGTAGCATTTGCTTTTGTATTTTATAGCACAATATGGAGTAAAAGGGAAGATTCATTGGCCTTGAATCCATTAATGGGGAGATCTCTTTCTCTTAAACACATAACTAAATGCTTGGATCCTCTTAGGTTCATTATTTCAAGATTTCAAAGAATAGAGGTTAGTTTCATTTGCTTAGTTTTCTTGTTTACTTCAAATTAATGTATGCAAAGAAGAAACCCTTGCTCATTTCTTATCACATGGTCCATTTATCAAATTGTTAAAATCCTTTGGGGTTTCTTTAGAGATTCTTACCCCAAATCCATGGCTTTTGCAACTTTTCATTGAACACATTCGCACGCCCGATGGGACACTTATGTCCATCCTCCATTAATGGAGGTCTTTTGAGTTCTTCAAAGTTCATTTTCAAGTTTTGGGTCAAATCACTTGTTATTTCCTCATTTTTGTTTCTAACACTAGATAAATGACCTTCATTTGCAGGAATTTTGTGGGTTTGATATAGAAATAGGACACTTTGACTAACAACAAACCTATTTGCTTTTGAAATTTTGAAAATCCGTGAGTTTTGCAGGTTTTTCACGGGGGTGCGTGTAGGTATTAACAAGGGCGGGTACACATTGAAACCCCGGTGTCCACATCAGGATAGGAGCATACATGTCTGGCACCCCTCATCATTTAGAATTTTTGTCTCTACATGGATGCACATGCATCTCCATCAGTTGGGCCGCGTATCCGTCTCTCTGGCCACGTATGCGTAAATAGCTTGACTGTGTAAAATTTGTAGTTATCTATTTTATGCTTGGCCACGTACACGTTAATCTACAAGCGTACACGTTAATATGCAAGAATCCATGTTTGGTTGCAAGCATATGTGTTTTTAATATACTGGGTTTCATTAATTTTTGCCTACGGGTGTATCCGTTGAGTTGAGCGTGTACCGTCAATTTGGGAGCGGTGTTGGTTTGGAAGCAGGGTGTCGTGTAAAGATTGAAATTTTTTCTATAAACTACAATAACCTTTTTTTTATCTTTGTTGTAGGTTTCTAAGACTAACAAGTTAAAAATAGAGTTTTTCTTTGGTCTTTTGGTTCACATAGTTTAAAAGTGTTTTCGAGTTTTTGGCTTAAAAACTAAATTTTGGAAAAGTGCGTACACTCTCTCCTTGCTCCTTAAAAATCAATCTTGGAGATCGAAACACTTATAAAAAGACTTGTATCGAATGCTCAAAAACACTTATTTTATAAAGGATAAAGTAAAATTTCATGTGATTTCAATAGGACTTTTCACATTGCGTATATGCTCTACCTTCACACCTTTTTGGCGATCTTAGGAATCAAAAGCAATGTGTAAAGTTCTCTTTCTTGACATCAATCCACAAAATGGAAAACTACTAAAAACATTGTTGTATACAAGACCCAACGCTTTTAGAAGAAAAATTCAAAACTCCTAATACACGTGTTCTTGTAGGTTGCCAAATGGTGTTCTACTTAAAACCACATTAAGTTAAGCAAGATAAAAAACACACCATATTCAGAACATTATATTACATGTTTCGGAAAAGGAACGCCCCTTTCCGCTCAACTGGAACATAACCCCTTTGGCATTATGCCTTAAGCTATAACAATGGGGGTGGTTCCAGGAACCCTAAAGTAATCCACCACTGAGTAACCTCGTGGATGAAATAGGAAGCGCTCCGCTTACCCACTTGACTAGTACACCTTGTGAGATAGAGTTACCAATTTTCCGTATGGTGACCCCAGGGAGAGCACATGTGGACGCACTAATTTCCCTTTGTTCTTGAAGGGGGTAAAGTAAATCCGAGATACTCCTAAGATAGGTAAGGGACTATTTGGGTAAATCATGCTCCTAGTTGAGAGAACTTATTAAGGAGGCCATTTTATCTTGGAGCCCACTTTACTAGTCCATTATTGCATCAAGCCATCATGAAGTGACAACTCATCTGGAGTCTAAACCTTGTTTGTCGAACAAGGAAAAGAACCCTTGTGAGTTTTATCTAAGTGTCTTTCATCACGAGACTAAACTACATCCCACTTTCACTTAGTTTTGTTCTTATCTTCGGACAAGGTGAAAATTTTCCCAAGTGGCACTTGGTTTGTCTTCATCTTTTTTTATTTATATCCTTGCATTCTCACCGCCCAATTTTAGGGGTGAGAAAGGTGCATGCCTCACGTGTTTTTATCAGAGATAGTGCTTGCCACTTTTTGTTTGTTTACGCCCATCCATGTTTGTGGCTGGGTTATTAAATGTCTAAAGTGCATAGGTACACTTTTCGTATCTTTGATAAAGGTCCTTCCATCTTGATTTCAAGATCATCTTCACATTGTGTGAGTCTGGTTCATCTTTCATCTCTTCTTGAGTTGATAGTTTTGTTCGCATCCTAGACGCACAATCTTGGTACTTACATCGTATTCTCATTTTTGAGAAAATGGTATAAGTCCCTTTATTACGTGGTTACGCTACTCACATGATTAAAAACTCCTTGTTATACTTATCACTTGGCTTAAGTTTGACGTCATCTAAGTCTTCTTGAAAAGTGTCGATAACACCTTATATATATATATATATATATATAAATATATATATATATATATATATATATATATATTGTGATAAGGTTATCATGGTACTAACACCTTGCTTGCTCTCGGTTAATGTATCATGGTGACATTATTACGCTATATCTAGTCGCAACTTCCATTTTTCAAAAGGTTTGGCTTTCATCGGCATTCAAACTAGTCTTAAATATACCTTGTCGAGGGACTGCGTTAATGTCACGTTAGTACTTAGGCCTTGTTAGAATTCTAACTTGACCTACATATTGGTACGGTATTGTCACTATCTATTTTTAGGGCTTAGGCTTGGTAACAAAAATTGAGTGATCATTACATTTAGGTGTGCATATGAGTGTTCCTTGATAAAAATGACTACATAACACTGCATCTAGGGTACATTGTAGTATAGTTCAAACATCACCTTGAGCAGCTTGTAGAAACCATACATTTAGGGGTCATGCTAGCTGCACACAAATGTCTACTAGTAATGCCTAAAATCATAAAAATGGCAGCCAAATCAAATGAGCATGACATAGGAGAAAACCCTTTCGAAACCTTCCCATTTAGTGGCAACAATTTAGCCCTCTCTTTTCTCAAGTCAAAGATACGGAGCTATTAATTGATCATAGTGGAGAAGAGTCAGACTCTTTTAGAGAACAATAGAGGTTAGACCTAAATAGATTTGATGAACTCCTATATTATAATAAAGATCAAGTACTCGCAAGAGTCTTAGCATTAGGAGATAAAATTCTGCAAGAGCGCGAAGAAGAAATAAAGGTCATTAAAACTAACCTAGGAGAATGAAGATTCATCTTAGACATAGATAACCCTTTTGATGTGGGATACACTTCCACTTCTGGGCAACATAAGGCCGCTGTCGAAGGTGAACCATCACGAAAACCTCACTATAAAGCTTCACGTAAAGTGAAAATTGAGTGTAAAGCTTCCCCTCCTCCGAAATTTGATGAAGAAGAGGACCCCCTGGTTGAGGAGGAGATCCTCCAAAAATAGATCTTGAAGTTGAGCCAGAAACTATCAAACCTAGGCTCTTCAAGAAGAAATGCATACAAAGACAAAAACAAAAATAAAATTCGCAAATTTCAATCGACCGCATACAGACTATATGTTTAAGGTGACTCGGGTATAAAGACCAATATCACCTACTAAGGAGCAAATCATTCAGGAAGAATTAAAATCTATGAAAGATACACTTACTACATTATAACACGGAAATGTAGGTCAAAATAAGAAATATTTGTATGAAGAGCTATACCCTTACCTCTTTGATAAGGACATGTTACAACAACCTTTCCCAAAACACTTTACCGTTCCTAAGTTTGATAAGTATAAGTGCAAAAGTGATCCTTGTGATCATATAAAATACTTTTACATGGCTTTCCAAGAGGTCGCATATAGCAATAATTTCTTAATACAAATTTTTCCTCATGGCCTAGGAGCCGCAGGATTGGAATGGTTCTATAGTATACCCAAGGGCTCCATTACAACATGGCCCACATTAGCAGAGAAATTTGTAAGGCATTACTCCTATAATATGGAAAGCGACATCACAATAAAGCGATTTATGCAATACAAAATAGAAGCCTAATGAGATGTTTTCATGATTTTTACAATGATGGCGTGGGTTAGCCAACCGTTTTCCTTGTGCATTAACAAAAAAAGTTAGTGAGCATATTTGTTCCTAACTTGAACCCTGAAATAGCCTTTCACTTAAAAAAGCATTGTGGCTCTAACTTCAAAGAAGTCATAGAGAAAGGTGGTCAAATTGAGAAAGCCCTTATTGCAAAAGGAATGCTTCAGTCTATAGTTAAAAACAAACATGAAGCCAAATCCATAGACAAATCTGAATTCTTCAATAAGAATAAGCATGTTGTTGGTGATGGCATTACTGAGACTCCAAGAGATGCCAAGCGATCTGAGCATGACCCACTTTTAAAGCTTTCATAAGGACCTCATCCCAAAGCACCTACAAAATGTACATTTACATCCTTAATAGATTCCTTATCTACCATCCTCAAACAATTGGATGCAAAAATGGTGGCATATCTAACTACAACAATTACCATACCCAAAGGATGCTCCAATACTAGTATGGTTCAAAGATCATGAATATTGCGACTTCCACCATGTTAAAGGACACAAGATGGATAGGTGTTTGAGACTACGCCATTATATACAAGACCTCATCGAGGAAGGAAATATCGTTGTGGATTCTCCCCCTGAGTCCGGTAAAATTTCAAATGAAAAAATGGGTATTTACAAGGAACCTTTTCCTAACCATGCAGATAAAAAGAAAAGGAAACCAAATCAAGGGCAAACCTCCAACGACTATAGGATTGCTACCTATGTTTACCCTACAAATGATAGTCCTTATGATTCCCTCATTGGATGTATTGGCTCATCTAATGAATAGATCAATACCATCCAGATTTTAGAAAAGAGTTGTGCAGTAGGGACAAGACATGCCCGCTTAGTCATACCAAATCTTGTGCATATCCCTTAGGAAGGTCAATATAATTTAATAGAGCAGTTAGAGAAAACACCTGCTAGGATATCTATTCTCGATCTCCTCAAGATATCTAATGCCCATAAGAACATATTGTACAAGACTTTGCAAAATTTAGGGGTTTCCACAGATGTAGACCCCACGAACCTTCAAGCCATGATTGCGTGCCTAGACTCCAATGATCATATTACTTTTGATCATACTGCAATCCCACATAACAACCCAAAACATAAATTACCTTTATATCTCGAAGTAGTTGTTACCCATCGCAAAATAAAGAGAGTACTTGTGGACGGGGGATCTGGTCTAAATATTTGCACTTTGAAGTTGGTTAAGCGGCTCGATCATTCGAAACAAAGTGGGAGCTAAGACTATCACAATCATGACTATAGTGGTTTCCATGGAGGTAGGTCCAATCTGTCATGACACAACATTCCATGTCCTTAACTTGGACCTTTCATACAACATGCTCTTGGGGTGCCCAGTGGATCCATGCCATGCAAGCTATTCCATCAAATTTTCATTAGTGCATCAAGTTATGTCATGAAGGTCGGTGGTTACCATTTTGGGTGACCCAGAACCATTCACACATTGTAGGGCATTGCATAGTTTTTCTCGTGTAGCTTATGAGTGTCCTTCTACAGATGTAGTTATCCCCTATAGACAGAAGCTATGAAAAATGGATAGATTTAGAGTCCCTCACGCCTTACAATCAATAATTTCCTTCATTGGTCAACCCATTCTCTTCATGGGAGGAAACATCAACAAAGTATGGCCCAAGTAAGCCATTCACTCTTGAACAGGCTCTATTGATATCATACTTATCAAGTATCCCCAGGATAAGGGGTAAGCCTTATTTTCAATTCAAGAGCACTCGCGAGCAATGTCCTAAACCGTTGAAATTTTTTTTCCATAATGGTCTCCTATCTGAGGAGAAAATGTTAGAAGATCCTACCAGCAAAGTGCCAGAAGGCACCATGGCTTCATGCAATCAAGCACCCCAGTACATGAAAGGTCACCGCATGATGTTTGTCATGGGATATAATGGGTTTGGATGTGGCATTAATGCACAAGGTTGGCTATAGCCTATTACCATTCCTCATTTTAAGTCTGATAAACATGGCCTTAGGATAAAGCCTCATAACGCTATACCTTTTGAGAATGACGCCACCTCTTCTGAACGTGAGGACGTTTCATCTCATTCTAATAGTGACGCAGATTCCCAATGTAGCCTCTACTAGGATCTTACCTCCACAAACATATTCCCAAATTCATGGTCCTCACCTTATATGAATCCATCCCCTTAGAAAAATATCAAGTATCCCTTGTATATCCTAAACTCATAGATTGGGATCAACAACTTCACGTGCCCCTGGATTTCTTTGAAAATGATGAGGCATTTGCAAAGTTCACGGGACTCAGGGATTTTATTTTGGCTAGAGACCACAAGAAAGGATTTAAGATTCAACTAGACACCTATGCCTACTTCGGGAAGAAGAAGAGATGTGGGACAGTTGAATAAAAAAATCTGTAAATAAAGGTACACCCACTTCGAGAAATTGGGAAAAAATGCTAAACGGAAATCTCACGGTGACAAACTCTTTGATAAACTCGTAGAAAAAAAAAAATGAAGAGTCTAAAGATGAAGTGCTTTATCCATTTAAAGATGATCATAAACTACCGCAGAGGTCAATCTTACTCTTCCCCCGATCCTACAAGAATGGAAGATGATTCTAAAATTTTTGTTGAGGAAATAATGAACGACTTTGGATCGGAGGAGCAGCCTAGAATAATAAAGTTGGGAGCTTCACTCTCAGCTCAGGAACAAAATATCTTTGTAGAGCTCTTAAAATAATATGTGGACATATTCGCATGGACATATGCAGATATGCCTGGTTTGGAACTAGAGCTAGTTGTACACAACCTCATTGTGCACCCAGATGCCAAACCAATCAAGAAAAAGTTGAGAAAGATGCATCATAAGGTGGCACTCTTAGTCAAATAAGAATTAAAAAGTTTTTGGCTGCTGATTTTATCAAACCATTGACTATTTAGAATGCATCTCTAACATAGTCTCCGTATAGAAAAATCCTGTTGGAATAAGAATCTAGCTGATTTTGGTGACATTAACAAGGCATGTCCTAAAGATGATTTTCCCTACCTAACATTGACATGATAGTTGATTCCACATCTAGTTATGAAATGTTGTCCTTAATGGATGGCTTTTCAGGTTATAACCAGATATGAATTGCAAAAGAAGATCAACATAAAACAACATTCATCACCCCTTGGGGAACATTTTGCTACAAAGTCATGCCCTTCGGGCTCAAGAACGTTGGGGCTACTTATCAGCGGGCCATGATAGTTATATTCCATGATATGATAAGTGACATCATGGAAGACTATGTTGATGATATTCTAGTGAAATCCAAGAGTAGAAAAGAACACCCTAGAGTATTGAGGCATATTTTTCAGTGTCTACAAGACTATAAGGTTTTCTTGAACCCTAAGAAATGTGTCTTCGGTGTTTTATCAGGAAATATCCTAGGGATCAATGTTTCACAAAGAGGGATTGAAGTGGACCTGCAAAGGTTACGGATATCATAGAAATGCCACCACCTACCACTCTCAAGAAACTAAGGAGTCTACAAGGGAAAATTTAGGCAATTCATCACTTTATTTCACAACTTGCATATAATTGTCATCCCTTTACCCATTTTCTCAAGAAAGATGTCACATTCAATTGGGGACTTGTATCAAAAAGACTTTGCATTACTCAAACAATACTTGGTCAGTCCACCTCGTGCTCATGTCACGCACCCTAGGCTAACCTCTCCTCTTATACATTTCTGCTACTTAGTTTGCTATTGGTGCATTACTTGCCCAATACAACTTAGAACATAAAGAGAGAGCAATTTATTATCTCAGCCACACCTTGATAGCATACGAGTTGAATTACCCCCAAATAGAAAAGGCTTGCTTAGTGGTTGTCTTCACATTCCAAAAGCTTTACCATTACCTCCTAAACAACAAATCCAAAATCATATCTAAATTTGACCCTCTCAAGTAATTTTTATCCAAACATTCCCTCATAGGATGAATGGCTAATAAGATCATTCTCCTGAGTGAATTTGATATCAAGTTTGTGAATCAGAAGTCTTTAAAAGGACAGATATTGGCTGATTAGTTGGTAGAAGCTCCTCTCCCAGGAATGGAACCTTTATACTTAAATCTACCTGATGCATCTATGATGTATATTGAAGAAGCTGTAGAATGGTAGGTCCATTTTGATGGATGTTTTACCTTCCATGGATTCGGATCAAGAGTGGTCCTCATCACTCCAATAGGTGATGTCATACCAAGAGCATTCCAGATGGGATTACCATGCACAAATAACATTACAAAATACGAGGCACTCATCGTTGGCCTCAAGCTAGCTATTATATAGAACATCAGATAACTACGAGTCATTGGGGACTCTCAAATTATCATAAAACAGGTTAATGATGAGTACAAGGTTAAAGATGAGAAGCTTATTTTGTATAAAAAGATGGTTGAAACCTTGAAAGAATATTTCACACAGGTCATATTTGAGCAAAATCGAGGTCACATAATAGATCCACAGATGCTATGGCTACTATTGGGTCTCTCTTACGCATAACACCTAAAGAAAGTAAGATGCCTTTCTTCATAGAGCATTTACAAGTGCCTGCATATGATATGCCAGAGTCATGTTTGGCATGTGAAGTTGTTGGTCCTTTATTCCCTTAGTATGACCCTATCTTTCAATACCTACAAGATGGCACTCTTCCACCAAACATCACCCATTCTAAAAAGAAATCCCTTATCTGCTGCATAGCCTGTTATACCCTCCTAGGAGGCACCCTTTATTGTCATGGCTATGATGGGAATCTGCTTCGCTGTTTGGATGTTGTTGATTCTATCCATGCCATTAAAGAAGTACATGGTGGTATTTGTGGAGCACATACTAGTGGCATGGTCTTAGCTAAAAAGCTATTGAGGGTAGGCTATTATTGGCCTACCATGGAATTTGATTGTTACAACTTCATAAAGAAGTGTGAACTATGCCAAAAATATGGGAACTTAATACATGTGCCAGCACAGGCCTTACAGCCTATTGCAACGCCTTGGCCATTTTCTAAATGGGGCTTGGATCTCATAAGGAAGCTCCATCCTTCTTCTTCAGATGGTCATACTCACATCATCACTGCCACCAAATACTTTACCAAATGGGTAGAGGTTGTCCCTCTTACCTATGTCACCAGTGCACAAATTTCAAAATTCATCATGAACCATCTCATATCTTCATTATAGGATCCCTTCACCATTGTCACACGCGATAATGGTAAATCCTTCAAAAATAAAATGGTTAAAACCTTATGTCAATGCTTCCATATCCATCTCAAGTGGTCTTCCCCCTATTACCCTCAAGGTAATGGACATGTAGAAGCCACTAATAAAACCCTTGTACAGATTATGGAGAAAATGGTCAGTAAAACCGACTATAATTGGCATCTACAGATACATCCCGCCCTATGGGCCTATCATACTTCCATCCGTACTCCCTCTTTGGGCGAACCCATATTCACTTGTCTATGGAACTAAAGCCATCATACCTTTGGAAATGGAGCTTCCCTCCCGAGAATATCTCTCAGAGAATATCTTGATAAAGACGAGGACTACAAAGTTGCTCGCCTAGCAGAGTTAGAACTATTAGATGAAAAGTGTATTAGAGTGCTTAATCACCTAAAATTCTATCAGAATAGAGTGTCTAGGGGATATAACAAATGCATCATTCACCAGGAATTTGATGTAGGAGATCTAGTTCTCAAAGAAAATTAGAAGAACACCATCAAAGACAGAGAGAAGAAAGGAAAGTTCAAAGCTAACTAGCTAGGTCCTTATGTAGTGATTGCAAAATATGGATTAGGGGCCTACAAACTTGCATATTCAAATGGTGAAGAGATTCCAGAACCTATGAATTCCATACACCTCAAGTGGTTATACGCTTAAGCATGATGAGAATATTAGATAAGAACTAAAAATTAGAAAAACAAAGAAAAAACAACAAAAAAAAAATGGAAAAATGAGAAAATAGTAAAGAAAAAGTAGGTCATCCTCATGTGAAAACCATGCAATTGTGGTGCATTGGGTAGGTCTTTGAGTGAAAACTAGTTTTTGGCGCTCAAGGAAAATTCACCAGATGCAAGTTACTCTTACGATAGGATGGGTAATCGTCACCACTTTCTAGGTATGACTTCCTTTGCTAAGTCTAGGAACCCTACTAGAGCTACCTTTTTCATACCGTGATCTAGTTTATTTACTCTTATATCTGCATGAAGGACATTACCTCTGTATACTCCCATCTAATGTTGAGTGTACCTGCCATTTTCACCTTCTCGTACATACATGCATGGCATTCTACCTTTTGTATATTCCCATATCATCTTTGGTGGCCTTCACACTTCTTTGTTCTTGTACATTGCTTTGAAACATGACCTTGGAAAATACAAAAACATTTGAAAAAGGATACACAAAAACCTAAACATCTGGAAAATTTCACTTTTTTGGATAAAGCTACATTCGTTTCACAATGTTATCTTAGGGAAACCTAGACAACAATGAAGATCATAGCTGTGAAAACTTATCTTTTTAGATAAACCCAAAAACATTAGAAAATATATCAATGTTGTCCTGCAAAAACAAGGTAATACTTTAATCGATTTTAGTTATTGGTTTGTATAGTTTTGATGTACTCATCTGTTGAGTTGTTTGTTCTTTGAATGAATCATTTTCTTACCTTATATTGAATCTTGTTTGATTTAATTATGTATTGCATTGCATTCATTTAGGAACTCTCATACTTGTGAAAAATTGTTGTAGGATTCTTTGTTTGTTATGTGCATCTATTAGAATTCATTTTACTTGCTTAGATTGAGTACCATTTTGCTAGCTTTTACATGTGTTTTTTAGTTGTATTTCATTGTGTTGTTTGAATGTGTATATTTGTTTAGTTTTGTTAAATTTTGCTTGTGTGTTTTGCACAGTTGTTTTTTATCACACCTATCATCTATCTATTAGGAAATAAGAGATAAAATATGCGGAATAATCCCTTACAGAATCGCAACAGTAGAAACTAATATGCAGAAAATATTACAAATCTCAAATAAAAGTGCAGAATAAATAACACAACACAGAGAGACAAGATTTAATGTGGTTCACCCAATTTGGGCTACGTTCACCAAGAATCACTTGCTCAGATTTTATTACAAGCCTATACTCTCTCAATACAATACCCAGATCCATTTGGAGCTATGCTCAACAAACTCTACATAATTCACACCCGAATTCAAAACACATCGCAATACATTTTCTTATCTATCTATCATATGCATAAGACCCAATTGCTTAAGCAATTTGATAGAAAACCATGGGTATCAAAACCATGGGCAAAAACCATGGGTATCAAAACAATGGGTACTTGAAAAAAACCATGGGCCCAAAAGCAGTCCATAACTTGATTACGCATTACCCATGGGTTAATAAACCACCCATGAAAATTTTCTTTGGGGGCTTCACCCCTTGACCGCTCACCGGTGAGCGGGACGCGCCGTAAAAATACGAGTGTAACACATAGAAGGTGTACCACACTCTAGCATGAAAATAGGCTCCACAAACATAACACTACCATTTCATCACATTTCTAACATCTTTCACTAGATCACATATATATAAATATGCTAAGTATCACATCATGCATGTATGCTAAGATAATCATCACATATCATATCATCAATGGGGGCAAGAGGGGTTGCGCATGATCACAAATCTATCCCCCCCACACCAATATCATCTAGTATCATCCCAAGTGCTAGAATAAAAACTCAGAAAGATTTCATAAATCTAAAAACATGTGGTGCTATTTGCAGATACATGATCAATATGAAAGCATGAAACATACACATCTCTAAATCTAAGGTATGTCACATACATAAAGGAAAGAGAAATCATACATCATAATCAATGTTCATACAAAGCATAAATCACAAGTATGGTATATCAAAATGTCCATATATACATGTATAACTGTCCAGGTCAGTGCTCAAAATATACATCATTGATATAATATGACATCTAAAAGGGGCATGCATAAAAAAGAATTGAGCTTTCATCACGAGGCATCATCAAAATAATGGTACATACAACTATACATAAAAAGTAGCCTTCATAAGAGGCATGTATACAATACATCTGTACAAAAGGAGAAATAAAAAGCTTAACCACAACTCTCACCCTCGCTGAGGCTTCCGTGTCCATGACCTAGTCGATGGAAGAGTGGTGGATGTGATAGACCAGCACCATGGGTACCACCACCGCTTTATCCGGTGTCTGTTGTCCAACCTGGCAGCCCTACAATGGGCTACCAAACTGATCTAAGCCCGACTAGCTTGATCACCGTGACTGGAGCCTGGCCGCACTCGCATCATCGACTAATGAAATGGTACCACTCGCTACTCTATCGGGACTACCTTGAAGTAGGCAATCCTATAGTACAAGGCCTCACTTTGTCGGATCTCATGACATCCTGTATTAGATCAGCGTCCCCAAAAGTGATGGCTTCCTGTAGGGCAGCATCACGCTCACCTATCACCCTACCAATATCAACCCAATCTTGTCTAGAGGTAGCGGCCTCTCGATCTCTATCTATAGAGATAACCCGCACCTAGGCCCATGCCTAATCTCTCTATATAATATAGTCCTCTGACTATGCCTATCCATGGTCCCTCTAAGCAACAACCATCTGCACCTGAGTCTAATACTAGTGTAAAAGGCTCAATATCTAAGCCCCATGTGCGGCCATCTCATGGATCTGACTCTGCCATAGGATACTATCACTACCTTGAGTGGCCTATGTACTAGACTAATCTCTCTCCACAGTCAAAATCTACACCTAAGCATTTGCCTAATCTCACTTTGCTCTAAGGCCCTGTACATGTGCCCTAGCTGCATCTCTCTCTCCTAGCCTACCGTAACTACACAACAATCACTTCCTGTAAGTCTTGTTTAAGAGCAGCCAACTGTCTACCATCACCACCACCCTCTGGAGCATGAGGTGGCGAGGCCCGCTTTGGAATTACTCTGCTGGAGATGGGTGTATATCCCCACCGGAATGCCTATTGGGGGCAACTCTAGGTCAACTACCCTAAACACTGTCTCAGGCCTAGGCACGGGGCCCCGTCCATGTGCTCGCTATGATGTTAAACCCCGTCCTCCGTCCTTAACATACCGGCATGATTTGGCCCACCATCACCATCTTCGTCATCATCACTATCGTCACCACCAATAACTCCACCCTCACTACCGCTAGGAGCCCCCACTAGAGGGGTTCTCATGCAGACATTATACACCACTCTGGAAACACTCGAATGACACGAAAGCACACTATGATACCATGGCCCATACTTAGGTGTAGATGGGTGAGAAAATTGAAAAAGGAAAAAAACCTTTGGTCATGTTACGTAAACTTTCAACTGGATATCGTGAGTAGCCCGGGATGAGTTAACCCATGATTTTAACATGCTTTCAAAGGGGATGCGGCCCAAAAATATCTAATAAGGTAGAACTATTCTAACCATTGGCACACAACATTAAATTCAAGAATAAGTAAAATAGCATCAACAAGAGAACCATTACCTCGTGAAATACCTTTAGAATGAACTTCTAGGGAGTTTCGTGCCGGCACCATTGTTTGAATCTCCACATTCTCCAACCATGGGAACAATCTAACTATTTTTGGATGGAGTTAAAAAGACATTTCATTTAATGCCACTATCAAGTAAAATCACCTAACCATCTTCAAGAACATATTATTGAAATCTATTTGGTGGATAAACCTTTCCAAAGTCAAGTTTCTTGATAAAAATATTTTCAATCGTCGTGATATTCTAAATAATTTATTCTTTTATCTTTCTTGATATATATATTTACTAATGGTTGCTCCTAAAGGAGAAAGTCTACGCCGATGGTGTGGACCTGCATAAGCCGCTCACTTATCATTCTGATAAACTCTAGATGTGATGTTGTAATTATGAAAAAATAGCGAATAGATACATATTTTGTTCTCAATCCAATCCTTTGGAAATTTATTTTTTTAATTAACATATTAGTATATTACATGTCCTATTTGTCTTCTATGTCTCCTGTAGTTAGTTTCATAAATGATATGAAGCTGAGGTTTTGAGTGCCCTTCATTCTTCCGTAAATATATGTATTATTGTCTGCAAAAACCACCTTACGTCGATCCGTCAAACAACAATATCTTTTTAGCATTGCAGTAAATACCAATCCTAGTTTCATCAAGTTTGCCATGCATTTTGGTTCAAGGACAAGATAAATTCATCCAAAGTAAATAAGAATTTGATCAGCGAATCAAGGGGAATGATTTTTAAAGCAGGGCACCCATGAGGCACATTTTTAGGCATCTTGTTCCTCATGTCCAAGAGAACCTGGCATGGTTTTGCTACATGTATAAGACCTGGTTTTTAAAGCCAACACAAATATCAATATTACTTAATAGGGTATTGATACTGTGATCTATCTAGGAAAGGAATTTTATTTATTGTCTAATGATTCAATGCTTCCCCAACATCAGAGTATATTTCAAGTTAGAGTCCCTTAGAGTGAACATAATCCGCAAAAGCCTTAATGCGAGAAGAAAATGTAGAAGCTGTAGCAACCAAATTAGCCTACCAAGTGCCAACATATAAGAAGGTTCTCAGTCCATCTGAAAATTGGCTTTCATTATCAATGAAATTATGAAACATCGATACATAGAAGCTTCTGAAATGAATTGGTCAACATATCTTGAACATTGGTATATAATATAACAAATTGAAAAAGTGTACAAATCTGCTTCTTGGATTTATAATTAATTTATTAACAGTAATACCTGAGCAGCTCTGTTTTGGTCACCCCAACAATCATCTGGCAGTTCATGGACAAAACCAGTGTACCATCAATATTAGCTATTAGATTAACAGGGGATGCATAGTCTTTATGGCTAGAATTTTAAAAAAATAACCTATTGATGGTATGCAATAAATCTTACCGTCTTACCTATATTTACATATTCATATCCAACCTTGGATAATCCAGTGGAAAATGGGTAAATGTTAAAATATTTATTCCAAATGTCACCCCATAAAATTATTAAAATCATAAGTATGGATAATACAACGTGACTAATCAACCATACTCCTATTTTCTACAAGTTCCAAATTCACCTGTAACGTAAACTAACTATGAACACATGCTAATCCTATACACAAGATGAACATCAATGCAAAGCATATACCCTGAAGGCTTTCCTTCTCTTCTAATAAATAAGAAGAAATATTTGTAGGTTACCTGTTCCACGAACTATACTTTCATTAACTGAACAAGCAACATGATTCCAACTGATCCATCAGAATGCAGGAAACAATCACACAAATATATATTAATATGGATAGAAGGGAGTCAATTAGTTTTCTCAATCTCAAATAGTCAGAGAGTTAAATCACTTGACAAGAAACCCAGGCACTGTAGAAGCTTATTGTTCCTTCACAAATCTACAGCCTTGAACCTATGACTTCTTGTAGTATGCAAAAGTTTTCTTTTCAAACTAATATCAAACCTTCGGAGACCAAAATGAAGATGACCATCATTCAATGCTTCATAAGTACATGTCTGAGTTCCTTTGAACAACTAAGAATACGCTGCCTCTAAATATTTTGACTGACATATAGCTTCTCTTTTGCACGCGATGGTTTTAAAACTTGCTCCCCCTCAATCCTTTGAACAATATCAACATTTGCTTCTTTTCACTGATATACCAAGCTTACTATCATAGACCCTTAAAAGAAAATAGTGAACCTTGACTTCAAATTATTGTTCCTCACTCCTCAATCATGCCTTACTTGGCAGTCATGTAGGTCTTCGTATTACCTTCATACATCGTAGAGTTGAAACTACACCTACATGGACCTAAAAAACCTTGAAGAAGCTCTTTCTAATTCGGTGAAGTTAAAATTGTCTCTAGTGGAGACAGTCTTGAAAGACAAGAGGGTCATCGTGGACGAATCCATTATAATGGGCACTCAAAAATAGTGAGAATGATTAGAGACACAGGGTAAAAAGAGGTACACATGAAAATAGTCTGTCCTCCCATAATTGGGTCATGTTATTATGGAGTGAACACCCCTAGGAAAGAGGAATTGATATCCCACAGGCTGAGTGTCCAGGATACTGGGAGGTTTATTGGTGCAGATTCTCTAGCTTTCTTGCCACTTCACAGGCTGAGAGGGATGTTGGGAGACGATGCTCCTTCATTTTGTGATGCATTCTTTTCACAGGCCTATCATGTTCCGCCTCTTGATGTCCTACAGGAAGAGGAGGGTAAATACGCAGAGGAAATCATGCTTAAGGAGCCTTCTGGTGTTTCATAACAATTGAGATCAAACAAGCAATTTTGGGTATGCTTGGAAGTTTTACCCAAACCAATTTTGAAGCTCTGTTTTGTATAAATTGTTTCCAGGTAGTCTAATTTGGTATTTCCCTTTTTCTTTTCCTTCAAAATACAGGATCACATATTTCCTAACTTGAATTCTAGATTGATTTTTTTCCCTAAAAAACCATGGGAAGACTAAGTTTTAGGTGATTCACATTCATGATTTCTCTTGTTGAATTTTACTACATGTTTGTGTTGAGACAGTCAGAAAATTCGATTGCATAGTCTTTTTATGTTTGCGAGCTCTAAACTTATTCGTTTGCTTTAAGTGGTCCTACCTAGATAAATGGCCCTCCATAGATAATTTTATAAGTGTATGATACTGTATCATTTTTATGGTTGACGGACAATATAAGCTTGTGCTTATTTGGACTTCAACCTCATGGCTGGAAACATCCAACCAATACTCCATTTGCATGCATGTTTCATAATTGACCTCTCTAAAGCATTCATCAAATGGCCCTCTCCCATTATAGTCATTTCCCAACATCAGTAGTAACAATATTATTTTGTTCGTTTGACAAAGTTTGAGTAAAAATTATTAGCCCATAGGTTCACTTCTTGTCAATTCTATTGATTGATATTATATGCTACTTATGCACACAAACATTATCTTTCTCCTTGCTATTGCTAGCTGACTAACCGTTCTTCTGATCCAAGCCAATCTTCATACCAGGAAAGTTGATTAAAATAGTCTGTAATAATTGACATGATTGCTAGTCTTTCTAATATCCGTGTGGATAACTATCTACTGATATCTTAGCACCATCCCTTCAACAGAAAATGTTAGGTTCACTTAGCACCAATAGCTAGCCACCTGCCTGCTGCACTAATCAGCCTTTGGTGATGGCTGCCCTTTGCCAATTTTTCTGATCAGTTTCTCTTCGCCATTCTGCACTGAGGCTTAGCCTCTGCAGATCTGTGCCACATCTGCACCACATATCACATATGCATCAGCAGTTGCATAAAATAAGCATACCTGGTAATTTGGTCAAGCGGTCTTATTCCTAAATGCTTAATCACAATTGAGCTAAGCACAGAGTTGCCCCTTGAACATGGTTATCTCACATGCAATTGAAGAGATGTGTTTTGCGTTTACAAGCTGGAAAGGTTGTCTTTGTATTAGCTAGCAAAAGCCAGGTAATGCCTGCCCATTTTACAAAAGAAGTAGGAGTCACTCTCACCTTTGTTATTTTGGATAAGGTGAATAAATTCCCAACATCACATGCATAATCATTGCATTCTATTAGAGACATCACCAACATCACAAAAGATATACGACCATCAATCTTTGCATTCTACTTTTTCCATATTCATTTCATATTTCTGCTCCCTCTGGATGGTTATAGATAGATAGTTTTTTCTATCACTGGGTATCAAAGTAGCTTTACATTGTCAAACTTGGTGAGGCTGTTAGCCGGTATACAATGTTTATATACTTCAACAAGAACATAAAAATCAAATGATTCAACACCTGGCAGCAGGGAAAGAAAATGAAATCAGCTATGTATAAAACAATTTCGGGATCAGAAAGATGGTGCAAGAAGTATTATTTTCATGATGTATATGCAAAAAATTTACAAAACAAATACAACCTGAAGGTTCATAAACTAAGATTCATAGGAATCGAGATAGTATTTGCAAATATGTTGTTTTTATTGATAAAAATCAGATATTACATCTAAAATTGACATTGAGTCAATATGAATTCAATTGGGGTGATTGAATGTATTAGAAGAATGCTTGCTTTTGGGGGTAATGGAACAAATTTAGCTGCCAGGAAAGAAGAGTTGCTTGTTTATAATTTATACCTGAAGAATGAAAACGCTGGAAATTCTCCAAAAGATTATAAAGTTTTTAGACTGTATAAAAGATAGAAGAACAGCTTAAACAGAAACCCAACAGATGGTGCCTAAAGTGTTCTCACCGAACAATCCATTGAAGAAAAATGTCTGTTAAAATTTTGGCCTGTTTTTGATGTCAAAACTCATGATACAAAAGATTCCCTGTTCAACTCAGAGGACAATTCTCAAGAAGAGAAGCATTTTTTTGGCATAGGTATTACCAACAAGTACTGGGTACAAATATCATAGAAAATATAGGATTATGTGGATCCACAAATAAAGACTGTGTGCTTGTACCTAAAAAAATGAGTAGTGTTTAAATTTGTTGTCCGCCTATATCTTTTTGTCCATTTTTAATGTAACATATGGTTATATTGTTTAACCTTCCATGGAAGTGAACCAATAAAGAGCTCAACCAATATGGATTTATCCCATCCTTGTTAATCTGGGGTACGAGATGGCATTTAGCAGATAAAACCATATGCAATGAATCTGATTTTGCTAGTGCCAAGAATCAATAAAAATGATGGTATTTCAGGTACAGAGAAACTCCAATGGTCAAACAATGACATTTTGAGTCGTTTTAATGGCTGACATACATGGAGTAGAATGCATAAAGTCTGGACAAACTGTGAATCAGAGTGATACTATAGCACAAAAGTTACACAGGAAAATAAAAAACCGCTTTGAGGAGATAATGACCGATGTGAAGACAAACATGTGCTGGACTGGTGGGGGCGCTGTGCAGGAAGGTTTGAAGGAGGGACTGCAGAAGAAAGTCGATAGTAGACAAAGAAGAACAATACAGACCAATTAAAAAAATAGGGAAACCACAAATGCCCAGGATATGAACAGGCCTAGCAAAAACAGACAGATGTGGCAGAGCTGCATCTAAGACAGGCACCACGAGAACAGAGCACGACACGCATGCACACACAGACAGGCAGCTGGAGGAGGAGCAAGTGTCCAGAAGTAGGAGCAGGATGACAAGGAGGTTAACCTGCACACCGTCGTCGTAAAGATCTAACTCAATAGTAGCCACGCCTCCGGCGTAATAATTAAGTGAATTTTCTTATAACTCCCATCTACATCGTCATCCTAAAATATTAATGAATGGAATGAATTTAAAATGGGATTGGATTGGCAATAATATTTCTACTTAAAATAATTGAAATTATGTCTATTTGTTTCTTCTTCACACATATCCATCTAGGAATATTGATCAATAAGCATTTGATGCTTATCTTATTGATCTTATAGTGAGGGAAAAGGTTGGCCTATGTTTCATTGTATAGATTTGTTGCAGGCATCGGGAGAAACTCCGACTTGTACACTTAAAATTCATTATTTTAATGGGAAAAGTAATGAATTAATTATTTAATAATTTTATGGTTTGTACATACCCATATATAAGGTAAGGGTTTCTTAATGACAGAAAAAAATCCAAAAAACATAGGGGAATGATGAAGAACATGGCATAGAATTTGATGTGCATACATTCCAATATATCATGCATAATGTATTAATACAAATGTGGGTAATTTATGCAAAAGCGTGTTTTGAAAGCTATAATGATAGGAAATCGGTTTGCAGTTCTGAGCCAATCCATTGAATCATAGGAGCAAGATAATAAAATAACAAAGAGAAAAATTGTAACATTATTAAAATATATTATACTAGGAACATCTTTGAAACCAAGATTTTTACGAGGTTAAAATTTGGGATTGGAATGGGATAAAGAAAGGAATTTATTATTTACTTTTGTTATGGTTTGTTATTGCCATTTAATTAGTGCTTATTGCATTTCATACCTAAATTAAAATAGTTAGGTATTTCTAGTAATTGATATTAATTCTATGAGTAACTTTGTGTTCTAGTAATCAATTTGCTAGTGCATATGTTGAAGATTCCCAAAACAAAACCCTTACTCAACGTATCATGACAATAAGGGAGTGAATTCTTCATTAAGCATGGTTTGAGAAACATAGAGTCTTGTATTATGTATGCACCTTTGAATGGGGATTATGTACACTTGTAGAGTTATGATGTGGAGATTAACAAACTATTTACAATATTAGAAACATATCTTATCATCTCTTTTAAATATAATATTACTATGTCACCATTCAAGAATATTAATAATTTAATATTATCCGGCTAGAATGCCCCTCAATAGAACAAATGAAGAATATTAAATAACAAAGAGAACAAATGAAGAATACTATGTCACCATTCAAGAATGGGATGAATTTATAATTTATTTTACCAATATAAAGACGAAGGGACAAATATTTTTTAAAACGTTTAGGCCTTGCAAGAAATGATTTTAAGGAAAAATGTGTTTTTCATAATTGATCTAAGTATCTATTCCTACTGATTCCTTAGCATATGCTCATTAATCCTAAAAAATTAACTATATGTTATATGCATTATTCTCAAAATAGTATCATGAAATTGGTATTCTCAACAAAGTAATTACGCCAGAAGGCGTTTCTTGTATTGAGACGAAATCTTTGTCCGATCAACCGTATCGAGAGATCCCACGGTCAAAATTAATTTTGCAGGGTTTCGTTGAAATCGTTCGGCCAAAAACATTTTACCTTCTGGGATGTCCAAGTGGCAGAAGCTTATGAGAAAGTGATTTTGGTCCGTAATGTCTACACGGCTGCAAGGTTTGGTATGCGATGGAGGTTTGGCAAAAAGGATTCGTCGAACTTGGGTTAGGTACCCACTTCTTCTACGCCTGATGAAGACCATTCCATCTGTGTCGTGGGTTATGTGGATGGATTCAGATGCCATTTTTACAGATTTCAACTTTTTTATTCCCTTCCACAGATCTGATCATTTGGAGCAAGAATCTGGTCATCCGGGCTTTGTCGAGTGGTTTGCAAAAATGATGCATTGGTATATAAATTGCAAACAATATTGTCAATTTTATTTTATTCTATAGATTACATGCATATGAAGAAGATCCGGACTGGATGGAGTCTGAACGCAAGAAATTTTCTCGTTCGCAACTGTGAATGGTCTCACAGATTTATGGAGAAGTGGATTGAATTGGGTGCGCCGGAAAACTTACTAGGCGGCCAAAAAGGCTATCAATACAGTTGTAAAGAATAGACCGCAAGAATGGGACCCCGACGATCAGAGCGCCTTAGTATACCTTCTCAATAAAAACAAAACTAAATCAGAGAGGAATGTGTTCCTAGAAACCAATTACAGCTTACACGGCTATTTCGAGTATATTATAGATAAGTTTGAGGACATTCTTGAGGGGAAGGGCAAGTGGCCATTTGTGACTCATTTCTCTGGTTGTAATTTCGTAGAAGAGCGGATTTCACAGAAAGATGCAACCAAGGCTTTGAGAGAGCTTTCAAGTTTGCAGACAACCAGTTGTTAGGCCTTAATCATGACATACGAAATGCTCACATCTTTACGCCGAAGGCGTTCTTGTAGTGGAGTGCGACCGATTTATTCTGACAAAATTCAAAAATCGTACGGACGACCTTCCTCCTCGCAGTGTCGTTGAAATCCAACGGCGGATACCCCCTCACAATCTCACCGCTAATCTTGCCGATTTATTTGGATCCACTCCCAACCCCTAAATTATTCACCATTCTGCGGTTGCCCGTGGATTGAATTTCTGTCATCTTCGCAGAACAGAAAAAGTAAAAGCGTATACCGGACGATACACTGCAAAACACCACCGCACCATGAGGCTCCCGGAAAAATCCCCATACATGGCCTTCAGCAGGGGGATTCCCATCACCAGCGTGTCCGCAGCGTGGACAGGGAAAAGATGGTGATCATCCACTCCAGGCTGCGCTCCTGCTAAATGTGGTCCAAATCCCCAGCACGAACATCATTATTACCTTCTGCAAAGTGTCCGCAGCACTGAACTTGAAATTCATGGTGTACGGGTCATTTGTGGAAATGAAATGGAAAGACATCAACGGCACCGCAAACACGGCCACGAAATGATTTATTCCCAAGCGTGAATATCTTCCACCATTTCACAGAGCAATAGGCCAAAATCATCGCCACGTACAGTGGCACCATTGCCGTGAGCATGTTGTAAAGATCCTTTGCAGTTCTCATTCTGCCTTCTACAAAGATAAACTCAAATTAATATAAAAAAAAAAAAATCCGTTCTGTAATCTACTCTGTGCAGGACTCCATTTTCATTAGTATTGAAACGCAGTAACCAGGCCACTTCATATTCCTGCTCTTTATCTTTTATTTCGAGTACTTGTTGTGTTGATTAAAACATTGAAAGTTCTGTTCCCGCTATTCCACTTATGTCTCTGCAAGATTTGTCTATCACTCTTCCTCTGCGTGAAACACTCAGATTGTCCATTCTCTGCCAAAGCGTGAAAGAGTGAAGGGGTAAAAAGAGGCTCAGACGTTTTGCCTGAGGAACAACATATTTGTATGGCGTTTTGTACCACAGGGGTGCGTGAAAGGAGCAGAGGCAGTGTCCATAGCCTTTTCCAGCGTCCCACCTGTCTGCATCTCCATGGAGGCCCATTTTGGGGCAAGTCAAAGGACCCTGTGTGGTTAGTTTTGCGCCTTCAAGATTTTTTTAAATTATGAATCCACCATAGAAGAGAAGCAAGATGTGAGCTGTGGATTTATTGCTCTTATAAATAGACCACCAGTAATTAGAGCAAGAAGCAAAATTTTCCCAAACAGCGGTGGATGACGGCTTATCACACCAGACAAGATGTGTTGTCTATATCCCATAGATGCCAACAAAACTTTCAGTTTATATCCAATTATTAAAAACATAGATGCTTCCGCTCTATGATAGTATGCCAGGTGGAATTTGTAGATCAACAATTTTCATTAGAAGGATAAAACAAATATAGTATCAGTTCTCTGGTTTCGTAAGTGGTTACAGATTAGTAACAGTGATGCATGACACCACTTTCACTCAGAATAATAATAAGCTAAACGGTCTGCACCAAACCCAACACTATTCACCTACAGTACAACATTACCCCAAGATTCCATTTAATTGACAGTGTTTAGAACAAAACAAGAGCAAATCTAGAATCAAAACAATCATATTTGTAGGATCACAGTGGAAAAAGAGTCTAGGTTTTGCATGCAAATGACCGAATCTTAACCATGAATACCTCAAATAGAAGGAACAATCAAATATAAGCATGAGATAGTTGAGAGTTCTGATAATTATGGGGAGCAAAAACGAATCTTACTCCATACCTAGCCCAATTTATCAAACTTGGTCTCCAATGTGAGAAAATATTTGTAAATGGAAAGAATTATACATTCCACATTCACCACTGCCTAGCAAACCAACATAAATGACTTCACAGATCTACATTCATCAACACATAAATCTGTTGGGTAATGGATTCCTCTTGAATAAATGAATTGAATTTGCATATCGTAGCGAGCAAAACTTGTCCTCCAAAAACTACCCTTCAATGGTAATCAGAAAGAGCATATTTACCATTGTTAGTTCCTTCCCGAGACCAGAAATACTTGTTAGTTTCCTTCATACATGTTAAACCATTGTTATTATACAGTGCCATCTTAATACAGCCTACCCAGATTGGGAATGTTTCAGTCTAAGACGCTTCATCATATATTTCCTTGCCTCCGCCGCAACCACAACCTTGATGTTTCCCTCCCCTGCAACCACAACCTTGATGGTTGCCTCTTCGGCAACCCCTTTGTTGATGATGGTCTCCATTAATTTTTTGTTACATACAATGGACATATTATCATATAAATCTTCAACATCTTCAGCAGGGATATTTAAATCCGGAAGAGCAAAAACACGTATGGAGGACTTTGTGGGAAAAAATGAATCATGTCTTAGAGATTTACCCACACAATGCAATGGATGACAATCAAAAATCATTTCAAGTGCTTGAATTTCAATTATTATTTCATATTTTTGTGCACGAAGTTGAATTTTCAGCAAGATTCTCGAAGACTCTAATACATCATGTATAATTGACATTTTAACGGTGCTACATATGAGGAAATGGTTGGAGACTGAGTAGGAAGTTGGTCTTGTCCCTTTTTTTCAATGCTAACTTAATTAATTAGAAAAGAGGAATACAAAAACATAAAAACAAAAGTCAAAACAATATAAACAATTTGGAAAACCCATACTCTTTGTGTCATTAAATGTTCCATCAACAAGATTATTTTAATCTAACAAAAGCAAATGACATTTTCAAGTATGTCATGGTTTTAATTGCAAATACAAAAAAATCCTTTCTGAAAATGTTTGTGGTAGTGAGTGATCTTAATCGTTCATAGTATATTATCGCCTCAATGACTTGTACACTACACCCTATATCTCTATCAAATGATTCAAGGGTTAGGGTTAAGTTAGACATTTGGCCACCTTGTACATGCATCATAATCATAATGATGGATGATGTTGATGGGAAGTCCACCCATGCGTGAATGGAAGAAATAGGTTTTATCTTTTATTTTCCTAAGTCCATAGTTTCAAAGCATTGGTTCCTTATTATTTTATGTGCCTTTTTTCTTTCCATTATTCTACCTTGAATTTGTGTTTCCAGATTTGCGAAAGAGATATGGAACATACCGATGGATATCAAATCCTTGTTAGAAGACAATGACGTGTTGGTGAAAAGACAGGGGTTAGAGAAATTTGTTTGAGCACTAATGATAGGGCATCAAGGGAGTGAACCGAGAAAGAATGTGTTAAAGCTTAAGGAAGATGTAGCTAAGATGGTGATGCCAAATGGTTCTTCATAGACACAATTGGATAAATTTACATAAGATATGACCGCAGTAGCTAATTCATCAAACATATAACAAAATTTTATATTACTCTTGGTCTCACATTGTCTCTGTCGCATGCAAACCACTTGGATTTTTGTTTTTGTCCTTCTCGTCTTCCTCCTTCACCAGAGGCATCGCCTGCACTGCTGGATTTTGTGTATCTGATCCTCCCCTCCTCCACACAAAAAAGAAAACACACGCAACCAAAACGGCCAAAGCCGTGCTCAAAATCATCAAATTCTTCAAATTATCCGTCAAAATCAAATTCGAGTCGATCATGGCTCCCAAATCTCCTCCAAAGTTGTTCAACAACAACACTAAAAAATGGTCCAATTGAGATATCTCCAGGACACTCTTACCTTTGGAGCCACCTTCCACCGTGTTGGAACTAGCCTACATTTAAAGTGGAAGAGACTGAGGTTCCCCTCCTCCTTAACTTGTAGGTGATTTAGACTTGGTTTTTATATATGTATGGCCATCATTGAACTCACCAAGTTCCTTTAGCTTTTCCATCAATTTATGGCCGTACAGAGCTGTAATATATATAACGTGGGTGTTTTTCTACCCAAGTTGAGGAAGCCAAGTACATATTCGAATCTCACATGATTTAGAGAATGGAGCTCCTTGTGCTCAGCTCCTCTAATGGTGGATGACTTCTATCACAATTCTTTCCTTCATTGAGATTCCCACTCAAATGATTGGCTTTGAGACTCCCCACAACTGGATTTTCACAATTTAATTTTTGGAATGGTGCCTCAATTTCTTGGCTCCTTGCCCTGCTTATGACTTGTTCAACTGTCATTCAATAATTTCAATGACCTGATATCGGATTTTGATAGGTCTGAGAAGTTTGATGGTGTTTTTCTATTAAATAAAAAGCTCACGAGCAACATACCAGAGATATTTGCAGAGCTCGAGTACATGGATTATCTTGATTTGTCAAACAATGAGCTTGATGATAGGTTTCCTCAAAACCCTTCCTTGTATAATTTGGTCAGTCTTAATCTCTCGAAATTGGTTGACTGGTGGTGTTTGTCCCTTTATCATATGGGGAAAAATCAAAATAATAATAAAGTATCATTGTGTCTCTTATATCACATGAAGAAAACTCAAAATAATAATAAAGTATCATTGTGTCTCTTATATCACCTAGAGAAAAATCAAAATAGATAATAATAATGTCCTTCCCCCCATATCATATGGAGAAAAATCAAAATAGATAATAATATTTCTGTACAATTACTGTGGATATGAACCGGTTAGAACCTATGGAGGCCGCGTTGAAGTCAATTAAATCCTTTTTCAAAACATAGTGTAATGGTTAAGAATTAGTTTAATGGTTTTCAGAATTAGTGTTCTTAATACAAAGGTGTAGAATTTAGATTGTTAGCTTTCCATTTTCAATGTGCAATCAATTTGCATATCAAATTTGTATTTACTGACATCAATCTTTATTAGAATATCTTTGAAATTTTTTGTCTAGAATTTAATCCAAATGAACCATTCAAATTGCACTTGTGTGGATAATGCTCTTCAATTCATGTGTTTTTCTTCCTTGAACATCCCTTTTACACGTCCTTTCCACTTGATCCGAAGGGTTGCAATATCAAAAACTTCTTCTCGATTGCAAACATTTTCGTGGCAAAAACACATTGCACCATCCTTCACATTTCCATGTGTACTTCACCTACATCTTCCACAACGGGAAAAATTATGTGCCTATCGGGTCGAACCCAACCTTGTTCATACCCTAATAGGTAAAAAAACCTAATTGTAATTGTGTATATAAACCCTACCCTAGGACTTTAGGTCCACACAACATATCCTTATTTCTAAATTAACCCTTAAAACAAATAAGTAAATTCACCTTCATTTATTTGTTGACTGTAAAGTGCAAGAGCTGAAATTCCCCTTACATTTACATTTTTCCTAACTACCCAATAAATTCTTTCACTTCTTCTCTTGATTCCTTTCGCGTTCACATCGTACATTTCACATTACGATTGCTAGTAAATACAACTTACTAATTTACAAATATTATAGAGACTAGAATTTATCTAATTTAGAGGCATTTAAATTATTATCTAAAGGTTGTATAAAAAAATATGAAAATTACTAACATTGCAATTATCAATTTAGATCCTTTTAAAAACTCAACAAATATTGTGTAAAATCATATATTATTAAAAAAATTAAAAATAACACTTTCATATATATAAACAAGAGATATATAACGTTAATCATATAAAAATCAAGTCGAGAAAATCACACCCTAGAATCCCAAGTCAAATTGAGACAAGATGGAGAGATGAAAAGATTCGATCGTGGGAGTTGGCCTGTTGAGGGGCATTCTGCCAAGATCACAAAAGTCACCAAGCCAACCAAAGAACCCACCACGCTCGGGGAAGGGGGCAAGAGTGAGGAGACCACCGACGGAAAGGTCGGGAGCTCCACCGGCTCAAGATAAATTTCTATGAAACCCCGGGCCAAAGGAGGAGGATGATAGTGGTGCGGATGAGGAAGTGAGTGGCGACGATAATGAGCATCCGGAGGCACGCAAATGACCACACATGGGGTGGAGACTCGGTGATCAAGCAAGTGTTGGAGGTGCTCGACCTCCAACCAAAATTCTCGGCCTAATTCTCGAATTTGGAGAAACTCGGTGGAAATAATAGCCACTTTATTAGTAAGCAGAAAAAATTATTTCCATAGGACCATTATTTCGGTCTTTCCAGAGATGAAAAACATATTAGTTCTAAAGATGTGCCAATTTTTTTTTAAATGGACTTGAAATAACGATGAGTTCCCAAGAGAACCATTTTCTAGGTGAATAATTCTTGAGAGAAGGGATGAAACCGTTGGAACATAATGATTAAGTGGTCTGGCCAACCCTTAATGTATATGGGTTCATCACTAATATATAGGTTAATATTTAATAATATGAAATATTTCTATTTCTATTATTAAATATGCTAACCTAGGTATATATTGTCATTAAATATTTAATATCATGAAATGATTATATTTCTAATATTAAATATTATAAACCTAGGTATATGTGTCAACCGATAAGGTTGAAAAGGTGGGTCAAGAGACATACTCGATCACCTAATATAAAAAGGACTTTAGGTCCTCATTTGATATGTTTGAATGAAATATCAAAGGTGAATATTATTTTACCCTTGTGATTAGGGTTGAAAGGAGGAGGTGAAAGTTATTGGATGTAAATTTGGTTATTGGAAAGTAAAAGATTATTTCAACGTGGTTTTTACCCTATTTGGGGGTTTCCATTGTAAACATTATGTCATTTTGTTCTTACTTTGAGTATGTGTTACTTAATTAATATGTTATGTTGAGTTTAAATGTCTTTTAATGTCTAAATTCTAACAAAATAGGGTTTGGTGGTGTGAAAAAAGTCTTGAAGTCGAAAAAATCTAAGTTTTGGGTCATTATGTAAGTATTTCGGAATGTCGGACATTTTGTCCCTTTGTCCCAAATGCGAAAAGTGCATTTTGTTCCCGATCGGCGAAAAACCTCGAATTTGTCCCATGTCGGGGCCCGTCGGAAGTTTTGTCCCAAGTGTCCCGAAGTTTTTTCTAAGTGTTGTTGCGAGATGTTCCAATTTCGGCCGAACCATCCGAACCGCGTACTTCGCACTTTTCTGTCCCAAATGTCCCAATTTCAAAAGTGCGCTCTGTTCCGATTTCGCCGAACCACAGTAAGTCGCGTACTCAGGAACTTTTTGTCTCAAATTTCTCAAGTTCGAACTTAAAGTGCACTCTGTTCCATTTTCGGCCGATTCACCCGATTTCGTCCCATTTTGTGTCCCAAGTCAAAGTGCCTTTGTTCCATTTTCGGCGAATCACCGAACCGCGTACTTCACATTTTTGTTCGAATGTCCCAAAGTCAAAAGTGCAAGTTGTTCCATTTCGGCCGAATCCGATCCGCTTTGCATTCCCAAATGTCCCAAAGTTAAAAATTTTGTCGTCTTTGTTCCAAATCCCGAAGCCAAAAAAAAATTTGTTCCATTTTCGGCGGTTCGTTCGCCGGACCGCGTCCTTCGCGCATTTTCGTCCCAAATGTCCCAAAATGCATTTGTCGTCTTCTCCTGTTTCGTCAGAATCGGCCGAGCCTCGTGTTTCGCGCATTCGCGTCTCACATGTCCCAGTGAACCTAATGCAATTCATACTTAGTTTTCCTTTCGACCCGAATGTGCTAAATTTGAATTTAAGTTGCGAAGATCAAATTTCGAGGACAGTGCGAGAAGGATGAAGCTTTCAAGAAGCGCCGTTTACATCGGTTTTCAAAGATATCCATTGTCATCTTCAAGATGAAGCGTCAGTGTGTCCCTCGTGGCAAGACATATTTGAGGCGTTAAAGAAATTCAAGCGGTTTACGAAGACGGTGGGTCCTTCTCGTGTTTGTCCACTGTCTCCTTCTTCATTCTTTTCTCTTCTTCCTATTCCTTTCATATTCCATGTAATTAGTTAAGAAATTGCGTTTGGCATTCCTTAACTATTCTCTATTAAAAAAAGCAGTTACGAGAGTAAGCTTGAATTGTAAGCTATATAATGGCCTTCTTTGCGCCATTTTGAAAAGGAGGAAGAACTTGGCATATTTTACGAAAGTGTAAATAGATTATAAAGAAATCAATACAAAAGGGCTTTCCTTTCATTGTCTATCGATCTCTGTTATCTCTGTGTTTTCATTTAATATTGTGAAGATCATTTTGTCTCTAATTTGTTAGTCTCTCGATTGCATCTTGTCAGGTTTTGCAAATACGGTGATCTTGTATAACCAAGAAGGAACTTTGTGTCCTTGATTAATGAATTGAAGTTAAGAAAGGTTATTTATTCTGAGAACTTTGTGTCTTTAAATTTAATCCTATTGTTCCAATCTGAAGTGATCTTGTCTTAAATTCCTTGAAACTTCGCATACATAAAAAATTACTACGATATCTATAATTACAGATGTTTGCCTTTATTACTGCTCATCCTCTTATTTCCTTTCCTCAGTCCTTTTATGTAATTGATGATCCTTGTGGAAAACACTTTCGTAATATCCAAGTTCAACCATAAAATAATATTTTGTACATTTGTAAATAAGTTTGTTTGAATAAGGAACCTCTCCCATTAAAGAGGAGGGACTTCTTGTCCCACATTTATTGCTCTTCTAAAAAGTCCTATTTGAAAACCAACGAGTTTTTGGCGACTCATTGGGAAAATCGCATTCGGTTCTGCAATTTTTGATCATCCTTTGATCGGCGACTCAGCGTTTCACTCGAGGAGAAGGGCCCTTGGTATCGAAGATTCTCGGTTTGACTTTTAGAACAACAAGGTTTTCCTTTCCCTTAATTCAACAAGAAATAGAAGGACCCGTTAAACAAGCACTCCACTGTTCAAGATAGAAGTCCTACGGGTGGTATTCCTTGAGAGCTGCTAGTCCCGATCTCTGAGCTTTGATCCTTGCCGGTGTTACAGTTCCTCTCAAGCCGTTTTTCCAAGAATGGCGGCGCCATTACCATGGGGTCATCGTGTCGGGCCTCGGCCCTTGCTCGGCCTTTGCATGAGTTACCCGAGAGAAGCGGAAGAACTTCCCCAAATTCAAAGGCGATGGCAAAGTGCACGAGCGAACACATCGCAGCCTTCGTTGTTGCATGTGGAGTTACGGGAGTCGAATATGAAGGCGTCTCGTAAAATTTGTTTGTTGAGGCGTTACAAGATAATCTTTGATTGGTTCTATCACCTCCGGCCGGTGCTTTATAACCCGGCCCAGGACCACAATGAGAACTTCGGTTCGAGAACCGTTTCAAGCGGCGAGAAGATGTGCATGCCTTGCTTGCCCGAGTCTCTCGAGATAAAGAAAGATTCACGAGAGCCCATGAGGAATTTGTGGCCGGTTCAACGAGGTTGGTAAATAAAATTCCAACGCCTACCCGACCTGTCGACCAAATTCAAAAGTGTTTCTTCCTAAATGCTCAATCGCCCAAAGTTAGTTATGCACTAAGAAGGGCTAATCTCGGAACACTAGCTCTGGATCGAAGCTGTTTACATTAGTATCGAAGATGACTTGATCATGTCAGGGAAGTTGAGAAGAGACCCTCCCAAATCTAAGTCTGTTGCTTCTTCCTCTTCCACCCCTGGACCTAGTACTGATCCATTAGTCGAAACTTCATGAAATGATCTTGTCATTTATAAAGAAACAGTTGGCTCAGCATGCCCCGTATGCAGATGTTCCAAGAAGAAATTTTCAGCCCAGAAATCGTTTGCCTGCTCCTCACACAAGACTAGCACTTGAAGGACCTCCTGTTAAGGTTCTGTGAATGCAACCTGTGAAGTTGAAGAGCCAGATGATGATGAAGCTTGCGAGGAGTTTGTGGAGGAATTTGATGATGAAGCGAGAGGAACTTGAGGGATCTCGGTGAATTTCTTTACTTTGAGGGCATTGATGATTATGATGAAGTGGTAGCGAGACATGAGCAATGAATCTTTTCTTTGTCATGACTCGAGAACAGAGACAAAGCGAGAGGAAAAGGTGACCATGCCCACCTAAAGAAATCAAGGAGCGATCGTGACTATCCTGTAATTGCAAGAAGAGGATCTCTATCCCTACTTCGTCTACAGAAGGTGAGTCCTATCAATCCGATTACAAAGTTGCTTCTTCTTTTTCTCCTAAAGTTGATAAGCCTAGAATTCCAAATGATGATGGCCCGTCACATACGGATCCTTTGATATTGTTGATCACACGAAAAAGACCAAGGTACAAATCTCGGAAGTGAGTACTATCAAACCCATCCCAAAGCCTTTGCCAAAATGATCCACTTTGTTAATTCCAACTCTAAGACCACTCTAAAGGCCTTTTACCTCCTCCCTCCTGCCTGACCCAGTCAGTAGGCTCTTTGTCACCTCCACAGTGACAAAATTAAACCATTTTATGTAACACTTCTCATAGCTGGCCATAGGCTCGTAATGGTGTGTCATTGACTCGGGAGCCTCGAGATAATGTAATGCTGTTAAAGTAGCTCATGCTTTAGGCTTGGACCCTCACTCGTACTTATGGATCTGTTACTCCATGGAAAGTAAGGAAGTGCCTTTGGTTGGAAGGATTAAAGATGCACAAGTGGCCTTTCTTTGCTTTGCACGAAAAGAAAGTCTTGGCTACCATCCTAGTAGTGAGACATTCCTCCTTCTTATGGAATGTTGCTAAGTAGGAACTTCTGCTGTAAAGATGTGGGTGGGGAAATCGAGATGGATTGGTCGCATGCACTCATACTGTCGATGGACAAATGAAGAAGTTGTTGCACGAGAAGCGATCGAGTATATTGTGCGAGAAAGCGGATGATCCTAAGGCACAAATACTCTATGAGGATATGGGGTCATGGTAATTACATGATTATGTCCCCTGATGAAATCGACCCCCAAAGTGTCTCTAAAGATCCCGATGGTGTTTGGATTTTAGAATTTGATGGAAGTTGTTCCTCGGTGGTTACGGGCTGGTGTCTGCTAGTGTCACTGAAGGATGCCTACATCCTTTTTCATTTAAGTTGCAGTTTGAAAACACTAATAATACAGTGAGTATGAGGCTCTCATTCTTGGATTACTGCAGTGGCGAAAAGAACGAGGTGTGAAGAACCTTACGGCTCGTGGTGATGCGAGTTGATTGTGAAGCGAGTCGAAACCTCTTTCGGGTAAAAATGGGAGGTGAAGCATTACGGAATCAGGTTTGGGATTCCATTGAATTCCTTGATGCTTTCTCTATTGAAGCAATACCTAGAAAGAAGCAAGCGGGGCTGATTCTTTATTTGTCTCGGGGTCACTCCTGATTCCCCATCCTGAATTCTCTCAGGATAAGTTCACTATTGAAATGGTCCACCGGCCTAGTGTACCTGACAATACCAATAACTGGCAAGTTTTCAACGATGACCAGCATTTGCTTTCCTTCCTGGAACTCAAGGGTAATTTTGAACAAGCTGTATTTTGAGGAAGTGATGACTGCCTCGTGAGAGTGTGTCCTCGACCAAGCCGTCACCCGAGGGAAAAAGCAGATCAAGATGGATGCATCAATCTCAAAGGAAACAAGATTCCTAAAGGGTTGGTGAGTTTGGAGGAACTATTTGATAAGCATGACGGTATGTGAAATCTAAAGCTTCTCTTGGACCTCGTGATCAATCAATTTGAGTATGATAAGATTGATATTGGGAGTTCTAATGACCCTAAGCTAGTAAATATTGGAAAATGTTGTACGGCAGATGAGAGGAGAAAAGCAATTGATCTCCTAAGAAGGTATAAGGACGTTCTTGCATATTCTTATGAAGATCTGAAAGCCTTCAAGCCAAAAGATATGCGGCACTTTCGATTCCTCTCAAACCAGAATTAAGCCTTTCAGTGAGAAACAAAGCGTCTGACCCCAAAATAGTGACACCATCTTTCGGGAGATTAGGAAGTTGTTGAAGGCTAAAATTATTTTCTATTCACCATTCGACATGGATTGCAAATATTGTGCCTGTCAGGAAGAAAAATGGTGAGATCCGCATCTGTGTTGATTTCAGGAACCTGAATCAGGCTTCTCTGAAAGATAATTACCCTTTGCCTATGATGGATCAAATATTGCAAGCAGTAACAGGATCTGAAATGTTATCTATGCTTGATGGATTCTCTGGATACAATCAGGTAGAGGTTGATACTGCAGATCAACACAAGACAGCCTTCACCACTCCTTGGGGTACCTTTGCCTACAAGAGAATGCCTTTTGGGCTTATTAATCTTTGGTGCCACTTTCCGAGAGAGCTATGGATCTGGCTTTTGGAAGCTTGAAAGGGAAGTGTATTGTCATATACCTTGATGACTGTGACAGTGTTTTCCAAGACAAGAGCGGATCATTTTGATCACTGAGAGCGATTCTTGAGATGCGAGAGAGCATGGAATCTCTCGAACCTAAAAAATCATCTTACGTATTTACGAGAGGAAAACTATTAGGGCACATTGTCTCGAGGATGGTATTAAGATTGATCTGAGCGAGTTCAAGCCATCGAGCAAATTCCTCTCCCAACCAGTAAAAAGGCGTGCACTCCTTCTTGGTAAGATCAATTTTTAAGAAGATTCATCCTGATTTTGCTGAATTAACTTTGAATATTTCTCGGATGATGAAAGGAAGCAAACATTTGGTTGGTCTTTGAAGGAAAGGAATCCTTTGAGGGTATCAAGAAAGCTATCGCTAAAACTCGAGTTTGGCTTTGTCCGATTCAGCAAAGATTTCATCATCTATTGCTATCTCTGAGATAATACCACAGCTCTTTGTCTTAACCAAGAAGACTCGATAAACATGAGCTACCAATTGCCTTCATGAGCTATATCTGAAGAATCATGAGCTAAAATACACCATGATGGAGAAGCATGCTTTTGCGGTAGTCAAAGTTGTTAAGCGAGTTCGTTTCTATATCCTCAACTCTCACTCTATGGTCTTTGGTTCCAGATACAATTTGTTAAGTCAATTCTTACAGCAAGAATTTGGATCAAGAGAGGAGCTGGGTGGCTAAGGTCAAGAGTATGACATTGACATCAAAGCCGACCAAGCTGGTTCGTGGAAAAGGTCTTTGTGAGCTCATTCTTTGAAGGAGCTAAACATGAGTTCTTTGGAAGAAAGTTGACCTTCCTCTGCATTACATTCTGAGTTCGGTTGATGAATGGTATCTTGACATCGCCCATTTTCTCACCTATGGGAATGCCCCCTCATTTAAGCGCCCAAAGAAAAGAGGACATTAAATTGAGGTCGGCGCAATATGTATTGTGGGAAAATGCCTTGTTAAGCGTGGCTTAGATGGGAGATTTTGAAGTGTGTGGACAAGGAACAGCGGAGAAAATTGCTCTCGGCTTTTCATGATCGGGCATGTGGAGGGCACTATTCATCAGCAGTCACTTGCTCACAAGATACTCAGGGAGGATACTCTTGGCCTTCCTTATTCGAGAGATGCATCTAAGTGGGTGGATAAATGTGAGGCTTGTCGGACTTTTGTGGGAAGACCTAAATTGGCTTCTTTGCCTCTCAAGCCGATTGTGATTGAGGAACCATTTCAATGAGTGGGGTTTAGACTTCATTGGTACACTTAATCCTACTTCTAGTGCTGGTCACACTCATGTGCTAGCTTGCCTTTGACTACTTCACCAAATGGGTGGAAGCTATTCAGTCAAGAGCACTACTTACGAAGTGGTATGCGACTTCATCAAAGAGAACATCTTGGTAAGGTATGGTGTACCTAACAAGATTGTAGCAGAATAATGCTTCAAACTTCTCCTGGTGAGATAATGGATTTACTGCTATGGGTATGGCATCTCTTTGGCTCATTCTTGATTATTACCCCCGGGAAATGGGCAAGCGAGAATCCAAACAAAAGAACACTGGTGACTATCATAAGGAAGTTGGTCGATGAGTCTCAGTGGCGGCAAGAAGCTCTATGATGCTCTTTGGGCGAGACAGGATCACACCAAAAAGAGCTATTGGAATGTCCCTTTTCAAGTGGTGTATGGAGTAGAAGCTCAATTGCGTGTGCAGTGGAGGCTGCCGGCCTTGCACTGATGAAGGCCATTGAGATACTAGTTTCGGGATGCTTTAGATAAAAGGATCATGTACTGCACAAAGCTGAATGAAGGCAGATTGGAGGTTCTTTGATAGGATATTCGTTCACCAGCGAGAAGGTAAAGGTCTGTTTGAAAAAAGCTAGGTTCGAGAGAGTTCCAAGTTGGAGACACCGTCTTTGTTATGGGACAAAAGACATGAACCTCGTGGCAGCCATGGAAAGTTTGATTCCCTGTGGCTCGGACCTTTGAGATCGGACACTTTCTTTGGTAAGAACTCTTTCTATCTTGATTACATGGATGGTTTCCCCTCCCACTTCCTTATAGTGGGCGGTATATTGAAGTTGTTCAAGTCTAGGTGATTAGGGAGTCCCTTTGTATATTACATGTACGGTGTTTTCCTTTGTTGTTTTGGTGTGTTTCCCCTTGTTGTTTTTGTGTGTTGCCCTCTGTGTTGGTACATTTTTGACTCCGTTGCCCAATGGATAAGGCCTTTGTGCCTTCACCAGAGTTTGTCTAAGTTCTTGCCTTGTCTCATTCCTTGAATTTATGCCAAGTCATCCCCGAAGGAGCATTGTTGTCCACTCAAAATTCCCCGCTCTGTCAAAAGTAAAAATTTCAAAATTTTGAGTTTAAATGTCTTTTCTGTCAAGCTGGTGGTGTGAAAAAAGTCTTGAAGTCGAAAAAATCTAAGTTTTGGGTCATTCTGTAAGTATTTCGGGCCTGTCGGACATTTTGTCCCGCCTGTCCCAAGTACGAAAGTGCATTTTGTTCCCGATGGCGAAACCTCCGAAATTGTCCCATTTCGGGCCCGTCGGAAGTTTTTGTCCCAAGTGTCCCGAAAGCTTTTGTGCAAGTCATTCCAATTTCGGCCGAACCATCCGAACCGCGTACTTCGCACTTTTTTGTCCCAAATGTCCCAATTTCAAAAGTGCGCTCTGTTCCATTTCACCCTGACCCAGCCGAAGTCGCGTACTCGGAACTTTTTGTCTCAAATTTCTCAAGTTCGAACTTAAAGTGCACTCTGTTCCATTTTCGGCCGATTCGCCCGATTTCGTCCCAACTGTCCCAAGTCAAATTGTGCACGCTGTTCCATTTTCAGCCGAATCACCCGAACCGCGTACTTCGAACTTTTTGTCCCAATGTCCAAAAAGTGCAAAAGTGCGAGTTGTTGTTTCCATTTCGGCCGAAACTACTTGAACGCGCTTTCTTTTGTCCCAAGTGTCCCAAAGCAAAAAAAGTGCGTTTGTTCCATTTTTCGGCCGAAACGCCCGGACCGCGTCCTTCGCGCATTTTCGTCCCAAATGTCCCAAAATGCATTTGTGCGTCTTCTCCCTGTTTCGTCCGAATCGGCCGAGCCTCGTGTTTCGCGCATTCGCGTCTCACATGTCCCAGTGAACCTAATGCAATTCATACTTAGTTTTCCCTCGACCGAATGTGCTAAATTTGAATTTAAGTTCGAAGATCAAATTTCAGGACAGTTTGAGAAAGGACGAAGCTTTCAAGCGCGTTTACATCGAGTTTTCAAAGATATCCATTGTCATCTTCAAGATGAAACATCAGTGTGTCCCTCGTGGCAAAGACATAGGTGAGGCGTTAAAGAAATTCAAGAAGCGGTTTTACGAAGATGGTGGGTCCTTCTCGGATTTGTCCACTGTCTCCTTCTTCATTCTTTTCTCTTCTTCCTATTCCTTTCATATTCCATGTAATTAGTTAAGAAATTGCGTTTGGCATTCCTTAACTATTCTCTAGTTAAAAAAAAGCAGTTACGAGGAGTAAGCTTGAATTGTAAGCTATATAATGGCCTTCTTTGCGCCATTTTGAAAAGGAGGAAGAACTTGGCATATTTTACGAAAGTGTAAATAGATCTATAAAGAAATCAATACAAAAGGGCTTTCCGTTCATTGTCTATCTATCTCTGTTATCTCTGTGTTTTCATTTAATATTGTGAAGATCATTTTGTCTCTAATTTGTTAGTCTCTCGATTGCATCTCTTGTCTAGGTTTTGCAAATACGACGATCTTGTATAACCAAGAAGGAACTTTGTGTCCTTGATTAATGAATTTGAAGAAGGTTATTTACTGAGAACTTTGTGTCTTTAAATTTAATCCTATTGAGCCAATGCTGAAGTGATCTTGTCTTAAATTCCTTGAAACTTCGCATACATAAAGAATTATTCTGCTATCTATAATTACGAATGTTTCCTTATTGCTCATCCTCTTATTTCCTTTCCTCGAGTCCTTTTGTAATTGATGATCCTTGTGGAAAACACTTTCGTAATATCCAAGTTCAACCATAAAATAATATTTTGTACATTTGTAATCCCGGGAGGTTTGATTAAGGGTTTTGAATAAGGAACCTCTCCCATTAAAGAGGAGGGACTTCTTGTCCCCATATTATTGCTCTTCTAAATTATCCCCAATATATTACACTCGCAAAGCATGGAAGAAGTAATTTTAACATTTCAACACCTAAAACAAGTGCATGTTTGCATTTCAAAAATAGTGATTGTTAACACTATTTCAGTATATGGGCCTATGTTTAGGTCTTCTTTACAAAAAAACATTTAAGCTTTGAAAAAATGATTATTTTTCCGATAAATGAATTTGATGGATCACTTCTAGTGATTTGTTAATTTTCTAGAGAATCTTCCAAAATCAATTATAGAACCCAAAAGTATTCTATTGAAAATATCAAATTCTTAAACGAGTATAAGTGACATGAGATAAAGTATGTTATGGTTTAACATGAAGAGTAATCTTCAAAGGGGTTAAAAGGTGGACTCGGGAACCTATATTTGCAATCGGTTCAAAATCAAATTGTAGGCTTGGAAAGAATAATTAATAACTTATTATTTGTATTTGCAAGGTAATACCATAACAAGATTAGTTAAGATCAATGGCTAAATGAGCTTTAAATATTTTAACATTAATTTACATTTGAAAAAATATATTGTTTAAATTCTTTTTATGAATTGACCGATATTTTGAAATAATTTAAATACCTCAATATTTAGTTAAATAATTTTTAGGTTGGACATGATTTATCGTGGTGATTCATTTTCATTAAATTAATTTCATGCTAACACTTCATATTTTATTAACAAAAAGTACATGGATATTTTTTTAAATGATAAGTTTCATCCAAGAAAGCTTATACTATAATTGATTAACTATATTTTTTACTATATATATATATATATATATATATATATATATATATATATTAAAAATGTACTTACTAAAAATTATGTTTTTATAATTGAAATAAATTATTAATTCACATTTTATTGAGGTTCACTACACCACTTGGTGCAAGTGCAAGTGATATTTAACTATGGACGACTCTTGGTTTTGATGAAAAGTGGCAGAAAGAACTATGTAATACACATATTACATGATTTTTGTACATGTAGGTTTGGAGATTATGATAGAAGCAACCAATATGTCGAAATGGGCATATTCATTCACAATTACACACACACAAGTGGCAAATCTCAATAGAATTCTTGGAAATTATTTAATGCACATTTTTCTCAAAAACATTATTCAAATTCTTACCTTCATTCAAATATAAAGAAACCATAGTACTAGCTTAATGTGGAAGTATGGTGTAGACTAATTATTAGAGTTTTCATCATCCATTTTTGGTAGTACGGATACATTTTTCTTTCAAAAAAATGAATATCATCATAATTTTATCGCCATATGTTGGAAAAGTACCATACACTTTTTTTTTTTGGCATGGATACATATTAGCTATCTAATTTATAAAAAAATCGAGGTGGTAAAAATGTATTACTCATGCTTAAAATTTCATAATGTGCATTTTCCACAAAAATATACTCTTGTTTTCGTGGAAATTATTTATTTTCTATATTTTCCTAAAATGATATTACCATAATACAAACACAACTCCGAAAAAATGTAAAAATAAATCTATAGACAATTTATATGATTATATCCGAGGATGATGGTGTTATCATTAAGTTCAAGTCATCTTGCTCAATGTCAAACTTGGCTGACACTAAGGATAAAAGAGTTCATATGTGGCAACTTCAAATCTCATACATGTAGAGAACCTTATGTAGATACCAATATAAAAGTATCAAAACATATGAACATTTGTAATCCATTATTTTAATATTAACCTTATATTACATTGGTAAAATTGAAATTATTTTTTTTCCTTTTTAAATTTATTTTTTGTTTCTTGCCAGCTCATCATTGCATCATATAACTTGGGTGAGGGAGCTTAGCATATTGATATGTGTAAATAATAACAGCTCATCTAAATTTATTTTTTATTTCTTGCTAACCTATCATTGCATCATAGATATTGAGTGGGGAACTTAGGGTATTGTTGTGAGTAAACCTTACCAATACATATTTATTATTTTAAAAATCACCACAAATGATAAAGAATACTACTTTACAAAATTTGTTAGAAAATGAGAATTGTACCTCGCATTATTTTACGGGTTCACTTATGTTGTGCACATTGGATAATAATTGTGTATTGTTTATACTTAAAATAGCTCATTCAATATCAACTATGGTGAATTCAAACATTGAATGATGGTGTAAAAGGTGATGCCTAACCATCCACAAAGGTACAAATGCTAGGAGATACCAAAAAGGATGAGTTCATGATTGTGCCTCATGTGAATTTGGCGGAATGGATACCCCTTAGTCTTTGACACAAATCCAAAGAAGCATTATCTATTCTTAACCCATAAAAAGATAATAATTTCAATCAAAATAATAATAATAAGTAATTCATAGAAGGTATGAATTTTTAGTAGTTTGAAAATTCGAACTACCTATATCACATCATGTTCCCCTTCTCATTGGTAATAATTGGTAATCCTTTTATATATTGAAGTGTTTGTTTTCATTGCTAATAATTTAAAATAGTTTATTGTTTTGTTCATTTTTATTGAGGATGGGGGTAGTGCCTCAATTTTATTCTTAAGATTATTAGTTATCACCATTATTTTACACTACAAAGCATGGAAGCAATGATTTTACCATTTCATTATGGTAAGTGCATGGAAATGGAGGGGTCAAAAGGGGGTCTTAAGTGGAATTTTTTTCTAAAAATAAAAAACTTCAACTTGTACAAGTTATTTGAGATAGTTACACTCAAAATTTGAAGATGTTATAAGAACATGAATTGTAGCATTTCGAGTCTAGTTTTTAAACTACTAATTTTTTTTAAATGGTTAAGTGTAAGTGGGTTAAAGATCTAAAATTTCAATAAGTGCTCCTATTTTTTTAAAGAACATAGTCAGAGAGTCGATCAAACCCCACCCCTTTAGCACTATTTAGTATTTGTGAAAACCCTTTGGTTAAAAGATAGATATGAGCATCTAGTTTGGGATAGATTTTTTTAGATTTTTTAGTGAGTACTTATTGTTTTATGATTTGTCAAGTAAAAAGATTTTAAAACTTAAAAATATGAGATACCCGACCGTTCCCCCTAATCGCCTCAAAAATATTGAAAATTAGAATTTTTTTAAATATGTATAAAATTAGTCCTAGTTTGGGACTATATATATTTTTTCAATTTGGACAAGCGAAACAAAAGATACATGACAAAAGATAAGTGTTTACAATCACTAAAAATAGAGGTATAAAAGACATAATTTGAAATAAATATAAATGGAAACCTTACAATAGTAAAAAAATATAAAAATTATATATTTAGAAAGAGGATAATTTTCTTGACGTTGTAGGCATATTTTTAAGAAATATTGCAATCATTTTTGTAGGATTTATCATGGTGAAGCGGTGCATTTTACATTTTTGTGAAAAAACGCACGCGTTTTGTGTTGTAACAAGCCCAAGGCTCGGGTTTGGGAAACCAAAGAAATCCCAAGCCTAGAAAATCTTGGTTCGTGTGCATAATTAAAGGAACATGTACATGTTATAACACGTATGTGTTCCTTAGTGTATGTGGAATATATGTGTTTGTGGCATCGATCTATTAATAAAAATAAATGTTTAAGTATAATATAATAAAATTTATATTATACTTAAAATTTGTTTTAGTAAATATAATAAATTAGGTTTTCTTTGCACCTTGTGGAACTAGTCTCACAACTCCATTAGTCACATTTCAAGAGGTAATTTTCAATAATCTAATCTGGTTAGTACATATGTATTTTTCAGGATTTCAACATTTAACTTAAAGATTTTAGGGTTTAAACTCTATAATCAATGTCTCTTTTGGGAAAGAATATAGTCATTGTTTAGTTTTAGGGCCTTTTGGATTGTTTACTTACATTTGTAGGAGTGTTATATGTGTCAAAATTAGATTTTACAAACCTCACAACTCTCAAAGGAAACAACAATTGCTCAAATATATGGACTCATGAAATGCCTTATAATACATAAAAAATCAAAACACATGTACATGTTTTTATTAATTTGAAAATCCTTGATGACATCTACAAATACTACTCCCATTATTGGGACTGTTACAAAAATCAACAAAAATCCTAAAGCTATTACAATGGTGTTTCTTCATGACCCTTGAAAATTTTCACTTGTTCTGTGTGACTCACTTGATCTCTACTCCTTGTCACTCTAGCCCCTCAAATGGTAGACTTGAATCACTTCATGCACACATTGTTTTTTCACTTTTGTAATCAATGTGCATTATACAATTCAACTATTGCACAAAGCATTCATGAAATCCCTATGTAATTGTCACCATCACCCAAATTTTGTGTTGCACAAGTTCCTTTCTCCATTATCCTTCTCACCATCCTTGTGTGTTCCCATGTACTTAACTAATATAGTAAAACTTATATAAGAAATTCAATTCCCTCGTGATACTTATGCATCACAAATTGTATAGATTCAATTTTAATCAAATTGATTGATTGATTCATGCCTATATTTTTAATTAGTCTTAGATGAAGTAAAAATATAGAATCATATAGTTCTAATAAGTTTCACATGGCTCAATTTAATCAACATTTATTCTCTTATTGAACCAATCAACTACTTATGTAATGAATGATATAATTTGAGGTATATGATCTATAAACCTCAGCTTTGGAAATCTATAAGATCACACACTTTACTGTTCTACTTTCAAATTATGGAAAATGATAGTCTATTTAATTAAGGGTGAGACAACAAAAGAACATAATTACAACACCAAATTTATCCTGGAAACCCCTAAGTTCAAGTAAAACCAACTTTGGGAGGGTAATTTATTTTTCTTCCCGAATGTTTTTGGCCAATTGTTTAGAAATACAGATTACAACAAGAGGAAAGAAGATAAACACTGTAACACCTCCTTTCTTTACTTGGCTGCTCTGTTTCTACACTGTGCTTCTACAAAATCACTTCCAGCTTCAATGGTTTCCTTTCTCACACTCTTTGCATATAACTCTACTTGTCTTCCGATGATCGATTATTTTCCTATGCTCCTCCTTAAATAGGCTTCTTCTCATGTCCTCCCATGCCTTTGGAGAATGGAAAGCATCCTCCAAGGAAGATAAACAGATGATACATTTGAATTCTGCATCCGTTCATGGCTATGTTTTTACTTTTTTTTCCATAAGTGACAGGATTGATGGTGGCTACAGACCGGCACTTATGCAACCACCATGACATTTACACAAAATACATTCTATGCAGGTGCAATTATGCAAACTCCATTCTATACGAGGGCGATTCGCAACCTCTGCTCTTCCCAGAGGGTAGTTTTGTAACTTTACTGAGACAAATTCTCTTTTCCTATCTTTTTTTCTTCGGTTTGGATGATTCGATGAAGTAGTGTCTTTTACGGATCCCTATGGATCACACCTCCCCTGCTTAGGAGGATTTTGGTCCCATAAAATCTTAGTGGGGGAAGTAGATGAGGAAACTATTCCCTCACTTGGTCCTTTAACTACACCACTAGGTTTTCCTTGTAGTATTCTCTTCGATCCAACCTGCCAAGATTCCCTGTGGACCTCTCCTTATCTATCGACCTTTTTTGCTGCAACACTACGTCCTCTAACTCGCCTCAAGAGTGAAAGATGTAATCTTATATGGAAGGTAGAAACTTAAATCCTTCTTCTTCGTCAAGTATGTATGGTTGATAAGGGTGTAAGTTATCACAATTTACTACTGAGTACATCCACATGAAGTGTGGCAAGTCAAGTTTGAAAGCATTTTCTCCAACCTGCTCAAGTATGGTGAAGGGTCCATACCGTAGTGGCTTGAGTTTTCTTTCTTGACCTTGAAGTCTCTCCTTACTCAAGTAAATCCAAACTTTGTCTCCAACATGAAGCTTGTGTTCTCTTCAATGTTGACCATTCCTAGCTTTGTACTTGAACTCGAGATTTCTCCAATTATTCTTTCACCTTGAGATGGATTTTTAGATCTTCTCAACGAATTTTGTTCTTCTAGCCACCTCGAATCATGTATCTCTTCTTCCTCCGATTCCCAATTGCTATGTTCAATGGATTAGTCGGTAGATATCCCAAGAATACTTCAAATGGTGACTATAAAGTGGATGTGTGTACTTCCCAGCTATAGAAATGTTGAATGTAGGCTAAGGACTCATCCCAAGTTTGTGGATGTTTACTCTTACACCCTCTGATCAGTTGCACCAAAGTAATGTTCACTACTTCCATCTTCCCATCTTTCTACGCATGGAAGGTCATGCTTATATGTAGCTTGGTGTACATCTTGTTCCACAATGTAGTCCAAAAATTCACCAAGAACCTTAAATTTCTGTCAGAAACAATAGAATTTGGTAAGACAAAATACTCCCATACATTAGCAGATAAAAGTTCAGCTACCTCATATGCTTTTATGTTCTTTTTATGTGCCATAAGAACACACATTTTTCTAAATCTATCAACAATAACATATAGATAGTCATGGCCATGTTTATACATCGGTAATCCTCCTACAAAATCCATAGAAATGTCCTCCTAAGGACGAGTAGGGACCGATAAAGGCATATACAAACCTTCCTTCCTGATCTTAGGCTTGCTTGTACAACAAAGTTTACATCCTTTGATGAATTTTGATACTTATTCTTGCATAGTGGGCCAATACACATACCTTTGCAAGTGGATCATGGTTTTTCCAACATTAAAATGACCAACTACTTTCAAAGTATGTGCTTCCCTCATTAATAAAATTCTCTCCTCCTTTGGCACACAGAGCGTCCCCCATCGGTAGAGCAACCCATATTTGAGATAATCAGTCTTCAATCCCCATCTTTTCAGCCCCTTTAGATTGTAACTATTGATATGTCACCCCAAAGTCTTTATCTTGAGTATATGCCTCTCTGTAAGCTTCCTTCGTGAAGGGCTAAAAATGAGAGATAGTGACCAAACTTGATATTTTCTCCTATGTGAGTGGCCTAGACAACATGTCCACCACCATATTTGTGCTGCATTTCTTATACTTAATCACCAAATGGAACTGCTAAAGGAATCTCATCCATTTGTAGTGCCTTGCCTACTGCAATTTAGATTGTGCTTGCAAATATTGGAGAGGTTTGTGGTTAGTGTGTACAATAGTTTCTTTACCCAAAAAATAATGTTTCCATTTTTTAATTTCCTAAACTAGTGCATACATTTCCTTATCATATATTGAATATCCTTTATCTACTGAAGTAAAATTTTAGAATGATAGCACATGGGTTTACCTCGTTGAAGCAACACTACTCCCATAACATAATCATTGGCATATGTATATAATTCAAAAGGCTTATGAAAATTAGGAAGAAAAAGTACTAGCGGATGACTAATTTTATACTTTAACAATTTAAAATCTTGATCATGTTCCTTACCCAGTCAAAACTCTTACTCTTTGCGGCCACTGTGTGTGTAGAGGTGCTACAATATCAAATAATTTCGGAATGAACTTCCTCATGTACTTGTGTTGCTCCCACAAAACTTCTAGTATTTTTGGGTCATGTTGGTGTTGGCTAGTTAGTGATGGCTTCCACCTTCTTTTGGTCCACTTGTAACTCTCCTCCTCCAACTACATGCCCAAGATAGACAAGTGATTGTTTAGAAAAGGCACACTTCTTCATATTACATAGAAGTTGTTTCTCCTTGAGAACTTGCAAGACTTGTTGCAAATGTGTTAGATGTTCCTCCCATGTGGCACTAAAAATCAAAATATCATCCAAATATACAATGACACATGAATCTATGAATTCCCGCAATACATCATTCATCAGTCTCATAAATGTAACGGGTGCATTACATAAACCAAATGAAGTACTTACCATTCATACAAAATATGTTTGGTCTTGAAGGAATTATTCCATATGTCATCCTCCTTCATTCGACTTGGTGATAGCGACTTGAAATCCAACTTTGTGAAGAATTTTGCATGTTGATGCTGGTCCAAGAGATCATCTATGTGGGGGAGTGGATATATGTTCTTTATGGTAATCTTGTTCAAAGTGCGGTAGTCGATGCACATTCTCCAAGACCCATCCTTCTTTGGAACCATCACGATAGGATAACTATGTGGTGAGGTGCTCAAACGTATTACCCCTTGGTCCATCAGCTCTTGGTGTTATTTCTTTACTTATGTACTCTCTAGCAAGGACTACCTATGCAATCGATGTTTGGTAGAGGGGACTCTGGCAACAATTAAATCTCATGCTCTACCTCCCATTTTCGTGGTAACCCGATGGGAGTTTGGAAAACTTCCAGAAAAGACTGAATAATACTATCCAAATCCTTCCTTCCCTTATTAGAAAAATATGAAACCTCTATCCTGTCTTGCTTATCCTTTAATAAAAGTAAACAAAACTAATTATGATTTTCATGAATAAGTCTTTTGGCTTGGTTAGCACTTACCATAACAATTTTTTCTTACACTGGTGTGCATGGATGTTATAGTTGATTCCATCCTTGACCTATCTGTATGGGTTCTCCCTTCTCGTGAATATGGCATCCTTGATATACAACTAAGGACTCTGAAAAGAACATCAAATGCATCAAGTGGAATTACACCAGCTTCCAATACATCTATATAATGGGAATTTATCCCAAACTTGAACTTACATCTTCTTGTTATATGTATCTCTACACCCTTCTTTACCCATCCCAAAGGATATGGATGTGGATGTTCGTAAGTATCAAGACCAAGCTTTTTTACAACCACATCAGAAATCAAGTTAGAGGCGAGAATCACTATCAACCAAAGCATTTACCTTAGTTCTCTTGATTTGGATTTTGATCTAGATTAGTTTACTCATCTCTTCTTCTTCCTCTTGGTTGTTCATGTTGGTGGTCATGTGTCCAATAATCTTGTCTACATCGAGAATCATCCTCTATTTCCACCTCCCCATCTGTCTTTAAAGTTTTCATTCATTTCTTTGAATCCTTGGTTTAGTTTTTAGATGTGGCTCTATATGTAACTTCCAACATGTAGCGCATTTGTATGACCATTAATATCACAATTCTTAAAAAATTCTTGGGATATTTACAATTATTCAAAGTAGTGACAATTTTTTTACCTTTCCCTTTCCATTTACCATTGTTACTTGTTTGTCCCTGCTCTTTCTTTGCTTGATTTGTTGATTGTTTCAGCCTTGACTCTGCTTCTCCTTGCTTCCTTTCTATTGGTGTGTGTGACATGCCTAGTCATCATCCACATCACCTAGTGAGCCATCTCGCCTTGCGAGAGTCATAGGTCTTAGGAAGTCAAATAACAAGTGTCAGATTATGTCATAGAATCTGTCATTGTCATTTACGTCAATGCGTCATAGGAGTTACATTCGTTATTTAGAACATTAACTCCTCCTTTAGTGGCGTCATATTCGTTAGTCACGTCATATGTGTCAGTGGCGTCATTGAGGTTCTTTCCTTGTTTAGGCATGGGGGTTACACAACATCCCTATTTGTACTTCCTTTTTTCGATCTATGAGCATGATCATACATGCTTTCTTATTTGCATATTATTTCCATTGTTCGAATCTTGCTTATTGCGTTGGAACTACGATGTTACCATCGGAGTGCAACTTTGTTGTCATGCATTGTTTCAACATCGGTTCTCGTGTATCTGTCTTTCATGGTATCAGAACTAGTTTCGGTAAAACATGCACTCTTCATTTATCAATTACTTATTACTTTTGGTTTCTTCTTATTTCCTCGTGCAAGTTTTTTTATTATTACTTTGGAATCGTGCTAATCTCTTTAACAGTTTGCTCTTGGAGTTTGTGCATTTTGGGGTTTTGTGCATGTGTGCAGGCTTGCATTTTTTACCGCCAGATTTCATTGTTTTTGGTAAACATCTTGGTGGAAAAACACTTGATTAGAGGTAGGCCATTTTTGGCTTTATCAGATTAATAAATAAAAGTGAAATTTTTTATAGGAAATATATGTCCTTTTGGCCTATTTTCGACCTCTCCTGCTTGTTTGCATCTTATTTCCCTGCATTTTCTCCTTGCTTACTTTTGGATTGTTGTTGTTATCCTTGTTTGCATGTTATTCTGTTGCATGTGGGGTTTTGTGCCTTCAGCCTGCTCTAACTCAGTTGCATTTGCATTGGTATCGGTCTTACCTTACCGTGTTTTTCATTGGGCTCTGTCCTATTTCCATTCGGCTCCCGAGCGTGTTGTTCAAGCTTGCTTTGGGTTGTTTTGTTGTTTTGTGCATTGCTTGGTTTGCATACATGCCTTTTTCGTGCATTTGTGCCTTACCTCTGCTTGAGCTTTGTTCCTTGCTTGCTCAACTCGCTTTGGGCCATTCACCCTGTGTTAAATCCGTTGCCTCGGCCTTGCCTTTGCTGCCCTAGTTTGCTTTTTTTTTTCTTGCTCGTTTGGAGCCATTCTACCCCTGTGCTGCTGGTTATCTTCTCCACATGGGCTCTCTTCCATGTCCCATGCCGTGAACCTACCCCTTCCTTTGACCTTGACCACCGTTCAAATCCCTTTCTCCCATTTTTTTCTCACGTCGGATCTTATTAAAATGGGTTGCTTTTAAAATTCGTGATGTTTTAAATAATTAAGTGGGTTGGGTAAACTTTTTCAACGTGGGTAAAAAAAAGGGTGGTTTTTAAAATAAAGTAAAGTTTTAATTAAAGTGAACTTTAATTTTATATAAAGTTCTTGAAAAACTCTACGTAGCTTTTTTAATAAAAGGCCATTTTTTAAAGGTGCTTTTTTAATTAGTTAGATTTAAACTAATTTTAGATCTAATTAAACTATTTAAAAGTACCTTTCTCTAATTTAATTGGTTTTTAAGTAAAAAATTTAAAAACTAATTACTTTTTTAAGAGCTTTATTATTTTAGGTATCTAATTTCTCTTAAGCTCTTAGATTAGTAGAAATTTAAAATAGTCAATTATCTAATGTTATTATCGATTTTGTCCCTTTATCTTCTAAAATTAAGTTAATTGGACATTTCCAAAAGGTCAATTTCTTAGCGTTATTGGCTATTTGTTTTCTCTAATCGTGCGTTGAAGTGTGTTGCAACATTTCTAGCCTTTTTTTAACCTTCTAGGAACCTTCGCTACGTTCTGGAGGTCATCTAGACTCATTTCGAGTCATCTTGAACATTGTAATAACCCTTGTTATTGCTTGCGAACTAGTGAATGCATCCGCCACATTCTTGTGGCAAGGGGGTTTCAAGCGACGTGAGACATTGTTTCTCACAGGACTCTTTCTCCCCCTTCCTTCTTTACTCGTTTCGTGCTTGCTTACGGTGTTTGTTCAAATTGCATGTGTCAAAACACATTGTGGTCTCCACTTGTGCATTATTACGCCAATTGCAAGTGAGTGACCAAACATTTCACACCGCACGAACGCACCTAATTGTAACAACACACTAAAACTATAAAGTGCCAAACTCAGGGGTGTAATATTGTTCTGGGGTGGTTGTTTCTTTTCTCTCTCCTTCCTTCTGCATTCTTTGGTTTTATCTCTTCATTATGGATATCTCTAAAGTATCTGGTGCTCACACCTTTTAATTTCTTCGAATGGAGATCTAAAATTATATTGGTTTTGTGAAGTAAAGGGTTATACCGTGTCACCATGGGGTTAGAGACCAAACCTGATGATGAACCCGAAAGATCTAAATGGTTCAACCACTGTGATGAAGCCTTAGGTCTTCTTTGTATGTCCGTCTCTTCCAACTTGCTCTTCCACATCGAAACTTCCTCAACACCCGATGGAGCATGGACAAAACTCGACAAGATGTTTGGGAAGCAAGATGACATGAGAGTGCATGAGTTGGAGAATGAACTACTAGGGTTAAATCCTAGTGACTTTGAAAACCTGTAGGCCTTCTTCTCAAAAAATTTCCACACTAGACTGCTTCTAAAGGAATGTAAAGTGGAGAAGAAAGACTCTCAATTGATCTTGTCGATTATTTCTAAGTTAGGTCTGAATACTCTGTCTTCATTTCAACTTTCCACGCCACAAAATCCGCCTTGGGTAGTGCCTAAAAATGCCCTCATTTGACAATTTTTCATCCCAACTCATTCAAGAATAGGACAAACTCATTCAAATGGGAATCTATAATCCAAGTCACATGCCCTTGTGGCAAATAAGGGAAAGAAAAATGAAAAGAAGAAAGAAACAAAGGACCAACCTAAGAAAGAAACCAAGACCAACCAACCCCTAGCTAAGCCCAACACTAACACTTCAACTTTTGAGCCTAAAGTGAAGAAGGAAAAGTGTAAATGCTCCTATTGTAAGTATCTGGCCATGACGAGCATCATTGTTTTTGGAAACAAATTGATCACTTAACTCAGTTTCTTAAGAAGAATAAAATAAGTGTTCCTGAATCTGTTAAACAAAATGCTCAGAAGGGTGAGTCTTCTAAAGCAAAGGAGCCTAAAAATGAAAAGAAGAAAGGTAAGGCCCTCGTAGCTAGATCAGCTCCATCATCAACTTGGATTATCAATTCCGGTGCCTCGCACCACATGGCTTCTTTAGAGGTTGAATTCTCTAGGATTGTGTTTCACTCGAAATGTTTCGTTCCTTATAAAGCAGATAAGGTTAGGGTTAGGAGGAATACACAAGATTTTGATTAGATAGTAAATGAGAGCTGCCTTGCCTTGGCCGGGAAATATGAAACTTCCTTTGAAGGTGGTCGGTTCCCTGCCGATATGAGTTAACACAAAATCTTGTAAAATATCAATTAAATTGCTTATTGAAGCCAGGTAGGGGAAATTTGTTTTCTGGTTTTGATCAAAGGAACCGATGCGGTTACCTATAACCGATGGCGATTCTTGATAACCGATCCGGTGGGTTCTAGGATCTTGGGCTGGTTGTGGAGTTTGTAATGGCTGATTTTGGATAGTTTTGGGAAGCGGGATGGTTAGAAACAAAAGAATGACAGACTAGAGGCAATAGTACGTTGGATAATGGATCGAGAAGCGGATTTGGGAGAATTTGTAATTCCAAAAGCATAAGAAATGTTATAATGGAGGACATGCAAGATGTAACTTACTTGGTTTTTGCGAAGATGCAGTTGATCTCCTTGTTTGCCAACTCTTGGTTTCTTCACTCGTCTGCTTGGTCAAGTGAAGTTACGGACTCTGCTAATCGCTTTGGACTCTCCTTTGATTCAAAAATCCTTGGTGATCTCCCAAAATGAAATTCCGATCCGTTGTTTTGGTTTGGGAGCCCATTTGAGGAGGAACCGATGGCGGTTACGTGTAAGCGGCGGTCGAGTAGGAACCGGCATCGGTTAGGAAAAAGTAGGCTATTTTTAGTAAAATAGCCCACCTTCCTAACTTTTCTCCGAGAGATCAGTTGCGGGCTTGGTCAAGTGGCTAGAAGGTCGGCTTTGGGTGCGAGTAAGGAGGCATTAGTTATGGATGTGAGTCTAGACCAAGTCATGGGTCCTAATTAGGTTAGTTTAGGGTTAGGGCTAAGTCATGGTGAGGTGGGCAAGTGAGGTGGCGGGTAAGGCGATGTGGATTTATCAATTATGAGGTAATTAATAAATAATTGTGTAAGGTTTAGGTGATGAGTTTAGGTTGCGAGATGAGATGTGGGTCACAAGGGATCGTAAGACACGAATTTGGTGTCTACATTAGCCCCTTATTGTCGTGTAGCTTGTTTTGTAAAGCTGCGCGGACAATAATATGAAGTGGTTTCCCCTGTTAAGGGTATAGGTAATCCCCCTCAAATCTATCACAGATTGGGTGAACGGGAAATCAGGGATAGGGTTGATAAAGGGTATATGTTGTTGAGAGAATGGTAAGGTGTGGGGTAGGTCGAGGAAGCATACGCATGTTGAAATGCAATAGTATGACTAGGGTACATGATTTGTGCAAGCAAACCAGCGATGTATAGGCAAAGGTCGATAGTTTATCCAAACAAGGGTGATATAATCCTGGTATCAAGGCATAGGAAGTAGCTCGGGGTATATAACGGGTAAGGTACAAGAGCGTTTAGGCATGTTCGGCGGTGCGAATGGTTGGTTTGGTTGAGATAAGCGTCACGGTCTGGAGTCTAGGCAAAGTTGGTCGACGAGATCAAGTCGAGGACCCTAATCATGCTAAAACACGAGCAGGTGAGCTCGATTGAACAAAAGGCTACATGATGGATGGATAAAATAAAGCGTTGATTGTGGGTATGGTATGGAAGTGAGTACGGCCTTGGGTCGGGCCAAAGTGCGGCCTTGGTCGGGCCATGGGTAGGTTGAGGCCTTGGGTCGGGCCAAATGGTAGGTGAGGCCTTGGGTCGGGCCAATGGTTTAGGTTGAGGCCTTGGGTCGGGCCGAATAGGTAGGTTGAGGCCTTGGGTCGGGCGAAATGGAGGTTGAGGCCTTGGGTCGGGCCGAATAGGTAGGTTGAGGCCTTGGGGTCGGGCAAATAGGTAGGTTGAGGCCTTGGGTCGGGCCGAATGGTAGGTTGAGGCCTTGGGTCGGGCGCCAGTGGTAGGTTGAGGCCTTGGGTCGGGCGGATGGTCGGGCGAGGCCTTGGGTCGGGTGGTTAGGGAGGCCTTGGTCGGGCGATGGTAGGTTGAGGCCTTGGGTCGGGCCGATTGGTAGGTTGAGGCCTTAGGTCGGGCCAATTGGTAGGTTGAGGCCTTGGGTCGGGCCAAATAGGTAGGTTGAGGCCTTAGGTCGGGCCAAATAGGTAGGTTGAGGCCTTAGGTCGGGCCGAATGGTAGGTTGAGGCCTTGGGTCGGGCCGAATGGTAGGTTGAGGCCTTGGGTCGGGCCAAATAGGTAGGTTGAGGCCTTGGGTCGGGCCGAATAGGTAGGTTGAGGCCTTGGGTCGGGCCGAATGGTAGGTTGAGGCCTTGGGTCGGGCCAAATAGGTAGGTTGAGGCCTTGGGTCGGGCCGGATGGTTTAGGGGCGAGGCCTTGGGTCGGGTCGGGCGAATGGTAGGTTGAGGCCTTGGGTCGGGCCGAATTGGTAGGTAGAGGCGAGGCCTTGGGTCGGGCGGATGGGTAGGTTGAGGCCTTGGGTCGGGCCAAATTGGTAGAGGTTGAGGCCTTAGGTCGGGCCAAATAGGTAGGTTGAGGCCTTAGGTCGGGCCGATTGGTAGGTTGAGGCCTTGGGTCGGGCCAATTGGTAGGTTGAGGCCTTGGGTCGGGCCAAATGGTTGAGGCCTTGGGTCGGGCCGAATAGGTAGGTTGAGGCCTTGGGTCGGGCCAATGGTGGTTGGGTTGAGGCCTTGGGTCGGGCCGAATGGTTGGGTGAGGCCTTGGGTCGGGCCAAATAGGTAGGTTGAGGCCTTGGGTCGGGCCAAATAGGTAGGTTGAGGCCTGGGTCGGGCCGAATTGGGTGCGGCCTTGGGTCGTCGGCCGAATAGGTTGGTTTGGAGGTCGGGCCAAATAGGTTGGTTGTGGCCTTGGGTCGGGCAAATAGGTTGGTTGTGGCCTTGGGTCGGGCCAAGTGGTTGGGTGCGGCCTTGGGTGGGCAAGTGGTTGGGTGCGGCCTTGGGTCGGGCAAATGGTTGCAATGGGTTGCGGCAAAGGTAGATATTTGCGATGTTTGTGAGTCACGGCGGAGGGACTAGAGGCTAGATACCTCCATGCGAGAGAGCGTATTCACATGTTACGAGGAGAGATTGGCGGATCGGTGGGCGGTACCAATAGCCGTGGTACCTTTGAGGACAGAGAGAGGCGGCGAGGGTCGGCGATCACGATCATCACCTAGTTTGGGATGAGGCGTGAGGTCTAAATAAATGTTAGCGAGGTATAAGAATAAATAAGGATTGCCGACTGCGTGTCGATGATATAGAAGATGTATTTGTTTAACATCTAAATAAAAGCGAGATATGTATGTTGATTTGCGTTATAATAATAAGAATTGTTGTCGTTTTGACTTTCGGTGTTTTGAAAAAGGATAAAGAGGAATGTGATTAAATAGAAATACACAAAAATATTTATATTTACCACACATGATAGGTTATGGTAGGGGATGGTCGAGCTAACCTTGGGAGACCCCATGTCTCGAAGTCTTTGCCTACATAGCCCATTGCACAAAGCAAGGAAGGGCCTCAGACCGATGTAGTTCTCCCTTAGGATCAGGGAGGGGTGAATTTAGGCAATTTGGTATGGTTTAGGCAATTTGTCGTTTGGTAAAAAAAATTGATGTTGGTAGGGTAATGTTGTTGGTGCTGGTAGGATAATGTTGTTGGTGTAGGTATAGGTAAAGTGAAAGTTAGCATACCCAAGTAGTAGGGAATAGTGTCTGATTAAGATCAACACACAATCCTAGATGCGAGGCAAAGCGGAAAGAGTGCTCAAGTAGGTGAAAAGAGCTAAACAAACCACACAACGTAGAGCATGAGCTTGAAGCCCTAGGTACCTTGTGCATAGGAGCGAGAAGTCCATAGTGAAAAGAGTTGTATGATCACTGATATATCGGGTGTACGTTACGTCCCTTGAGTTGAAACAATGGTGGTGAGGTGAGGTGGATGATATAGGGAGTGAGAGATTATTACAAAGAACTTATTCTGACGAAAGAGAACCTACCCTAAATAGACAAGTCCATGACCCAAAAAGTTCTTTTGAATGAGGCTTTTATTTTATTGAATGTAGGTGATCGATGCGGGAAGTCTACAAGAGGATATTGATTGTTTTATTCTTGAGGTCTTCACGAAGGTGATCAATGCGAGAAGCTTACGATAAAGCTGGCTATGTGTGTATAAATTTGTCCTTCGAGGAAGCGATCTATTTATAGTAGCGAGATATGATTTTAGTGCATATTTGTCCTTCGGAGGAAGCGATCTATTTATAATAGCATGCAATAGTTTGGCATATATTTGTCCTTCGAGGAAGCGATCTATATTTAATTTAGATGACTAGATGTTCTTTTGGCGTGAAGCATCTAGTTTAGTAGGAAGTTTGACTCAAGAAAATCCCATAAGAATACGGCTTATTTTAATACTTTGAAGTCATGGACTAGACTAAAAAGGGGAAGGCATCATCGGGGAGGTGAGATCAAAGTGATTTTGATTTTATTATGAGATATAGAAAACAAAGTGTATGTAGTGGTAAAGTGAGCTCAAGGGACGAGCGGTAGGTAGATAAAGTGATATAACACTAATTTCAACGGTAGAATGGTCGAAGATGTAAGGCATTAAGGGGCTCGAGGCTCGGGTTTACCATTAAGCGAAGCTAAGCGATAAGTACCGATCCATAGATGTGAGTGATTATATAAGGCCCAATCGATTGGGAGCAAATTTTCCACGTTTGCTCTTTTCTAGTTTGGTTACATGTTGATTCTCTTTGAGGACAAGATCACCAACCTTAAAGTACGCTCATGAAGTCGCTTATCATAAGCACGTTTAATGCGTTTTTGATAGATTTGAAGGTGATCGAGAAGCTGTAAGGCGGCGTTCGTCAAGAAGCTCCAATTGGGCTAACCGCTCTTGGCGGAAATCATCGTTGGTGAGAATATCCTGAAGAGATATTCTAAGGGAGGGTATTTGTATTTCGAGAGGCAAAACAGCCTCGGTGCCGTATACCAAAGAAAAAGGTGTGGCATTAGTAGAAGTACGAATGCTAGTACGATAAGCCCAAAGGGCAAAGGGAATGTGATCGTGCCAATTTCTTCCAGATTCATTGACAACTTTCATGAGGATTTTGGTTAGTGTTTTATTAGAAGACTCGGCTTGCCCATTGGCTTGTGGATAGTAAGGTGATGAGAAACTAAGTTTGATACCAAAGTTGTCACAAAGGTCTCGCAACAACTTGTTTTTGAAAGATTTTCCATTATACATTATCGGGCGGTGAGGAACACCAAAGCGACGAGATAATGTGGTGGTTAATGAACTCGACAATTTTTCTTTTTGATTGAAATGAGTGGAATAGCCTCCACCCATTTTGTGTAATATTCGGTCATTGTGAGTATCCAGCGGTGGCGTTGTGAAGAGGTTGGGTGAATCTCACCAATAAGGTCTAAACCCCAGCTTGTGAGAAAGGCCAAAGATCTCGAGCGATACGGAGCGGGTGGCTAGGAGTATGTTGAAGGTTGGCATGTTTCTTTGACACATAACACAACGCTTAACATATTCGTAGCGATCGTTATTGAGTAGGCCAATAATAACCAAGGCGAAGGATTCGTTTGGCCCGCAGCAAGGCGCTAAAATGTCCACCACAAATACCGTCATGGACTGTTGGATGGTATGAGTGGCCTCCATGCCGATTAGGCGGCGAAGGAGGATACCATCAAAGCCACGTTTATAGAGAGTCCCCCATGACAACATAACGCGAAACACTTTTAAGAAAAGCACGTTTGCCGTTACTAGTAAGATCAGGTGGGAGGACAGAGATTGTAAGGTAGTCGTGAAATTGGTGGTACCAGGTATCCTGTGAATTAGTAGACACAGTATTTATCATACAAACTATCGGGGTTGAATAGGATGGGGCAAAAAGTTGTTGGACCACGACGAATAATTCAGAGTCAGTTGGCGCGGCGGGAATTTGCGAGGCTAAGCACGCCATAGTATCCGCAAATTTGTTAGTGGAGCGGGGAATGGTTTGTATAGAATAGTGGGTAAATAAAGCTAGAAGTGATTCTACATAGTGTTTGTATTTTTGAAGTTCCTCGTTTTTGCATTGGTAGACGCCCATAACTTGATTGACTACCCGATTGAAGTCGCAAAAATGTTGATAGATTTGATACCTAAGTGTATGCAACTTGGAGACCGAGAACAAGGGCCTCGTATTCCTTTGTATTATTAGTGCAAGGAAATCAAGTCGGAATGAAAGAGGCATAGGTTCAGCGTTGAGAGGAATGAGAACAACGCCGGCTCCTCCTTGTGGCGGCATTTAGATCCATCGAAGAAGAGGTCATTGGAGTACGACTCCTCGTGAGGAAAGAGTAGCGATGAGTTCGTCGGGAAATGTGAAATTGGTAAATTGTTCCCCGTGCAGGGCGTCCATGAAGTTGGTGCGATGGTTTGTCCTTTGATTGATTTACGGTGGATAAACTCAAGGTCGAGGTCGGCGAGAAGCATGAGCCATCTAGCAATGCGTTGGTTCGAGATGAGGTTTGGCGTACATGTAATGGATGGGAGTGCTGTATTGGTGATGGCGAAAGTCTTGTGATTTAGAAGGTAGTGTCGGAGTTTGGTGGTGACGAATGATAGGGCAAGGCACAAATTTTCTACATGTGTGTACCTAGTCTCATAGTCCACCAAAGTCGACTTATATAATAAGCGGCTTGTTCGTGATTCTCGAGTCACGATGTGCAAGCATGGCTCCTACTGGCGTGGTCGGTGGCGGAAAGGTAAAGGTAGAAAGGGCGGTTGTCTTGGGGTGGGATAAGCACGGGTTTGTAAGAGATAAGCTTTGAGAGCTTGAAGGCTTGGTGACATTCTTCGCTCCATTGGAATGCGATATCCTTTTTAAGGAGGTGATGGAAAGGTTGACACCGATCGAGAGTTGGGAGATGAAGCGTCGGATAGATTGGAGCTTACCTTGTAAACTACGCGGTTGTTTGAGATTTTTGGGTGGGGGCATTTCTAGGATAGCTTTGACTTTCGATGGATCGACCTCGATGCCACATGAAAAGAGGCGATAAAGCAAGAAGTTTTCGAAAGAACACAAAGACACATTTCTTCGGTTGAAAGCGCGGACGAGAATATTGTAGCAGGCGATCAAAAATAATGGTTAAAACATCGAGATGTTCACTACGATGTTTAGACTTGCCAAGAAGATCGTCGACATAGTCTTGAGGATAGTGTGCATAATGTCATGAAAAATGTAGGTCATAGCCCGTGATAGAGTAGCAGCCCGGCATTCTTAAGGCCAAATGGCATGACACGATAACAAAAGGTTCCCGAGGAGTTATGAAAGCGATCTTGTGTTGATCGGCGGGCGACCAAAATTTGGTTGTATCTGAAAAGCCATCCATGAGAGAAAGCATTTCATGACCCTTGATGAGATCAACAAGTTGATCAATACTTGGGAGAAGTCATCCTTAGGGCAAGCGAGGTTAAGATCTCGGAAATCCGTGCATATCAGAAGTCCCCGTCGCTTTCGTGGCAGTGCGATGTTAGAAATCCATTGAGGATAGTCAATAGGAGAATGAAGGAAGCGAGAAAGGAGTCGTTGGAGTTCCTCTTTGACAAGAAGCAATGCGTGGATGCATTTTCTCAATTTTGTTTGACTGGTTTGGAATCGGGGTTTAGGGTGATGTTATGGGACGGCGATGGTAGGATCAATTCTGGCATGTCGGCGTAAGACCATGCGAGCGCTTGGTTGCGAAACACGAGAGAAAGGTAGTAAAGGCGGCTTGTTACGATGTGTTAAGGGATTGTCAATCTTCACTATGTGAGGATCTTCCTCCGTGTGGATGTTGATTTCTATAGTAGATTCATTGGCATAGTTTGGGTTTGAGATGGTAGAGGCGCGTTGAATATAAGAATCATCGCGCCCGGGTAAGTGAGTATGGAGTCGTCATCCGGCATTCAACAACATTAATCAAAGGCGAATCCTCTTGATCATGTATGCGGATACGAAGGGAAGAGAAGATGGGTCCTCATTATCGCGTTGATAAGTGAGAGGACCTATGAAGATAGCATTTATGAAAAAAAAAAAAAAAGTTAGGAGGGATAGATTCGGGGTCCATCGATTACGTGGGTGATGATGGCAAAGTAGGTGATGATGTTTCGGTAGGGGCAACGCGTCTTCCTCTTCGAGGATACGGTGACGAGGAGGTGTCTCTTGTGTAGGTGTTTCGGGAAAAACCGAGACCACTGCGATCATTATGTTTGCGTGTGGTCACGGGAATGAGTGTATGTCGGCCTTGTTCGTAAAGGCCAAAACCAAAGCCTTTCCACGCCTGGTAGTCGAAGGTGAGGCGAAGCGAGCGATTTGTCAAGTATTGAAAATCGGATTGGAAAGGAACCACACCAAGAGGAGGTTCGGGGATAATGGAGGATGTGTCAACACCCCCATACGTTAGGTTAGTGCGGTGATGGGGTGGTCGTAGAGATTACCTCCCCACGCGGCTTGATCGTAGGTGGGATGCGCATGTAATTGTCCGTACTCCTGCGGGGTAGGGAAAGAACTAACGTTATATAGGCGGTACTCCCCCAGCGTGAGGCGATGAAAAACATCTACTAAGGGGTCGGAGGTTGGGATGTTAGCTGCGGGAAGAGAAGTGGTTTGTGCGATGGTGGTTTCATCAGTTGAAGGCGTAGGTGCAGTTGAGGTGGATGGTTGAGGTACATTTGAAGAGGAAGGTTGGGTTGAATGTATGGGTGTCTTAATTGGTATAAGCACATCGTTTGGGCGGTATAACATATTGCAAGTTTTGAAGGGGGGAGGATCAGCTTTTACAGTGTAAGACTTCCCCTCGTACTCAAATTTTATGCATCGATGTAATGTTGAGGGAACACATCCCATGGCTCGAATCCAAGGACGACCCAGCAATATATTATATTGGAACTCTCCTTCAAGGACATAGAAGAGTTCGGGCAAAGTACGTGGGCCTACGCGAATGTTGAGGATCACGGTGCCTAAGGTAGAAGTAATAGCGTCATTGAATGATCGCAACATGATGGGGTTGGCACACATGCAACTAGAAGGGATGTTCATTTGTTGGAAGGCTTTTGAAGAGATGATGTTTAGGCTAGCGCCCCGTCAATCATAACCGGCGTACTCGAATGTCTCGGACGTAGCGGAAATGAAAAAGGCGAGTCGGGGTCTTACGCACCAAAGTCGATAATTTCATCTTAGAAACTAACGCGGCGGCTTGTTGTTTTGAGGAAGTGGTGGGGAGATGGATTGTTTGGTGAGAGAGGCGGCGTGATTGGGTGTTAGAATGGAGGCAGCAGGCGGGGTTTCGTTGGGTAAAACCTCTATCCCTTGAAGGATCTCAACGAGAGCTTGTCGATGAGATTGAAATCTGAATGAGATCATATAGTGTCATTTTACGGGCGATTGATGAAGGTTTGTTTGATCATGGTTCGGTGGGCAACTCCATTAGAGCGGGATAGGCGGGTCGCGAATAACCACTTTAGGTGGTGGTGTGTCGGGATGGTTGAAGGAGAAAGAGATGCCGCAGGTGTGTTTTCTTTCGCTTTCCCATTGTTTTTCTGTCCTCGAGTAGCGACACTAATCATATTAATCTCGTAGACCTGAGATGAAGAAGATGGTTGGGATAATTCATGGTCTTTAAGAGGTGGGGTTGTAATAATGATCGATCTTGGTGAGGCGGGGACAGATGGTATAGTAGAGGGAATTGACGCTAGAGGTCTCTCCCTTCGTAAGTTGTCTTTCTTAATCTTTCTATCCGGAAGAGGTGACTAGCGAAGGATAGTTTTTAGAGCTTTGCATCCTTCCACATCATGTCCAGGTGTGCGGTGATAGGCGCAGATTTTAGACTCATCATAATCCACAGGTCGGGGCTTAGACGGGTCATAAGGTCTAAGTGGAGGTAGGGAGATGGTCGCATTCTCCACCAACATAGCAAGGATTTTGGCGTAAGATCCTTTGAGTGGGTCAAAATCAGAAGAAGATGAGGGTATTGATTGTGTGGGTTGTGGTAATGTTTGGGCGTGTTTAGTTCGTATGGGTGGTGGTTTAGCCGAGGGGTGCTGACACATGTTTTTCACTAAACGTGGTTTCTTGGACACAGAAGTTACGTTTGGTTGGATGATGAGGCTACGAGATGGCATGGTAGCGGGAAACAACCACGGAGAAAGGGGAGTGACAGAAAATAAATCCTTTGATGATGGGATTGGTTTAGGGTTGATAGGTGGACCGGATACGTGGGGTAACGATGTTGTGATACCCTTTGATCTCTGTATAGGTGTAAAAGGCGTAGGTCGTTTTGCAGAAAACAAAGGAGGTATGATATATTGGTGTAATGTGGAGGGATGAGGTCCCAATATGGAAGGTGGGTGTGATGATGAGGGTTTTAATTGTGATAGAGACCCGGATTGCGTTCGTCTCCTAGGTGGCGGGACGGATTTATTTTTGGATAGATCGAGTCGCTTAGGTGGGTGTGTCAGATTGGGCATTGGTGAGGTCCCAAGCGTAGGGGAAGATCTGGTTAAGTTGATAGAAGTGGACGGGGCATTTGGTAGAGGTGAGGGGGGTGAAGGCGAGAGCGGGGGCATTTTAAGCACTGTAAGCACTTCGGGTAGATGGTGGAGACATCGGGATTAGTCATTTGCATTTGAGTAGGAAAAGGGGTACTCAAGCGTTCCCATAGGGAACTGTCATCTTTGTGGAATGGCGGTCTCAGTGTGATTTGTAATTTTAGTACGGAAGAAAGGTGGGTTGTAATTCCGAGTCCATTGCGGGTGTGACACGGGAGGCGAGATGAGGCCTTTGTATCAATAGATGTTAGGAGGTCAACCGGTCGTTGAAAAGATTTAGGCGATGAGGGACTAATAGGTAGGAGGGCGTGTTCGAGGAGATCTGTCACATTAAAAGAATGTGGTGATGTTAGTGTAAGAGATTTCTCGTCTAAGGATGTCAAAAGGAGTGGTGAGCCTTCCTCTTGTGTAGAAGTGGTAGAAGGGACGTTTGGGAAATAGATAAATTAGATAGCATCCGCTCACGGTCTTGTAGGGATGTGGTGTAAGAAGACTCATTGATGAGAAGAGAAGCACAGGCGATTAACTCTTCTATGGGTAAAGGCGATTTCGCTTTGGCTTGATGGTGGTAAAGGAGGTTCGGGCTCTGTGTTAGTGAAGAGGCTTGATTCAAAATTTTCTCGATAGAGGCTTTTGGTGAGAATCGAAGCTGCATGGATCTCATGAACACTCTCCTCGGCTAAGATATCTTGGTTCACGTTCTTTTTGGGCAGTGATTCGGGAATGGCTTGTTGAAAATTTTCAGATTTCGGTTAGCGAGGGCGTTAGGATTATCGAGTGTTATATCCCTGCATTGACCATTTTCTGCACTATGTTTTTCAACATCTTGCGAGTTTTCATGACTATGTCCTTTTACGCGGTGAAAGTTACAAAAGTCATTTTCTTTGTACCGGGAAGGTATTGCGCGGGTGGAGTCAAACCCAGTGAGGTTTAACGAGGGGGCAAGGTGATAGCCTGACTTTGAGCAATTTCTCAATATCACATCATAGGTTTCTCCCGAGGAGTGTAGGCGATGGGTTCGGCTTTGTATTTATAGGTGGTTTTGGTGGAGTATTGGACGGTGGTTGGGATTTGACCATCACTGCGTGGACAGCTCCTTTTGATTTAGAAGAGGTGGACGCGTGAGGAGTGGTGGTATTTGGTTTATTGGTAGAATCGGGAGTTCGGAAAGTGGAGTTCTTGTTCTTGTGACCATGATTTCTCTTCCTCTAAGGCTCGAATTTCTAATTTTCGAGCCATAGTAAAACCTCGTCGAATGTACGGAAAGTTTGAATTTGGAGGGTAGGGGAGATGTGCTTAGCGCGAGGCCGCGTAAGCACTTGATTCGATAAGTTCGGTTTGAGGCAAGAGGCATACGTAAGTTGGTTGATAAGGCCCCGCCATCGTCAGCGAAATCTGCGATAGATTCGTCTTGGTGTCGGATGGCATAAGTCGGTGATAGATACTTTCTTGGCAATGTTAATGGAGAAATGATCAAGAAAGATTGGGCTAGTTGGTTAAAAGAGAAGATTGAGTCTTTGGGTTAAAGCCTTTGTACCACTCAAGCGAGGCCACGATAAGGACATGGGAAAGGTGCGGAGTAATGAGGCATCATCATGGGCGATCAAATAACAAGCATGTCTAAATGATCGCAAGTGTTGTTGAGGATCCTCTTTCTTGTTAAAAGCGAGTAAACTTTGGCAACTCCCATTGAGGAGGATATGAATGAAGGGGGACGAGAAGGGTGAATGGGCTCCCGACAAACTTGCTCGTATGTCAGGCGCTACGACTTCTGAAAGCGGAAGCCTCAGGTTTTGCATTTTGTCCATCATTTGCTTGATGAAATCTGTGGTTGGATGAGGTGATGGTGCCACTGAGAATAGGGATGTCCCATATAAGGTGTTGAGGTTCTTTGGATACGTGTATGGGAATGAAAAGGTAGGCGGAGCTTGAGAAGGAAAGCTCGTTTGAATAGGTGGCGAGAGTAAGTCATGAATGGAGTGAGTGCGAAGAGAGGCGAGATAAGGCGGTTGGTGGTGGCGTACGTGGGGCCCAGGTTAAGCAAAGGAAAGCTAATCGGGGTCGTATGAACCTGCACGAAGGCTGTCGGATTGGGAGGCGGGGCTAGTGATGCGGAAGTAAGGTATTGTTATCGGGAGGAGTAGGAGCTAAATGAGCAGCTATACTAATAGGCATGCCCATAAGGAGGTGACCATCGGGCGTACGGTCGGGGTATGAGACAAATAGTATTTATGCAGTATTTGGGATTAGCATCCAGAAATTTGGCAAAGTCCTTGTCTCCTACGGGAATTTGGGGATCTCATTGGTGTCTGTAGGGTTCCCCTATAGAATGTGAAGGGGTGATTCGAGGCGCAAAAGAGAGAGCGAGGCATGTGAAACCATGGGCGGCTTGCTTCAGTGATGACAACCATAGACTAGAACACCCGGGAAAGTTTCAATCTATCGAGAACAAAAACAACCTACGAATGGTGAATTTGGCAAATTTCTTTGGTTTGTCGGTGATGATGAAGCGATGGCGATATCGGTTTAGTAACGGTGTCGGTCACGAGATCAAGGCGTCGGTCCCTTAACCGATGGCGGTGTCAAAAATTAAGGATAAGAAGATATAAAAGGCTGCTGATTTGATATTGGTAACGTTGAGTATGTTTAGCAACTTATTGATCACAGAAGACAAAGTATGACAGAGAAAACCGGATTTGAAAACAAGCAAGAGGCACACGCAAATCTAGAGACTAACCCTAGGGTTAATTTTAGTTATCGTGGGCTTATGCCTTTAGACGTAAGATGATGTCAGAATCCTAAACAACAAGACCTAGGGGAAATGTCAAGTTTGTTTTGGCTTATAAGGTTACCTCAATCGGGCGGAGGAATACCGCGGAAAAGGGGGGATGTTTGAGCTGTTGTGTTAATTGTGAAGTGATTCGGTATGTGTTGTGCAGTGAAACTAAGGTTAATTTCCTGTCAATACCGTGGATATCACCCCCACGTGTACGACCTGTTACTTAATCTATGTTCACTAGAATTGGAGAACAACAAGCAGGAATGCAATGCACGTGTTTTAAAACCCAAATCGAAAGTGATATTCGATGAAGCAAAAGAGATGACTTTCACTAATGCGAAACCAGGAAAGCAAGACAAATTCTTTACTAAAATATATAACAAAAACAGCAACAGCAAATATGCTTCCTAAAATGAAAATAAGCAAGAGAAAGAAACCCAAAATGGGGTCCCAGTGGCGTGCCAAAATGTTTCACTCGGAAATGCCGTTCCTTATAGAAGCAGAGATAAGGTTAGGGTTAGGAGGAATACCTGTAGAATGTCGAGATGATGTGCGCGTACCGTAGAGAAAGATCAGGCTGACTGCGAAGAACTCCTTTTTGTCTTGGAAGGACTACCTGCAAATAAGAACACAAGACCACAAGATTTTGATTAGATAGTAAATGAGGAAGCTGCCTTGGGCCGGGAAATATGAAACTTCCTTTCGAAGGTGGTCGGTTCCCTGCCGATATGAGTTAACACAAAATCTTGTAAAATATCAATTAAATTGCTTGTTTGAAGCCCAGGTAGGGGAAAGGTTGTTTTCTGGTTTTGATCAAAGGAACCGATGCGGTTACCTATAACCGATGGCGATTCTTGCGATAACCCGATACCGGTGGGTTCTAGGATCTTACGGGCTGGTTGTGGAGTTTGTAATGGCTGATTTTGGATAGTTTTGGGAAGCGGGATGGTTAGAAACAAAAGAAATGACATTTAGAGGCAATGAGTACGTTGGATAATGGATCGAGAAGCGGATTTGGGAGGAATTTGTAATTCCAAAAGCATAAGAAATGTTATAATGGAGGACATGCGAGATGTAACTAACTTTGGTTTTTGCGAAGATGCAGTTGATCTCCTTTTGCTGACTCTTGGTTTCTTCACTCGTCTCTGCTTGGTCAAGTGAAGTTCTGGACTCTGCTAATCGCTTTGGACTCTCCTTTGATTCAAAAATCCTTCGACTGATCTCCCAAAATGAAATTCCGATCCGTTGTTTTGGTTTGGGAGCCCATTTACGAGGCGATGGCGGTTACATACGTAACCGGCGGCGGTCAGTAGAAGCCGGCATCGGTTAGGAAAAAGTAGGCTATTTTTAGTAAAATAGCCCACCTTCCCTGCTTTTCTCCCGAGAGATCAGTTGCGGGCTTGGTCAAGTGGCTAGAAGGTCGGCTTTGGGTGCGAGTAAGGAGGCATTAGTTATGGATGTGAGTCTAGACCAAGTCATGGGTCCTAATTAGGTTAGTTTAGGGTTAGGGCTAAGTCATGGTGAGGTGGGCAAGTGAGGTGGCGGGTAAGGCGATGTGGATTTATCAATTATGAGGTAATTAATAAATAATTGTGTAAGGTTTAGGTGATGAGTTTAGGTTGCGAGATGAGATGTGGGTTACCCAGATTTAAGTTTTCTACGGGGCTTTATGAGGGTCAGCCTCGGAAAGCACCCTAAAAAAAAATTGATAAGGGAAAATACTAGAGAGCTACTTGTCCCTTGGATCTTGTTCATAGTGATGTTTCTAGCCCCTTTCCATCTCCTTCTTTCACTAGAGTTTAATATATACTAACCTTCATTGATGAATTTTCACGTTGTACTTGGGTATATTTTATTAAGCTTACATCTAAAGTCTTTGAAATTTTTCAAAACTTTAAGGCTCTTCTTTGAGAAACAAGCGTTATGGTCTATCAAGGTTCTTCAAATCGATAATGGAGGAAAGTATATGAGCAATAGGTTTGAGGATTTCTACACTTATGAGGGGATTGCTTTGCAGCGTACAGTTTCTTATAGCCCTTCCCAAAATGGAGTTGCAGGAAGAAAGAACCAAACTCTAAAGGAGATGACTACTTGTATGGTTCACTCGAAGTCCTTTCCTCCATAGTATTGAGGCTGAAACGGTGAATTGTCCTTGTTACCTTCAGAATCGTGTTCCACATAAGGCAAGTAAGAGGGATGACACCCTTTGAAGCCTGGTTTGGACACAAGCCTGATGTTGAGCACTTTCGAGTCTTCGGATCCAAGGCTATGGCTCGAATTCCCAAGAAGAAATGCAAGGCATTGGATCCACAATCCAAACCTTGTATCTTTGTTGGGTATCCTGATGGCGTGAAGGGATATCGATTGTTGAACCCTATAACCCATGAGCTCTATATTGAGAGGAGTGTGAAGTTTGATGAGTCATCCTTGAATTTTACTTCCACTGAGGTTATTTTTCCCACTGATTTAGATTCTAACTCATCAGATGATGATTTTGTTGAGTGAGTTCCTCCTCTCCTGCTCCTCCTAATCCTCAAACTTTTGATTCTTCTGATTCTGACAGTAGTGATGATGAGGACTATGTCCCTTCTCACTCGAGTGAAGAATCTTCCAACTCTGAGCTTGAACCTTTGGGACCTCTTTGGGCTAGGAAAACTTTACAGAGTGCTAGAGATTTAGTTGGATATCCTTCAGATGAGAGACATACTCACTTGAGTTTCATTGGACCCCACTCCTTCTTTGCCTTTGCTTTTGATCCACCATCTGTGCAGGAAGCTTATGGGATTCGGAGTGGGATTCTGCTATGGATGAGGAGTACCCCTCACTCATAAAGAATGACACTTTGGATCTTACCCCTCTTCCAAAAGGAAGAAAAATCATTTGATGTAGGTGGATATATCGAACAAAGTATGGATCTAATGGAGAAGTTGAGAAGTATAAAGTGCAACTTGTAGCTAAGGGTTTCTCCTAGGTAGCTAGGGTTGATTACTTGGAAATATTTTCTTGATTACGAAGATGACTTCCATTCGACTGACCCTTACCATCACTTGCCACTAATAGATGGGAAGTCCACCAGATGGATGTTAAGAGTGCCTTCCTTCATGGGGACCTAGAGGAAGAGATCTATATGGAACAACCTACGGGTTAAGTCCATGATCCATCCCTCGTTTGTAAGTTAAAGAAGTCTAGTTAAGGCCTTAAACAAGCCCCTCAGGCTTGGTATGCCAAGATAGACTCCTTTTACTTGCATCAGGGTTCACTCGGTGTCACTCTAACCCAAATGTGTATATTCTGTGGCAGGATGAGTCCATGCTTATTCTTGTTCTCTATGTTGATGAATTGTTGATCACGGGTAGCTCTTCCTATATCATTGATTCTGCGTGAAGAACTCCTTCGCCAACAAGTTCTCCATGTCGACTAGGATTTCTTCATTACTTTCTTGGGATCTAGATTTCACAATCTAACTCAGGAATTATGATCTTACGGCCTAAGTACTCTCTTGATTTTCTTTCTCAGTTTCACATGTCTAATTGTAAGTCCTCACCTAACTTCTTTTCTTTCCGGGGTTAAGTTGGTTTCTGATTTCTCTTCCCCCATGGTTGACGGTACCATTTATTAGTAGTTGGTGGGGAGCTTGATCTACCTTACTCACACTTGGCTAGATCTATCGTATGTTGTCGGGATCATGTCTAGATTTATGCAGGAGCCTCATGAGCTGCATTTAAAAGTAGTAAAGTGGATCCTTCACTATGTTCGTGACACTCACACAGAAGGTATTCATTACTTAGAAGGGACTGAGATTGACTTAGTTAGATTTACAAAATCAGATTGGGCCGGTGATCTAGATCATCGAAGTCTACCTCAGGTTACAGTTTCACTCTTGGTTCAGGTCATGTCAGTTAGTCCAACAAGAAGTAGAATGCCATTGCCATATCATCAACAGAAGCATAGTATAGAGGAGCAGTTAACACTGCCACATAAGTTATTTGGTTACAGGGTATCTTGACAGAGTTTGACATCCACTTTCGGCGGCCTACCATCATCTACTATGAAAACATGAGCACTATCTCGATTTGTAGAAATCCAAGTTCAGCATTAGTGGATGAAGCACATTGAGATTCACATGCACTTCATATGGGAGATGATACATGAAAACATCATTGAGATACAAGTATGTTCAGAAAGCTAATCAGGTTACAGACATATTCACCAAGCCCTTCACTGAGGTGAAATTTCTTCACTTGTGGTCTCTTCTTGGGGTGAGGTCTTGCAGCCACCCATCTTCTTTGGGCTATATAGTCCTCCTTCTTCTCCTCTTCTTCTTTCCAGAAAGATTTTGTTTGTATATGGGCACCTTATCAGGCCTTTAGTTTTCGGGCCCCATTGACACATCTTTCTTAGTTGTCTAGGGAGTCTTCTTTTCTGTTATAGCTTACCATGACCTCTTCCTCAGCTTTGATGAAGGGGGTGTTGGTGTGTGTGACATGCCTAGTCATCATCCACATCACCTAGTGAGTCATCTCGCCTTGCGAGAGTCATAGGTCTTAGGAAGTCAAATGACAAGTGTCAGATTCTGTCATAGAATCTGTCATTGTCATTTACGTCAATGCATCATAGGAGTTACATTCCTTATTTAGAATTGTAACTCCTCCTTTAGTGGCGTCATATGCATCAGTGGCATCATTGAGGTTCTTTCCTTGTTTAGGCATGGGGGTTACACAACACCCCTATTTGTACTTCCTTTTTGATCTATGAGCATGAGCAGACTTGTTTTCTTATTTGCATATTCTTTCCATTGTTTAAATCTTGTTTATTCTGTTGGAACTACGATGTTACCATCGGAGTGCAACTTCGTTGTGGTGTGTTGTTTTGACATTGGTTCTCATGTATCCCTCTTTCAATTTCATCATATATGTAGTATTCTTACACAAAGTCTTCATTGAGATCTTTGGGATTTGTGGAGATGGCCTTCCTTCGAAGGCAAGTGATAATTCCTCCCAAATATTTGGTCGAATATTCTCATCCTCCAAGACCATATTAAGCATGGCTTGTCTCTAAAATTCCGTAGTATAATCCTCGTATGCTTTGACCATTGCCTTGTTTAATGTACTACCATTTAATCATATGATTAGTCTTATAGCCAATAGGATAAAAGTTAGCTCTAATAAATTCTTTAAGTTCTTCTCAAGATATTACAATAGGAATTTTCTTCTTTTCAAAAGTTGTTATATGGGTTTCCCACAAACAGAAGAGCATGTCCTTTCATTTTGAGACGTGTAAAGGTGATGATTTGTGTCTCAAGAACATCATGAACACTAAAGTAAACTTCCAATTATTTTAACCATTTATCTAATAAGTTTTTATCTACTTGACCTTTAAAGCTCTTGATTTCAACTTTAAAAAGAGCATGATAATATTTTGCCTTCTATTTTACGATCGGAGTTTCTTCTTCACGACCTTCTACATCTTCCTCATCGTAAATCTTACATATGCCAAATTTTTCAGCCAAATCTCAAACTACAAAGTCCATGTTATATTTTTTGAATGAAGCCATTTTTTGCAGATCCGAGATTTCTTGTTGATGTCTATACATCCTATCCATCATGGTCTCTAGCATCTCAATTCTATGGACCAAGTTTTCTTCCTCCATTTGATCTTGAAATTTTTTGTTTACACTTCTTCAAAGAAATATTAGGATCATAAGGTAAAACTTCTTTTCATTTGGACCTTGTCACTATCATACAAATCACAAGAATGAATACTATAGTCTTGGATACTTATTATCAGATCTGATACCAAAATGATCTATAAACCTCAGCTTTGGAAATCTATAAGATCACACACTTTACTGTTCTACTTTCAAATTCTAGAAAATGACAGTCTATTTAATTAATGGTGAGAAAACTAAAACTTAGAACTAATTTGCAGCAACAAAAGAACACAATACAACACCAAATTTATCCTGGAAACCCCCAAGTTGAGGGAAAACCAGCTGGGAAGGGAAATTTCTCTTTCTTCCCAAAATTTATCGGCCAATTGTTTAGAAATATAGATTACAACAAGAGGAAATAAGATAAACTCGTAACACATCCTTTCTTTACTTGGTTGCTCTATTTCCACACTGTCCTTCTAAAAACTCACTTCCAGCTTCAATGGTTTCCTTTCTCACACTCTTTGCATATAACTCTACTTGTCTTTTGATGATCGATTCTTTTCCTATTCTCCTCCTTAAATACACTTCTTCTCATGTCCTCTTGTGGACTGGATAATAGGAGGCATCCTCCAAGGAAGAGACACAAATGAGACATTTTAATTCCACATCCGTTCGTGGCTCTATTTTTATTTTTTGTCCATGAGTGACAGGACAATGGTGTATGTAGACCGATGGTTACACAACCATCGCGGAGGTTACGCAACCTCTGTTCTATGTAGGGGGCAGTTACGTAACCATCGCTCTGCATAGAGGGGTTGTTCTGTAAATTTACAAACACCTTCTCTTTTTCTATATTTTTATTTTGGTTCGGGTGATTTCGATGAAGCAAGATCTTTTCGGATCCCTATGGATCAAGTATAATTGAGTCAAAATTCACTATTTTCATGTAAAATATCTAGCATGAAAATTTTAAAATCTTAAGCATGAAAAATAATCCTCTAATTAAAAATTAGGTCATTAAGTCACTTTGAATCCTTTCTATGGCTAGCTTACATTCAATTAAACCTTCACCATGTCTAAAAGGAAATCCTAACAAGGTTTTCAAGTTTTTTTAGTGTGCAAGGATGATTACCCAAGGTGATAAATTAATTTAGTAAGATTTAGTAAAACACAACTTCCTCCAGAGGCCTAAAAAGGCCATTTTTGGCCATTTTTCAGGTAAGTGCGCAAAAATGGGGGCCAAAAGGGGGTCAAAAAGGGACAATTTTTTCTGAATTCAAAGCAAAACTTGAACTTCATTGAATAATTCGGCATGCCTATGCTCAAAATTTGACAAAGTGATAAGAATAAGTATCGTAGAGCTCAGAATCTAGTTTCTAAACTATTATTTTTTTAAATGGTTGAGATTAAGAGGCTCAAATGTTGTGCACACACAAAGTATGTCTATTTTTGTGTAAAAAGATAAGAACTCGTTATGTGTGCCCCCCCCCCAATTTTCTCGAGTTGTATGAATTTTTTTAAAATCCCTTTGTAGAAAGTTATCTAAGACCATGTACAAGGTCCCACTAAATTTTCATAATTTTTGGATGAATAGATAATTTTTTATTAATTTTCAAAGTGCACATATCCCGAAAATGAAATATTTGTGTGTGCACCCCCATAACTTTGAGAAAAAAGAAGTCATTTTTTAGTTTTTTTAGTGCATGTAGAATGGAGTTTAGAAAAAACCACATTTCTTTTTTTAATTTGGATGAAAAAATCATAAATTGTGCACCAAAACGTATGCATAGGTTTTTGCAAGAAAACAAGGCACTAGTAAAAGAAATTATGGATGAAAGCCTTAAAATAATTATATTTTAGAAAGAATTATATCGTCATCAAGGTAAAAATGAGCTTAAAATCATAGTATAATTTATTTTTGAATATTATGTTTTAATACATGAGATATTGGGGTGCACATGTGAAATTTTGATGTTTTTCTATCAAACACAGTTTTAATCACGCAATACACAAAGTCCAAACCTCTAGTTTGGAAATCCAAGCCTTTGGATTGGGTATTCCAAACCCCAACAAGATGAAACACGAGTGCATTATAACGCACTAGCACTATAATGCGCTTGCATTCTTGTTTCCAATGCAAAATATGTCCATTTGGGAGGGATAATGTGGAAAAACACATAGAAAACCATAACGTGAGCATGTTTCATCTTGTGAAACCCAAGCCGTAACACGATCATGTTATAAATTGACCTAGATTTTCCCTTTTTGTGTTATAATGCGACCAAGCCATAACGTGAGCGCGTTATGGCTAAAAAATAGATTTGTGTCTGCATTTTTGCCCCCACATCTTCATGCATATGCCCCGCAACCGGTAAACATCCTCCAAGAATGTTCAAGGATATTATAAAGCATTTGAGGGTTATTATGGAGACAATTTAAGGTTTTTGAATCAATTTTAGATAAATTAGGTAAATCTAATTCAGATCCATTTGTTCAATAGTGGGTATTCAGGGTATAGGGAATGAGAGCTTCAATGGTGAATGTTGTCTTCTCTGGAATATTTTGGGAGTTCTTAAATGAGTTAAGAGGGAAAAAATATGCATTAGAAATATATTGGAATCCTCTACAAGGGGGAAATATCAAATTTTATCTAAGGCTTAATTATTTCCTAATATATTTCAAACTTCTTTAGCTTCCCCTCTTAGTTTAAGAAGGAATAGGCCCTAAATTTTGAGTTTCAAGAAGAAATGAATTTTGGGAATGCTTCCATTGATCTTTAAATGTGATTTTGAGTTAAAATCATATAATATTTGACCCCAAACCATTTTCCTAAGCTCCCGTGGTGAAAAATTAAAGCTCGATGTCTAAAAATAGACATTCATTTAGGGAGTGGATTTCACATTGCTTCAATGTATTTGGAGGTCAAGAAAATGAATGTAGCCCTCAAACATTCCTTCAAGTCTCATTTAGGGATCAATCCTTTCATTTAGAGGAGGAAACGTATTTCCATTAATTGAGGAAAGAGGTGTCCAGAGATAATATAAGCATGTTTCCACTCAAGTGACATCCTAGTTAGGGAAGTGATTTGTGAAGTTAAAAACATTTAAGTCATTTACGTCATCACTTGAGGTGTCATGAACATGTTTTCAACTCATGGTCACTCATGTTTTACCACTTTTTCATGATGAATGGACCCATGGCATCCTTTTGGAGGTCTAATGTCCCCTTTTCCATTTTTTCTAACAAAAGGGGACATGGGGGACACAAAAACACAACATGGGGTGTTAGGAAGGTGTTTTCAAATCATGTAATTTGGCCCCATCCTCATGAGATCCTCACCCCTGGTAAACAATAATCTATTTATGAAATTCCCCATTTCAAGAGGTACTTCTCAACATTTTCAAATCTCCACCTATGAATATGTGGTGAGAATATCTCTGGATCTTGCCTCATAGGAATGGTAAGGAAAAATTCATGCTTACGGAGGATTGGTAGTTGAATTGTGACTTGAGAGGAAGAGAATCCCTCTCGATTCCCAATTTTGTCTCAAATTATATTTTGGTCTCAGTGTGTTTCTCATCTCATTGGATGGGTTGATCAAAATACTAAATAATTCTTCATTCAATCTCCTACCTTCACCCATCTCAAGGTTAGAAGGTTTTCGGTCTCACATTTCATTATTCACATGACAACTATGCCCTCAATTTAAAATTAGGCTTCTCATCACTGGCATCCTTCCTCCATCCAAATTTGCCATATGTTAAACGTTTACCCAAAGCTTAGAGGAAAGTACTAAGAAGATAATTTAGTTTGTTTCAGTGTGTAGGGAATATTTTCTAAGGTGATTAATCAACTCATTCAATTTCAATGAGAAATTACTTCCTCTAGAGGCCTAAAAGGTCATTTTGGCCATTTTGTAGCTAATTGAACACCCTCCATAAGTGTTTAATGAAATTATAAATCATCAGATGGTTATGTTAGAGAGAATTGAATATGTCTAAGGAAATTTAGGAAAGTCTAGGAAAGAAATTCTCATTATGTAGAAATCTGTTTAAGACATGGTTTTCGGTGTAGGGAACATAAGATAAAACGGTGAAAGATGACTTCTCTGGATGGTTCTAGGAGGTTTGGAAAGAATTATTATGCAAACAAATAGGCATTGGAAATATATTAAAATAATATACAAGGTGGAATAATCAAAATTGATTCAAGGATCAAATACATCTTGAGAGATACGTCAAAATGTTAAAGCTTCCCCTCTTAGTTTAAAATGAAATAAGACCTAAATCTAGATTCACACATAGAATTAGATTTTTATAATAGTTTCATTAATTGTAAAATGTGATTTTCAATGTTTTAATGAAGTATGAAGGTCAAGAACATATAACTCATCCTCAATTTTCATTCAAGGATTCATCCCCCTATCTACAAGAGGAAACCCATTTTCATGAGGATCAACTTGAGCAAAAAGGTGTCTAGGTACAAAGCAACATGCTTCCACCCAGGTGTCATCTTGGTCAAGAAAGTGAATTGTGAAGGATTAATCATGTTAAAAGGTGAAATGTGGAGCTCAAGGAGTGACTTTATGATCATCATATCCTAAATCTATAATTGTACCCAAATCTCTCCAAGGAAGAAACCAAAATGAGATACTCATGCCATTAAGGTATCCAAGACCATCATGTGTGAATTATTAAGGAATCATATATCTCCATGAGAGACATATGAGTATATATTTGTATGAGAATCATGAATTTTATTTCATGAAATGAGGATTTTAGACCTAGGAAAGGTGAGGGGATGATCTTCATATGAAGTACCTTGTTTCCAAGAATGAGAAATAATCTTAGCTCACTTGATGTCATTCATTGTGTAGTGTTCTTAAACACTCATTCAATACCTAGTAGAGTGATCATTCCTCAAGGAGGAGGCACATTACAATCACCTGAAATTTCTAATACATGGGTGCTTACCCCATGTGTGGGCTCCTATATTTTATTAACCTGAAATCTCTCGAGAAAGAGTATCAATTTTTGGGTTTGAGTATGTTTATTCGTTATCAATACCTCATATCATATAGAAAATATCTATGGCTCCATTTTGAGATGAATGCATGGATTAGTGTGGTGAGATAGCTAATATCCACTTCACATATTGGACCTATTTATATTGTTGATTAGATAGTTCTAGGTTTGTCAAGTATATACGCATCCCTTAAACAATGTTTCCCATCTTCCAATATGAAATTAAGGATTCAAATCCACACTCATAGGGAAAATCATGATTCCATATACTCAAGAAAGTGTCATTATCTTTGGTTGTTGTGTAGTTTGTAAATTTTAATTTTGACACATCCAAAACTCCTATAAATGTTAGCAACCAATCCATAAGGCCAGAAAGCCTACAAAACAACTATATGTTTCTCGAAAACAAAGATTGACTACAATATATATGACTAGAAAGATTTAGGTCCTTGATGAAATCATAAAAATGAGTAAGTACTAAACAAATTAGATTTTGAAAAACTATCTTCTAGATTATAATTGTTGGAGCTACGAGACCAATTCCATCAAGTGTAGAGTGACCCTAATTTCTTATATTTACTAAAATAGTTTTTAACTGTCTTATAATTAACATTGAATTTATTAAATATACCCCCTTCTCCCCTTCTAAAATTCATAACACTAAAAACGAGTATGTGTTTAATAACACTAAAATTGTGTACGCATTTCATAACACTAAAAATGTGTATGCATTTCATAACACTAAAAACACGTATGCATTATAACATGTATGTATTTTAGCTAATTTCAAGTTTTTGTCTGCTTTTGGCCTCCCATTTTGGTGCACTTACCCTATGCCTAATACAAGTGCATGTTTTCATTTCACGAGATAATGATTGTTAACACTATTTCAATCTATCGGCCTATGTTTATGTCTTTTCTACAAAAACATTTAAGATTTAAAACATGATTATTTTTTCAATAATAGAATTTGATGGTATTCACTTCAAGTAATTTTTTATTTGTTAGAGAATATTCCAAAATCAATTGTAGAACCCAAAAGTCTTCTATTTTTGTTGTCCTCGAAATTCTTCTCTTTTTGAAGTCAAGTTTCAAAATTTTTGAGTCAGTACCTTGGAGTATTGGATCGTGTCGAGCCTGGTATTATTTGTAGTTTTCCATTCCATGGAGAATAATTAGAAATTTGGGCGTACATGGTGGATTTTTCCCCTTCTTTTAATTTCTTCCCGTAGTCGGGAATGACGGGCGTATCTTCCCCATTAATTTTTGCCCCAGCATCCACGGGTAGTACGTGGATATCTCTAATTAGATGTGGCATGGCCATGTTTCAAGTGACGGCAACGGAAGCCTCCACGTGTCCAAATGGCACAACTCTAAGGGTAGGGCCCAAGGGACAGTCTTCAAATAAGCGCAAGCTTTCCATGTGTCCCAGGTCCAAAATGGAGACAGAACAAGCCCAAATCGGCTAAGTATGGAAGGTTCAGTGGACGGCGCCATGTGCCTCATCAACACAACTTCAAGGGTCGAAGCCCAGGGCATTTCTCAAAAGTCACAAGTTCTCCACATGTCCTAGGTCTAAAAAGGGATAGAGTCGATTATTTAAATTGACTAAGTATGAGCGGGTCGGTGAAAGCCTCCATGTGCCTCAATGATGCAATTTCATAAGTGAAACCAAGGGTCAGTTCTCAAATGAGCACTATCTCGCCACATGGTTAAAGTAAAAGAAAGGGTAGAGTCGATCATTGAATCGGCTAAGTATAGAAGGGTTGGAAGAGCTCTCCACATGTCAGCCTAGTGCAACTTCAAAGGAAAAATCTAGAGGCAAGTTCCAAATGAGCACCATCTCTCCACGTGTCTAGGGTTAGATATACGGCCCCACCAAACAAAAGGAAAAAGTCAAATATTAAGCCCACATAGAAAGTCAAGGTGGAGAAGCGGGTTGTTGGGGTGATTTGAGAATTTGAGCTTTGTTTTCATAAAGGAACTTAAAGTTAAAAAGTGACCCGTAACCCCGCCAAACAAAGGGAGATAGTCAAATATTAGGCCCACATCGAAGGTCAAAGCGAGGAGGTGGGCCAAGAGAGTAATTTTGTTTTTAAGCCCGCATTAAAAGGAGGTAAAATTATAAAAGTAAACTGAGATTCTATCCCCGCTCAATTAAGGCCACGTGTCAAGAACATATCAAAAGTGGGTGGGCAGGCCAAAATGTTCCAAAGTGCCATTTCTCCAAAAGGCACAAAATGCAAAAGGTGTCCTCAGGCCCACTTCATTTTAAATCTCTCCCATGTGGACAGATCACATTCAAAGTTTGGGGTAGATTGAATGGCTGTGATTCAATGCATCTGGTTTTACTACCAGACATGCAAACAACCGAGGCATTTGAGAGACTCGGACATCGAGTTTGTTGAATCATTTTTTATCATTCTTTTCAGAGCTTGAATGTAACCATTCTTGAAAACTATTTAACAGCTTCTCCATCATGCTGTTATTCGATTGGATCCAAGAATTCTATAAAAAGTAATAGATTCAAAGTAATCAATACAGAAGTTTTCCCCTTTCTTCCTCTGCTTTCTTCTTTCCATGTCTGAAACTTGGGAATCATCCATCTTTTATGATAAGAAACTTTGTGTTCTTGTTTATATGATTTTTGGAACTTTGTGTCTTTGGAATTATACTGGTTATGAAAGTGAATGATTCTATTCTGCATCTCCCTGGTTCAATACGTATAAGGTGATACTCTACCATCTATATCTCCTAAAGGTATTGTTATGTTCTTCCTTCCTCATCTCCTTAATTCTTCCATCCTTTCGTATTGATGATCTTTGGGCATAAAACATTTCAAAGTAATAGGACTCCACGCTTTGAAAGTTGTACATTTGTATATAAGTTTGTTGCTTGCTTTCAATAAGGGAACCTCTCCCATTAAAGAGGAGGGACTTGTTGTCCCCTGACTATGGTTTGTTAAACGTATCATTTTAAAAACCCAACAGTTTTGGCGACTCTGTTGGGGATTTCATTTTAACGGATCCCTTTCTAAAAGAACAACTTCAAGATCATTGTTGGTCTAGAAAATCTATAGTATACACATGGAAGGAAGGCTCTAGGGTTGAGGATTCCCATTTTTAAATTTTGGAGCAACAAAACGTCTCTCTTCTAGCAAGAAGGAACAAAGGGACTTGTTCTACAAGCACACCTCCTATTACAGACATAAACTCCAAGGATAACATTCCTCAGGAACATATTAGTCCTAATCTTCATGATTTGATTCTCGTTGGTGTTTCAATTCCCCTTCAGTAAATTTTTAGAAATATGGCAGTTCCCTTGCCTTGGGGACAACAGGTTGGGCCTCTTGCTCTTCCTTAGCCATTGCATGAGTTACCTAGGGGTAGCAGGAATTTTTTTCCCAAGTTCCGGGGTGATTGGAAGGTTCATCCAGATGAACACGTTGCAGCCTTCATTTTTGCACGTGGGATTCTTGAGGTTGAACATGAAGATGTCTTTGTTAGGATTTTTGTGGAGACATTGCTAGACAATGTTGTTGATTAATTTTTCCATCTTCTGTTGGGTCAATCACTAATTTGAATACCATGATGACTCAGTTTAAGAAGAATTTCAAACCTCTTTGAAGATGTGCATGCTCTGTTAGCACAAATTTCTCACATCAAGATGGAACCATTTGAGCCCATGAGGGAATTTGTGGCTAAATTCAACAACCTAATTAATAAAATTCCATAGAACACTCGTCCAGTGGATCAAATACAAAAGTGCTTCTTCCTCAATGCCCAGTTGCCTGAAGTGAGTTATGCACTAAGGAGAGCTAACCTTACAACTTTGGATGTTGATCAATGTTTAGCTATCAGTGTTGAGGATGATTTGATCATGTCTAGTAAACTGAAAAGAGAATCCTCCAAATCTAAAGGTTCGTCCTCTTCCTCTTCCTCTGGAGCCAGTTCTGGTCAATTAGTACATAAGCTTACAAATGATCTTATTTCTCTCAAGAAACAATTGGCTCAGTCATCCCCTTACCAGGATGCTCCAAGAAAGAATTTTCAGCCCAGGAACCGTCTGCCTTCCTCTCAAACCAGATTGGCTATTGAAGGTCCACCCATCAAGGTTCCAGTCAATGCAACCTATGAATTTAAAGAGCCTGATGACGAGGAGTGTAATGAACTATATGAAGAACCAGAAGAATAAGTTGAAGAAATAGAAGAGATTGGTGGGTCTCAAGTTCATTTCCTCACCACTGAAGGTATGGATGATGAAGATGAATATGATGAGAGAGTTGGTGATATGAATAGTGAGTCATATGTTGTTATGAATTGGGAGAAAAAAATAGAAAAGAGAAATTGGTGTAGCCTACTAAGAATTCCAAGGATATTCCTACAACTATTCCAGTGATTATAAGAAGAGGAGCTCCTATTCCCACTGCCTCCACACAAAAGGTGAGTAATTCCAATCCTTCTTCTTCTACTTTTGTTTCAAAAACTCCTTCTCCTTCAAATTCTAAAACTAATAGATCAAGAGTCTCTCAAGTTCCTAGCAATGATGCCCCATCTACCTCTGGGTCTTTTGATATCATTGATCACCTAAAAAAGACCAAAATCTAAATTTCAGAGGTAAAATTTTACCAAACTCATCCAAAAGCTTTTGCTAAAATGGTAAACTTTGTAAATTCCAAATCCAAAGTCTTATCTAGTACTTCTAAAGGCATTTTTCCCACCCCCTCTTCCTCACCTCAATCAAGCCTTGTGGCTACTAGTCACTTCCCTAATGAGAAAATTGAACCATTTTATGTGACTCTTCTCATAGCTGGTCATAAACTCAAGTAATTGTGTTATAGATTCAGGAGCATCAGATAATGTAATGCCTGCAAAGGTAGCTCATGCTTTGGGTCTGACCCTAACACATGCCTTTGGTTCCTGTTATTCCATGGAAAGTAGGAAAGTGCCTTTGGTTGGAAGAATTAAAGATGCACAAGTAGCTTTTGCTGCTTTTCTAGAGAAAAGGGTCTTAGCCACCATTTTGGTAGCTGATATTCCTCCCTCATATGGGATGTTGCTGAGTAGAAATTTTTGTAAGGAGGTAGGAGGTGAGATTCAAATGGATTGGTCGCATGCTTTGATCCCGGTCAATGGAAAAATGAAGAAGTTCTACCTGAGAAATAGACTGAGTACATTGTGCAAAAGATTGATGACCCAAAAGCATAGATACTCTATGAGGATACAGGGCATGGGAACTACATGATTATGTCACAAGATGAGGCAAGGCTTCCCAAGGGAGTTATTCATGACCCCAATGGAATTTGGACTCTGGAGTTTGATGGAAGCTGCTCTTCAGCTAGTTCTAGGGCTGGAGTGGTGTTGACATCTCCAGAAGGGAACATTCATCCTTTCTCTTTCAAGCTCTGTTTTGAAAATATGAACAATACAACTGAATATGAGGCACTCATACTAGGATTGAGCATGGCAAAAGAGATGGGAGTGAAGAATATTTGTGCTCGTGGTGATTCAGAGCTTATTGTGAAACAGGTCAGAGACCTTTTCCAAGTCAAGAATAGGATATTGAAGCATTATAGGAATATTTTTGGGATTCCATTGAGTTTATTGACGCTTTCTCCATTGAAGCTGTGCCAAAAGAAAGGAACACTAGAGTTGATTCTCTAGTTGTTTCCAAATCTTTGTTGATTCCTCACCTAGATTTCTCTCAGGAGAAGTTTACCATTGAAATGATTCATAGACCCATCGTACGTGATATTGCAAAGAAGCTGGCGGGTTTTCAATGATGATCAAATTTTCTCTCTTTCTTGGAGCTTAGGGATAATTTTGACCACCTGTATTTTGAAGGAAGTAAGACCTTGCCTAGAGAGTGTGTATCTTCCAATGAAGGAGATATCAAGGAAGATACAGATCATGATGGCTACATCAAATTGAAAGATAAGAATATTCCTAAAGGGATGGTGATTTTGGAAGACCTGTTTGATAAGCATGATAGATATATTAATTATAAAACTTCCCAAGGAGCTTGATAGTCTATTGAGTGTGAAAAAGTGAATATTGGGAGTCTTGATGAACCTAACATGGTGAACATTGGAAAATGCTACACTCAGGAGGAGAAGAAGAAGGCAATAAATTTGCTAAAAAGGTATGTTGATTTCCTTGCTTATTCATATGATGATCTCAAGGATTTCCAGCCAAAGGAGATGTACACATTGTATACCTCGAAACCTAGGATTAAAGCTGTTCAAGTAGAAACAGAGGAAATATAATGCCAAGGTTGCTGGCACTATTTTCTAGTAGATTTAGAAGTTTCTATAAGAAAAAATCATCTTTCCTATACACCATTCAACGTGGATTTCCAACATTTTCCTGCCGGGAAGAATAATGGTGAGATTTGTATACGTGTGGATTTCAGGAATTTGAATCAGGCTTATCTGAAGGAAAACTATCCTCTCCCATGATGGATCAGGTTTTGCAAGCTGTCATAGGCTCTAAGATGTTGTCTATGTTGGATGGATTCTCTGGATACAATCAAGTGGAGGTCAGTACCCCAGATCAACACAAAACTACTTTCACTACTCCTTGGGGCACCTTTGCTTACAAGAGAATGCCTTTTGGTCTTATCAATGTTGGTGCCACCTTTTAGAGGGAAATGGACTTGGATTTTGGTAGTTTGAAGGGAAAGTGTGTGGTTGTGTACCTTGATGATTTGACTATTTTCTCTAAAACAAGGGTAGATCACTTTCAACATCTTGAATCAGTCCTCCAAAAGTGCAGAGAGCATGGAGTCTCTCTCAATCCAAAGAAGTCTATCTTTTGTGTCACTGAAGGAAATTTGTTGGGGCACATTGTCTCCAAGGAGGGAATCAAGATAGATCCAGAAAGAGTTCAAGCAATCCAGCAAATTCCTCTTCCCACAAGTAAAAAGGGTGTTCACTCTTTCTTTGGTAAGATTAATTTCCTAAGGAGATTCATTCCTGATTTTGCAGAGTTGACCATGAGCATTGCTCACATGATGAAAGGAAAGCAAAACTTTGGTTGGTCTTCTGAGGGTAAGGAGGCATTTGAAGGTATTAAGCAAGCCATTGCTAAAACCCCCATCTTAGCATGTCCTGATTTCAATAAGGACTTTATCATCTATTATTATGCTACAAAGTTTACCCTGGCCACTGTGCTAACTCAGAAGAATTATGAGGATCATGAGCTTCCTATTTCCTTCATGAGCTATGTTTTGAAATCTCATGAGTTGAAATATACTATGATGGAGAAACATGCTTTTGCAGTGGTCAAAGCTATCAAGCAGTTTCATTTTTATATTCTTAATTCTCACTCTATTGTGCTTATTCCTGATACAACCATCAAATCCATTCTTACACAATAGGAGTTTGGAACTAAGAGAGGAAATTGGGTAGAAAAGGTCTAGGAATATGACCTGGATATCAAGCCAACTAAGCTAGTCTGGGGTAAAGGCTTGTGTGAGCTTATTGCTGAAGGAGCTGATGCAACATTGTCCAAAGAAGTAGTTGATGTTCCTATTGTCCTTTTCCTCAATTCAACAAATGAATGGTATGCAAATATTACACATTTTCTTACCTATGGAGAGTGTCCATCTCACTTGAATACCAAAGAAAAGAGGTTTGTTAAGCTAAGGTCTGCATGCAGTATGTACTATGGGAGAATGCTTTGTTCAAGTGAGGCATAAATGAAAGATTCCTAAAGTTTGTAGACAAAGAGCAACAAAAGAAGTTGTTCTTAGATTTTCATGATCAGGCTTGTGGAGGACACTTCTCTTCTGCTATCACTACTCACAAAATCCTTTGTGTTGGGTACTATTGGCCTACATTGTTTAGAGATGCATCCAAATGGGTAGGAAAGTGTGAAGCTGTCAGAATTTTGTTGGGAGACCTAAGTTGGCTGCTTTGCCACTAAAGCAGTAGTGATTGATGATCCCTTTCAACAGTGGGGATTGGATTTCATTGGAACTCTCAACCCACCCTCCAGTGTTGGACATACTCATGTGCTAACTACTATAGACTACTTCACAAAGTGGGTAGAGGCCATTCCATTCAAAAGCACTACTTCTGAGGTAGTGTGTAATTTCATTAAGGAGAACATATTGATAAGGTTTGGGGTACCAAACAAGATTGTGACTGATAATGCTTCAAAATTTTCTTCTTCTGAGATGATGGATTTCTGCTATGGTTATGGAATTTCCCTTGCTCACTCTTCATACTACTACCCCTAAGGGAATGGAAAAACAAAATCAACAAACAATTATCTGATAACCATCGTTCAGAAACTTTTCAATGACTCTCAGAGGAATTGGCACAAGAAACTCTATGATGCTCTCTGGGTAGATAAAATTACACCCAAAAGAGCAATTGGGATGTCTCCTTTTCAAGTGGTGTATGGTGTTGAAGCTCAGTTACCAGTGACAGTGGAATTACTAGCCTTGCACTTAATGAAGGCTATTGAATATTCAAGTTTTTCAGTTCCTTAGACAAGAGGATCATGTATCTCTAATAGATGGGTGAAGATAGGGTGCAAGTTTTGATAGGATATGAGCTCATCAACTGAAGGTGAAATATTTGTTTGACAAGAAATCCAGATCCAAAGACTTTCAAGTAGGAGACATTGTTTCTGCTATGGGACAAAAGGCATGAACTTGAGGAAGCCATGTTAAGTTTGATTCCCTTTGGCTCGGTCCTTTTAAAATCAGGCATTTTGATAGAGAAAATTCGTTCTAATTGGATTATATGGATGGTTCTCCTCTCCCACTTCCTTATAGTGGGAAATATCTAAAGTTGTTCAAGTCCTAGGTGATTAGGAGGTCCTTCTGTATATTGTGTATAGTGTTTTGGTTTTGGTCGTTCCTTTGTGTTTTGTTTCTGTCTTTCCTTGTTTTGGTTTGTTTCCCATTTTTTGTTTTGTCTTCTGTGTTGGTTTTCCTTTGACTCTATTTTCCCAATAGATAAGGCACTAATCTGCTTTCCAAGAATTCTTATGTGGTCCTTGATCTTTCCTCGTTCCTCTATCAAGTCATCCCCGAGAAAAGCCACCATTTATTGTCGTCCTCAAAATTCCCCTCTTTTGAAGTCAAGTTTGAAAATTATGAGTTAGTACCTTGGAGTACTAGATCACGTCGAGCCTGGTATTATTTGTAGTTTTCCATTCCATGGAGAAAAATTAGAAATTCAAGCATATTGGTGGAGTTTTTCCCCTTCTTTTTATTTCTTCTTGCAGTTGGGAATGACGGGTGTATCTTCCTCGTCAATTTTTTCCCCAGCATCCATGGGTAGTACGTGGATATATCTGATTGGATGCGGCATTTCCATGTTTTAAGTGATAGCGGAAGCCTCCATGCATCTAAATGACACAAATCCAAGGGCACGGCCCAAGGGATAATCCTCAAATAAGCGCAAGCTTTCCACGTGTCCCAGGTCCAAAATGAAGACAAAATAAGCCCAAATTGGCTAAGTATGGAAGGTTCAAGGATAACACCACATGCCTCATCGGCGTAACTTCAAGGGTCAAAGCCAGGGGCGATTCTCAAACTTGTGCCAGTCCTCCACGTGTCCCAAGTCCAAAAAGGGACAGAGCCGGTTATTTAAATTGACTAAGTATGAGCGGGTTGGCGGAAGCCTCCACGTGCCTCAACGGCACAATTTCAGAAGTGAAACCAAGGGCCGAGTTTTCAAATGAGAACCAACTCGCTACATGGTCAAAGTCAAAGAAAGGGTAGAGTCGATCGTTGAATCGGCTAAGTATAGAAGGGTTGGCGGAGCTCTCCACATGGGTAAGTGCATGAATTTAGGGAGCTAGAAAGTGGACAAAAACCCAAAAACAAACGAAACGCGTACGTGCTTTGCTAAAACGCACTCGCATTTTAATTTGTTTAGATCGGTAATCACCAAACATATAATGCGTATGCGTTATAACACGTACACGTTTCAAAGAAGTCAAACCACATACGCGTTATAACGCATACGCATTTTGTGTAGTATGGACCATGCATATGTGTTTTGGTGGTTTATACTTACAAAAATAAATTTTCATGCATATGTGTTTTTGTGTTTTGGTGATTTCCTATATTATTGCTTATACTTTAAATTTATTTTAGTAAATATAAGAAATTAGGGTCACTCTGCACCTTATAGAAGTGGTCTCATAGCTCCAACAGTTATAATCTAGAAGATAGTTTTTCAAAATCTAATATGGTCAATACTTACTCATATTCAGGATTTCAACAAATGACCTAAAACTTTTAGGGCATATATATTGTAGTCGGTCTTTTTTTTGGGAAAGAATATAGTCATTTTTAGGTATTTTGACCTTCTAAAATGGATTTTGGCCTACCAAAGGCTTGAATTGGTACTAATTTTTAAATTTGGTCCATAATTCACTTTAGTGACCATGAATTAACTCTATGATGTTTGTCTACTTCTTACTAAAAAGAGATCCTCACTTTTTAGATAGAGGATTGTTCCCTGAATGGGATTCTTGTCCTATGGCCAAAATGAGGTGATTGTAATGTGCCTCCTCCTTAAGGTGTGATAACACTACTAGGTGTTGAATGAGTTGTTACAAATAGTACCAAGTGAATTGCATCAAGTGAACTCAGATGATTTCTCATTCTTATAAACATGGTGCTCCATTTAAAGATCATCCCCTCACCTTTCCTAGCTCTAAAATCATCCTTTCATGGAATAAAATTCATGATTCTCATACATGATTTTTCTCATATGTCTCTTATGGAGACAAACAATGCCTTAATACTTCATAAATAATGGTCCTTGATAACTCGGTGATATGACTAGCTCATTTTAGCTTGTTTTGAAGGGTGTTCAACTAACTACAAAATGGCCAAAAATGCCTTTTAGGCCTTCAAAGGAAGTAGTCTCTCATAAAAACTAAATGAGTCGATCGATCACCTTAACCACCATTCCCTACACATTGAAACACACTTTGAATGATAGTTTTAGGACTTTCCAAAGTTAGTGACGGTTTATGATTTAGGGTTTAGGGTTTAGGGGTCGTGGTTTAGGGTTTAGGGCTAAGGGTTTAGGACTCAAGGTTTAGAGTTTAGGGTTTAAGGTTCATATTTTAGGGTTTAGGGTATAGGGCTCGGGGCTTAGAGGTCATGGTTTAGGGTTTATTGTTTAGGGTTTAGGGTTAAAGATTGAGGGTTTAGGGTTTAGGGCTCAAGGTTCAAGGTTTAGGGTTTAGGGATCAATGTTGAGGGTTTAGGTTTTATGGCTCAAGTTAGGGTTTAGGGTTTAGGGATTAGGGTTAAGGGTTTAGGGGTTAGGGTTGAGAGTTGAGGTTGTGGTTCGGGGTTTGGGTTAAGAGCTTATTTTTAGGGTTTAGGGTTGAGGGTTTATGTTTGAGGGTTCAAGGTTTAGGGTTTTAGCTTAGGGATTATGGCTTAGGGCCTAGGGTTCAAGGCTTAGGGTTTAGGGTTTAGGGCTCAAGGTTTAGGGTTTAGGGTCAAGGTTTAGGTTTTAGGGTTTAGGGTTTAGGATTTAGGGCTTAGAGTTTAGGGTTTAGGGCTTAGGGTTTATGGTATAGGGTTTAGGGTTTAGGGCTCAGGGTTTAAGGTTTAGGGTTGAGGATTTAGGGTTTAGGGTTTATGAGTTAGGGTTTAAGGTTTAGGGTTGAGGATTTAGGCTTTACGTTTCAGGTTTTATGAGTTATGGTTTAAGTTTTAAAGGTCGGGGTTCATGGTTTAGGGAAAAGGGTTCAGATTTTAGGGTTTATAGATTAAGGTTGAGGTTTTAGGGTTCAGAGTTTAGGGTTTAGGGTTTAGGGCTCAAGGTTTAAGGTTTAGGGTTGAGTTTATAGGGTTTATGGATTATTTTTTAGGAGTTAGGGTTTAAGGTTTAAAGTTCAAGGTTCAGGGTTTAGGGCAAAGGGTTCAGGGTTTAGGGTTTAAGGCTTGAGGTTTAGGGTTTAGGTTTTAGGGTTAAGGGTTTAGGTCATAGAGTTTAGGGTTTAGGGTTTAGTGTTTAGGGCTTAGGGTTTAGGGTTTATGGATTAGGGATTAGGGATTAGGGCTTAGGGTTTAGTGCATGGGGTTTAGATTTTAGGGTTTAGGGGTTAGGATTTAGGGTTTATGATTTAGTTTTTAGGGTTTAGGGTTTAGTGACCTTTAGGATTTAACATTTAGGCCTTAAGGTTTAACGTTTATGATTTAATGCTCGGGGCTCGGGGTTTAAGGTTTAAGGGGTTAGGGTGTATGGTTTAAGGTTTATGACTCGGGGTTTGGGGTTCAAAGTTATGGGTTTAAGGTTTAAGGGTTAGTTACCAATTTAAGGTTTAGGGGTTAAAGATCATGGCTCTAGATATTGATTTTAGGGATTAGGGTTTAAGGTTTAAGGTTTAGGGCTCAAGGATTACGGTGTAGGGTTCAAGGCTTAAGGTTTAGGTTTTATGGTTTATGGATTAGGGTTTAGGGTTCATGGTTCATGCTTTATGGCTTAAGGTTCGGGGTTCAGATTTACTAGTTTAAGGTTTAGGGTTTAGAGATCGGTGTTGGGGTGTGGAGCCTATTTTTGGTCTTCTTGAATCGGTGTTAAAGTGTTGGAGCTCTAACGGTTAATTTTGGAGACTTCATGAGCATTCTCTGTCATTTTTGTGACGTTGTTGTGCATTTGCTTTGTGTTGTTGTTGTGACATTGTTGTTAACATGCTATTAACATCGGATTGCTTTTCCAGCCATGGGAAGTTGAAAGATCGTGACTTTCAATCCTCTAGAAGTCGGCTTTATGGCTTAGAAGGATTGTAATCCTATAAATAGAGGTGTTAGGGTATCTTGAAGATATCTTGAGTGTTCAAGAGGTCTTGAGTCTTAGAGATCAAGAGGCAATCAAGAGTGATCAAGGTTATGCAATTGGGTGTTAATTGTGGTTTAGATGTGGTTTAGCATATTTGGAATTTTTTTGTGAGTTCATAACTGAGAGAAGACTGTGAGAGTTGTTTTACTCTTGTTGATAATAAAATCTGAGCAAGTTCTTGGTGGACGTAGCCCACATTGGGTGAACCACATTAAATCTTGTCTTGTCTTCTTTTGTGCATTATTCATTTATGTTGTTATATTTCTACAAGTATAATTTTGTTATATAGTTTCCTACTGTTGTGGTTTGAGGAATTGTTTCCGCATATTTGTTCTCTAATTCCTAACAATTGGTATCAAAGCTTTGGTGGTTTTTTGCTGAAGTTGTAAATCACAAGGAAAGTTTAGCTTGAGTGGGAGCTATGGCGAGATGAGGGTAGATCGAGGGTTGAGAAGTTCAATGGGAAAAAATTTGGTTTGTGGAAGATGTAAATGGAGGATTACTTATATCAAAAGGACCTCCATGTTCCTTTGGCTGGAAAATCAAAGAAACCTACAACCATGTCGGATGAGGATTGGGAGTTGCTAGATAGAAAGGCACTCGGGGCAATTTGTTTATGCCTTGCATCTTCGGTTGCTTTCAACATATCATAGGAGAAGACCACGAAAGGTCTCATGAGTGTGTTGGGGAAGTTATATGAAAAACCCTCTGCCTCTAATAAAATATTTTTGATGAAAAAGTTATTTAATATGAAGATGTCTGAGAATGGTTCTGTTGCTAATCATTTGAATGAATTTAATACGGTTGTGAGTATGTTAAACTTAGTAAAAATTGACTTTGATGATGAGGTCAGGGCTTTGTTGATTTTGTGCTCCTTGCTAGATAGTTGGGACAACTTGGTTATGGCTGTAAGTAATTCAATATCTAATAACTCAAAGCTGAAGTTTGAGGATGTAATAGGTGTGATCCTAAGCGAGGAAATGCAAAGGAAGAGTACTGGATATTCTTCTACTTCTAGAAATGATTTGACGGTGGAGAGCAGAGAGAGATAAAAGAATAGAGGGAAAGGTAACTATGGGAAGTCAAATGATCACAGAAGGTCAAAGTCCAAGAGTAAGTTAGAATGTTGGCACTTTGTGGGAAGGTTGGTCATGCTAAGAAAGATTGTTAGGCTCTTCGGTATAAGAAGAACAAGAATGAGGAAACTAAAGAGGTAAATTTGGCAGCAAGTGATGTTTATCAAGACACCTTAATTCTTTCTTTATATAATATTGTTGAATCTTGGGTGTTAGATTTAGGGGCTTCTTTCCATGCCACCCCACATAACATGCAGATTTACTTACTGATTTTGTTCAAGGTGATTTTAGACATGTATATCTTGGTGATGATAGACAATGCAACATAGTAGGGAAAGGTTGTGTTCAGGTGAAAATGTAGAATGGGAACACATGGTTGCTTAAGGGACGTTATGCATGTGCCTAAGTTGAGGTGCAACTTGATATCAATGGGATATTTGGTAGTGATGGTTGTACAATAAATTTTACAATGGATTCTTGGAAGGTTACCAAGGGAGATCTTGTGGTTGCAAGAGGTAAGAAAAATGGTACTTTGTATTTAGCCAGTGGTGCTGATTATTAAAATTTAGCTATTGCATATTGAGATGTAACTTTGTGGCACTAGAGACTCGGTCATATGAGTCATAAGGGCATGTAGATTATAAAGGATAGGTTACTGGATTAAAGGAGTTAGATTTGGACTTCGTGAGGAATTTGTGTTTATGGGAAACAGAAGCGGGTGAGATTCCTCAAGGTTAGACCTACCAGGAAGGAGAGTAAGTTGGAGTTAGTACATACAGATGTATGGGGCCCGACTAAATTGAAATGTCTCAGTCGGATAATGGAGGGGAGTATTGCAGCAACAAATTTCTTGATTTCTTGTTCGGTAAATGGGATTTGCAGGAAAAGAATGGTTCTAAACACTCCACATGAAAATGGAGTGTCAGAGAGAATGAACAGGATAATCATGGAGTGTGCTAGGTGTATGAGGTTACATGTGGGGCTGCCACTCATGTTTTAGGTGGAAGCAATAAGCACAGTTGTTTATCTGATTAACAAAGGACCCTCTATGGCCTTAGATGGAGGTATACCTGAGGAGGCTTGGTTTGGTAAGAAAATTGATTACTCATTTCTTAGAGTATTTGAATGTGAGGTATTTTTCACATTGATAAAGATGATATGACCAAGTTAGAGGCTAAGTCTGAGAAATGCACCTTTTTTGGATATGGTGAAGATGACTTTGGTTTCTATGTTTGGAGTCTTAAGGACAAGAAAATATTTCGGTCTAGAGATATTGTCTTTAATGAAAAAATCATGTATAAAGATCAATTGCAGGAATAGAAAGAGGAATCAAAGAAAGAATACACAGTGTTAGAGGACATTGCGAGATAGCAAGGTGTCCAAGGGGCCATTTTAGGTACAACATGTTCGGCACAGCCAGTTCAAGTACCTACTCATCAGAACCCAAACCCCTGAGGTGAGAAGGTATTCTAGGGTAAGAAGGGAACCTAAACATTTTACTCCATCTTTGAATTATTTATTACTCACTAACATTGGAGAGCCAGAGTGATTTGAGGAAGCAAGTGTAGGTGGATGCTAGGAAGAAGTGGGAGCAGGCCATGGATGAAGAGCATAGATCTCTTATGGAAAACCAAACTTGGGATCTGGTGGAGCTAACCGAGGCAAGAGATCATTGCAGAACAAGTGGGTGTATAGAATAAAAGAGGAAGATGGAGGTAGGAAATGATACAAGTCCGGTTGGTGGTCAAATGATTTACATAGAAGAAAGGTATAGACTTTGATGAAATTTTTTCTTCGATTATTAAAATGACTTCTATTAGGACTATTCTTGGTTTAGTTGCGGTAGAAGACCTACACTTATAACAGTTGGATGTGAAGACTACATTCCTTCATGGTGAGTTGGAGGAAGAATTGTACATGCAGGTAGCCACATGGTTATGAGGTCAAAGGGAAAGAGAGGTTCTTGTGCAAATTGAAGAAGAGCTTGTATGGCACGAAACAAGCTCCACGACAAAGTGGTACATGAAGTTTGAAAGTTTTATACGGGGAGAAGGATTACTTCAAGTGTCACTCGAGACCATTGTGTGTACATCAAGAAATTTCTTGATGGTAGTTATATTATTCTATGCCTGTATGTAGATGATATGCTTGTTGCAGGGAAGAACATGCAGGAAATAAAGGTACTCAAGAAGTAGCTAGGTGACTCCTTTGCTATGAAGGATTTGGGGGCAGAAAAAAAAATCCTTGGTATGAGAATAACTCGAACCAGGAAGAAAGAGGAAGCTGGTATTATCTCAAGAAGAGTACATAAATAAGGTCTTGGAGAGGTTTAGTATGCGGGATGCTAAACCGGTTGGTACTCCTTTGGCGGAGTCACTTTAAATTATCAAAGGAGCAGAGTCCAAGGCGAGGAGGATAGAATCCGGATGTCTAGGTACCGTACTCATCAGTAGTTGGTAGCTTGATGTATGCTATGGTATGCACTAGGCTTGACATTTCCCATGCAGTGGGAGCAGTGAGCAGGTTTATGAGTGATCCAAGTAGAGAGCACTGGTAGGTAGTAAAGTGGATCCTTCGGTATTTGAGAGGGACCATGGGAGCAACATTGTGTTTTAGTGGATCAGACACTACATTACATGGATATGTAGATTTGGACATGGGAAGTAGATTTGGATAGCAGGAGGAGCACAACAGGTTATGTATTTATGGTTGGTGATACAACGGTGAGTTGGATTTCATGGTTACAAAAGGTTTTGGCTTTATCAACCATAGAGGTTGAGTATGTTGCTACCACAGAGGCAAGCAAGGAGATGATTTGGCTACAACAGTTGCTTGATGAGTTGGGTCATAAGCAGGAAGTTGGGAGACTACACAGTGATAGTCAGAGCGCTATTCATTTGGCGAAGAACTCTACTTTCCACTCTAGGACGAAGCACATTCAACTGAGATATCATTTCATTAGGATAGCTTTGGAAGAAGATAAGTTGAAGCTAGAAAAGATTCATACTAGTCAGAATCCTACGGATATGATGACCAAGGTGGTCACAAGGGAGAAGTTAAAGTTGTGTTTAACTTTGATTGGCCTTCATGGTTGATAATGAAGGGTTAAGAACTTTACTCAATGGAAACAGTCTCTAAGTGGGAGATTGTTGGGGTGTGGAGCCTATTTTTGGTCTTCTTGAATCAGTGTTGAAGTGTTGGAGCTTGAATGGTTAAGTTTGGAGACTTCAGGAGCATTCTGCATTCGTTTTCTATGATGTTGTTGTGCATTCATTGTGTCATTGCTGTGACATTGTTGTTAACATGTTGTTAACGTCGGGACTATTTTTCCAGCTGTGGGAAGTTGAAAGATCATGACTTTCAATCTTCTAGGGTCGGCTTTATGGCTTCTTAGAAGGATTGTAATCCTATAAATAGATGTGTTACGGTATCTTGAAGATATCTTGAGTGTTCAAGAGGTCTTGAGTCTTAGAGATCAAGAGGTGATCAAGAGTGATCAAGGTTATGCAATTGGGTGTCAATTGTGGTTTAGATGTGGTTTAACATCTTTGGAATTCTTTTGTGAGTTCATAACTGAGAGAAGACTGTGAGAGTTGTTTTACTCTTGTTGATAATAAAATTTGAGCAAGTTCTTGGTGGACATAGCCCACATTGGGTGAACCACGTTAAATCTTGTCTTGTCTTCTTTTGTGCATTATTCATTTATGTTGTTATATTTTTGCAAGTATAATTCTATTATATAGTTTCCTATTGTTGTGGTTTGAGGAATTGTTTCTACATATTTGTTCTCTAATTCCTAACACTCGTGGCTCTGGATTTAGTATTTCGGGTTTAGGGCTTAGGACTCGTGGTTTAGGGTCTAGGGTCAAGGGTTTATGGTTTAGGTTTTAGGGTTTAGTATTTAATGTTTAGGGTTTAGGATTTATTATTTTGGTTTTAGGGTTTAGGGTTTATAGTTTAGGGTTTAGGTCTCATGGTTGAGGGTTAAGGTTTTAGGTCACATAGTTCAGGGTTCATCAAATTTGAAAGGCGAGAACATTCAAAGAGAGTCATCAAAATTTGATGTTTTTCATCTATTGATATTTTGAAGGAGGGAAATGTCATATTCTGACTGTCTAATCCTTCCAAAGACCCTAGTATTCCTCAATCCTTAGATGTACAGGGAGACACTATTACTTGGCTTCCATTTATAATGATAGAGATATTTGTAAACTCGTGTTATGACCTCCAATTATATATGAATTTCAAGTTGCTTGGAAATCACATCACACCCTTCACTAGGATTGATGATTACCCCTATCTTTTTGTTCGGGGATTTTGAAAACATTCATGGATTTATCATATAAGGAAATATCAATGAATGGAAGGTCACTAAGTCGTACGCTAGATAACTCCCATTTAGAAATAAACAAGAAATATTTACTAGGTGATTGATAACCCCTTAGTGTTCTTATCCATTCCCCTATTTCTATGCTTATTTTGAACACTTTAGGAAGTTCTGTCAAATTTACTATCCATTCCAATAGAACACTTGAAATTTATCTTTCTCAGGAGGAGAGGATACTACAGTAAATTCAATTATGATCCTACACCTCTACATTGATATATTCTCTATGTTTCTTTTGTTTCCTTTAAGATTAATTTTTTTTTGTGATGGTTATTTTTCCAACTTCCAATGGGTCATTCTCGCTACATAATACCATACATGGAAATATGAGAAATGTGAAATTTGATTTAGAGTGTGAATAAATTTACATTCAAGAAGTGAAAGTATATGTGGGGAGAAACAAAGTTTGGAAGAGATGTGTAATATATGCATTCAAGGCACAAGGTAGATGTCATATCCATTTAGTTACTTATCCCACCTCTCATAAACAAGGTAGTTATATAAGCAAACTCAGTGATGGTTCTAGGCATGAGACTAGGAAATATTGATGAAATATGGTTTGAGGTTTATGGTTTAGGGCTCATGGTTTAGGGTTTAAGGTTTAGGGTTTAGGGTTAGGGTTCAGGTTCAAGCTTTATGGTTATGGTTTAGGATTTAGGTTTTAGGTTTAGGGTTTAGGATTTAGTGTTTATATTGTTAGGGTTTATGGATCGAGGTTAAGGATTTAGGGTTTAAGGCTTAGCATTTAGGGTTTAGGGTTTAGGGTTTCGGGTTTCGGGTTAAGGATTTCTTGTTTAGGGTAAGGGTTTATGGTTTACGATTCGGGTTTTAGGGTTTATGGTTCAAAGTTCGGGTGGTTCAAGGTTTAGGATTTAATGTTTATGGATTAAGGTTTAGGGTTTATGGTTTAGGGTTTAGGGTTTTTAGGGCTTAGGGCTTAGGTTATATGGTCTAGGGTTTAGGTTTTAGATTTTAGGGCTTAGGGATAAGGGTGTAGGGTTCAAGGCTTAGGGTTTAGGGTTTAGGATTCGGTGTTTAAGTTTTAGGGTTTAGGGGTTAGGGTTTAGGGTTTAGGATTTAGTTTTTATAGTTCAAGGTTTAGGGTTTAGCATTTAGGGCTCATGGTTCATGGTTTAGGGTTTAGGGTTTAGGGATTATGGCTTAGGGTTTAGGGCTTAAGGCTTACGGTTTAGGGCTCACGGGTAAGGGTTGAATGTTTGTTTAAGGTTTAGGGCTCACAGGTAAGGGTTGAATGTTTAAGGTTTATGGTTTAGGGTTTAGGGTTTAGGGTTTAGGGCTCAAGGTTTACAGTTTAGTGTTTAGGTTTATGGCCTATGGTTTAGGGTTTCGATTGTAGAAGTTAAATGCTAAAATATTTAGGATGAATGTTAAAATCCTGAAAAATTACCTATGTAGTGACTTGATTAAACTTTAAAAACTATCTCCTAAAGGTTCCACGACTCATAGAGTTGTGAGACTAATTCCATAAGGTGCAGAGTGAGATTATTTTTTCCAACTTCCAATGGGTCATCCTGGCTTGCATAATACCATACATGGAAATATGAGAAATGTGAAATTTTTTAGAGTGTGAATAAATTTACATTCAAGAGCAAAAGTATATGTGGGGAGAAATAAGTTTGGAAGAGATGTGTAATATATGCATTCTGAGGCACAAGGTAGATGTCATATCCATTTAGTTACTTGTCTCACCTCTCATAAACAAGGTAGTTCTATAAGTAGACTCGGTGATGGTTCTAGCGCGAGACTAGGAAATATTGATGAAATATGGTTTGGGGTTTAGGGTTTAGGGTTTAAGGCTCATGGTTCAGGGTTTAAGGTTTAGGGTTCAAGGTTCAAGGTTCAAGGTTTAGGGTTATGGTTTAGGATTTAGGTTTTAGGTTTAGGGTTTAGGGTTTATGGTTAGGGTTTATGGATCAAGGTTAAGGATTTAGGGTTTAAGGTTTAGGGTTTAGGTTTTAGGGTTTCTGGTTTCGGTTAAGGATTTAGTGTTTAGGATAAGGGTTTATGGTTTACGGTTCAAGTTTTAGGGTTTATGGTTCAGGTTGATTTCAAGGTTTAGGATTTAATGTTTAGGGTTTACGATTTAGGGTTTAGGGCTTAGGGCTTAGGGTATATGGTGTAGGGTTTAGGGTTTAGATTTTAGGGCTTAGGGATAAGGGTGTAGGGTTTAGGGCTTATGGTTTAGGGTTTAGGATTCACTGTTTAAGGTTTAGGGTTTAGGGTTTAGGATTTATTTTTTAGGGGGGGTTTAGGGTTTAGGGTTTAGGGCTTATGGCTTAGGGTTAGGGCTTAAGGATCGGGGTTTAGAGCTCACGGGTAAGGGAATTTGAATGTTTAAGGTTTAGGGTTTAGAGTTTAGGTTTTAGGGTCTTGGGATCATGGTTAAAGGTATAGGGTTTAAGGTTTAGGGCTCAAGGTTTATAGTTTAGTGTTTAGGTTTATGGCCTATAGTTAAGGGTTTCGATTGTAGAAGTTAAATACTAAAAGATTTAGGTGAATGCTAAAATCCTAAAAAAATTACCTATGTCTTGACAGATTATACTTTAAAAAACTATCTCCTAAACCATAACTCATGGAGTTGTGAGACTAATTCCATAAGGTGTAAAGTGACTAATTTATTATTTATATTTTATTATTATAAGAAATAATAAAATATAAATAACAATAAATTAAAACTTATACTTAAACATTTATTTATGTAAATAGAAGCATTTCAAAAGCATACATAATGTTTATACTACATGTAACACGTACGTGTTTTACGTTTTTTTTTCCCAAGCCATGCCTCAAGGCTTGGTATCTAGTTTAGATCCTCAATCCTGAGGCATGGACTGCACAAACACAACAAACAACATGTTTTTACAAGAAAATGTAAAAATACCACTTCCTCTATGATAAATCAAAATAAAACAATCGATCCATTTTAAAAAATTATACCATGACGTAGAAAGCAGAGTGTTCTTTCTAAAAATATAATTTTTCAAATTTTTTGACTAATATAAGGTTTCCATATTATTTATTTTCTAACTATGCCTTTTTATAGCTATTTTTTGAAGTGTAAATATGTCTATCTTTCATGGTGTATCTTTTTTTGGGTGATTGAAATTTTAAAAAAATTATACTAGCCAAACTAGGAATAATTCTATACATATTCAAAAAAATGTAATTTTCGATATTTTTGGTAGTAGATGAGGGGGCACGGTTGGAGCTCCATTATTTTTCAAAACATAAAATTTATGTACTAGAAAAATCATAAATAAACAAATATTCGCTAAAAAAATCTAAAACAAAATGGAGCCCAAACTAGATGCTCCTAGCTATCTTTCTACCAAAGGGTTTTCAAAAATACTAAATGGTGCTCAAAAAATGGTGGGCAACACGAAAGTCATTTATTATGTTTGTTTAACAAAAACATGAGCATCTATTGGTATTTTAGTTGTTTGACCCACTTAAACTTATCTGTTTTCAATAAAATTTAGTAGCTTAGAAACTAGACTCAAAATTCTATCATTCATATTTCTACATCTTCCAATTTTGAGTGTAACTATTTCAAAAAAACTCATACAGTTTTTTTTTTTTTAGAAAAATGCGTCCACTTAAGACCCCCTTTTGGCCCCCAACTTGGTGCACTTACCCACATGTCATCCTGGCGCAAATTCAAAGGCAAAATCTAAAGGTAGATTCTAAATGAGCACCAGCTCTCCACGTGTCCAAGGTCAGATATACGGCCCCATCAAACAAAAGGAAGAAAGTCAAATATTAAGCCCACATAGAAAGTCAAGGCGGAGAAGCAGGCCGTCGGGGAAATTTGAGAATTTGAGCTTTGTTTTCATAAAGGAACTTAAAGTTAAAAAGTGACCCTGACCCTACCAAACAAAGGGAAAAAGGAAAATATTAGGCCCGTAGGGAAAGTCAAAGCGGGGAGGCGGTCAAGTGAGCAATTTGTGTTTTTGAGCCCGCATTGAAAAGAGGTAAAATTATAAAAGTAAACTATGACTTTGTCCCCACTCAAGTAAGGCCACGTGTCAAGACCATATCAAAAGCAGGTGGGTGGCCAAAATGTTCCAAAGTGCCATTTCTCGAAAGGAAAAAAATGCAAAAGGTGTCCTCAAGCCCGCTTCATTTTAAATCTCTCCCATGTGGACTGGCTCACATTCAAAGTTTGTAAGGGCAGATTGAACGGTTGTGATTCAATGCATCTAGTTTCTACTGCAGACATGGAAATGGCCGAGGTGTTGGAGAGACTCAGACATCGGTTTCTTGAATCAATTTTCATCATTCTTTGTAACCGAATGTAACCATTCTTGGAAACTATTTAATGGCTTCTCCATGTTGTTGTTTGGGTTGGATCCTGGTACTCTATAAAGTAATAGATTCGAAGTAATCAATACATAAGTTTTCCCCTTTCTTCCTCTTCTTTCTTCTTTCCGTTTGAAACTTGGGAATCATCCATCTTTTATGATAAGAAACTTTGCGTTCTTGTTTATATGATTTCTGGAACTTTGTGTCTTTGGAATTATACTATTTATGATAGTGAATGATTATATTCTACATCTCCCTAGTTTAATACGTATAAGGTGATACTATTCCATCTATATTTCCTAAAGGTATTGTTATGTTCTTCCTTCCTCATCTCCTTAATTCTTCCATCCTTTTGTATTGATGATCTTTGGGCATAAAACATTTCAAAGTATCAGGACTCCACGCTTTGAAAGTTGTACATTTGTATATAAGTTTGTTACTTGCTTTCAATAAGGGAACCTCTCCCATTAAAGAGGAAGGACTTGTTGTCCCCGACCGTGGTTTTATTTACAATTATCACTTTAAAAACCCAACACTATTAAAGAACTCAAATGCTTAAACTATGATAAGTGACAAATAAAGTATGTTATGGTTTAACATGATGAGTAATCTTCAAAGGGGTTAAAAGGTGGAATGGGAACCTATATTTCAATTAGTTCTAAATCAAATTATAGGCTTACAAAGAAAAATTAATAAATTTTTATATTTATTTGCAAGGTAATGCCATATCAAGATTAGTTAAGATCAATGAGTCAATGAGGCAATAATATTTTAACATTAATTTACATTTTTAATAATTTGTTAAAATTCCTTTTGTGAATTGACCAATATTTTGAAATAATCTATATGCCTTAATTTTTAGTTAAATAATTTTTAGGTTGGACGTAATTTTTGTGGTGAGTCCTCACCATTAAATGAATTTCATGCTAACACTTCATATTTTATCAGCAAAAACTATAGGGATATATATTTTAAATGATAAGTTTCATCCTAGGAAGTTTATATTCTAATTGATTAGCTAACGTTTCTACTAAGTTTTTATATATTAAAAATATACTTACTAAATATTATGTTTTATATAATTGAAATAAATTATCTTGATTCACATTCTATCGAGGTTCACTACACTAATTGGTGCAAGTGCAAGTGATATTTAATTATGGATGACTCTTGGTTGTGATGAGAATTGGTAGAAGAAACCATGTAATACACATATTACTCGAGTTTTATACGCGTAGATTTGGATCTTGTGGTAGAATTAAGCAATATGTTAAAATGGGCATATCCTTCATTCACAACTACACACAATGATAAATCTCAAAAGAATTCTTGGAAAGTCTTTAATGCACATTTTTCCATAACACATTGTTGAAATTATTACCATCATTCCACTATAAAGAAACCACGGTGTTAGCTTAATTTGGAAGTATGATGTAGAGTAATTATTAGAGCTTCCATCATCCATTTCTGCTAGTGGTGATACATTTACAAGTCATTTTATGGCAAATATGGATATCATCATAATTTTATCGCCATATGTTGGGAAAGTCGTGTTCATTTTTTTTTTCAGCATGGATACATATTAGTTAGCTAAGTTATAAAAAAAAAATTTGAGGTGGTAAAAAATGTAATACTCATGCTTAAAATTTCATTATGCATATTTTGCACAAAAATATACTCTTGTTTTCATGGTAATTATTTATTGCCTAGATTTTCCTAAAATGACATTATTGTAATGCAAACACAACTCATCCATTGAAATGTAAAAATAATTTATAGACATTTTATATCTAAGGATGATTTCATACATTGCTAAAATTTATTGGGTATCTATCATTAAGTTCAAGTCATTATGTTCAATGTCAAACTTGGCTAGGTACTAAGGATAAAAAACCTTCACATGTGGCAAGTTCAAATCTAATGCATACAAAGCGCCATATGTGGATACTAATCTAAAAGTATCATAACATCCGAACATTTGTAATACATTATTCTAATGTTAACTATATATTACATTGGTAAAATCAATTTTTTTTTTACCTTTTTAAATTTATTTTTGATTTCTTCCTAGCCCATCATATAATCACAGGGGGTTCACTTAGTAAAATTATGGTATAGCACATGCGTTCAAAGGGTATTAAAGAATACCCTTAATTCTAGTTTTTACCGTTAAATATTCAATTGATAATACCCCCTCATGTTATATTATTAGAATGAAAATACCCCTTATTTTTTCCATGTACCTTACTTACCCATTTTTCAATTACAATTTTATTTACCCTTTTTATTTCTACCCTAATATATTAAACAGAAAATATATCATATTTCTCACTCAAATGTTTAATATGCATTTCCTCTTGAAAGATAGTTTGAAGCCATCGAAGACATATTACAAATCACCTTATAAATGTTAAGATTTAATCATTTATCAATATTTCTTCAAATAATTAAGATGGTGAAATAATATCACTTGCATTGAAAAGCACACTCAATCCTAGTTTTCTACCATCTTATTATTTCTTGGTTAAGAATCTCTTAATTCAGATTTTTTATTCAAAAAGATATTGTAATTTAACTTTATGAACACACTCCTTTTGCAATTTTAAGGTATTTTACTTTTAAAAACTAGGGTTCAAATGTTTTAGTTTTATATTAAAATTAAACCTACTCCTTTGGCTCGCCCCTAACCTACCCCAATACGATTCAAAATATTAATAAATCAAACCCTTTCACCCTCTCATGTCTCTTTGGTATATTGACTTTAATTTTATTAATTTCAATTACCTCAATATGAACCCACGTGCTAGGATATTGCCTATCTAATGAACCCCCGTGCATATAATTTGGACGGGGGAACTTAACATATTGATTCTTGTAAATCTTACCAACGCATCTAAATTTATTTTTTATTTCTTTGTTAATCTATTATTGCATCATAGATATTGAGTGGGGAACTTAGGCTATATTTGTGTGTAAATATTACCATACATCTAAATTTATTATGTTAAGCTAACACAAATTATAAAAAATAATACTTTAAATGCCATTAGAAAATAAAATTTGTACCTCACATTATTTTACATATTCATTTATGTTGTGCACGTGCTGATAATAATTGTGTGTTGATTATACTAAAAATAGTTCATTGAAGATCAACTATATTGATGTCCAACACCGATGATGATGGTGTACAAGGTGTTGCCTAAACATCCACAAAGATATAAATACTACGAGATACCAAAAAGGATGAGCTCAAAATTGTGCCTCACGTAAATTTGGTGAAATGGATTCCCCTTAATCCTTGACACGAATCCAAAAAAACATTCTATACACTTAACCCATACAAAAGTGAGAATTTCCATCAAAATAACAATAAGATATAATTCATTGAAGATATGATTGTTTTTCAACTACCTATATCACATCATGTCCCCCTTCTCATACTTTTTTTCCTTAAACATATACATTCATTCCAATATATCCTTCCATACGCCTATTTCATACATGTTTTTTTTTTGTCTTGAACGTACTATACCTAATAGTGTCACTCAAATATTAGACTGGATTCATCACCGCATTGCACGCTTTACCCGCGTGTATTCCGCATTGCACTCGCCTCCTTTCTACTTGATCTGTGCTTTGGAGCTCTCAACCCAACCTGCTCGCATCGCTCTTCATAAACATTGTCAATGATTGCGTTTCGTATTGCATTTGCATTGGAATCAGTAAGGACTGCGGGTGGAAATTCTTCTACAGTTGGATACCTCACCAGCCTCGGCATTAACACTACGTCCAAAGACATTGCGTCATTGGATATGACGCAATGGCATCCACCTCGCCCGATTCCTTTGCATCGACGGCAAGCTTGCCACTTGTCAGACCGGTATGACTCCAACTCACAACATTTTTCAAAACCAAGGTGTGTTCTTTGTTTTTTCGTTCACCCGTTTCAGAGGTACATATTCCGATTGGCACAACATATTTTGGCAGGTCACATTTCTTTTCTAACGTAGATTTGACAGGTCACATATTCCAATTGGCACAACATATTTTGTCGGAAAGCACCACCACTTCATTGTCAACAGGTCAATCCCAAAGTAGTAAGAAAATTTGCACTGAAAATTTGTATAAATAGGGGGACAAAAATTACTATTGGAATTGCCTTTTATATTAATAAAAAAAAAAGAGTTACATTATTAGTGTGATCGGAAAAGTCACGGTTCCATACACAAGCCACGAGGGCAATACGATACGCCAAAAGGTAAGCGGTCTCACGTTGTTCCCTGTTGTCAAGTGGTCTCACATCTCAAAGTCTTCCAATAGAAAGACAAAAATTATGAAAATAGAAGTTATTTTTATTAGGACTAATGTCGATTATTTTCATCTATTACAATATAAACCTAAATATTTCTAGTATTAAAGTCGAGTAAAAAAATCTATTTATGTAATGGATATATTTTCAATTAAAATTAATGTCTAAAATTATTTAATTTTAAGGGGATGAGATGAAGAATATTATCTTTTTATTATCACAAAAAGGAAAATGTCCTGGTTTTGAGGGCTCTACCCTTGACCCTACCTAACTTTTGTGACAAAGAGCACACTTAGGGCCTTGCCTCGGACTCTGTAAGGGTGGTACCCTAGACCCCATAAGGAGGTACATGTCTTAGACCTTTGCTTAAGAATTTTAGAGCCAAAGATTTTTTTTTCATATAAAGGGAGCAAATGTGAGTCTCGTGATCAAATTTTCTAAACAAACAACATCTCACACTAGAGGATGGAGGTAATCAAGATAGGATGATGATTAATTTCCTCGCGTTTGTTACTTTCTCAAGGGCCACAAAATAGATTGGTGAGAAATTAGTAGCACAAAAATGACAAATGCCATGGACTGGAATCTAATGGTAGTGAGTATAGTTATGTTGTTCATGTTCGAGTGACAACGAGAAAAAAATAGACAATAAAAAGGGAACAACGAGGATCAATCCTCATTTTCTCTTATCATGTTTTTGCATGATGTGCAAAATTAAATTAAATCCCATGATGTAAAGATAATGTAAAGATCCATATCATAGTGTTATAGGAATCATGATACTTGATGAGGAGATGTTGGTTATTTCTCGTGTAAAAACCATCTATAAAAGGTGTGGAGGGTGAATAGATGTGTGGGTTCACGTTCATTCCTAGGTAGTTATTTTGTTCATCAATGAAATTCATCTATCTTGTTATGCAACACATTTGAGTATGCGTGCAATCGATGTGGCATGTATGTAAGTTTGAAGTTTTTCGTGCAAGTCTAATGTGACTAGTTTATATGAATGCACAAGTTCCAATGTGGGGCATATGAGTCAAGATCATGAGCAAGCTCCATACGGCATGTTGTTATTCCTAACTATGGTGTTTTTCTCCCATGTTTGTACTAAGGGTCCAGGAATGTTAGGAATTAGGGTTTTTGTAGTGCCCAACAAAAATAAAAATATATAAAATATAAAAATAGAAGGTGCAATTGCGTGGGCAAGTGGATGAGTGTTTTTCTGGTGGAGTCTGGGTTGGCGTGTGGTAGGTGGAAGGGCCTACCGATCTTTCATTTTCTTTGCACAATAATTCAAGCACTTTATTTGGGATCCAAGCCGTTAATCACGAAGAATTTCAAGTTAACGTTGTAAATCTAGCAGATAATTGGATAGTGTAAACAAGTGCAGAGTTAGAGCTCTTCTTTACTGAAAATGGTAAAGTAGAGTTATATATTCACATAATTAAATAAACTAAAGGTTGCATGAAACTATGCTCACAGAGCTCTCTCAATACATGTCCTAAAATATGTACCATTGTGGGTTAGATCATCGCTAGGTTAGATCATCGCGCACACTGAGCTAAATCTAGAACCCATTATCTCCTCGTTTCAATATATGTAAATTAATTGATTTAGATCTTTATCTATGTCTAAAGCGGATTCTATTTTCTCCGAGAGGAGAAAAGGGTTTGTTTTCTATGGTTGGGTTGTTTGTTTTGTGCAGAGGAAAAGAAGATTAATGATTAAGAGGCATCGTAATGTCTTGCTTGTGTTGATTTTGCTTCTTCCGTTTCTAAGTGCATGTGCTACGTGCATTATAACCTTGTAGCGCCAATTTTTACCTTCTCATTATCTTTTGCTTCGAGTAGTTGTTGTATTGATTAAAGAATTAAAATTTCCCCTTCCCTGTTGTTCCACATATGTCTCTTTCAATCTTCCTCTCTGCATGAAACCCTCTGCTTTCTATTCTCAGTCGATGCTTCACCAAATGCAACCAATAGGTGCCACAAGATTGTTTCACCTTTTCTATCATATTCTCAGCCTTATTAAAAGGAGGGGCTTTGAATCAGGAAAATTGCAAGTTCCTGGTTGACATGTATGCAAAATGTGGGAACATACACATGGCACGTGAATTGTTTGACAGAATGCCCCAAAGAAATATGTTTCATGGAATGTCAGGGTTGCAAGATATACACAAAATAGGTTTTGTGAAACAACTTTAGAACTGGTGCGTTGTCATGGAAATAGGAATTTTGGCAGGGTTTGATCAATACAAATGGTCTTTTTGCCAGAGTTGGTTTTTGTACAAGTGTAAACATGGTGCATCAGTTGTTGGCAAGGATAATAGCTTGTTAAGTGGTTGTGGCCACGTTGGCAATGTTTTGTTGGCAAGATGAATTGGATTTGAATGTGGCGAGCAATATGTTGGGGGAGTTTTTGATTGCACTGAACTCGCTGTTTGATGTAATGCTAAAAGAGAGTTGGAACCTTGTAGAATGCGGGTGAACCTACCCGGAGAACCTCGTGCACTTGTAGACACTAATATTTTCCAAGCATGGTCTCCTTACCTTCATCTTTTATAATTTGGTTCGTCATTTATAATATAATAGAAATATTAAACCATTTGATACTTAAACAATTGGTTGTTGTAAAGCAGACTTGTATCGCATAAAAATAATAAAACATCACCTTGTGACTTACGTGATGCAAATAACCCTTGGTGTAAACCTTAGACTTAAACCCACTTTCTCATATGTTTTGGAAACTCTGTAGTTGAACTGGATAGTTGTAACCCCTCGAGTGGGCTAGTTGAGTTTGAGTTTTCCATTAGCATCCTTTGGTAAAATTTGGTAAATTGTGATTTTTGAAGACTCACAAAACAACCTTTTGGGCCCCGAAAAGGGATGAAAAGTTTTGTCTGTGTCCCTCATTATGTGGGGAGTCACATCAAGATTTATATTGACCCCTATTGATTGTTTGTGCTCTCTTCTCCACCCCTCTAGGAGCCATGTTATCCCATTTTGCAGTTTAGGGAGCTATTAAAAGTGGAAAGTTTGTTTTCATTTTAGCTCACTTTGTTTGGACCCTAAGTGAAGGAACACTTTTTGATTTCGCAAACCTCTAGTATTTCTACTAGACAATTACTTGTAACCTTTAGTTTGGGAAAAACACATTTCTAGAAAATTTGGCAAAGGAGTTTTGTAGGCCTCGACCATTGTTTGACTAGGTCAAACTAGACCAACTATGACCAGTGGCTCTAAAAACGCATCGTCATTTGTAACCCGTTTGCCACTTCTTAGTTCCTTCAACCCCGATGAATTCTCCATATATAGGAGGGAATGTAGGAATATTTCCGTGGAGAGTTCATCCATCGAACATTAGTTTTGGATGTTGTTTTGAAGCGCTCGAGCTAAAATTGGTGTCATGTAAAGCAACTAGGCCAATTACTGATTGATGGCCTCAAAAACTAGGCGTAAATGGTAAATTGTTTGCCGATTCTGATTTTTTGTCGAGATCCTGCGAATTCTTGGTATAAAGAAGTACATGAAAGACCTAACCGTTATACATTTTTTCATCGAAACACATTTTTTTCGAACATGGTTCTTTGGCCTCTTGGCCAAATTTAGATGTTTTCGCAGTTATTAGAAAAATGTAAAAATAAGGTCATAGGACCCTAGTCAAGACAATAATCCGTTGTGAAAACTATTGAAATATAGAAGTAACTATATGAAACTCTTCCGTGTGGCTTGTGATATGAATTTTTTTGGGAAAAATAGTGTTTCTCTCTCTTTCATATCTCTTTCTCTCTCCTTCCTTAGTTAAGAAATGAAATGAATATATGTCTCTAACCCTCTCTTATCGAGTGCAAATTATTATTATTATGTAAATGGAAAACTAAAAAACATTAATTATGCTAGATTTAGGTGGATGCCATGTCGACCATTTTTCGTTGAATCATGCTCACATGGTGTTGTAGGATGCAATAAGATAGTGAAATGAAGTGGTTGTAATTCATTGTGTATTATTGTAATTTATATATGTTAATGAAAAAAATGTATTTCTATGTTTACGGTATAGTTTATTATTGAAATTTTGTAATATGTATGAGTTGAAATGTTTAAGGTTGTTTGTGTTAGAAAATCTAATATATTGTTTATGTGATTGTTCTCCTTACTATATGATTGTTCATGTTCATGTGAGATGGTTCACCTTGTTGGCATACCAACAATCAACTTCATGTATATATTCGTCATTTGTGTATTGTTAATTCAAGGCATTTAATTCATTTTTACTTCAATTGGTATCGAGCGAAATATCCTTTGGCCTATGTGGAAGAATCATTTTTAGCACGAAGCATATGCGGGTCTCAAAATCCTTCGTTGTTTGGATTTTTGCAAAGATTGGACGTGGAAAATAAATCGAGCATGGCTATTTGGACTTGGTGTGGAGTGGATTCACATTAAAACAATAAAGTAGAGTAACCTGATTTTGGCGGTGTGGTAGCATGTACATTTGTTAGCGTACCTATGTGGTGAAGCATTACCTATTCATGGTGGGCTGACCTATTACGTAGAGGAGGAAGGACTTGCTCTGAAAAGGTCGATGTAGGGGCCGATTTGAACTTGGGACCTATTGAGCCCTCGGCCAAAGCATGTAGGATTCAGCATTGGAAAGATGACAAGGACACAACACTGTGGAGATCAAGCCAACCAATGTAGACAGAAATATGTGTCTCGAAGCACTCAACAAACTTGTAAGTTTTGAAGTTGAGCATTTGGAGATCCGTTGCGGTGTTTAGGACGCTAGACCTATCCTACGGTTGTTGTTGGATTCTAATACACAAGATAACATGAATTCTCGTAAAAGAGTCGGGCTCGGGCTTGGGAATGGAAAGGATTGCATCGTATTCAATGTATTCCGGATGTGTGTTTAGAACAAGAAGTAAAATTTTCCTTATTGTCTATGTAGAGAATGGAGCATCCAAGCAAAGGAAAGTGATATTTTGCCACCAGCAAGTGTACAAAATATTAGGAGACATGTAGAATTTTTTTAAATCAATGAGCCTCAAAGCAATATCTGCTAATTAAGTAGCATGTTACTGGAGGCTGGAGGGTACATGGAGGTCGAAGGAAAATAGGTGTCCTCTTGTTGGTCACCTACGACTGGGGTCGTAACATGAATTTGGTGGCATTTTTTTTTATTGAGCTTAGTGTATTTATTTTTGGTGTGTGTTTTTCAATAAATATGCAAATCAATTTCCCATTTGGTACCTCTTGAATGAAGGACATTGTGAGGAGTGAAAAGCACTAAAGTAGCGCTTGGTTCTTGTGTAAAGGGTTTGTGGAAATCCAAGAAACAACCGAAGTGTACAATTGAGGCATCAGGTCACCTCCAAGTTTGTGGTAAACCTACAATCGGAAAACCATATGGGTTCATGGTAATCCAGGGAAACTGGAAACCACCGAGGTGTTCTCAAAGATTGGATGTGCTTAGGTCACTTCCAAGTTTGTGGTAATCCTGTGGGGAAAAACCAAGGTGTCACCAAGACCAAGAAGCCAGATGTTGGCATGCCACCTCAAAGGTGAGCAGAGGCTACATGGAGAGTGTAATAAAATTTTTATTGTGTTTGGAATAAGGGGGTCCATTATTTGGAAATATGATGTTTATAGAAACAATGTATTAAGGGGGTAATGTTAGGATATCTAATACATTGTTTATGTGACTGTTCTCCTTTCTTTCGACGGTTCACATTCATGCCGGATGGTTCACCTTCTGGCATACCAACAATAACTTCGTGTATATATTCATTTTTGTGTATTGTTAATTCAAGGAATTTAATTCATTTGTATTATATCTTTGCCTTCATTTTGGGAAATTTGTATCTAACCATGAGTGTCATTTTGATTCAAAATTATGTATTGTAAAAATTTGGATACTTATAGTGCCTTTTCAGTGTAAAATTTATGACTAAATATCTGGTGTGTTGTGTTATTTTCCTTGATAACGTAGAAAGAAAATCTAAATAAATCAGTCAACCATGGTATAAAACTCTCGCATAACTACCTTCTCGCGTGATCCTTCTTAACGCATAAAACTAAAACCATAGGGTGAACCTAAATCATTAAACTCGATGGAAAATTCTAGCTTAAGGAAATAAAATCCCAAGTTTGAGATTATCACCTTAACTTGTATGCTTAGTGACATTTTCTTGAACCCGACAGTTAGGAATGACATGGTTAAACTTTGTCTTGAGTATGGGATTCCCTCCTAGGATTAGTAGTTGTGTGTGTAGTAAGGAGAATGTGTTCTCTTAAGGTAGTACTCCATGGGAAACCAACCTTTAACATAATGTAAAACCCTCTTGGCCCGACACACATGTAGAGTGAAGGGTGTTAGGTGGAAAAGATCACCAACTACTCTTGAAAGTCACCTTTAGTAGTTGGGATTATAAATGAACTCGACACCCAATTTATATTATCATTTGGGATTCTATGGTACAATGTTAAGAGTTAATTGTGGAACTAATCAACATTTTAATTTATGATTAGTTTGTGAAAGGGTAACCATGAGATGGTATGCTAGGAGAAAATAAAAATTTAGATCTTTCTTGTAACATGTTTAAATCATCATGTTGAGAGAAATGAAATCCATGACACGTAAACTTTAATGTGAACCTTAATATTTAAATGAAGAGTTACTCCCTCTTGTTCTCCCACTTGTCCCATTGTGAAATGAATATATGATGTGAAACTAGGTAATCATGTTATTGAGGTAATTCCCTAGGATGAGAGCTAGTAGTCTCATGAGCATGCAAATGTTCCTTATTATCAAATGGGTTCTTGTTAGTGTAAAGTCACAAAGCACCCCCAAATGAGTCGTCAAATCTACATTTCTAAAGCGGTGTCATTTGGTGTAATTCACATAACATTGAGTTTTTCCCCAAGCTGTGGGACTTTGCAAATGGGAAATCTCTCTAGATTAATGGTTGGTTTCTATTGCTCTGTTTAGGTGCATGCGTGGAAACTTGTGGAGGACCTATTCCTAAACCTAATCTAAGTTATACTAAGGAAATAGATAAAAGGAATAAAATAAATCAAACTAACCTATAAGGTGATGCACCAAAGGAATGATGAACATTAGTTTAAACGATAGACACAAACTAATAAAATGCGTACGATAATCAAGCATGTATAACAAAATTTATAATGAAATACCAAATTAGAGCAAAGGAGACAAGAAAGGATCTAAAATCAATCAAAAACATGTTTTATTGCTCTGCAAATTGATACAATGCATTACAAATGGCCAGAAGGTAGGAAACATATTGCAAATTTAAATGGAAGGTCTGAACTCCATGAATTCCTTTGCCAGAAGGAAAGGGGAGCCTGCAAAAACAAAAGAATGTCCAACCCTTTACAATGAGTTTCGACCCTACTTTTATAGATTCAACACTAGAGGGGAGAAAGAGAGAGAAGTGGGAAAAAATAGTCTGAAGCTCAACCACCGCTATTAATGCCTTCCAAAAATCTACCCCCAAATCTATCTTGACTGCATCAATTTCTTATTTGGCGCCTCGAAGGAGGAGGAAACAGCGGATTAGATCGAATCTGATCTAGTTGTTGGGAAAAATAGATCCTGCATTAAAGGCCCTTAGATGTTTCTCCATTTTTCTCCCACATAACCTCCCAAAACTTAAAGTTTCAGATCTTTATGGTGTAGATGAGGCTAAGATCTTTCCAATGGTGTCAGATTTGCTATATTTTGAGCCCCGAGTCGAAAGATATGCCCCTTCGAAATTTGTATTGGGTCCGTACAAAAGGCGGGAAAACTAGTTTGAAAGTGAGCACCCTTTTTTATATGGGACACATGGAGGGCTGACACACATCTGAAGGTGGCCTCTGTTTTTTGTTCTTGGAGTGGCGTGGGGTTGACACGTGGCTTTTTCTGTGACCTTCTCAATTTTCATATGTTTTTTTCCTAAGTCCTTTTCTCGGTGGGGTCATATATCTGACCGAGGACACACAGTAGCCTGGCACTTGCTTGGAAACCCCCTTTCAATCTTTCTCTTAAGCTAGCGCCATTTGGACACTTAGCACTCTCTGCCATCCTACCATCATGCATTGACTATTCAACCCGACTTTGTCCCCTTTTTGAGACTGGACGCATGGAGGCTCCGTGCTCACTTAAAAGCCCGATCAAGATTTTCCTTTGAAGGAGCATCAAGTTGACACTTGGAATCCTCTACAAGTATTTGGAATTTTCAACTACATTCCTCTTACCTTTTCAGACCTTGGACTACATGGCAAGCTGGCACTCATTTGAGCCTCCGCTTTTGGATTTACCCTTAGAGATGCACCGCTTGGACATGTGGCAGTCTCCACCAACACTTCTATACTTAGCCTTTTTGAGGCCCGCCCTATCCTCCTTTTGACCTCTGTTGACCATTTTCTACATGGAGAGCTGGCACAAGTTTGAGTCTCCACTTTGGGCTCCCATTTTGGAATTGCGCTGAGCTGACACTTGGCCCCTTTCGCCAAGTCGAAGACTTTTCAACGGCCGTGTAAATTTTGGGGCTCTCGGCACATGGAATCCTAGCACTGTTTGAGCTTCCCTTTTTGGATTCAACTTTGGAGAAGCATCGTGCTGACACGTGGTTCTCTCTCGTTGTCTCCTCCATACTTAGTCGATTTTTGGACTCGTTTTGAACTGTTTTTAGCCTAAATAATTTAGATCTTCACCGTTTCTTCTCTTTCTTACTTATGGATTCTTTGTGATGTTGCTCCTCCTTCTCTGACCCTACTATTTTATTTCTAAGCCCACCTGTAACCTGTTAAATAGATTTAAGACATAGATTCACTCGACAAAGCCGTTTCTTCTCTTTCTTCTTGCATAGGGTCATTTAGTCTTTCGTAGGCCCCGCCACTCCATTGTTGAGTCCTTATGTGACCTGTTTGTAATATTTAAATGTGTTTTCTCTGGTTCTTTCTTTGCGGGGTCGTGGCTAATCCAATACTTCGCCCAGGGGGGCAAAATATGGATAGCAATTTGGCGACTCACAGGGGTATCTTCCTACTAGATTAAGAGACCAATTGCCTTGTCATATCCGTTGGGCATGGAGTTGAGAACAATGGTCTGATACTGATCCTGCCTTTGATTCACAAGCCCAACTGTTTGCACTCTCAATTTTCATAAGAAATATCGAAACGATGGTTTCTGAGAGTAGAAAATTACTTTGACTTGGGCTTCATCTGTCTCTGAATGGGTTATGCAAGAGCAACAAAACAACACCACAACTATATACAAAATCTGAAATCATACATGCTCCAAGTAAAACATGCAGAGCGTGCAAATCACTTAGGAGAAAAGCAACCTAAACTACAACAAGACAATGTGCACAAGCACTTAGAGGAATGAGAAACTAAAGTGGTATGTACTAGGTGAGAACTTTCCTTCTAGTAGAAATGTTTAAGATAGATTTTATTCACTAGAATATGCAACTCTTCACCATCCAATGTAGATAATTGGAAAGCATTGCTACTTTTACATTTTGTGACCATGTAAGGGCCACTCCAAATGGCATCAAACTTGGAATGCCTTCTTGGTTTTTCCCGATCTGCATCCCATTTCAAAACTAGGTCTCCTTCTTGGAGGTTCTTTTTTCTTGCCTTTTTGTCAAATCATCTCTTGATTGAGGCCTGGTCCTTCTCTATTGTTTGAAGTGCATGCTCTCTGGTTTCTTCCAATTCCATCAGTTCTACATACCTGGCCTCCATTGGTTCAAACTCAGACATCTCCAGCTGCTTCATGAGTTCTAATGCTGGCAACTCAAGTGATATAGGTAACACTGCCTCTTTCCCATAGACAAGTTTGAATGGAGAGCTTCCTGTAGACCTTTTGGGTGTTGTCCTATCAGCCCATAAGGTTGATTTGAGTTTCGTGTGCCAAGTTCTCTAATTTTCATCCATTTTTTTCGACAATATTTAGAGGTTCTTGTTTATGGACTCAGCTTGGCCATTACCTTGAGGGTAATAATTTGATGAAGTGCTCAAGTAAATCCTATTCTTAACAGCCCATTCTGTGATTTTGGAACCTATGAATGCCAATGCATTGTCTGATATAATGGTGGCTTGCACTCCAAATCTGGTAACTATCCCTTCATAGAAATCTAGTATGCTAGACTCATTAGCTTCTTTGAGTGCCACTACCTGGTCCACTTGGTGAAATAGTCTATCTGTTGTCAGAATCCATTTGTGGCCTTGGCTCGAATTTGGATTGATGACTCCAATGAAGTCCAATCCCCATTGCATGAATGGTTGGTCAACTAAAATTGGGTGTAATGGAAGTGCTGCTTAGCCTTTCTTTGCCTTTGAAGAATGCACAGTTCTTGCACTTTTTTATCCATGTATAGCAGTCACTAAACACCCTGGGCCAATAATAACCCGCTTTCATGATCTTGAGTGTTGTTACTCGTGGAGAAAAATGGCCTCCAGCTACTTCATCATGGAACTCTTGTAACACTCTCTCAATCTGATCTGTCCCAATACATCTTAACAAAATGCCATTGATGTACTTTTTGAACAAAATGTCATCAATAAGCACATATGGGATGGCCTATAGTTTGAAGTGTCTCCTTTTTGTTTTACTCATATCTAGAGGACACATGCCTATTTGAAGTAAGTGCACCATGTTCTGACTCTAACAAGGAGTGGGTACATCATCATTTTCTTCCTCTTGACTATTTTGTAGAACAAAAATAACTTCCTTTTCACTGTTTGCCTCATCTTGTTGACTTGAGGCTAGTTGTTCACACAATCCCTTCCCATGGACTAGCTTAGTGACCTTGATCTCAATGTCATACTCCATGACATGAGTGATCCATCCTGCACATTTTTCATTCAGATCCTTGCTGAGAAGGAAGTCCTTAACTCCTACATGGGAGACTAACAGTTGGATTTTATTGTTCGAAACCAGATGTTTAAACTTCTTTAACCCTCTAATCACTGCCAGGACTTTTTGCGATGAAGGAGTATCTCACTTCATAATCTTCCAAACCTTGGCTGAAGAAGGCAATTGGCTTCTCTATACCCTCTTTGTTTTGTTGTACTAAGATTGCAGAAATTGTGTCACTGCCACCAAAGGCATATAGTATGAAGTCCTTAGAAAAATATGGATTCATGAGAGTTGGGGCTTGTGATATAGCTTCTTTGATGGCCTTAAAATTTGCTTTTTCTTCAGCTTTCAACCTCAACGCCAAACTCTTCTTCAACATCAACTTTATTAGCTTGACAAGGGCAGTAAAGTTTGGTACAAACCTGTGGAAAAAATTGATTTTTCCTAAGAAGATTTGAAGATCCTTCTTATGGCTTAGCAATGACAATGCTCTTATTGCTTCAACTCTCTCTGGGTCAATTTCCAAACCTTCCTTTGATACAATATGGCCTAGAATCCTACCTTCATGGGCCAAGAATATGCATTTTTAGGGTTCAATGATACCCCAAATCTCCTACACCTTTGAATCACCTATCTTAGGTGAAAAAGGTGGTTTTCTGCATTTTTGGAGAACAAAGTAATGTCATCCAGTTAGATCAGTACTATTTTTTTGATCATCCCTTTGAATGCCATATACATTGTGCTTTAGAAAGTGGCTCTAGCATTAGACAATCCAAATGGCATTTTTCTATAGGCATAAGTGCCCCATTTGGTGGTGAAATCCGTTTTGAACTGATCATCTTCTTTCACCATTATTTGGTTGTACCCTGAGTAGCCATCTAGGAGGGAGAATCTCTCTAATCCAGACACCACTTGCAAAATTTTCTCCATTGAGGGGAGTGGGTAGTGGTCTTTGAGGGATGCTCTGTTCAAGTCATGAAATTCAACACACAACCTAATCTCTCCATTCTTCTTCCTAACTGGGACCAATTTTGCAACCCATCTTGAGTGTTTGATTGGAAATATGATACTTGCCTCTATCAACTTGTTCATCTCTTTCTTCATCAAAGGTTCAATGTGTGGATTGACTAGTCTCTACTTTTTTTTTATGGGCTTAGCAACTGGATCTAGTTTGATTGTGTGTTATGCCAACTTCACATTGAACCCTCTTAGGTCTTCATAGCTCCAAGAAAATACATCTAGAAGCTCTTGGAAAATTTGCAAGAATTCATACCTTTCTTGCTCAGTGGCCACTTTGCCAATTTGAAGTGTTTTTCCTTCTCCAAATAGAATTGAATTTGAATCTTATCCTTTGATCGTATATAAACCTTCTCCTTTCGAAAATGGTCATTAGGATTAAAGATAGACTCTGATGTCACTAAGCCTTTAGGAAGCTTGTTTGTACGTAGTTGTACTACTTGATCTCCATATTGTTGCTCTAATCTGCTTTGATTTCTAGCTGAGAATTCAGCTTCCTCTTGTAAAAAAATTGATGATCTTGTTGATCATTCTCGAACACCTACCAGCATGTGTTGTTATCTAACACTGTTGGCTGCAAAATCACATGGATATGTGGTTGTCCTTTGTCCCTCTTGATGTTGTCAACCACATCAAATGTTTCTCCAACTGCCGCAAGCCTATCAACAACTTCATTCTCCTTCCTGGGTATGGACATAATGTTGAAGGCTTCGAAATCCTCAATGAGATCCCACACCCTATTCTTGTAGCTCTTGAGTAGGTTATTTTTACAACATTTTTTCCTTTGACTTGATTGGCAACCGGTTCACTGTCACCAAACACTTGCAAGTTCTTGATTACTTGTCTTCTAGCCCAATGCAATCCATGAACCAAAGCCTCATATTTTGTTGTGTTGTTTGAACAAAAAATTAGAAACAAAAAGGTGAGTAATACTTCATACCTTGGGTTGACACAATCATAGCTCCACCTCGACTCCTGCCTCTTGCTCGAGCCATCAAAGAATAATTTCCATACTTCATTGTCATAATTGTATTTACGGCTTAGTGATGTCGGGAAAAGGATGATTCTCCTCATGCATATAGTAGAATCCTAGCTCGATTCTTTCATTTCCTTATAGGGATCAAAATCATGTCTTTTGAATGTCCATTCATCTAGAGTCGAGTCCAGGATACACCCCACCTTGGTGTCTTCTTAACAAGTGTTTAGAAGGTCCTCTTGATCAAAAGCCAAACAATTTGCGTTGATTGGGCTAGGCACATAAGAATCGATGTGATAATCTACTATGGGCTCAGATTTGATTGTGGCCTTCACTCCATACCTAGTTCTAAAGAGCATATGCGACAGTTAACAGACAAATAGCCTCCAATTTTGGCAGTGAAGTCCCTGGAAAAACACAATGCAAAATGTGGTGGCAAGTCTATGACTGATACATTCTGCAATACAGATCACATTGGGGTAGGCATGCGAGTGAGGCTCAGATCCTTGATGATTCTAATAGTTTTCACTGTTGTCCCATCCAATTGTACTACCCCTCTAGAGATGACTTCATATTGGAGACCTAGTTTATCAGCTATTTGTTTGGGTATTATAGAACTACTTTCCCCGAATCAATCATGCAATTATGCACCAACTTGTCCCTAATGATTAATGAAACATAGAATGGAGGAGGTCTTAGGTTCTTACCTTGTTGCTCTTGATGGTTTCCCCTAGGTTGAGTTGTATTGGTAAGCACTTTCTCTTGCTAGTTAGGGGGTTGATTTGAGCTTGACCAATTGGCCATAGCAGCTTCTACCTTTGGATCCCTCTTGTTATGTTTGTGGAGCCTATTTGCATGTTAGAATGTGGTACACCTTCTATGTGTTACACTCAGGTATTTTTACGGCGGTCCCACTCACCGGTGAGCGGGTCAGGGGGGTTCGGGGGTGAAGCCCCAAAGCAAATTTTCATGGGTGGTTTATTAACCCATGGGTAATGGGTAACCGTTATGGGCTGTTTTTGGGCCCATGGTTTTTTGGTCTTTTGCCCATTGTTTTGATACCCACGGTTTTTGCCCTTGGTTTTGATACCCATGGTTTTGTATCAAACTACTTAAGCAATTGTCTATTTATATGGTCTTATGCATATGATAGATGTACAAGCAAATGTATTACAGATGTGTTTTGAATTTGGGTGTGAATTCTGTAGAGTTTGTTGAGCATAGCTCCAAATGGATCTGGGTATTGTATTGAGAGAGTGGAGGCTTGTAATAAAATCTGAGCAAGTGATTCTTGGTGGACGTAGCCCAAATTGGGTGAACCATGTTAAATCTTGTCTCTCTGTGTTGTGTTATTTATTTTGCACTTTTATTTGCGATCTGTAATATTTTCTGCATATTAGTTTCTACTGTTGTGATTTTGTAAGGGATTATTCCGCATATTTTATCTCTTATTTCCTAACAATTGGTATCAGAGCCTAGTTTGGTTTGCTGAAGTGTTGAATCGTAGGAAAGTTTTATCTTGAGTGGGAGCTATGGCAGATGATGGAAGATCTAGGGTTGATAAATTCAACGGGCAGAATTTTAGTCTTTGGAAGATGCAGATGGAAGATTACCTTTATCAAAAGGATCTTTATACTCCGTTGTCTGAGAAGGTGAACAAACCCTCAAGTATGACAGATGCGGAATGGGATTTGTTGGATCAGAAGGCACTTGAACAATTGGCTGTGTCTTGCATCCTCGGTATTATTTAATGTTTCAAAGGAAAAGACTACAAAAGATCTAATGGATGCATTAGGGAAGTTGTATGAAAAACCCTCTGCCTCTAATAAGATATTTTTAATGAAAAAGTTGTTTAATATGAAGATGTCTGAGAATAGTTCAGTAGCAGATCATTTAAATGATTTCAATATGGTTGTGAATATGCTAGCTTTGAGTTACAATAGAATTTGATGAAGAAGTTAGGGCTTTATTAATTTTGTGCTCTTTACTTGAGAGTTGGAATAGCCTAGTAATGGCGGTAAGTAACTCGGTTCTAGCTAACTCGAAGTTGAAGTTTGAGGATGTTGTAGGGGTGATTCTAAGCAAGGAAATGTGAAGAAAAATCTTTGAAAAATTTTCTACTTAGGGAATGCTTTGATAGTGGAAACTAGAGGGAGACAGAAGAATAGAGGAAACCATGGAAAATCAAAAGATCGGGCAAGGTCAAAATCCAAGAACAAGATTGTATGCTGGAATTGTGGAAAGCCTGGGCATGCAAAGAAGGACTGTTGGGAGCTTCGGGATAAGAAGAAACAACAGGAAGAAAACAAGGAGGCAAATGTGGCATCGGGTAATGTATGTTAGGATGCTTTGATTCTTTCTTTGCATAATATTACTGAATCTTGGGTTTTAGATTCAGGGGCTTCTTTTCATGCTACTCCACATAGGCATTATTTTGTTGATTATGTTCAAGGGATTTTGGGCATGTTTTTCTTGGTGATGATGAGCCTTGCAGCATAGTTGGAAAAGGTTCTGTTCAGGTTAAGATGCAGAATGGGAATACATGGCTATTGAAGGATGTCAGACATGTGCCTACATTAAGGAGAAATTTGATATCGGTAGGGCAGTTGGGAAGTGATGGTTGTACTGTGATATTTACAGCAGACTCTTGGAAGGTTACCAAGGGTGCTCTTGTGGTGGCAAGAGGTAAGAAGGTTGGAACCTTGTATTTAACCACTGATAATACTAATGATTGTAATCTTGTGGCTTCAGATGTAGATACAACATTATGGCACTATAGGCTCGGTCATATGAGCCATAAGGGCATGAACATCATAAAGAAGAATTTTCCTGGATATACAAAAATAGGTTTGGATTTATGTGAAACTGCATATATGGGAAATAGAAGCAAGTAAGGTTTCTCAAGGTTGGACCTACGAAGAAAGAGAGTAAGTTAGAGCTGGTACATCTCGATGTGTGGGGCCACTGTATCATCTCTTGGGGTTCAAGTTATTATGTTACTTTTATTGATGATGTAACAAGGAAAGTTTGGGTTTATTGTATTAGACACAAATCTGATGTATTTGACACTTTTGTTAAATGGAAAGCCTTAGTAGAGAATGAAACAGGTCTTAAGCTAAAATGTCTCAGGTCAGATAATGGAGGGGAGTATTACAGCAATGAATTTAATGATTATTATTCTAAGAATGGAATCCACAGGAGAAAAGACGGTTCCAAGAGGAAAAAGATGATTCCAGAACTCCGCAGAGAGAATGGGGTATCAGAAAGGATGAACAGAACAATAATGGAACGTGCTAGGAGCATGAGGTTACATGTAGGACTACCCCTTTCTTTTTGGGCGACGGTGAGCACTGTTTGTGTACTTGATAAACAAAGGACCCTCAAGTGCCTTGGATGGAGGCATACCTGAGGAGGCATGGTATGGTAAGAAAGTTGATTATTCATTTCTTAGAGTCTTTGGATGTGAGGTGTTTGTTCATATAGACAAGGATGATAGGACCAAGCTAGAGGCTAAATTAGAAAAATGTACTTTCATTGGTTATGGTGGTGATGACTTTGGATTTAAATGTTGGAGTATTAAGGACAAGAAAATCATTCGGTCTAGGGATGTGGTCTTTAATGAGAAAGTCATGTATAAGCAACATTTGCAGGAAAACAGGGAAGAATCCAAGAAAGAATATGCAGTGGTAGAGGATCTTCCGGATGGGAAAGTGACCCATGAATCAATTCAGGAACCTACTCAACAGGAACCCCAAACTCCTACAGTGAGGAGGTCTTCTAGGGTAAGAAAAGAACCTGAACATTTTTCTCCTTCTCTTTATTATTTATTACTCATTGATAGTGGAGAGCCAGAGAGCTTTGATGAAGCAATATAGGTAGATGCCAGTAAGAAGTGGGAGCAAGCCATGGATGAGGAGCATCAGGCTCTCATGGAGAACCAGACATGGGATTTGGTAAAGCTACCCGAAGGAAAAAGAGCATTACAGAACAAGTGGGTGTTCAAAGTCAAAGAGGAAGAAGGAGGCAAGAAAAGATACAAGGCCCGATTGGTGGTCAAGGGGTTTGCACAGAAAAAAGGTATAGATTTTGATGAGATTTTTCTCCTGTAGTAAAAATGACTTCTATTAGAACTGTTCTAGGAATAGTTGCAGCAGAAGACTTGCACTTAGAACAACTTGATGTAAAGACTGCATTTCTCCATGGTGATTTGGAGGAGGAACTATATATGCAGCAACCAGAGGGCTATGAGGTCAAAGGTAAAGAGGAGATGGTGTGCAAATTGAAGAAGAGCTTGTATGGCTTGAAACAAGCTCCACGTCAATGGTATAAGAAATTTGATAGCTTCATGATGGAGCAAGGTTATATTAGATGTCATTTTGACCATTGCATGTATACAAATAAATTTGAGGATGGAAGTTATATTATCCTTTGTTTGTATGTGGATGACATGTTGGTTGCAGGTAAAAACATGCAAGAAATAAAAGTACTCAAGAAGCAAGCTAAGTGAATCCTTTTCTATGAAGGATTTGGGTGCAGCCAAACAAATCCTTGGTATGAGGATATCTCGGGATAGGAAGGAACAAAAGCTGACTTTATCTCAGGAAGAGTACATTAAGAAGGTCTTGGAGAGGTTTAATATGTAGGATGCTAAACCGGTTGGGACTCCTTTGGCAGGCCACTTCAAGTTATCAAAGGAGCAAGTGTCCCAAGACAGAGCAGGAAAGAAACCAGATGTCAAAGGTACCTTACTCATCAGCAGTTGGTAGTTTGATGTATGCTATGGTGTGCACTAGGCCTGATATTGCCCATGCAGTGAGAGCTGTGAGTAGATTTATGAGTGATCCAGGTAAAGAGCATTGGCAAGCAGAAAGTGGATCCTTTGGTATTTGAGAGGAACCATGGGGACAGTTTTGTGCTACAGTGGATCAGACACCACTTTACATGGTTATGTAGATTCAGACATGGCTGGAGATGTAGACAAGCAGGAGGAGCACAACAGGTTATATTTACACTGTAGGTGGGACAGCAGTGAGCTGGATTTCACGACTACAGAAGCTGGTGGCTTTGTCAACCATGGAGGCTGAGTATGTTGCTGCCACAGAGGCAAGCAAAGAGATGATTTGGCTACAACAATTGCTTGAGGAGTTGGGGCATAAGCAGGAGGAATGTAAGCTATATAGTGATAGTCAGAGTGCTATACACCTAGCTAAGAACTCTACTTTCCACTCCAGGATGAAGCATATATAGTTGAGATATCACTTCATCAGGACAACTTTGGAGGAAGATAAGTTGAAGTTGGAGAAGATTCATACCAGTCGACATAATCCTGCAGACATGATGACCAAGGTGGTCACAAGGGATAAAATAAAGCTATGTTCAGCTTTGGTTGGCCTTCGCAGATGACAGTGAAGGGTTGAGAAGCTTGCTCAGTGGAAATCAGTCTCCAAGTGGGAGATTGTTATGTTTGTGGAGCCTATTTGCATGTTAGAATGTGGTACACCTTCTATGTGTTACACTCGGGTATTTTTACGGTGGTCCCGCTCGCGGTGAGTGGGTCAGGGGGGTTTGGGGTGAAGCCCCAAGCAAATTTTCATGGGTGGTTTATTAACCCATGGGTAATGGGTAACCGTTATGGGCTGTTTTTGGGCCCATGGTTTTTTTGGTCTTTTGCCCATTGTTTTGATACCCACGGTTTTTGCCCTTGGTTTTGATACCCACGGTTTTGTATCAAACTGCTTAAGTAGTTGTCTATTTATATGGTCTTATGCATATGATAGATGTACAAGCAAATGTATTACAGATGTGTTTTGAATTTGGGTGTGAATTCTGTAGAGTTTGTTGAGCATAGCTCCAAATGGATCTGGGTATTGTATTGAGAGAGTGGAGGCTTGTAATAAAATCTGAGCAAGTGATTCTTGGTGGACGTAGCCCAAATTGGGTGAACCACGTTAAATCTTGTCTCTCTGTGTTGTGTTATTTATTCTGCACTTTTATTTGTGATTTGTAATATTTTCTGCATATTAGTTTCTACTGTTACGATTCTGTAAGGGATTATTCCACATATTTTATCTCTTATTTCCTAACACCTCTACTGGAATGGCTAGTGAATCCCATAGTGAAATGTTCACACTTGTCTTCTTCATTTTCTCAATTATATTAAATGAGCTATCCTTTTGTGCCCCTTCCCTGGCACATTTTTTTCTTGCACATGGGTTGTCACAACCGGTTCCCGAGTGGATTTGGAAGGTGGCTAGATTGGCCCCGCATATTGGGAGTTGTATTTTGAATACTAATACCTTGTGAAGCAATGGAGGATTGAGGATCGCTTTGAGTTTGGTGAATGTCCTTCTCCAATATTTCTCTTCTTGGACCATGTATTGACAGTACTACACTTTGAGAAGGAGCCTAGTTCATTCCACGAAGCCTTGACTTGTCAATTGACAAGCATAGTTTCACTGGAGGTCCCTCTTCTTTGAGCTCCTTGCTACTGATTTTCTTCTTGGATAGGTTCTTGTGACACACCAATGGTTTGCACCATCAAATCCTGGATTTAGTGCACCATTGAAGCACATCAATTGATTATGTGGTTGATGCATGGGAAACACCAATCATATTCTTGTGCCATTTTATTCGTGTATTTGGAACCAATGCCCTTGATGTTGAAGTCATGTTTGGATCATATGACCTAAAAGGTCTAGAACCTTGAGGTTTTCCTTGGTGTTGACTCGATTTACAACCTAGGATGGTGGTCTATTTTGGCAATAATGATACGGGGTCTAGCTCGACATCGATCCCGACGCTAATATGGCCTAGAAATCTGAGCATTTTGTCTTTTAATGGTTACTAACTCATTCCCTAGGTTTTTAAGTTCTTTCTTAACTTCGAAGCTCCTTTAAGGTGTTAGATGATGAAGTGGAGGCTTCAGCTGAACTTTGACTCCTGGGAGTGGGTATAGGAGCTAATGTGGTTGTTTGGTGGTACTTGGGTTTCCTAATCTGGGGTATAGAGGCATGGATGGCATAAGAGCAAGTTTGCTAATTTGAATTAAATGATTCTCAGCTCCTATGGAAGGGCTATAAGCTAAGGTAAGGTTGTGCCCCCCATTGACTGAATCATTAAAGAAATATCAAAATTTAAATCTCTAAGAAAGTATAAGAAGGCACCTTCTTCAGTGGGCTTTACTGCCACTGGAATCTTGTCCCAGGTCCGTTGAAATATGAGGTTGAAATCCATCAACTGCTTGTTTGGAGCTCTCTTGATTGTTGTCAGTTGCTCCAACAAGGATAGGTTATCTCCTTTTTCTCCAAATTGGTCGTGAAGAGTTGTGCACAGATGGTCCCAAGTTTGAATAGAGCCTATTGCTAGGCTCCTGAACCATTGTGAAGCTTTACCCTTGAGTGAAGAGGCTAGCAACTTGACTGCAATGTCCATCTCAGTGATCTCATGGATTGTATAGACTTTTGCAATGTCTTGAACGTGGTCACCAGGAGAAGTCTAGTTTTCTCCAAGAAATATGGGATGCTCTTTAATACTACCACTAAGGTCGGGTTTTGTGCATTCAGAGCAAGTGGGCTACTACTAGTGAAATTGACATAAGGATTTGGCTATGCCATCCTAATCAGCTTGAGCACCCTTCTTGATTGAAAGAATGGCCTACCGGGAGGAGGTGTTGATAAGGCTCTGTTGAGTGGAGATAGAGACCCTCGGGCTTTTCTTCCTCTCCTTCCTTCGTCTATAGACAAGTGTAGGTGTATAAATTGTCCTTCTTCTCTCCGGTTCTTGACCTTGTTTTTATCCTTCTCATGAACTTGGGAAACTTAGACTATCGAAACCAAGTGGATTCTGTCCCTTTTGAAGTCCTCGGATGTGCAGTTCTTAAAAGTTTCTTAGAAGCTAGAATCAAAACAAGTGCACATCAATCTTACTTGTAATAAATATGGAGACTTCTTTTGGAGTTTTCGATCTACTTTTCTAAGGTAGGGTCATTTGGTGTGATTCACACAACATTGAGTTTTTCCCCAAAGTGTGGGACTTTGCAAATGGGAAAAATCTCTAGATTAAAGGTTGGTTCCTATTCCTCTATTTAGGTGCACTCGTTAAAACTTGCAGAGGACCTATTCCTAAACCTAATCTAAGTTTTACCAAGGAGACGGATAAAAGGAATACAAGAAATCAAACTAAGCTATAAGGTGATGCACTAAAGGAATGATGAACATTAGTTTTGCTGATAAACACAAACCAAAAAAATGCATACAATAATCAAGCACAAATAACTAGATTTATAATGAAAGACCAAATGAGAGCAAAGGAGACAAGAAAGGATCTAAAATCAATCAAAAACGTGTTTTATTGCTCTGCAGATTGATATAATGCATTACAAATGGCCAGAAGGCAGGAAACATATTGCAAATTTAAATGGAAGGTCTAAACTCCACGAATTCCTTTTCTAGAAGGAAAGGGGAGCCTGCAAAACAAAAGAATGTCCAACCCTTTACAATGAGTTTCGACCCTGCTTTTATAGATTCAACACAATAGGCGAGAAAGAGAGAGAAGTGGGAAAAAAATTTCTGAAGCTCAACCACCGCAATTAATGCCTTCCACAAAAGCTGCCCCCAAATCTATCTTGACTGCATCAATTTCTTATTTGACACCTCAAAGGAGGAGGAAACAACGAATCAGATCGAATACAATTTGGTTGTTGGGAAAAATAGATCGTGCATTAAAGGCACAAAGACATTTCTCAATTTTTATTCCACCTAACCTCCCCAAACTTAAAGTTTTATATCTTCATGGCATAGACGAGGCCGAGATATTTCCAATAGTTTCAGATTTTCTATATTTCAAGCCTCGAGTCGAAAGATATGCCCCTTCAAAATTTGTATCGGGTCCATACAAAAAGGTAGGAAAACCAGTTCAAAGCGGGCCCCTTTTTGATATGGGACATGTGGAGGGCTGGCGCATGTCTGAGGGTGGCCTCTGTATTTTTCTCTTGGAGTGGTGTGGGGCTGACACATGGCTTCTTCTATGACCTGCTCAATTTCCTTATTTTTGTTCTAAGTCCTTTCTTTGAGCGGGGTCATATATCTGACCAAGGACACTCAACAACCTGGGTGCTTGCTTAGAAACCCCCTTTCAATCTTGCTCTTGAGCTATCACCATTTGGACACTTGGCACTCTCCGCCACCGCCATCATACATTAACTATTCAACCCGAGTCTATCCCTTTTTGAGACTGGACACGTGGAGGCTTCGCGCTCGCTTAAAAGCTCGATCAAGATTTTCCTTTGAAGGAGCGTCGGGTTGACACTTGGAAGCCTCCTGCAGGTCTTTGGAATTTTCAATGACCTCCCTATTACCATTTCGGACCTTGGACTACGTGGTGAACTCGCGCTCATTTGAGCCTCCGCTTTTGGATTTACCCTTGGAGATGAGTCACTTGGACACACCACAGTCTTCACTAGTACTTCTATACATAGCCTTTTTTTAGGCCTACCCTATCCGTCTTTTGACCTCTATTGACAGTTTGCTACATGGAGGGTTGGTGCACATTTGAGTCTCCACCTTGGGCTCCCATTTTGGAATTGCGGCTGAGACACTTGGCGCCTTCTGCCAAGTCGAGACTTTTCAACGGCCGTGCAACTTTTTGGGGCTTTGGACACGTGGAAGCCTGGCGCTCGTTTGAGCTTCCCTTTTTGGATTCAACTTTGGAGAATCGCATTTTTCTAACATGTGGCTCTCTCTCGTTGTCTCCTCTATAGTTAGTAAATTTTTGGACTCGTTCTGAACTGTTTTGAGCCCAAAGACTTCGGATCTTCACCTGTTTTTCTCTCTCATCCTCTTGGCTTCTCTGTGACATTGCTCCTCCTTCTCTGACGATGATATTTTATTTCCGAGCCAACCTATAACATGTTAAATAGATTTAAGACACATTCACTCGATAAGCCGTTTCTTCTCTTTCTTCTTGCATAGGGTCGTTTAGTCTTTCGCAGGCCCCGCCACTCCATTGTTGAGTCCTTCTATGACTGTTTACAAGATTTAAACATTTTTTCTCTAGTTCTTTCTTTTGGGGTCGTGGTTGATCCAATACTTCACCGGGGGGTGAAATATGGATAATAGTTACACAACTAATTTCAAAACGCTATTTAAATCAAATTAAGTGAAATTATTTTAAGATGAATGTAAATGATTTGAGTGGATCCTATGTTTTAGTTACCTACACATGAGAATATTGAGTGTGAATCCCCTTTAACCTCTCTAAACAAGAGTGTCAACTTGACAAGAAGTATCAAATTTACCTAGAGTTACATGATGATTGTTGGAGATAAGGGTGTTCAATCACTCTAGTTGTGACCTTAGTAAGGTGTGTAAAATTTATAATTACATATCACCTTGTAATACACATCTAATACTTAAATTACCTAGTAATAATCCAAGCTTGGTTAAGTGTGAAATCCTACCCCTTAGGATCCCTCGTGACTCAATAAAGGACAAATAGTATATGCACCTTAGTTGTTTTAACAAGAAGTCACTATGAAGTCAATGTAATGATGTAAGGGATTATAGGAACATGAGAGGATAATTTGGAACTGTTATTAAATTTCACATACACTTGAATGATGTCAACATTCTAAGACGACTAAGATGATTTTTATAACAAATAAAAAGTAAAATAATGTCTCCTTAGTGATCTTTTAACCTAGTAAATGGGGAAACTTGTGATATGTAAGGGATGAACATAATCACCACACCCCTCAATGCAATTTTAAACAATATTATTAAATGATTAAAATTAAGAAAAAAAAATGAGGATTGACCCTTTTGACTTGAGGCAAATCCTCTATTGTGTATCATGATCAATGCAAACTAAGTATCTAAGGGAAGTAGCTAGAATATATGGTTAGTTGTAATAACTTAAAGAAAAATAGTGTAACTCTAGTGCTTAAATGTTATTATGAAAGGAACATGTAATCTATTTACTCTTGAACTAATAAAATTCCTTTGTTTCATGTGAATCTTCCTTGTTGCAACTGAAATAAATTGTAAAACCAAACAACATGCAACTTAGAAAAAAAATCCTTATAACAAACACCAGTAGCCTCATGTGGGCACATATGTTCCTATCAACAATCAGGATACATCATTCTATTGTGATAAGGGAAACAAGAAAAATTAGATGGAATCATTACAAGTGAAATGTTAAGTAAAATAAAGATAATGTAGTCTAGTTTAAAGAAGAATGAATGACTACATGATAAGTGATTTTCAAGTAATTAAGGTCAATAACGAAATGTGACTGTAATAAATATGTAAACTAGGAAAGTGTTGTGTCATGGATGGTGCCTATACATGAGGTTATACTGTAGTTGAATCGTTATGTCATGCCTTGCCATTTGGGGAAAGGTGGCCTTCATATGGATCATGTATTTTCATGCTATCTATGTGGGATAATATTTGTGCCAACGTCTCATGTGTTATGTGTTGTCCTAAGTGTCATGATGTGGTATCATGCATACAATAATGTGGTTCGAGGTTTTGTGTAATTGTCTTGTGTGAGGTTAAATTTATCTATGTGATCCCTTGTGTTGTGACATATGAAGCAATGTAATAAAAATATATATTCCAGTATTATTATTGTCATATTTGTGTGTCAAAATTGTGGGTGTTACAGTTTCATTATTTATTTGGGTGAATTATTTGTGTGTGAAAATAATTAACTATTTGTGAGTTGTTTGAACAACTCACATTAATACATAGAAAGAGAAATTATATGGATGAGACTTTAAGAGTAAGATATTGAAGGTATATAGGGATTTATGATTGATAAAAGATACAACTTAACTCCTTAACACAAGGAGATCGTGATCCTATAAATATGTTATTAGCAATGTTATTAAATAATTAATGATATTTTAAGTATTCTATGACCAAATTTAACAACCTTGTGGATTATAGTGTTTGAAAGGGGGAAATATGCTTGAATAATGTCAATTTTGTGCTTTTATGGACCAAATGTCTGTAAAGCGACAAGATTATATTCAAGTCCGTCGGACCTAATTTAGATCATTGCAAGGATGATTTGATGGAACCACCTAATCGAGGACTTCTAAAAACTTTTTGAACAATATTTTTTGTTGTTCGAGACATTGTTTCTACAATTTTGTTCTTGTTCATTACTTAAATCTCGTCTCGGGTCAGGTACCATCAAAACTTTGTTGAAATGTCCCGAGAATTATGTTGATAGATCTTATGGTCTAATGTTGATGCATCGATAATTTGACATTGTTTGATGTAGAAAGTAAGCAAAATAACCTAGATACCATTTCCCTAGGGCCCAAGCTTAGTGAGTTGGTAGAAATTAAAACACCCTAAATGAGGCTTTATATTTTTTTTTTTGCGTGCAAAGGATTTTTGATAAGGCTACCTGTGAGAGAGAGAGAGAGAGAGAGAGAGAGAGAGAGAGAGAGTAAATGTGTTATATTAATGTATCCATCCTATATATTGCATACTCTTGAGTATGGTGCATGACTAACTATCTTATATTATGTTTAATATCTTATCAATTATCGAAATTTCCATCTATATGTATATGTAGATTACAAGCCAAGAAGGTGTGAAGGTCCATTAGGAGGTTAAACTTATATATTTCTATGCTTCATCTTTCGACTATTATGTGATGTGCATGATAAATGTGTGGTATATTATTAAATGTGTTTTCATAACATGGACCACATAGAGTGTTGTAGATATTGTCACGTATAATATTTGCAGAGGTAAATCTTAGAGTAGTTGAGTTTTCTAAGGTATAAGTCAACCTTCATGGTGTGGCTCTAAGGCATGTTAGACTCTATTGAAGCTAGTGTTCAAAATAATTTGTTCATAGGATTAATGCAATAGAACAACATGATTTATGTATTCAACAAGAAGCTTGTAGAACCAATGCACACAGTGGATATTTTTTTCACCCATAAGCTTAAATAAACTTTAAGCGAGAGTAGTTTACATACAAAATCCAATGGTTTGACAAGTAATTACCCAGCCATCTGTGACTCGTTAATATGATTAATTACATTATAAATATGAACCTAGTACTAATATAACAATAAGATACATGCCTTGTACAATAGTTACTAATTTATATAACTAACAATATAAACTTTGGATCATAAACCCAACTTGAACAATGGAAGATATATAGAAAGTTGGGCGCATACACCAGTGGTGCCATAAATTGCATCGTTCCATTGTAATAGTGTCTACGACATCTATAGAAGGTGGAGGAACAATCCTAACAATGCAGGAAACCCATGGATGAGGTTTTGGAGTACCGCATTCTATTGATGTGGATCCACATAAACTGCAAACTATGAAATTGGGCTTGGTGGTTGGCAATTTGGATCATTTTTGATACGTCATTTAGATAACAAAGGTAATTTTAAGATACAGTACACATCTAGGGAAAAAAGGAAAAACAAAACAAATCTTGAAACAATTGCTAGTGACAATTGTGTATAACATCGCCCTCTTTTGTCATGTTCATGTTCTTCGAGAAAGCTTGTCGTTTTGAATTATTAAGAAAACAAGAATAAGAGAACATAGCATAACCCGGTTTAGCATAAGGTAGCACAAACCGGCCGCAAGGATCAACATAAATGTTTCCTTTTTGTGGCCAAGGTAGACATTGACGTGATAAACGTTTCTTTCGTTTCAGTTGCTTGGTGTTAATTAACATGGCGACGCTGAATAGACCTCATGCTTTGCTCTTGCCTTTTCCTGCTCAGGGCCACGTAAATCCCATGATGCAGCTCTCCACTATTTTGTCTGCCAGAGGTTTTTATATTACTTTTGTTAATACTGAATACATACACGACCGAATGCTGAAATCTGGATCGACCAAGTCCATGGCGGATTTCAGGTTCGAAACAATTCCAGACGGTTTTCCCCTCGAGCACAGCCGCACCCACAATGAACTTGCTGAGGTCTGTAAATCCATGGTAGATATTTGTCCTGCACATTTAGAAAAGGTGGTGGACAAGTTGAAGGGAAAATCTGATGTGCCTCCATTGACATGCATAGTTTACGATGGTTGTATGTCTTGGGCTCAAAAAACGGCCATTAAACTTGGTGTTCCGGGAATCTCATTCTGGACTCCCAGTGCCTGCGGCTTTTACCTTTACTTGTCGGCGCCTCTTCTCATGGAAAAGGGTTACATTCCTCTCAAAGGTATACCTCGTTATTTCAGGTGTTTTATATTCCATAGTTATAAATATATTGTCTGATTAAAAACAAAAAACAATAGACTTCTTCATTTCTACATTATTATTATTTTTTTTTGGGTATTTTGTCATATTAATGATGATATAATTAGAAAGGTATTAAAGGTTTATCTATAACAGTAAGAGGCGGGACACGTGTGTACATTTAATTTTAATGTTAAATTTGGTGTCTATTTGACTGTTAAGAAGTTTTTCCTTTTTTTCTAAAATTAAAACAATGTAAAATCTTGGGCACATGGTGGATTTTGGAATTTATTTTTGTTCCATAATATTTTTTTCAGTCTTACACATTAGTGTCACTAGATTGATAACATTTATCATTATTGATTGGAAAATTTGAGAAAAATTACTATTTTTCTCCATAATATTTTTTAAGCCTTACACATTAGTGTAGTTAGATTGACAACATTTGCCATTATAGATTGGGAAATTTGAGAAAAAGTTAATTAAGTTATTAATAATCTTGATATACAAAAATCTATGATAAAGACCTTGAGATTGATAATTCTCAACATTTATCACTTATGTATAGTTAAAATATACAAACTAATTTTACATCACAATAAACTATTGGAGCATTGAAAATATCACATTTTCTTTCCAAGTTATTTTTATATTTCTTTTATTTAATAATCTCATTGAAAAATGTTTTAAAAATATGTCATTATTATGATAATATTATATCATGTGAAATATATCTATTTAAAAAATATTGAAAAATATATCAATCCAAAATCTTTATTTTAGTTTTGTAGCATATCCCAATCAATAATAACTCTAATATCTTCTTAATTTTTGTTATTAAATAAGAGAAAATAGTACCAACCTTAAGAATCAAAAAATATATTTAAGAAACAAAAATAGGCTCAAAACTGCAAGGTATTCTTGATTTCTATTATACACTTTTAAAATAACACATTTTAATAACATTAAATAAACGTAAATTTCAATGTCCAATTTAAAACTAAACACTTACACCACCATTCCGTTAATGAATTACTATACCACATCAGATAGTCACATATTCTTACAATTATTTCCAATTTTTTATTTCAATATTAATCTCATTTTAAAGCCATTAAAAGATTCTCTATCTAATTTTTTTCATAACTGTTATGTTATCACATATTTTTCTTTGAAGACTCATTAGACGAAAGGGAGGATTAAGCTCTTGGGAATCTAAGCATTTGTAGGGTACTAGTAGTTTGGGACGCCTAAATTTAATAATTAGTTAGTGACATCTAATCTAAATTTAATAATTTTTTATTGTGAATGATTTTAAAATATTATATTAAAAATGATTATTTAAAGATTTAATATTAATTTATCAATTTATTGATATTATTGTATAGTAACATAAATTTCATGCATACACATTAAAAATGTATTATAATATTTTTGCAAATAAAATATTTAGTATTTGTGAGTTCATATATTTTTGTTGATACCTCTACTAAATATTTTTGTTCATCTATTTTTAATGTAGCTTCATGTTATGTAGATGTGTAATTTGTTTGAGAAAAATTATATGTATTTTTATAATGTCATAAGTGTAGTAGAGGTAAGTATAATAGAAAGAAGAAGTATTTATTTATGTATTTATAATTATTTTGGGGAAATGTCTATAATTGTAAATGGAAGAATTGGTCGGAATGGTCCAAATACCACTCTTTACAAAATCATGGGATCTACATAAACATTTTTATTGCTTTACGAGAAAAACCGTGCTTTGTTTATGTTTGAGTCCCATCACTTTCAACTAGTCTTATATAAAAAATTGTAGTTGCATCTTGAAAATCTCCTATGATTAATTCTCTACATTCACTCGGTAGTTCTCTTTATTTTGTCATAATTTTATAGGATACTTTTATTCTTTTACACAAAATTTTGTTTATATTTACGATTTATTATAGTTCTTATACAAATTTCTAAATATGAAAATGTTAGTAACTTTTATTTTGTAATAAATTAATAAATTAAATTGTGAGAAGGATATTCACTCCAATTATTACAGAGGGCACTTCCAACCTTTAATCCGGATCTACTCGACCAAATGGATGATTCCTCCTCCTCAAACCCGTTGTTAATTTTACTATTAATATAGTTAATTTATGACTCATAGATTATAGCAATTGCTACATGGAAGTCTTCATATAAGATGTATTTGTATTACTGCTCTTTTACTAATTTATTGGTTAAGTTATATTTTAATGTCAAATAAATATATCATAGTTTTAAGTTCCATTTCAAAACATTTCTTATTTTGCTATTGGATTCATCTTCGTAGTTAGATACAAAATCAATTGAAGTCAGATAATTCCAGAAGAATGCAACTCAAATTTGAGTCTGTTTGTTTTTTTAACGTGCAGACCAGAGCTATCTAACAAATGGATATATGGAAGAAGAGATCAGCTGCATTCCTGGAATGCCTCTGCTGCGTATGAAAGATGTGCCCAGTTTCTATTATGATGCTACCAATTATATTTTCGAATTTTTAATAACCCAAACCCAGGTTGGCATGTCCGCTGATCTCGTACTCATTAACACATTTGATGAGCTGGAAGGACCAGTAATGGAGGCACTCCGGGACAGACTCCCTGTGTACAGTATCGGTCCACTGTTAGAAGCAGAACAAAAGAATGGATTGTCCAATAGCTTTGCGAGTTTATGGACCGAAGAAAAAAGTTGTGTGCAATGGCTGGACGATCAGGAGCCTGGGTCTGTTGTTTATGTGTGCTTTGGAAGCGTAACGGTTATGTCTGATCAGGAGCTTGAGGAGTTTGCATGGGGTTTAGAGGGAAGCAAGCAGCCCTTTTTGTGGGTCATTCGTCCCGACCTCGTTCATGGTACTTCTGTTAAGCTGCCCATGGAGTTTGTCAAGAAAGTGAAGGGGCGAAGTTTCTTTGTGAGCTGGGCGCCTCAAATGGAAGTGCTCTGCCATCCTTCTGTGGGTGGCTTTTTAACTCACAGTGGGTGGAACTCTACGATTGAAAGCATTTGTGCGGGTGTGCCCATGATTTGTTGGCCCTTCTTTGCAGAACAGCAAATAAACAGAACATATGTGAGTCAGATTTGGAAGATTGGGATTGCAATGAATGATGTTGTGGAGAAAAGGGAGGTGGAAGAAATGGTGAAGAGGCTGATGATTGGAAAAGAAGGGGAAGAGATGAGGAGGAGAATTGGTGAGGTCAGAGATGCTTCCATCAGAGCAGTCAATAAAGGAGGATCTTCATACAATAATTTGGAGAAGGTTTTACTGAAGATGGAGGGAAAATACAGGATCTGATTGATCCATGCTTCTTAGTGTTTTCTATTTGTTTCCATACTTCACCAGCTCAGACTTTGTTAAGAATATCTGCGTTTATTATTTTGAATTCAAGTAAGAGTCTACAAATTTTCATCATAAATATATGAAAGTTTTGTGTGAACATCTAATCATCGGTCAGGGGTATAATCAAAATGTCTTTAGCACTTTCTCCGTTAATTCTTCCTCATTATTCTACACGAGTCAGCTTTTTCTAATTGAAAAACATCACACCATCTTGAACTAAGTCTCTGATGAAGTGATGACGAATCTCAATGTGCTTCGATCTAGCATGAAACACAAGATTTTTGTCATTGCAATGGTACTACTGTTATCATAGTAAATAGTGGTTGGATGTTCCTGAACCAATTGCAAATCTTCCAAAATCCGTCTAATCCATATGGCTTGACAACTAGCTGCTGCAACTGCAATATACTCTGCTTCTGCGGAAGAGAGAGCAATGGTTCCTGCTTTTTACTACTCCATGAGACAACTCCAGAACCAAGTGAGAAAATATAACCAGATGTGGATTTTCTATCATCCACTGAACCAGCCCAATCAGAATCCATGTAACCACATAGCTCAAACTTATGTGTGGGAGAATAATGAATGCCAAAATTGTGTGTACCACTCACATACCTTAAAATTCTTTTTGCAGCACGCCAATGAGACTCATGTGGATCCTGCATGAACCGAGAGATGAGGCTCACAGCATACATAATATCAGGTCTCGTGGTAGTGAGGTACATGAGGCTTCCAACCAAACTTCTGTATAAAGTGGCATCTACTTTGGAACTTGCATCTTCCTTGGTTAATTTTTCACCAAGGGCAACAGGAGTGGCAACTGCAGTGCATGACATCATTCTAAACCGCTTCAATAGATCAGCCACATACTTGGTTTGAGAAATGGATATACCTTCAAATTCTTGTTTCATTTCTGCTTGAAATTTCTCCATGAGAGATGGGTTGTTACCTGTATAAATGAGATCATCAACATAAAGGAAAACAATTAGAATATCATTACCAAGATGCTGGATATAGAGGGTTGGCTCTGAGGAACTTTGAATGAATCCTTTCTTCAAGAAGTAACTGTCAATCCTTGCATACCAAGCACGAGGTGCTTGCTTCAACCCATAAAGAGCCCTTTTTAGCTTGTAAACCAAATGTTCTTTTCCTGGAATTTCATAACCAATAGGTTGTTCCACATAGACTTCCTCATCAATAAAACCATTTAGGAAGGCTGATTTTACATCCATCTGATAGATTGGCCACTTGTGTTGTGCAACAATAGCCAATATAATCTTGACTGTATCAAATCTTGCAACTGGAGCGAAAGTCTCTGAATAATCTACTCCATGCGTTTGTGCAAATCCCTTGGCAACTAATCTTGCCTTGTGTCTATTCATAGAACCATCAACATGATATTTCACCTTATAAATCCATTTGACACCAATCACTTGCTTATCTTTAGGAAGTTGCACTAATTCCCATGTATTATTTTTATCAATTGCATGCATCTCTTCATTCATAGCATTAATCCATACTTGTTCTTTCACGGCTTCTTCATACACTGAAGGTTCAACTTGAATGGTACTAAACAAAGCAAAATTGGAAACTAGATTCACATTAGAAATCCTTTGATAAATTTCATTTAAACTTCATACCTTTCGTGAAGAACTTGGACTTGATTGTGGACTAGAACTATCACCTGAAGAGGAACTTGGTGAACTTAGTGAACTGGGGCTTGAACTTCCACTTGAGCTTGTGGGGAGAGGAGGAACTTGTTGAACATCTTCTATACCTGTGATGAGTGGTGTAGTTTGTTGAACTCCTTTTTGCCATTGCCATACTCCCCCTTCATCAAAAACCACATCTCGACTAATAATCCATTTCTTTGTGTCAGGATTATAGAACTTGTATCCTTTCGTGAAATCTGAATAGCCCACAAAGATACAAAGTTGGGATTTTGCATCCAACTTCTTTCACTTCTTTTCTGGAACATGAACATATGCAGGGCAGCCAAATACGAAAGTGAGCTACTGAGGGCTTGTGTCCACTCCAGGCTTCCTTGGGAGTGATATTCTGAAGCAATTTTGTTGGGATTCGATTCAAAATATAAGTTTTGGTTGCTACTGCAACTCCCCAATAGCAATTAGGAAGGTTTTTGAACTACAACATACTTCGTGCCATCTCCATAATGGTACGGTTCTTTCTTTCTGCAATGCCATTTTGTTGTGGGGTATAAGCTGCCGTAAGTTGTCTCTTAATTCCATGAGTATTACAAAAATCAGCAAACTCATTGGAAGTGAATTCTCCCCCTCTATCTGTTTTGAGTATTTTGAGAGAATACCCACTTTGATTTTCTGCCATAGCCTTAAAATTCTTGAAGCATTCAAATGCCTCAGATTTTTGCTTAAGAAAATAAACCCATGTGTGGCGTGAGAAATCATCAATAAATGTCAAAAAGTAAATATTCTTACCCAAAGATTCCTCTTGCATGTCACCACAAATGTCACTATGCACAAGCTCTAGAGGAGATTTTGCCCTCCATGATTTATTCACCGAGAAAACTATCTCGATGTTGCTTGCCAAGTGCACACCCTGAACAAACTTCTTCTTTTGCCTGAATTGCAGGAAGTCCTCTCACCATGCCTTTCTTATGAAGCAAACTTAATCCTTGAAAATGCAAATGACCATACCGTTGGTGCCATAACCATGAATCATCTATGGTTTCCTTGAGGGCATGCATCTTAGTGGACTCCAAAGTGAGAGGAAATAATCGATTCTTTATCATACAAGCCTTTGCTACAAGATAATGATTAGCTGATTTATCAAATATTTTGCAGCAATTATCTTCAAACACAACCTTGTAATTTTTTGCTACAAGTTGCCCAATACTTAAAAGATTATGTTGTAATTTGGGCACATGCAAAGTTTCATGAATAAATGTAGTTTCTCCTTGCTTAGTTTTCACTGCAAGGGTACCTTTTCCCATTACATCAACCTCTTTATCATCACCAAATTTTACTTGACTCCTTACAGATTCATCTAATTTGACAAAGAGATCAAATTTACTTGTCATATGATTTGAGCAACTGCTATCCAAGAACCAAACATCCTTTTGAGGTTCTTTTGCCAAATTGCAAGAGAAGAATGTAGAGTGTTTTGCTTCTTCAAAAGACTCTTCAGTATAGTTGGCTCTTGACTTATTCAAATCAGATTTTTTCTTTCTACATTCAGATTCATAGTGTCCATACCTTTCACAATACGGCACTAGATGCTTCTCCGATCCATTGAACTTCTTCCTCTTCCTCTTTTGTTTCCTCTTCCTCTTCCTCTGCCACGTCCTCTAGATGTAGAAGACTCCCCTTGAGATTTTTTTGATTGAGAAGGGGTTGTAGATTTTTCTTCAATTCTTACGATAAATTAGAAGGCTTGAACAAGGTTCACTGTAGAACATTGCATATGCTCCTCATGAGATTGCAAAGAACCTATCAACTCTGCAACTTTGAATGTGTTTAGATCTTTACTTTCTTCAATGGCTATGACCACTGGATCAAACTTTGGAGGAAGAGATCTCAAAATCTTTTCTACAATTTTTTTCTCTATGACACTTTCCCCTTGAGTTTTAAGATGGTTCACAATACTTTGAGCCCTAGTAATAAACTCTTGAATAGACTCAACTTCCTTCATACTTAAAATTTCAAAATCTCTTCGAAGGGTTTGAAGTCTTACCAACCTTATTTTGTCAGATCCTTGGTATGCAGTTTGTAGGGCCTCCCATGCTTCCTTTGACTTTGTCATACCAGCTATATGGGGAAAAATTGATATATCCAATGCAGATTGGATAGCAAAAAGAGCTCGATTGTCCTTCTTTTTGTCTTCTTTCAATTGCGTTCGTTGATTTGCTGTTAAAGCATTTGAAGCATTCTGATCTGCAGGTTCCGTGTATCCTCCTTCTACTAAATCCTAGATATCTTGGGATAATAGTAGGGTCTTCATCTTTATACTCTAATAATCGTAGTTGTCTCAGTAGCAAGGAAGCTGGAATGAGAAATTGCCACCATTTGACATTCTGGTAATTCTTGGAGAGAACCGTTAACCTGCAACTTTTGCAAAAAGAATAGTCCTGCAACCAGCTCTGATACCAATTGAAGATTATGAATAAAAATAGCACTTACACTATACTGTGCAAATAAAACAAATAATACATCTGCTCACAAAGTGAGCGAACAAACAAAGCTAAGAGAGAAAAAAAAAATTGTTTTATTCAAAATTGTCTTCTTCTCCTTACAGCACGTGCGTTGAAATGAAGGAGAGGATTACATTTAAAAGAAGGAGCAGCTACAGTAATGAAAGAGATAACTGAAGAAGAACTCAGCTAGATCCTAAAATACAGGCATTAATTAAGACTGAAAGATGCTTTGCTGGTTTATTAAGCGAAAGAATAAACAAAATTAATGGAAAAAACATGCAAGAATCTGAAGATAACTACAAATGACTTGTAGAGTTGATCATGCATCCTTCATAAATTGTGTCTCGCTCGGGAAACTTCGATCTTTGAAATACCTCAATCTTTATTTTTGTAAAAATGAAAGCTGTTGCTACAAATTTTTGGGTTTTTGAGATCTCTCCAACAACTTAGCTTGGGTTACTGTTCACACTTGAAAGAGCTTTAAAGAAGTTTTATATTTCTCTCCGACCCACCCATCATGGTCAAGTACATGGATCAAGGTTAGGCTTGTTTCCATTGGAGGTTTTTTTTGTTAATCATCGTGGTCCAAAGATCACTAGAGGATGTGACATTTGGCATTTCAGAGAGTGGTGGACCCTCATAAGAATTGGAGCGATCGAGAAGGGGACAATCATAGATGTGGTGGTCAAGTTCCTCACATCTAAAGCAAGTATTGAGCGGGTAAATAACCTTTTGAGAAAAGGAGTAGATCCAAGTTGGATATCTATATAAGTTATTTTTAAAAATTGTATTTGTAGGTCATATATAACAAATGAAATAGAACTATGGTGGTACTAATATGTGGAAACGTATATATATAAATAACTATGTTTTTAATGTTAAGCGTTAAATTAAGGTGATCGTATTCCTAACGCCAATCCTAGCAAGTCTATGTCAACCCCTTATCCATTTCTCACCCAATCAGAGCTACAAAAATAATTTAGTCAAAATGGGGGTTATAAAAAAGCTTAGTTGTCACATTCCTCCCGATACTTTCACTTTTTCTCAATTTATCGTGATTTAGGATTAAATTTACATAATTATGTTGCAAAATAAAAATTGAATGAAAACAAACCACAAAATGCAACACCAAAATTGATAACGAAGTTCATTTGATTCGAGTTACGTCTTTAGGTCCGCTTTAAGTTGAACCGATATATACACAATGTGAAAATAACTCTTACATCAATAGTGCCCCATCCTCCCGCACTTTGCCCTTGAGAAGCCTTCTTTAAGGTTATCAACTCGTAATGAAATCATTTCAAATGTTTCTTTTGTTAAGTTAACTATTTAATCCTCATGGATCCTTTGCATCGAATGTCAATCAAAATTTTAGACTATCATCACACTCTACTCTATGGTTGATGCTTCGCCAGGTATCAATCATTACCATGGGTGTCATCTTGCACATCATATGGTTATGGTTCACAATTGTGGAAACTTGGAAACCTTATCTCACCTATTCTAGTATTGTAGTAAATCCCAAAAGGCTTAGAACTAGATACATTCATTCTTTCTCCCCTTAGGACAAAATGTTTTACTTGACATCATATTCTTTTAGGAGATAACCCTAGAATGCCTCACATATTTCCCTAATTCGACTTGCTTTTAGGGGAAATTCTCTTTTGGCTTTGGAAATAACGAAATTCTTGTTTATTTGCTAATGTTGAAGTTGATCAACATTTCTCTATTTATAATAAGTTTGTGGTAATCTCAAATGTATTACTATAGATTCAAGTGCAAGTGAACAAAGTGGTCCTCGAGGCAGACCACCTCCAAAATCTTCTTGATTTGGAGTGATGCCCCTCGTAACGTTGCTTGTGAGTGTCATCCCCCATCTTGCGCTCTCCTCCCAATCGTGGTTGCCCTCGAGGTGGTGGGAGTCTAAGCCATTTGCGGTGTCACTCTTTCGGGTCATTTTCACCATTCCCCATGCATTCAACCTCCGCGGAGGAGCTTTTCCCCTTCTCTAGCTCTGGGGCCGTAACCACCAAGGTTGGAGTACCCCTCCACCATCAACCAGCTTGGATGGGGCTCGTTGGCTACTACCCTCAAGCCATGCACTCATGGTGGTGGTGCCTCCGCATCCACTAGATAAGTATCCAAGAATGTCTCTAGCCATTTCACCCACGCGTATTGCCTTTACATGATGATGATACGAAGAAGCGAACCAACTTGGCTTTAGTTGGGATGTGTCGAGACAATAACAAGGACCTACCTAGATCCATTGTGTGATGATCATGACTTGCCTTCTCTTGGTTAATAGTTTGTAGTGGCGGCATAATTTCATTGCTTCGAGTGCTTTTTGTTATTTTTGCAGAGCCGAATTAAAGGTTGGGAGCGCCCTAGGCAATAGTTTGATTAGATGCCCTCCTCACAAATTTAGTTAATATTTTTCCCATCAAATAAATAAATAAAATATGCCTATATTCTTATTAAATTATCACAAAAGATGCAAAATATTCCATGGATAGAAAAATAAATCGTGGGAGATGCTCAGAATGCAAAAAATACAATATTTTATACAAGGCTTCTTACAAGTCTAATTTAGCTATATCAAGTAGGTGATGGGAACTCCATCATGACATAAAGCACCATTTTTTGCAAAGAAACAAAAATGTTTATGTAGATCCCATGGTTTTGTGAAGAGTTGTATTTGGATTGGGCCTACCAATTCCTCCATAAAAACTAATACAAAATTTTCCCCAAAAAATTAAGAATAGAGAATTAAATACTTTTTTTCCTTAATTATGCTCACCTCTACTAGATACACCCATGACATTATAAAAAATGCATTAACCTTTTTCTAGAACAAATTACACACTTACATAATCTAGAGCTACATCAGAGAATGGGTAACAATACCAACAAAATCATATGTGCTTATAAATATGTGAATTTTTTTCTTGCAAAAATATTACAATTTTTTTATGTGTATGCGTGAAATTTATGTTACTATATAATAATATCTATAAATGGGTTGATCAATATTAAATCTTTAGATAAATTGTTTTAAAGCTATGTTCTTAAATTAACCGAAAAAAGGTAACTTTTAGATTCAGTGCCCCACGATTGCTTGGCACCCTAGGAAATTGCCTAATTTGCCTAGGGCTTAATCCCCCTCTATATTTTGTTATAATTGAATTTCCTTTGCTTGGCCTAGTTTTAATGGGATCGTAATATTTTTGTAATCTCTAACATCAGAAGAAGACATACGTATTTAATATACTATAGGTGAATAAATATTAATATCCCTTTAAATAAAGTTTATTTGTTTAATTAATTTATTCATGTGATAGATTCCATAGTCGGGCTAGAATTTTTCGTTATCGTATTTAGCGTGTTTCAGCAGACAAGTGAAATTATGAAACATTGTGTCAAACAAATTGATGTGTGAGCATAACCACAGAAGACAATAACTTTTGATTTGACGGTCATATCGTCTTGAAATTTTCCATGGTAATAGATATTGATTAGTAGTGTGTCACACCACCATTTCTAAAAAGGTTGGGTGACATTTCAGCATTTTTCAAGGTCCGATTCATTCATCTAGTGGTCTAAAATTGGCTTTGAACCTTTTTAGTGGTTTTGTCTAGCACTTGTCTAGCACTTAGATTTTTAATATATTATGTATTATTTTACGTAATAGGCCTATATTTGACGTATGCCTTAATTTACAAAGGGATATTTTTACGTAAATATTGGGGTCCATTCGAGGTGTTTTACTTTTTAGGTTTTTAGGTCTTAGGTTTTCTTAGAGATAGTGGGAAATAAAAGGAAGATTGTAAGGTTGTAAAAGATTATCGTGAATTCGGATGAAACAAAAAGCTATTTAAAAACTTCTCTTTTTTTGGAAAATATTTTATGTTTTTTGGAGATATTTGACCTCTTGTAGTTGGATACACATCAATTGGTATCATAATAAGATTTGGATCTTACAGGAACAATGAAGGTAATATATATTACATTTTTCTATGTAATTTATTGCCTCTATTTTATATAAGCATATTTAGATGGGGAGGGGAGGTTATGCCCAAATGAATAGGCATATGCAGCAGCCCTACATAGACAAGTTGTTAGCGCACGGGAGAAGCTACCCACCTTAGAAGGAGACATGCGAATAGGGACGAAGACCCATATAGTGATATTGTAGAATTACCTATGTTAATGAATGAAGGAGGAAATGAAAGAGATAAAGACACCTTGAATGAGAAACCATTTGAGGAGAGATTGATGTTAGGAAATAAGGGATAAAATATGCGGAACAATCCTTCACAAAATCACAACAATAGAAACTAATATGTAGAAAATATTACAGATCTGAAATAAAAGTGCAGAATAAAAAGAACACAACACAAAGAGACAATATTTAACGTGGTTCACCCAATTTTGGCTACGTCCACCAAGAATCACTTGCTTAGATTTTATTACAAACCACCTCTTCTCTCAATACAATACCCAGATCTATTTGGAGCTATGCTCAACAAACTCTACAAAATTCACACTTGAACTCACACACATCTGTAATGTTACGTGAACCCTACCATATGCACAAAACCATCCCATAAACCATAGGTACCAAAACTATGGTCCAAAACCATCCCATAAACCTATGGGTCAAAATTCTCATCCATATGAGAAGAGCAGGTTTCTGGTATATTTGGCACATTTTTAGGCCAAAAGAGCGTTTGATCGAGAAAACTATGGATAATGTACATTAATTTTAGTGTACAGTCTTCAACACTTCCACACATGAAAAGATGCTCCATAACATAACAATCTCCCACTTGGAGACTAGTTTTCCTCTGAGCAATCTTCTCAACCCATCAACTGTTTTCCATGAAGACCAACTAAAGCTAAACACAACTTTTGTTTCTCCTTGTGACCACGTTAGTCATCATATCCATAGTATTTTGACTGGTATGAATCTTCTCCAACTTCAACTTGTCTTCCTCAAAGCTATCCTAATGAAATGGTACCTTAACTATATATGCTTTGTCATGCCAGAGTGGAAAGTAGAGTTCTTAGCTAGGTGTATAACTCTCGACTATCACTATACATCTTTTCTTCCTCTTGCTTATGCCCCTGACTCCTTAAGAGAATTTTGTAACCAAATCATCTCTTTACTTGCCTCTATGGTATGACATATGCAACCTTCATGGTTGATAAATCCACCACTTTTATAGTCATGAAATCTAGCTCACTAATGTCCCACCTACGGTGAAAATATAACATGGTGTGCTCCTCATGCTATCTACATCTCTAGCCATGTCTAAATTTACATAACCACATAAAGTGGTGTCTCGATCCACTCTTGCACAAAACTTTCCCCATGGTCCCTCTCAAATCACAGAAGAATCCACTTTACTTCCTGTCGTGATCTTTACCTAGATCACTCATTAATCTACTCACTTGCTCCCACTTGCGCATGTGCAATATGAAGCCTAATGCATAACATGGCATACATTAAATTTACAACTATTGATGAGTAAGATACCTTGGACATCTGGTTTCTCACTTGCTTTGTTTTGGGACACTTTGCTCTTTTGATAACTTGAAATGGCCTACCAAAGGAGTCCCAACCGATTCAACATCCTACATATTAAACCTCTCCAAGACCTTCTTGATGTACTCTTCTGAGATAAAGTCATTTTTTATTTCTCCCTATCCTAGATATCCTCATATCGAGGATTTGTCTAGCTTCCCTCAAATCCTTCATATCAAAGGACTCACTTAGTTGCTTCTTGAGTACTTTTATTTCATGCATATTCTTCCTACTGCAACCAACATTTCATCCACATACATACCCAATGTAATATAACTACCATCCTCAAAAAAATTTATATACATGCAATGGTTAGAATGGCATCTAATATAACCTTGCTCCATCATGAAGCTATAAAATTTATTATACTATTGATGTGGAGCTTGTTTCAGGCCATATAAGCTCTTCTTAAATTTGTACACCATATCCTCATAACCTTTGACCTTATAGCCCTCAAGATGTTGCATATATAGCTCCTCCTCCAAATCACCATGGATAAATGTAGTCTTTACATCTAGATGTTCTAAGTGTAAGTCTTCGATTTGCCACTATTCCACTGAAACCATTCTAATAGAAGTCATTTTTACTATAGGAGAAAAAAATTTCATCAAAATCTATACATTTTTGTGTAAACCCCTTGACCACCAACCGGGCCTTATATCTATTCTTTCCTACTTATTCCTCCTTGACTCTATGTACCCACTTGTTCTCGCAATACTCTTTTGCCTTGGTAGCTTCACCAAATCCTAAATGTGGTTCTCCATGAGAGACTTATGTTCCTCATCCATGGATTACTCCCACTTCTTCCTAGCAGCTCCTGCATTGCTTCATCAACTCTCTCGGCTCTCCACTATCGGTGAGTAATAAATAATAAAGAGAAGGATAAAAAATTTCAAGTTCTCTTCTTACCCTAGAAGACCTCCTCAATATAAGATTTTGTGGTTCTATTGAGTATGTTCTGAAGCGATTCATGGGTCACTTTCCCATCCGGAAGATCCTCTACCACTACATATTCTTTCTTGGATTCTTCCCTATTTTCATGCAAATGTTTCCTATACATAACTTTATCATTAAAGACCACATCTATAGATCGAATGATTTTCTTGTCCTTAATACTCCAACATTTAAATCCAAATGCATCACCACCATAACCAATGAAAGTGCATTTTTCTGATTTAGGATCTAACTTGGTCCTATCATCCTTATCAATATGAACAAATACCTCACATCCAAATACTCTAAGAAATGAATAATCAAATTTCATACCATACCAAGCCTCCTCCGGTATGCCTCCATCTAAGGCACTTGAGGGTCCTCTTTTTATCAAGTACATAGTTGTGCTCACTGCTTCTGCCTAAAAATAGAGAGGCAGTCTTGCATGTAACCTCATGCTCTGGATCATTCCATTATTGTCTTGTTCATTCTTTCTTACACCCCATTCTCTTGTAGAGTTCCTAGAACCATCTTTTGATTGCAGCTTCCATTCCTAGAACAATAATCATCAAAATCATTGCTGCAATACTCCCCTCATTATCCGACTCGAGACATTTTAGCTTAAGACATATTTCATTCTCTATCAAGGATTTCCATTTAACAAAAGTGTCAAATACGTCATATTTGTTTCCAATACAATATAGCCAAACTTTCCTTGTTGCATCATTAATAAAAGTAACATAATAATTTGAACCTCAAAGAGATCATACCTCGCACCGTCCCTCACACATCGAATGTACCAACTCCAACTTACTCACTTTCTTCATAGATCCAACATTGATAAACCTTACTTACTTGTTTCCCATATACAGTTCTCACAAAACTTCAAACCTATTTCTGTATATCCATGAAAATCCTTTTTATGATCTCCATGCCCTTATGGCTCATATGACCAAGCATATCTTGCCACAATGTTTTATCTCGCATCTAAAGCCACAAGATTATAAGTATTAGTTCTATCGGTGGTTAAATACAAGGTTCCAACCTTCTTACCTCTTTCCACCACAAGAGAACCCTTAGTAACCTTCCAAGAGTCCATTGTAAATATCACAAGACAACCATCACTTCCCATTTGCCCCACTGAAATACAATTTTGTCTTAATGTAGGAACATGTCTAACATCCTTCAATAACCATGTGTTCTCATTCTACATCTCAACTTGAACATAACATTTTCCAACTATGTTGCAAGGCTCATAATCACCAAAAAATATGCCAAAAATCCCCTTGAACATAATCAACAAAATAATGCCTATGTGGAGTAGAATGGAAAGTAGCCCCGAATCTAAAACCCAGATTCAACAATATTATGTAAAGAAATAATCAAAGAATCCGACATACATTACCCATTGCCACATTTTCCTCCTTGTTTTCTTCATGTCATTTCTTCTTATCTCAAAGCTCCCAAAAGTCCTTCTTTACATGCCTAGACTTCCCACAATGCCACTATACGTACCCAAAATTGGTAAGGATCTTGTCTTTGCCGAGCAGCAGTAACAAGTGCCCGATGATGATACAGGACTCCTCGCAAGGTGTTCGAGATCCGGAAAATCCCTCGGAGTATGCGTTAACATCCCGCATGCCCCGCTTAGCCCCCGTGCCCTTTGTTTTTCCCTTTTTCCCTCTTTCCTTGGCCTCTTGGCCTTCAAGTGACGAAACCGCCGCCTGCGGGGGTGGCGGTCTCGTAACGGCCGCCACGAATAGGGAGGCGGTCTAACCGCCACCCCGCTTTCGAGAGCGGCCTCTGTGCGCGTTTTCCAGAACGCTCTTTTGATGCGACCCGCGTGAAATATCACGACTCACCAGCTTTCCTTGCCGACTTGAGCATGCATTTATGTTTTTGGTCCCCTGGAATAGTGTTTTTCTTTGTTTATTGTTTAGGAGTTCAATTTGGTTTTGGTTTTTGAGTGTTGGAATTCCTATAAATGCATGGTTTGTGCACATGCAAATGGTGAAGAATTTGGTCTGGAGTCTTTAGTCACCATTTTTCCTTGTTAGAGTCTTCTGATTTTTAGTGTTTTGGTTAGCTTGCTTAGGATTGATAGCATAGTTTATTTCATACTTGGTTAGTATTGTTCAACTGTTGGTAAGCCATGCACCCATCTTGTGCAAAAAGTCTTTGTTGTTTCATCCAATCCAGTTAGAAGCTTGCCTCTGAATTCCTCTTTCGTTGTAGATTTGTTTTTACTGTGTCTTGGAGTTCTTAGTTCAATTCATTATATACCTGGTTAGCTTTATTCAGCTGTTGGTAAGCCACATATCCAACTTGTGTAAGCGAGTGTCTTTATTTTGGAAGCAGAATAGCTTAGGAAGCCATTAAAGTTGCAGGTTTTCTCTTTATATATGATAGTCACGAGTTACAGTCGCTTCACGTTGCATGACTCGCGGTAAAATCCCGCTAGGAATCGCATAAGCCAAGCTCGTGACTCTTGCGCTATCCCTCTCCTACTCGCATTCTCGGTCTGCATTCTGAGCTGTCCTTATCCCAAAATCTACTCCTATCGGTGCTAGCATTACACGCTTTTCTGGATCCAAGTGAACATGAAAGAACGAGAAGATCATACTGAGGGGACGAGATCATACACACACCATCGGATTCGCCACTTTTCTGCGGAATCCAGGTTTTAAATTTCAAAGTTCTAGTCAGAATCATATCAAATAGAGTAGTTAATCGCTTTATTTCATTTCATTCTATTCTCGATATTACCAGGGAAGCTGTGGGGATTGATAGTTTCTGAGAAACTATGATTCACTCCTCACTTCTGAGGTAGGATCGAGAATCTTGCAGGTAGATTAGACAGGCTATTTTATTTATTTAGAATAATTCTACAAATCGCACAGGCAAATAACCACACTCGGTTATCTTGTCTATTTTAAATTATTGTTTAGTTATTATTTCTAGATATGCTTAAAATATTTTGCTTTCCTTAAAATTGTTGGAATATTTCGATTAGATTTATTTCACGTAGTTAGAATTTGCTTCATTACGCTTAGTTTTGCTTTTATGAAAATTACGGGACCTCAAGAGCCCAGAGAATATATATTTGAGCCAATCATGCCACAACCAAACCTCGTCACGGCGATAGTTGACATAGACCAAAATCTCGGGATACAAGTATTCCGAACAACACATGATTTTGTGATCAGTTCACGATTAAGAGGATTAAACATAGAAGATGACTAAGCCCATATGTTTTGGTCAAGTCACCAAACTACAGATTACCCTAGAAAATATCCACATGACTCGTAGAAGGGCTCGAAGAGAACAAACATTCGGGTGTGATCCTTTAGTTCCACATCCAGACCATTTGGAGACACCCTCGTAGATATAGATACCGACTTAAGAATCCAGGTTGCGAGAACGCCCTTTGTAAGGTATTACGAGAAGATTGCACAACTATTGGTTCTAAACATAGAAGTTTGAGAAAGCATACGATTACGATTCTTGGATACTAGGGATTAGAATTTGATCCCGCATATGATCATAACAGACCACAACAACCAAGAGTCTATGGTTGTGATCCATGATCCCACACCCAACGAATCCACAAGTCGGTTAGACATAGACACTTTATGCATCTTGGTATTCTAGTCCACTCCACTTCCACCTCGTCATCATCGAACAATTGTCCTTACTAGATATAGCAGCTAACGAAGCTAGGGAATTTGTACTAGGCCAGAAAATCGTCCATAGAGTCAATTATATTTATCATCCACTATATGACCTTATCGGAGATATACACGAAACAATCCCGAGTCATTTTCCACGTATTCCGCAACCCATAGATTGAATCACGCCGAGCTTGATATTCATTGGAGCCTTCGGCAAGAGGCTCATCCTTGGCTGATCAATCTATCACACCATCCAAGTTAGAAGGGCCTTCTTTGCCTTAGATTCACAAATTCCACTAGTGCGTGTCGAAGACATTAGATCGCCTAACTAGTTTTTCTGCATATTCCATCCCCACCATTTGTCTCAAGCACGACCTCGGGAGGAGGTCGGGTACGCGGAAGAGTCACTTGTAGATTTTCACGCTCACACTGCCGGGCGTACAAAATTGGTGAACCCGACGTGAAACAAACAATTGTTTCACCTTCTCTTTGAGAAGTTTCATCTTCTCTCTTTCACCTTCGCTCCTTCCCATTATTCTGCGGGTATTCATATACCCCGAATATGTCGGGAATCAATGCATATATGAGACCCCTCCGGGTCTTGAGGCATACTACGCCCAACGAATAGGGAAACATCACCCTCGCTCTCGGTATGGGGTGACAACTATTCAACTAATCAGTTGTCAACACAAACCCCAAGAATCAGATATAGTTCGTCTTTTCAAACTGAGGAGTTAGATCAACCCCCTCGAGCCCAACAAACAGAGCCTTCAGGTTCAAACAATATGACGTTATGGAGAATCTGTTCGTCTCCTCAAATGCTACTCAAACCACAAGTTAGTAGGCAATCAGATCCATACCTAGTCTTAGATAATAGACACCAACACGTTATCTTAGGAGTGAACAACGCTCCGGGATATGTACCCACCTATAGGAGGTTTACAAATACAACCCGAGATCTCTTTTCCAGAAAATACCTCTATGCCACTGCATACAGGAAATATTCTTGGAGAAACTTGGCAAGATAGCAATCAGTTCATGACAGGCTATCACGTACCTTTACAACACCAGGGTATACAACAAACGCCGCTCAGGCAAAATACCGTGACTTCACCAAATGAAGTCATTTCAACGTTAGTAGAAAGAGTGAGAGGGTTAGAACTCGCTCAGGCAAGTCAAAATTCTCCGTTCATACAAACGGGAAGTTCCAATCCTCCATACCACTCTGGCCAGGTAGATCTCCTTACGGGAGTAGGCACGTTAGGCATGCCTCCTCAATATCCACAACAAATGCCAACAAGGCCCACCATCTCTAACACTATTCCTCCCGGTCTAGTGTCGAACAGTCCATTCCTTGACAATACCCCGTCCTATTTAAACATGTACTCCAAATCCCCACAAGGAGATATGTTCTCCTCTCCCAAGCATGTTTGCTCAAATGCGGGGACCTCCTATGCCCTACTGCTTAACGCGTACGCTACACCATATCAACAACCTATCCCACCACCACTCCCTCAAAGAAACACCATCAATGGTCGAAAGCTATGGGATAGGGACGTATTGAGAATATCTAAAGGAACCCTTAGATTTCACCATACGAAGCGTTATGCTTCCAAGACCTCTCCCTAATTTTCCCAAGTTCAAGGGTGAGGGAGATCCAAATGCGCATATCAAAAGCTTACGCTACACCATTCCGGAATTACTCCCATGGGATGGGGTTGTTGCTTAAAATATTCCCAAAACGCTAGAAGGCATTGCTCTCTATTGGTATTATGAATACCCGAGGCTTCCATACATTCATTCAAACAACTCGTGTCCGAGTTCATCAAAGCCTTCGACATGAACAAACTGCTAAGAACAGGAATCAAGGAATTCTTGCATATCAAACAAGAACACAACGAATTTGTCGCCCATTTCATCCAAAGGTGGCGTAAAGTTCTTTATTCATCGCCAAGTGCTCCAAACATGGATCGAGATGGAATTATGCGATTTATTCCTTCATTCTCTCAAGAGAGAAGTGAAGGAAGAAGTCCGTAAGTTCCACCTAAGGACTTATGATGAAGTACTTGAGAGAGCGCTCGTGAATTGATCAAGAAGCGATAGATAGTGGTCGTAAGACATATGGAACAAATGGGAGGTTAATCACCTCCACTCAAAACGCTACAACTACCACAAATGTCAATCAAGGACCTAAAATCCTTAACAAAAATCGTGGGGTAACAATGGATGGGGTAACCGACCAACCCAAGAGGGTAAATGTTGTTAATACTCCGTCACAAACAAACAACCGGAAACAACAACTTTACCCCAGCGGTCCAATACAATGGATTTTAACCATCCACACAACAACAACAACAACAATGGCGAAATCCCATACAAGGGCCAAGCAAAACTCATTTGGTTACCAAAACCAAAGTCAAACCGAGAAACAACAAATCCAAAACTTTAGTCCTAATAGGCAATAGTTTGATCGGAATTTTAGGCCACAATACACACCAAACCAACAAAACGGGAATTATAACCCCAATTCTTATTGTGGTTTCCATAAAATTCGGGGTCACGATACTAGAATGTGCCGTGACTATAATAAATTTATGCAACGCTTGCCAGGAAGAACAAAGACAGGTTCTTCACTGGACACATTTTTGGCGGATCCCGTCTCATCATCACCAAATACTCTCGCAGGGGCAATTTCTCCTTAGAATGCTCCCCTCAAGATCTTTAATGATCCGCTCCCAAATCATGACAGCAATAGGCTGAATCCAACCGGAACAAACAAAGGTGCAGTGATGGGAAACAATGACCATGGAGCCTCAACTTCATTAAATCCGTCAGTCACGCCACAGTTGGGAGCTCAACCGAGACCTAAGATAGTCAGTTTGGTAGAATTAGATTATTTGAACTACCTATCGAAGCTATAACAAGAACACGAGAGTATTTCTCTCAACCAAGCCCAAGTCATTTGCCAGAGACAGATAAGAGTCAGCAAATAGTTGAAAAACCCATCGGTGCCTATGATTTAATTAGTGACCTAACAAAGACCTTTTCACACATTTCATTTTTGGACTTACTAAAGAACTCTCCCCTCACAGAGCTGCTCTTTTAGAAGCATTAGGTCTAGGCCATCTAATTAACATCACTCCACCTCCCGAAACACAAGTAAATCACATAGATTTTATATCCACCCTCTCCGGGACAGCCGGACAAGGATGTCGAATTCATCTTCGAAATAAGTAAAATGCCCACTGAGATCTTTGAGATCGCATGCCGAGGTGACTGACCTTACACTTGCAAGTGTGGGTTTATAATAACTATGTAAAACGGGCAATGGTTGACGATGGGGCTGCAGTTAACATAGTCCCTTTCTCTTTCCTCCAAAAACTTGGATATGGAGAAACAAACTATTCCACTACACGAAATACCTTGAGAGGCTATGATAGCCTTAAAGCCACTTCAATAGGAACTATAATACTGTCGGTCACCTTAGGGCCCAAAACCATCTTGACTGAGTTTTATATTATAGATCGGGAAACTAACTATAATATGATCCTCGGCCGACCTTGGATACATCGAATGAAGGCAATCCCTTCCACGTTATTTCAAGAAGTAAGATTCTTACATCTAGGAAAGGTATTTGTAGCTAAAGGCGATCCAAAACCTTTCGATTTGCACTTAGCTAATTTAAAGAAAAGACCAGGGGTGCACTCAGAATTTGAACTTCCAACAAACCAACTTAATAAACCCTCTGACCCAAAGCCAGAGGAAAAGTTGATACCTACGACGGATCTTGAAACTACCAAAGATAACCAAAACAATTCCAACCCCTAAGGGTAAAACTAAAGAAACAGATGTCATTAGGGACTACTGCGAAAATCGTTGAGTTGATAGAACAAGATTCACCAATGTTCTTACCATTCGATTCAATAGGCATGGGATTTTCTCTAGGTGTTGGTTCCTCACAAAGAGAGGATCTCTGTATGGTAGAAGTAGAGTGTGCAAACACAGCAGATGCCCCAACATCTACACTCCTGGCTAAGTATTGGACTCTCCATTTCGATGGAGCTAAATGTCGTTATGGAGCGGGGGCAGGTATAATTCTTACTTCGCCCGAGGAGAAGGTCCTCCCATTCTCTTTTAAGTTAAACTTTGAATGCACAAACAACGGCGCTGAGTACGAAGCCCTCCTCCTTGGCCTCACCTTAGCCAGAAGAATTGGTATTAATAACATCAGAGTCTTGGGAGACTCGCAATTAGTAACAAACCAAGTTTCTGAAGTATATGAAACTAAAGCCGAACATTTACAACTCTACAAAAACGTTGTATTAGATTTAAGCAAGGCGTTTAACTTCATATCCATTGAAGCGATCCCGCGAGAGAAAAATCTTCTCGCCGATTCAATAGCAACCTCAGCATCACGCTTCACTCCAAGCAATGAGCTAGAAGACACTCACTTCACAGTATCCATTCGTGACGAACCATTGATAAAAACAATGACAAATCCTCTTTCAAGTGAAAGTGAATCTACCATCCTAGACCATGTTGGAAATGATGCGGCTACTTTAGATTACTTAAATGCCTATGCAGCACTACATCTCTCCTATCACATGCTAGATTTATCCCTGATTCCGCATTCGTCTTCCTACTTCGGAAATCCCATAACGGATCGTCCCTCACAAATGGAATCTAACATATACGCAATAGGAAACGGGGATGATCTAGATTTACCTCCAAAGACCACCGAGTTCAAGAGGGTAACACCTCTTTGATCGAAGAAACAATCAATGTCAACATCGGGACGAAGAAGAGGAACCAAGAATATTGAAACTAGGTTCTTCGTTAACCAGGAAGAAGTAGAAATACATACTCGTGTTCTTAAAGAACATCAAAAGGCATTTGCATTTAATTATAAAGAGATGAGGAGTCGCACCCCATCATTGCGGTGCACAACCTGGAAATCACTAAGAAAGCCAATTAAACAAAAATCAAGACCCATGAAGCCCAAAGTAGCTCTCATGGTAAAAAGAGGAGGTAATAAAACTCCTTCACGTAGGATTCATCAAGCCCAGTTGACTACTCCCAATGGGTATCTAACATCTTTCCGTTCTCGAAGAATGGAAAGATACGCATCTCGCATAGATTTTCGAGATATCAACAAAGCTTGCCCTAAGGACGACTTCCCATTACCATCTATAGACGTTATTGTTGATGCAACAGCTGGTTTTGAACTCTTGTCTCTCATGGATGGATTCTCGGGATACAATCAAATCAGAATATCCGAGCAAGATCAAGCTAAAACCACGTTTATAACTCCTTGGGGAACCTATTGCTGTTTGTTATGCCATTCGGTCTCAAAAACGCTGGTGCTACGTACCAGTGGGCCATGACATACATATTTCACGATCTAATTCATAAAATCATGGAATCCTACGTAGATGACTTATTGGCTAAAGCCAAGAAGCGTTGTGACCATCCCGAAGTACTCCGCATCATTCTTTCACGTCTAATAGAATACGGAGTTACGCTAAATCCGGAGAAATGCGTCTTTGGTGTAACGGGAGGAAAGCTCCTAGGTTACATCATATCATCACGAGGGATCGATGTTGATCCAACCAAAATTCAGGCTGTCCTCGAAATGGTCCCACCTTCGAGTGAATCTGGAATCAGATCATTTCTCGGAAAGCTGGGTGCAATCCGGAGATTTATCCCGGACCTAAGCTTCGTCGTTCATCCAATCAACAATCTACTCAAGAAAGACTATAGCATTGATTGGACTGAAGATTGCAATGAAGCTTTTGAAGCAGTTAAGCGTTTCCTGTTATCACCACCTACGCTAATGCCACCTAAGCTAGATCGCCCGTTAATTCTATACTCATGGGCTACCGATGTCTCGCTGGCCTGTATGTTGGCCCAAGAAGACGATGACAAGAGAGAACGTGCGATTTATTTCATTAGCCAAACATTGCTCGACTATGAAACACGCTATACACAGGCAGAACGAGAATGCCTTGCCATAGTCTTTGCTACTAAACGTCTAAGACATTACATGCTGAATCAAGAAACAAAGGTCATGGTAAAGATGGACCATTTACGAACTTTCCTCACACAAGAGGTCCTTGTCCAAAAATTTGGATGTTTTATAACCTTAATGGGAGAGTTCGAGTTAACATTTGTAAATCGAAGTCGGTTAAAGGACAAATCATCGCGGATTGGTTAGGACAACCCATTAGACGGAGGCGATTTAATAGATTTAGACTTTCCAGGATGAATGCGTATACTACATCGAAACTCGACTGTTATCTCTCGAGTGCCCTTGGTACTGCGATATCATTAATTATATCATGGACCATACATACCCTGAGAGGCTGTTACACCGCAACAAAGAAGGTGATTACGCATAATCGTAGCCAAATATGTCATTATAGAGCGGGTGCTCTATCGAAAAGCATTCGATGGACTGCTCTTAAGGTGTGTCAACACGAGAAGAGTCCAAGAGGATTCTCCATGAATCCCACAGGTATATGTGGAGGCCACTTCGATGGCCATGACACGCTCGAAAAATACATCGAATGGGCTATTTTCGGCCCACTCTAGAACATGACGTGATAGAGTTTGCACGCAGGTGTCATAAGTGCCAAGAATTCTCCCACGAGATCCACATGCCAGACAAGCTCTACAACCAATCGCAACTCCATGGCCCTTTTCTACATGGGGCCTGGACTTGATAGGGAAGTTCTCTCCCTCATCCACAGACGGCCATAATTTTATAATCACGGCCACTAAATATTTTACCAAATGGGTGGAGGCCATGCCTCTTACTACTGTACCTAGTTTTGTGATCGCCAAGTTCATTTTGAACCAAATCATTTGCAGGTACGGTATCCCGCAAATCATTATCTCCGATAATGGAACTTCTTTTAAAAATGAAGAAGTTCACGAACTATGCAGTAAATTTAAAATAAGCCATCATACGGCTTCCTTGTATTATCCCCAAGCCAACGGACAGGCTGAAGCAACAAACAAAACACTGAAAGCCATTCTCCTCAAAACAGTAAAAGAAAACAAACGAGATTGGCATTTAAAGTTATATCCGGCCTTGTGGGCCCACCGAACCTCAATAAGAACACCAACGGGAGCAACTCCTTTCTCGCTAGTATTTGGGCGTAATGGGTTCTCCCACTTGAGGTCGAAATACCCTGGTCTCCACATTTCACTACAAGGGATTCTGGATGAAGACGCTTACAGAGAAGCACGTCTTTCCCAATTAGAAAGCCTAGATGAAACTAGGTTAGATGCTGAGCAGCGGCATAGAGCTTATGCTGACCGAATGTGCCGGCAATATAACAAGAAGGTTTATGAACGCGATATATATGAAGGTGATCTAGTTCTAAGACTAGACAGTCGGATCGACAAGAAGACCGGCGAAGGAAGGAAATTCCGGCCCAAATGGTTGGGCCCATACCAAGTCACAAAAGACTACGGAAATGGTGCATACCTCTTATGCACGCTAGAAGGTGAGGAATTTGGCGAAACAGTCAATTCCCTGCACCTCAAGCGTTTCTACGCATAAGCAGCTAGCACTGCTTATATAACTATCTACATTGCATCTTCATATAGATTTAGATCATTTTGTCCACTTGTTCTTACACAAATTGTGATCAAGGAATCTATTCTCAAAGTAATTCATTACAAACTCATGATGTTGTTGGCACAAAACTTTCTAATCATATCTCTCCATTTTCACGATATCATCAATCACTTCAGAATCTTTTATCAAATAAAATCAGACATGACGAAGTCTTAACGGTAACCATACCAAGATCTGCAAGTTTGTTCTCGCTTTGATTTCTTCTTAGGATAGGTGTCTTGCCTATGGTCTGTTCTAGAAGCTTCATGGTGTCACATCTATCCCATATACACATCTCTTTGGAAATAAGCATATACTGACATTTTACTCAAAAAGACAAGTCAAAAAGTGATTAAAACAGAAAATTTTATTTTTACACATTTCCTTGCCCCACCAACCTTCGGTGATGAGCTTGCGTCTCTTACTAGTGACGTAGGGTTGGGAAAGGATGGAAATGCCCTTACTCGCCTATGCCTTGCCCACGGTGATAAACCCATGCTTCTTACAGGTAGCATGGGGCAAAGTGTAGGGGGTCCTCTAGACAATGCAAACGTTAAAAGGTCATAAACAAACTATTCAAACTTTGAGTCAAAAACGAATGAATCAGATGTTCAAAATTCCAAGAGAGTTAAAATCCTAAAAATCCAGATTTTGTCTACTATGTGGCCATCTACGGGTCTAAGTCTAGATAAACCGCAAAGCAAGTTGCACCCAAAACTATGAAGTCATTCAGGTAGAGTAAGCTTGTAGTTTTCATTTTGGTTCCACCAAAGCTTCGTCTGTCTTTCATCACTGTCATTTCACCATATTTCATAACTCGCGCCCTTCTTGGCTCTTGGTGATGAGCCCTCGCATCTTACTAGTTGCGTGGAGTTAGGAGTGGGGCAAGTTAATCTGTTCATCATATTGGTTATTTTCATCACTTTGCCAAAACAAACATGAGGTATCCAAATTGCTCACAGAAGCTAAGATTTAAGATCACAATATATCTACAATATCATGTATCAGCATCATGAAACACAAAAAGAAAGCAAGCATTTGCATCATCTGTTCTCCATTGCATACATTCTAGAAAGCATATAAAACATACATCGTAGTATACACGAGGAAGCTGGAAACAGAAAGGGAAAACACGAGTGACAAAGTTTTGATCCAAAAACGAATGCATATATATAAATAACCAATGTTTATATACAATGCCATCATGCTCTAGGCATGGTCAAAATGCTCAAAGAGCCCGTGATATACAAAAGAATCTACAAGACAAAGCATACGGGGCCAAGTTGCCTCTCAACCCCTACGCGCGACCCCTCCGAGGTGCGCGCCCTCACCTAGGAACCTCAGCTATGCGGCGCTCGAATGCACGGAGGGCTCAGGGTCCCGAGGGGCAGCCGCGGTCTCGCCACGAGAATGGCTCCTCATAAGACACTCGGCTGTCCTATAGCCTGCCAACTCTGTACGGAGAGTCGACACCATCCTGGCCACGTGCCAAATGTGAGCGAAGACGTCGGTATGCCTACCGGCTGCTGAGGGCTCCCCGGCATCTACAGATAGCTCCGCACGGGTCTTATCCATAGGGATCATCAGAGAATCAGTGCATACCCTACGGATTAGATCCCGCCACTTGTCAACAGTCTCTGCAAAACAAAGAAGAAAAAACGAATTAGAAGCTAGGCAAGAGACTAAAAGATACAATGTCAAAACATAAGGAGAGATAGCAATTAAAAAATCCTAAATTAAACAAACATTGAAAAGATGAGAGGATAACTTACTCGGATCACCGGGCCTCCAAGATGGGTCGCTTGGGGCCAGCACCGCCGCAGATGCCGCTGCCGACTAAGGGGCTGCTCCTGTAGTAGGAGTAACATGACGCCCCGCAACTGACTCATCCTCTCCACCATGGCCCTGGGAGAGTGGCTCCTCTGAGGCTAGAGTCTCTCTCTCTGCACTCTGCTCGGCCCTCTCTGCCTGCAAAATATCCTGAGTGTCATGCCACTCAGGATCGCTATCATCCATCTGCTCCTCTAACCCTCCCTCTGTAAACTCCTCAGAATCGGAGTCAATATCTATGGGGTCATCGCTGTTGTGAGCAGGACCCGCAGCAATCTGAAGCAAAGGTGCCCGGGGCACACCGGCTCTCCCTCTAGCCCGAACTACCCTCCTGGCTGTAATGGGAGTGCCAGGAGTGATCACTGTCCAACCACGGCCTCTAGGCCCCCCTCTAGCCTCGCGGACTGATCTATAAACTGGTGCCACTGGGGGAAGCATGCCCGCATATGGAAGGCCGAACTACTGAGGAACTCTGCCAAAAGGATGTACCTCCACCCGTCCCACGCGGTCGATAAGCTGCCCTGTGGTGGAGCAGGAGATCAATGTAAGGGTCTCCTCGCCCCATATGCCGGCCATAAGCCGGTACGGCATCACCTCCATATCTGTTGTGGTAAGGGAGGCAACTGGCTGGTGAGGTGCTCTAAGCACCGACATATCGACATCATCTAGCTGCCCTCACCCCCAGGTCCGCCACCTCTACCCTCTCGCCATAAGGAATAAAATGCTCGTACACCCAACTCATGACTAGAGTCGGGTGGCTTAATGACTGTCCCTGCAAACGGACCACCCTATATAAGTCATGGTAGGTGGTCCCCTGAATATCTGCACCCTGCATATATCCGGCCATGCCCCTCTATCTCGTGTAATGATGGGGGCCCCTTGTCCCGATCAGCCTCGAGGCAAGGATCCCCATGATGATAGCACTGTCGAAATACGAGGATGGGCAAAGAAGGAATGGATCGAACTCTCACTCACTTCTTCGACCCGTGGAGATGGCGCATCCCCATGTAGCTCGCCTCTTGTGCACCGTGCTCGAGACCCTGCCGTATCGGTGTGAGTCTCCTCCCGATGATCGGGACCCCCAGGATACGGTAGACATCCTCCAAAGTGATGGTCCACTCACCACGGACCCCTGGCAGTCGGAAAGTGTTCCGATCTGCATCCCAATATGAAAACAAGTCACAAAGTATGTGACTGGATGGTGTGACATGGGGCACGTGTGATATACGTAATATGCCGGCCCTCTGTAATGTATCCTCCTCATCCTGAGAAAGGGCATCCAATACCCCGGAAAGCCAATCACACTCTCTCTCTCGGCTCCATCTGATATACTCTGCTCTCGCCTGCATACAACCAAAACACACAAAACAGAGCAAGTTAGTATCTAATCAATATCGAGAGAGTCATAAAAACATATAGAAATGCAAGAAAATACAAGTGCAAACTCAAAAATTAAGTTCTTTTGCATTCTGTGCAAAACCGCCGCCCTGAGCAGGGGGCGGTTTTGTAACCGCCGCCTTAAGGGCGGCGGTCATGTAACCGCCACCCTAAACAGGGCAGCGGTCATGTAACCGCCGCCGGGCGGCGGTCGCGGTCCAAAACCCGCGCGGGTTGTTAACCCCAAAAAGCCCAAAATGAGCAAAAAATGACCTTTTTAACTAAAAACAAAGCCTACCCAGTAGGCGCCCCCCCTAGATGGACCTTTTGAACCTAACATTTTCAAAAATAATCCCCCCATTGCAAAGAATTTGCCATTTCAAATTTGAAGAGGGAAAAACACAAAATGGAAGAAAACCAACCTGTGATCGCTGAGGTCGGTGTTCCACTCGTGGAGGCATGATCACGATCTCACTGCGAACATTTCGACTCTACTCACATGAGAAACCGTCACCGTGGGTCCCAGAGCTCAAAATCAATCAAATCGACTCGCGCAAATGAATAGGAAAATGGGCCCACTTTCATATATATCGTTCTGTTTCGTTTTAAAATGACTTTTTCGCAGGTTTGGAGCGTTGTTGGAGGTAAGTTTCTATCCCCGCATGAATGGTACGTTCTCCTTCCCTATTACTTTAGCGTTTATCTTCCAAGTTATTGCATCTATCTGCACTTGAGTTCTCTTTTCATTTTGCAGGTAGCGGGAATTTTGATGGCGTCATCTCAACACGGATGAGTAAGGTATAGCTTCTAACTCCCCATTTCGGGATCCTGTCATACTCGGACCCACCGCTTTATGCCTTTTCATGGCTAAAACGCTTCTCCGAGGGGGAAATATGTACGTACCCAAAATTGGTAAGGATCTTGCATTGCTGCGAAGTGTAACAAGTGCCCCGATGATGATCTGAGTCTCCTCGCAAGGTGTTCGGGATCCGAAAAAGCCCTCGAATATGCGTTAACATCCCGCATGCCCCGCTTAGCCCCGCCCTTTGTTTTCTCCTTTTTCCCTCTTTCCTTGGCCTCTTGGCCTTCAGTGACGAAACCGCGCCCGAACAGGAGGCGGTCCTGTAACCACCGCCCTACTCAGAGTGACGGTCCTGTGCACATTTTCCAGAACGCTCTTTTGACGCGACCCGCGTGAAATATCACAACTCACCAGCTTTCCTTGCCGACTTGAGCATGCATTTATGTTTTTGGTCCCCTGGAATAGTGTTTTTTCTTTGTTTATTGTTTAGGAGTTCAATTTGGTTTTGGTTTTTGAGTGTTGGAATTCCTATAAATGCATGGTTTGTGCACATGCAAATGGTGAAGAATTTGGTCTGGAGTTTTTGGTCACCATTTTTCCTTGTTAGAGTCTTCTGATTTTTAGTGTTTTGGTTAGCTTGCTTAGGATTGATAGCATAGTTTATTTCATACTTGGTTAGTATTGTTCAGCTGTTGGTAAGCCACAGACCCATCTTGTGCAGGCAGTGCTGTTGTTTCATCCAATCCAGTTAGAAGCTTGCCTCTGAATTCCTCTTTGCTGTAGATTTGTTTTTACTGTGTCTTGGAGTTCTTAGTTCAATTCATTATATACCTGGTTAGCTTTATTCAGCTGTTGGTAAGCCACATATCCAACTTGTGCAAGCAGTGTCTTTATTTTGGAACAGAATAGCTTAGGAAGCCATTAAAGTTGCAGGTTTTGCTCTTCGTATAGGATAGTCACAGGTTCTGGTCACTTCACGTTGCATGACTCATGCAGAAAATCCCGCTTAGGAATCGCATAAGCCAAGCTCACTCTTGCGCTATCCCTCTCCTACTCGCATTCTCGAGTGCACTCGAGTGTCCTTATCCCAAAATCTACTCCTATCGGTGCTAGCATTACACGCTTTTCTGGATCCAAGTGAACACGAAAGAATGAGAAGATCATACTGAGGGGACGAGATCATACACACACCATCGGATTCGCCACTGTTCTGTGGAATCCAGGTTTTAAATTTCAAAGTTCTAGTCAGAATCATATCAAATAGAGTAGTTAATCGCTTTATTTCATTTCATTCTATTCTCGATATTGCCAGGGAAGCTGTGGGGATTGATAGTTTCTGAGAAACTATGATTCACTCCTCACTTCTGAGGTAGGATCGAGAATCTTGCAGGTAGATTAGACAGGCTATTTTATTTATTTAGAATAATTCTACAAATCGCACAGGCAAATAACCACACTCGGTTATCTTGTCTGTTTTAAATTATTGTTTAGTTATTATTTCTAGATACGCTTAAAATAGTTTGCTTTCCTTAAAATTGTTGGAATATTTGATTTAGATTTATTTCACGTAGTTAGAATTTGCTTCATTACGATTAGTTTTGCTTTTTATGACAATTACGGGACCTCAAGAGCCCAAAGAATATATATTTGAGCCAATCATGCCACAACCAAACCTCGTCACAAGGTGATAGTTGACATAGACCAAAATCTCGGGATACAAGTATTCGAACAACCACGCATTTACAACTCGATCGGGTTCACGTTAAGAGGATTAAACATAGAAGACGACCAAGCACATACGTTTTGGTCAAGTCACCAAACTACAGATTACCCTAGAAAACATCCACATGACTATAGAAGGGCTCGAAAGAGAACAAACATTCGGGTGTGATCCTTTAGTTCCATAGCCAGACGCTGGAGACACCCTCGTAGATATAGATACCAGCTTAAGAATCCAGGTTGCAAGAACACCTGTAAGGTATTCTGAGAAGATTGCACAACTATTGGTTCTAAACATAGAAGCTGAGAAAGCATACGATTACTGGATACTAGGGATTAGAACTTGATCCCGCATATGACCATAACAGGACCGCAACAACCAAGAGTCTATGGTTGTGATCCACAGATCCACATTTTCTCTTTTTATCAAGTTTGACTGCATTTTGTGACTTTTGTTTGATCTAATATAAGTTAGGATGTAATTGTCCATATTTTTTGAATTTAGTTCTAACATTTAAAAACTCTGTAATTCCTAACAAAGTGTGTGGAAATTCAGTTTTTGTAATAAAACAAGTCATAATCAGTCAAGAGAATGAAGTATGAAGTGATCAACATGTTTTTTGGAGAGCCTTGGCTTCAATATGGCTTAGTTCTAAAGAACTTCTAGACTTAGTTTCGAACTCCATCACACAGTTTATGAGCTCTATCACTTAGTTCAGAACTTTTTGGAACTTTGGACTTAGTTCGAAGTTTGGAACCCAACACTTAGTTTCGAACTCTGTGTTTAGCTCGAACTTTCAGTTAGATCAAGAATAGTCCCCTTTAGTTGGAACTTCTCCAAAGTTCGAACCAATGGGAATCTATTTATTTTGATGACATCCAATGATAGAGAAATCAATGAGCCTTTCAATCAGGAGAAGATAGAAGATTTGATTCTTCATACTCGAAGATCCAAGGATAACTTATCAGATAACTATACATCCAACAAGGTTCCAAATTCAACATCTATTTTGGGCATAATTTGGTTCCATCTATGAATCAGTAGAAAAACTATGGTTGTAAATGCATCTTTGAAATATATAATATATATATATATATATAAATACTATAGATAGATTTAAAAAAAGAGAACATATACATACAGATACATAGAGATAGAGATATAGAAAGATCAATATGTTTTTGTAAGACAAAATATTTCAGCAATAAAATAGCCACTTCATTTTGAGAGAATATTACTTTGTCAAATCCTGATTCAAGGTGGAGCAAGGGCCCACTCCTCCAAGAACCAGGATCCTCATTTTATTGGTATTTATATTTCTAAAGAAAATAGTGTAGATCTGTTAATTATGTAAATGTTTTTGATTCTTTAAGTTAAACTTTGTTTTATACTTGTCCCTGTAGGTGTTATAGACTAGATTTTCATTTCCTTGCAATATTTTCACAACATTTTCAACGTGTGTTTATTTCCAAGAAAAGTGTGTTTACTTCTGCATTGTGTGTTTATTTCAGCAATCTATTTATTTTGTATGTGTGTTTATTTCCAGCAATTCATTCCAGCAATGAGTGTTTATTTCAGCAAGTTTCTTACAACATAGAGATAATAAGGCTTTGGCCATGGAATCCTAAAGGACACTAAAACCCCTAGAAAATAAAATAACAAATACCTATAGTCAATTACTAGATCACTAAGATTTTCTTGTTGCATATAGCTTTGGACACACCCCTGGTTTGAATATGACATCAACAAAGAGTTGATTAAATGAAGGGAATAATGACACCCATCATTTTTGGCACCGTTTTTGGGGACCCAATAGTTAGAATTGTCTAATTAGGTGTCAACAAGAGAAACAATCATACATCTAGTAATTGAAGAATCTTCCCTATGTCATCATAAAATTTATGAGTAGACCAAGAGACTCCAAGGGTAGATTCCTCCCAAAAATATCTGAACAAGAATCATCATCATCTTCTCGATCAAATAAGGAAGTTGACCAAGAATTAGAAGCACCATTGTCCCCTGTTAGACAAGAAGTAGAATTGCCACCTTTGGAATTCTTGGATCAGTCACCAGAAGGAAGTGGAACCTTTAGAAAGAGGATTATATCCCAAGACCCATTTAGAGAAAGTTTTGATTCACAATTGAGTAGTCAACCTCCTACTCCTGACTTTTCACCTTCCCCAAAATAGATCACATACCATATTGATTGGGAGAAAAGTCTAGAAGGTACTGCAGAAATGGCATGAGAAGTTGAAAGAGAACCTGATAGGACCTTTACTTATCCAATTCAGTTGGATGATGATGATACACCCATGAAGAATATTTCACCTGCACATTTACCCACATTTAGAGGAATGTCATCTGAAGATCCTGACCAATTTCTATTTGAATTTAAAGTATTGTGTCAGACTTATGATTACAAAATAGATAATCAAAAGCTCAAGTTGTTTCCATCTACCCTGAAGGATGCAACAATGAGGTGGTTTATGGGATTAACATCTAATTCTATTACCACTTGGGCACAAATGGAAGTTTCCTTCCTAGACAAGTATCAAGACTACTATAGAGGGAGGAATAGGAAGGAAGAATTTTTCAAAATCAAGCAGGAGGAGGATGAGAATATGGAAGATTATTTAGACAGATTCCTCTTTGTAAGTAAAAGATGTGGATTTGTACTACAAGAAGAGTTAAGAAAAACCATTTTTCTTAAAGGTCTGGATGATGAATCTAGGGAAGCCCTTGATTTGATGGGAGGTGGAAACATTGATCAATTAAGAATGAATGATATTAAAGACATTTGTAGAAGTTATTCAAGAACAAGGGGTGGACCTAGAAAGGAAAAATAGTTAAAAGTTTGAACCTAGATATGAACAAACTGATGGATGAACTGGAAAACTTTAAAATAGACATTTTAGTTCAATTAACCTCCACCATGGATGGATTGCAAGCTAAAGAAAATGCTAAAACTGAACCATTAGCTATGTATTGTCCTAGATGTAGGAAGAAGCATGCAATAAGAGATTGTCCTCTGGATAAAATAGAAATGTGTCTTATCTGTGAATCTAGGGACCATGAGAGTAATGCTTGTTCTCTTCTTCCATTTATTAAAAATCAGCTTAAACAAACCAACACTCCATCCACATCAGAAGAAGTAAATTTTTGTCCAGAGACAACCTAGCCAAGGGAAGTTCATGCCAGGTCAGTTCCTAACCCCTGGATGATGCCATGGGAAGCTCAAGATAGTACCAAAAGTTGGGGACAACCACCTTGGGTCCCTCAACCAACATGGAATCCTCAGGATTGGTCAAGACAATCTTGGTATGCCCAAGGACACCAACAACCATGGTTTGGTCAAGGTAACCCAAATGCTTGGTCACAACCTAGGTGGAGCCCTAATAATTATGCTCAAGGGAGGACATATCCCAATCAGAATCAACAAGCCATAATGGGTTCCCAACACAAAATTCACAAAACAAAAATGTGGTTCAAACACAAATACCAGACAACCAATTGCTAATCCCAGAAACAAACAAACAACTCCTGTCTATGGGGAGAACAAGAAAAACCAGTGGATCTAAATGCCATGGATTGTAAAGATATTCAAACCAGATCTAGAAAATTAATTAGCAGTCCACCTGTTATAATTACTGAAATGACAGAAGAAACTGAAACCCCTAGTGGTTGTTCCCAAGAAAGATGAAAAAGAAAAAGATAAGGAGTCAAGGTAGCAACTCTATGAAACTCCATTTCCAGAGAGATTTAAAGAAGTTATAGGGACCAAGGAATCTGAGTTGGTGCAGGAGTTGAGGAAATTAAATATTGAAATACCATTGTTACAAGCAATCAAGGACATTCCAGAGTTGAACAAGTTAATCAAAATGCTATGTTTAAGAAGACCTAGAAGGAAGAAGTAATACCCCAGGACTATTAAAGTAGATGGGAAACTTGTTGATTTATTAGTAGGAAAACTCTTACTTCCCAAATATGGAGATCTGGTAGCCCCTATTTTTTTGTCTCTATAGGGAATAAAGATATACATAATGTTTTGGTTGATTTGGGAGCAACTATAAATGTGATGATAGTGGACACTTTGAAAACATTACCATTAATAGGTATCCAACCTACTAACACCATATTGTAGATGGATAGACCAGTCTGTAGAAAAACTAGAAGGAGTTATTGAAGATGTGGTAGTTATGGTGGAGTCATGGGAATATCCAAGTGGACTTCCTTATATTGCAGCCAAAAGGTAAAACACTTGGTTATCCCATTATTTTGGGTAGACCATGGTTAGCTATAGTTGTTGCCTTAATTGATTACAGATCAAGGTGATATGACTATCTCAAATGGTAAGAGTTCTAAGAAAATTTCTTTATACCCCTCTCACATGACCTTTTATTGATAATCAAGAACAATTGTGGGTTGATGATCCTGACACTAATAAACAAAATCTGTCTTCTTTGGCTATGATAACGTTGCAGGATCACATATGAGAGATGGAAGATATGATTAATCAACCATTGAATGAACACCAACTATCCTTGGAACAATCATGGGTTAGTTCCGGAACCTACGGACTTACGGATTTAGTTTCTGGAACCATGGATTTAGTTCGGAACCATCACATTTAGTTTCGAACCTTTGGACTTATCTCGGAACCACAACAACAATGATCCCATGCAAATGCAAATAATTTCACTCCAGAGGAATGAGATTTCTCTTGGGGAGGAGTAGAAATAGCTATGGAATTAGTAGTTTTAGTTTCAAAGATATCAGAAATGGTGAGGAATTTTTGGAAAACAAGTAGTGATGAGGAGTTTGACCGACAACAAGATAAGTATCATAACTCTTCCTACTGTCCTTTGTCAGTATTCTTTCTCAAGGGAATTTTGGAGATGTTTTACATATCATATGTTATTACCACATCCATGTCCACTAAACACCTTAATGGAACCCTTTCAACAAATCAGTTCATCACACATTGGAACCAAACATGTTGAGATTCAACCGGGTAAAATTTTGAACATTAATAGTTGGCTAAAGAATGATGAAGAAGCTAAATTGTTTGATGTTCTAAAAGATCATACTAGAGATTTTTCTTGGGACTATAAAGACATGAAAGGAATCCATCCAAGTATTTTCACCCATCACATCTATACTGAAAACATTAAACTAGTTAGGAAACCTCAGAAGGATTAATCCAGCCTTAAGGGACATAGTCAAGCAAGAAATTGAAAAACTATTACAAGTAGGTTTTATCTACCCTATCTTAGATAGTCAAGTGGGTGTCTCCTCTTGTAATTGTGCCTAAAAAGAATGGAAAATGGAGAATTTTTGTTGATTATAGGGAGCTGAACAAAGCCACACTGAGAGATTATTTTCCCTTACCATTCATAGATCAAGTTTTGGACAACCTTGTAGGTAAACAATATTTTTCCTTCCTGGATGGCTTTAGTGGATATAATCAAATCAGAGTTTTTGTTGAGGATCAAGGATAAAACTACCTTTACTTGTCCATGGGGTACCTTTTCCTATAGGGTATTTCCATTTGGACTATGTAATGCTCCAACAACCTTCCAAAGAGTTGTATTAGCAATTTTTGTAGACCTAACGAATGATTGTGTAGAGGTATACATGGATGACTTTACTGTACATGGAAACACATTTGATGATGCTTTGAAGAATTTGGATAGAGTACTAACAAGATGTGAGGAACACCATTTGTCTCTTAGTCATGAGAAATGTTTAATGATGGTTGATGAGGGGATTGTATTAGGACACCACATTTCAAAAAGAGGAATTCAAGTTGACCAAGACAAAATAGGATTATTTCAGACTTACCTGTTCCTCAAACCCCCACAGATATCAAGTCATTTTTAGGGCATGTTGGATACTATAGGTGTTTTATTAAGGATTTTAGTAAAATTTTTGCCCCCATGTTTAGTTTACTTACCAAGGATTGTGAATTTTGTTGGGATGAAAAGTGTCAACATGCTTTTGAGGAAATTAAAGAAAAATTAATCACTGCCCCAATATTGAGAGGACCTAATTGGGAGAAACCTTTTCACATCCAAACAGATGCCTCAAATAACTCAATAGGTGTAGTTTTGGGACAAAAAGATGAAGAAGGGAAAATGTATGCTATTTACTACCTTAGTAAAAATCTTACTCCCACTGAAAGAAATTACACTACCACTGAAAAAGAATTTCTTGTTGTGATCTATGCAATTAATAAATTCAGACATTATATTATAGGTAAAAAATATTTGTACATACAGATCACTCAACAATTAGATACTTAATGAACAAACCAGTGGTTGGAGGTAGGATAATTAGATGGTTATTACTTTTACAAGAATTTGATATTACCATAGTAGATAATCTAGGAAAATCTAATGTGGTAGCTGATTTCTTGTCAAGATTGACCACTACAGGGGAGAAAGATCCAGTTAAGGAAACTTTTAGATGAACAATTGTTTGTTATTTCAGTTGATACACCATGGTTTGCTGATATGGAAAATTATCTTGCAACAAGGAAGTTTCCTCCTTCTTTCACTAAGAAACAAATGAAGAAGTTGATCAAAACCAGTGCACAATTTAAATGGTTAAATGGAATGTTGTTTAAATGTGGTCTGATTTGGTTTTTTTACGCAGTGTGTGAGAGAAGATGAAATATTTGACATACTCAAGGGCATGTCATGATGAACCAAGTGGAGGACACTTTTTAGTAAAAAGAACAACTCACAAGATACTTGGCACTATTATTATTGGCCATCTCTGTATAAAGATGTGAAGAGATATATCAAGTGGTGTGATCCCTATCAAAGGATGGGACAACCAACCTTTACCAGTGAAATGCCTCTGCAACCTCAAGTAGTGATTGAACCATTTGAAAGGTGGGGGCTGGATTTTTTTGGTCCCTTTAGTCCTCCTTCACAAGGAAAGGAGCACATTCTTGTGTGTATTGATTATGTGACAAAGTGGGAGTGCAGGCTTTAAAAATGCCACTGAAGAAGTAGTTGTTGATTTCCTTTGGCACAAAATTATGATGAAGTTTGGTGCACCAAGGAGTATAGTTTCAGATCAGGGGCCACAGTTCATGTCTAATATGATCCAGGCCTTCACAATGTACTATCAGATCAATCATAGGAAGTCATCTCCCTATCACCCACAATCAAATGGACAAGCAAAAGTAACAAACAGAGAATTGGAAAACATCCTTACCAAAACAGTTGAATAGGTAGAAGAGATTGGGTAAAGAGACTACCTGAGGCTGTTTGGGCTTATAATACAACTTGGAAGACTACAATAGGGTTTTCACCATATGAGTTAGTCTATGGGAAAAATCCCTTGTTACCTATTGAATTTGAACTACAAACATTGAGGACAACAACTAAAGTGGGTATTGAGTTGGATGCAACACAAAAGGAAAGAATTCTTCAACTCAATGAATTGGATGAGTTGAGAATGGAAGCACTTCAAATAGACAAGAGATAATCCAAGATCAAAGGAAGCAGTGGCATGACACACATATCAAGAAAAGGAAATTCAAGGTAGGAGATTGGGCATTACTATTTGATTCCAAGTACCAACAATTCAAGGGAAAGTTGAGAACCAGATGGTTAGGACCCTATCAGATTGAGAAGATATTTGACAATGCTCTCTATCAACTACTTCCCATTGATGGTAGTAGAAGGACACTTTTGGTCAATGGACATAGGCTAAAAATTTATAGGAAGCCTCCTACTAGGGATGAATTCTTGAAGTAGATTGAAGCAGATAAAGAATTTGATCATATGGAAGAACCCAGTTCTTCCAAAATGATCAAATAATCAGATGCATGGATCCAAAATAAAGGGAAGAGAATGAAAACTAAAAATGGCATTCTCTTCCCAAAAAAAAAAAAAAAAAAAAAAAAAAAAAAAAAAAGGGAAGGAATGAAAACCAAGTAAATGGCATTCTCTTCCCAAAAAAAAAAATCTCTCAAAGATCAATTGAAAACCAACAATGGTGATTGGTCTCCTCAATAAATGGCTAATGCAAAATAAAAAGAATTTGTTTGAATTCCAACTATCTTTTCTAACCATTTTTCCTTTTTCACTTTTAGGAATGATGAGTCATCAAGATGGAGGGATTACATCAGCAAAGGATGGTAATTATGTCTTGAACTTATTAAAGGTTAAATTAAAAGTTTCACATGTGTGATTAGACTTGATTTAAAAAGTTGGTATGATGAGTCATTTATTGTGCATTATGATTAAAAGAAAGTAATCATGAGGTTGATGTTGATAGAAGAAAGTGGTGGTGTATTTATAATTACCTATCATTTGGGTGGAATAAACAAAGTTGAGAAGTAGTTGCAGAAGAATTTCAAAGAAGAAGAAGAAGAAGAAGAATTGTATTTGAATTCCACAAGCTAAACCCATCAATTCCATGAGATAAACACAACAGTTCCATAGCTAAACACAATAGTTCCATAGCTAAATCTAGTAGTTCTTTAAGCTAATTCTGAATTTGAAGAAAGAATAATTTGAATCATCCTCTTTTCCATGGGGATTAAAAAGAAGTCAAGAGCAGAGGATGATACCCAACTTCTTGCAGATGAAGAAGTGGCAAAGCCATTTTTGGATGAGCAAGGGTGGCTGGAGTTCCTAAAAAAGTTCTCGAGGTATAATGATGAATTGGTAAGGGAATTCATTGTAAATTTAGAAGAATCCAGAACTAAAGTTAAGAAGCATTATAATTCCTTTTATTATCAATACAATGAGTAATGTGTCTGGAATACCAATTGTGCATGTCCCAAATCCTATCAAGGGAACCCTTAAAGATCTGGTGGAAACCTTGATACAAGAGGGGGAATCTGAGCCCCAATATATCTATAACACCAAGAAAATCATAAAGGGGGTCAGAAGGGCCAGCTTTCCCAAACCCTTTGATAGGGTAGCATTTTGGGTAGTTAAGTATTTAACTTGTGATGGTCAATTTGGGACTGTGGGAAGAGAAGTCCTTAAGATGTTAATATATCTTAGGTATGGGAATTCAAAACTAGAATATATAGTAAATCTTCCAGGATTCCTTTTTGACTCCATCCAGACAATGGCTCAAGAGGTATTCTTGGGAGTTGGAACAATCAGACATCATGGGTTAATCCATTTGGTATGCCAACACCATTTTCTTTCAAAGAAAAATGGAGAAGAAATATGGGAAAAGTTTCTTAACAAGTTTAAGAAAAACCCTGATATTATCAAGAGGGGAATACCAACCCCTTTTTCTCCTACAAGTAATTTGGAGATTGATGCCCCTAGAGAGAAAAGAAGGAAATAGGTGGGGGTAATGTACCAAAAAGAAGGAGATCTGGAAGAAGGATTAAAGCTGCAGAACCTACTGTGCCTATGTCAAAGAAACTCCTTCCTCTGCAAATAGTACCAGGAGAACTAATATCTATCTCTATGATAGTGATAGTTCACCTAAGCTAGAGCATGAAGTGAAAAAAGAAGAAGCTCTAGGAGGAAACCCATTTCTAGACATTTTGAAGCTCCCAAAGAAGAAGAGTTCATAAGAGATCTAGGGAAATTCTAGAAGAGATGGAAGAACAGGATGGGTTGGAAAAAGAAGTTGTTGATATTTTGGGCAAGCATGGCCATGACTCCTCCTAGACCAAGCCAAACTGAGGTGGAGAAGGAAGATGAAATATTTGAAGAACATGATTTTCAAGAGTTTGGTGAACCAAACAACACATCATCACATGAAGAAGAGGAATTGGCATCTTGAAATGGAAAGGGAAATCCCTTTGGTAGAAGAGGAATGCTCATTTCCCAATGAACTTTTAGAAAAGGAGGAAAAAAACATTTAAAATAGACTCTTTTTTTCCAGAGAAGAACTCATCATCAGAGAGAAGGATGAGGAATTAAACTTCCTCAAACTCAAGTTAGAACAAGAGGGAAATTCTCATTGAGAAACTAACAAATCAGCTCACAAATAGGACTGAAGAATTGACAATGGTCAAAAAATGATGATGGAAAAAGAAGAAGAATGTCAATTTTCCAGAAGACCAAGTGTTATGTCAACAATATCTGCATAAGACGAACTGACTTACTGGCCACTCAAGTAGTTGTGGGATGATACCTACAGGGAACTTAATGAATTCAAAACATCAAATGAGGACCTGAGAAACAAGATGGAAGAAGAAAAGAAAGAAAGGAAGAAATGGGAAGAAAAATTCTACAAAGAGGAAGAAGACAAATTTAAATGTCTTGTAAAAATACAAATGGTTTGCATAATGAGTGAAAAATTACTCACATGCAAGAGACCTTCTCCTGCATATAATATTTTTAGAAGAACAATTTATTCATTGAAGCTATCAAGAATTGCATGTGGCCTTCCACATGAAATAAAAGATGAATCTGAGTTCATGACAACCTATTCCTCAGCTAGTGCAGAGAAAAAAAATATTCTCTGAATTCTATCTCTGCAATCTTATGTTGGAAAAGAACACAAGCTTTATGATCAATTTATATGTAGGGGAAAGCCAACTGAATGCATTTGTTTCTATGTTCTTCAAAATTAGGTTGCATGGAAAGAGAGAGATTCTGAGCATCTATTAAAATCTAGTTCATCTGGTCTCTGCATGAGGGCTCACTATGGTAAACCATCTGCCTTTGCTATACATTTCAGATCCCATGCCTTTGATAGTCGGTTCAAGGCACATTATCGGCAGTTTATAAAAAGTATTGATGCCTTCACCTCTTATGAGGAGGAGAAAATTTGAAGAGATTTATGATGGATGTTTGAAAATATGGGAGTTTCTCATAGTTGCATTGAGAAGAAGAGAAGTGATATCTCCCACAAACTTAATATGGAGCTTAGAAAGAGCTAAAGCCTTGTGCACACTAATCCCTCAAGTCAATGAAAAATGTAGGGGCATATGGATGGGAATGAGAACAAGGCCTCCCCTTCTTCTCACTCCCATGTCTCCATGGAAAAATAGAGAGCCTCAAGATCCCACTCAATTTGAGGAATGGCAAGAGGAAAGTAGAAGCAGGATCAGGGTATAGTACTTCTGAACTAAAACACTGGGATATTTAGTTTCAGCCATTTGACCTGAGCAGTCAATTGGAATGTAGAATACACAACCCAAGATTTGAAGAGTAAATTTTGTAAGGGGACTTACAAACAAGTAAGTATGGGGGAGATGATAAGGCCAAAATATGTCTCGTTAATGCACAATAAATGATCTTATTTTACTCTCCTTTTTATCAAGTTTGACTACATTTTGTGACTTTTGTTTGATCTAATGTAAGTTAGGATGTAATTGTCCATATTTTTTTGAATTTAGTTCTAAAGTTTAAAAATCTCTGTAATTCCTAACAAAGTGTGTGGAAATTCAGTTTTTTGTAATAAAACAAGTCATAATCAGTTAGAGAATGAAGTATGAAGTGATCAACATGTTTTTGGGAGCCTTGGCTTCAATACGGCTTAGTTTTGGAACTTCCAGACTTAGTTCTAGAACTCATCACATAGTTTATGAGCTCTATCACTTAGTTCTGGAACTTTGGACTTAGTTCTAGAACTCCAACACTTAGTTCTAGAACTCCTGTGTTTAGCTCAGAACTTTCATGGTTAGATCAAGAATAGTCCCCTTTAGTTTTGGAACTTCTCCAAAGTTTTTAGGAACCAATGGGAATCTATTTATTTTGATGACATCCAATGATAAAGAAATCAATGAGCCTTTCAATCAGAGTAGATCAGAAGATTTTGATTCTTCATACTCAAAGATCCAGGGATAACTTATCAGACAACTATACATCCAACAAGGTTCCAAATTCAACATCTATTTTGGGCATAATTTGGTTCCATCTGAATCGGTAGAACAACTATGGTTGTAAATGCATCTTTGAAATATATATATATATATATATATATATATATATATATATATAGATTTAAAAAAGATAATATATATACATATATACATAGAGATAGAGATATAGAAAGATTCAATATGTTTTTGTAAGACAAAATATTTCAGCAATAAAATAGCCACTTCATTTTGAGAGAATATTACTTTGTCAAATCCTGATTCAAGGTGGAGCAAGGGCCCACTCCTCCAAGAACCAGGATTCTCATTTTATTGGTATTTATATTTCTAAAGAAAATAGTGTAGATCTATTAATTTGTAAATGATTTTGATTCTTTAAGTTGAACTCTGTTTTATACTTGTCCCTGCAGGTGTTATAGACTAGATTTTCATTTCCTTGCAAGATTTTCAACATTTTCAACTGTGTGTTTATTTCCAAGAAAAGTGTGTTTACTTTTGCATTGTGTGTTTATTTCAGCAATCTATTTATTCATGTATGTGTGTTTATTTCAGCAATTCATTCCAGCAATGAGTGTTTATTTCAGCAAGTTTCTTACAACATAGAGATAATAAGGCTTTGGCCATGGAATCCTAAGGACACTACAAAAACCCCTAGAAAATAAAATAACAAATACCTATAGTCAATTACTAGATCACTAAGATTTTCTTGTTGAGCCAAATTTTCCCAATTTTCTTCCTATGTAGCTAAATACCATTCTACATTCATTATCCTTGGAGGTTTTGTTTACTTTCTTAGACAAAAAAATATAAAGATCCTTCGATAAAGGTAGTCTTCCAAATAAGTTTCTAAAGACAAAATTCTTGGTATGAATTTATCATCCCTTGATCTTCCATCCTTTTTTCCATAGCTTTATTCAAGCTAGAACTTTTCCTATTATTCAACACTTCATAAATCAAACCAGACTTATACCAATTTTAGGAAATACTAGGGATAAATTTATGTTTAATGCCACACATAATCGCATTTTATAATCAGAAATTAATATGTATGAAAATATTACAAATTGAAATAAAAGTGCAAAATAAAAAGAACACAACAAAAAGAGATAATATTTAACATGGTTTACCCAATTTGGGCTCCATCCACCAAGAATCACTTACTCATATTATATTTACAAGCGACTCTCTTTTCTTAATACAATACCCAAATCTATTTGGAGCTATACTCAACAAACTCTATATAATTCACACTTGAACTCACACACATCTGTAATGTTACATCAACCCTATCATATGCACAAAATCACAGAAATAGGAAACTACTTAAGTAGTTTTACAATACCATGGGCACCAAAACCATGGGCTAAAAGACCATCCCATAAACCTATGGTCAAAAATACCCATATGAGAAGAGCATTTTTATATATGGGGTATGCTTTTTGAGGCTAGTGTTGCTTTTTAGATGTATAATATTCAACACTTCCACACATGAAAAAAAGACTTCATAACATAACAATTGATCCAAGCTTTAGAGGGAAAGAATGATGACATTAAAATCAATGTTCCGATTATGGTGGAGGGTTACGACCTCAGAGGAGTTGATTGAATGGTTGAATCATATAGAAAACTTATTTGAGTGGAAACCCCTTTTAGATCTTACCAAGGTTAAGTTTTCATGCACAAAGTTGCTCGACATGCATTAATCTGGTGGAATCACCTACAAAATGAAATACATAGGAAAGGAAAGGGAAAGATTTGAAATTCATATAAACTGGTAAAGAAGCTGAAAGAAAATTTTCATCGTGTAGATTATGCCTAGACACTACTTCAAAGGTTTCAAAACCTAACACAAAAGGATCTTACCATTGAATAATATACCAATGAATCTTACAAGCTATCAATCTAGGTGGAATAAGGAGAGTTTGAAGAATAAAAGGCTACAAAGTATGTGAGTGGTTTGAGTTATAAAAGACAAGATAAACCGAGTATGCTTCGGATCCATAGCTTTGATGATGCTTATCAACTCACATTAAAAGTACATTAAAAATAACAAGAGGAATAATTTTCAAAGAGGTGTGAAGAGAGGGCCATAATAATCTCCAATGAGAGGCAAAGGTAGATTTGATTCTATAAAATGTGAATCCTCTAATGCTAGTAATGGCATTAAGAATCAGTCAAATCCATGGTAACTACCAAAGAGGTAAAGGGTTTTAGAGGAGAAGAGGTTATAATGATGGATGAGGTTTTAATAGCTCCCAAAGGTAGTATACATGGTATCAATGTCGCAAAAAGGAAAAAATCTTTTGAGTGTCCACACTATCCTAACACGGGATAGATGACAAGTAGAATAGCCACGAGTAAACATGGTTGAATATGAAGAGAAAGAAGAAATGGATGTTACTAGGTGACTTTGGTTAAACCCTCATGATAAGGAAAACAATGATCGTCCCGAGGAAGGAGAAAGAACAAGATGGTGTTGATGCCGATTATTGGCTATAGAAAAATATCTTTCAAACAAGATGCACCTCTAGAGGAAAGGTATGTAAAATTATTATTGATGGTGGTCATTATGAATATATGGTCTCAACTTTGGTGGTTGATAAACTCAGTCTAAAATGTGAGAAGCACCAATATCTCTATCGTATATCATGGTTCAAGAAAGAACCCTTTGAGGTAACCATAGATAAAAGATGACTTATAAAGTATTCAACTGGGAATACCTACAAGGATGAGGTATGGTGTGATGTTATCTTGATGGATGCATGTCATATTAATTTAGTCAAATTTAACACAAACTCACTTCACTATAAATATATCACAACTCAAAGAAAATAAATCTTCTTCAAGTATTGAATAATGAATGCAATGCTTCATAAATAAGAAAACAACTCCCAAATTGATTTTCCAAGTAAATTCTAACTAAATTTGACTAAATCTACTAATCATGGTGGTAGAATTTATTATTTTTAGTAGTTTACTAAAACTTGCTATTCTTAGATCCAGTTATCACATCCATCATATCATCAATGAGAGGTATTACGAACCTATACTTGATTATAATTTTATTTATTTCTCAACTATCCATGCACATTTGATATATACCTTGGGATATAATATTATAATGTATATGGTTGATGGAGATGCCGACATGTGGCACACATCCCCTTATCTTATTATATCATTTATTTATGATTTATTATGCTTAGGAGGTCAGCCTCAATATTGGCCATAGGTTAGAATGGTATATATAGGGGTTAGAAGGTTGTATTTAATGATGATATTGAGTATTGGAGCGTTATTATATGGTTTGGAGGTTACCCCTAAGTGGTCCTGGAGGTTGCCCCTCGAAGTGGAAAGGCTATTATATGAGAATATTGTCATCATTTATCTATATTTTGGTGTTCTCTCATGTTATTCCCTGTATATGTTCTGATTTATACAAGTAATATCACTTACAAGTGGTATTAGAGCAAATGATTGCACAAAATTAGGCTAAAAACCCTAATTTTTGTTTCAAGTATATCTTAAAGAGGGTATCGAATTTTTCCCAATTTTTGTAAAATAATTCCAAAAAAATATAACCAGAATATCTAAAAAATTAAGCTTCATTGGATCAATTTACGGAAGTTATTGGTGTTTTAAGTTTTTTCATAAATTCACTTTTCAAAGCAAATTGTGGTATTTTTTACCAAAATTTATATTTTCGAAATCTCTTGAAATTTCAGTTAGGGTTTGTTCTTTGTGTTTTTATCCATCTGCAATATTTTCAGAATTCCGAAAACCCTAGTTTTGTGGATCATGGGGATGGTAGCTTTTTTTAGAGATGGCAGGATTGATGCTAGAGAATGGTGGAACAAACTTTCAGGATAAATTCTCTAAGCCATCATTTATTTGGTTATTCAAGTTGTGGATTAGTGGATCCTCTACATAGATTTTCTTTTCTAAGTTAGAAAAGGAAAAGTCTAATTGGTCTTTGGGATCGGAACAAGTTTTCATGGACGAGATGGGAAAAAATTTAAAAGAAGATCAAGCCAAGAAGAAAAAGAAAAAGAAGTAGAAGAAGAAGAATCAGAAGCAAAAGCAACATCAGAAGAAGAATAAGAAGAAGAAGAAGATGTTGATGATGAAGCTGCTACACAGGATATGATTTCATATGGTGGTTGGATGATCGAGCTTGGCGACAAGTGTGCAATAATTTAAAGCACACTCATTATATGGCTTCTTCTTATGTTTCGGGGATGAAACATGTCAAAGAGGGAGGCAATGCTATGTACCTTGGGATATAATATTATAATGTATATGGGTTGATGGAGATGCCGACATGTGGCACACATCCCCTTATCTTATTATATCATTCATTTATGATTTATTATGCTTAGGAGGTCATTGATATTGGCAATAGGTTAGAATGGTATATATATGGTTAAAGGTTGTATTTAATTATCATATTGAGTATTGGAGTGTTATATGTCACGGTTTGAAGGTTACCCCTCGAAGTGGTATGGAGGTTTCCCTCGAAGTGGCAAAGCTATTATATGAGGATATTGTCATCATTTATCAATATATTTGGTGTTCTCTCATGTTATTCGCTCTATATGTTCGATTTATACAAGTAATATCCTTACTAATTGTCATGGTATTGGGATCAACTATATGTTGCGCATAGAATGACAAGAGTTTGCACTTGCTCTTTTACTTCATCAATCTTCTTTTTATACTCTTATTCCTTTCCACCATGCGAGTGGAAGATTGTTGATATATGGTTACATCCCGTCATGAGTTATTGGTCCATTGAATTGTGTCATTTCATAGTCAAATGGATCATTTCATTCATCAACTTGATTACTTTGGGCCGAGCCACTTCAATGTATTGATTACCTGTTTCCCCATTGTAGAACCATGAGGTTGTATGTGTGAGCTTCCTTGATCTTTTTTTCTTTGGCCAATGAGACAATCACCGATAGATCGATGATTTCACTAATGCATAAAAAAATTGCAGTGTCAAGGAAAATTGTTTCCTACATCTAAGGAAACATCTCATCGGACTTGGGCTCAATGATAGGTGCACCGATGGTACCCTATTCTGAAGGAGGAGGAAAATCATGAATGAGAGAGGCATGGGTGTCATCAAGAGGGGAAAACTCTTGTGGTGGCTTAAAGACTGAATCTTGAACCATGTGTTCTTCATCCACTTATGTCATTTTCATGGGGTGTTCTTCCTATATTTATGCGATCCAATATTCCTCTCACTAGTAATGCAAATGAGCCTTCTTATACTATGAGTTTCTTTGGCGTCTTCTCACGAGGAGAAGCTTCCAATTCTGTGGCCTTCCTTTTCGAACTCGCTCTGGAGTGTTTAGAATTGGAAGTCACCTCTATGAATTTTTCGATGACTAATGTGAAGCTTGCTTATGACTTGAGGAATTCCTCATGACTAGATGGTCATGGTTGTCTTCTTCTAAAACAAATTTCTCATTCTCCTTACCACCTTCTCAGTCCGCTCCAATATATCCCTTGATTCATGAACATACGGTTGATGGAGGTGAAGGGGACATCTTGACACCGTATACTCAGAATCATACATGTACATCCCACCATCTTGAAAAATATCTTCATACTGGAGAACTTAAATTTATTCATTTCATTGATTGCCATCCTCATATGGTGCTTTTCATGCACTTCAAATTCATCAATGCAATTAGCCCAATAGTCCTCGACTTACATCTTGTGTTGAAATTTTGGGACATAGAAAGAGTTGGAATCTTCTCAGATGTCAAAATTAGGCCTAGCAATGTAGGAATGCAGAGCCATATGAGCAAAATTAGCCTTCAGATGAGATGCGTCATTTGAACTCTTACATGTGAATACCCCGAGAGAGATAGGAAATGGAATCAACTTATTCCTCCTGTTCCTAAGATTATTATTCACTTGAATGATCTATCTGTCCAGAGAGCTTGAACAATAAAATTTGGTCACTAAGGTACTTGGGAATCCTTAGCAGAACTTGGTCAAATTCGAAAACTCGTAGGTAGAAGAATGTCAAGAATTGTATGAAATAGGAGCCATACTTCTTGATCAAGGATGTCGCTAGTGACGAAATCCTAGATTCTAGACCTCATTCAAAGATTCGACTACATACATTGTGGAAGTTTCTCGAATGTAGGAACCTCATGCGGTAATGTTTTACGTGAGATCCAATCCCTTGAATTATCTTGAGCTAGCGAGGAGGTAGAACAAGTAAGAAGTCATGTTGATCTTATTTTCCATGGGTACTTAGATTAGTTATAGATGGAGGTTTTTGTGATGATCCTGCCCCTAGTCAATTCTTTGTTTTCCTTCTATCAACATCAAGATGAAAAGGCCCATCCAGACTTGGAAGTCTCTTGTGTTTGCCTCACCCATAAATTTGTTAAGGAGAGTGATGGCATCTAAATATCCTTCTTAGAACTCACACCTTGGAAGATTCTTGGGCATCCTTGAGGGATTTCTCCATGTTTTCAACCATGACCCAAGCGTAACCCCTTACACGTATGCATCCATCGTTTCCCAATTGTGCAAGGCCATGTATTTTGAGATGATGACCATGCTGGGTGATGTCAGTATCTGAGAGAAAGTGAAATGGTTCTAGGGATAATGATCACCATCGCTGTACCATTTTCTTCTTGGATGGTTCGTGTTTTGGGCTCATAGTGGTGAGAGCAAAGCTAAGACATCCTCAAGATTTTTCATAGACATAGGATGTCTTACGGTAGTAAGTAAGCCACTTGTGAATATATTATCTTCAATCTTCGCTCAATCTTTGGCTATCATGCGAGTTCTAAGGTCATTCAGTCCATGTATAAGAAATCATTGTCTTCTATCTCGTACCCACATGTGAAGGGCTATGCGACCTTCTGTCTTGTCCACTACTCGCTTAATGTTGTCCTTAGAAATAACAAATTACATTTTACAAGTAAGTATGAAAAAAAAACTCCCTCGAATCTCAACTGGATGTCGCGACCTTGATTCCCCCTTCTCCATGCGTTCCTCCTTCCTTACGGATCAACTTTTATTTTTAGCAGTGCTCGTGGGACCACTTAATATTTTTAGTAAGTTCCAAAATTCTTGTTCGATGAATTCTTAGCTGCAGTATATCTCCAATGACTGTCTCCTTCGCATGTTCTTTTGTTGATGACTTTTCCAAAATAATAGCCCCCTATGTAGAAGACTTGCTATTTTTAGAAAGTGGGCTTTTGCAGTCGGATCGATGTGTAACAATTTTTACAATATGGGTTTTTTTCCCAATATCACACTTCTAAAATTTTATACCTACCCGCTCAATAGTCTAGGAGATTTTAAACTTTCAATTTTTTAACCTAGTAGTGCTTCCGGACATGGAAACCATTAATGGAGCTCAAAAATTGCAGGTATGGTTTTATCCTCTATTTGAAATATATATATATATATATATATATATTTTGATATGGGTTTTTTCTTCTAGTGCTTCACGTGAAATTTTTCTTCAATCTGACAACCAGTTTGACAGAAATTCAACTTTTTCTTCGTTGAGCCGGAAAGGATATTTCTTTTCATTGTGAATGATTTATGGCACGAGAGGAGAGTTTGAAGGTATTTTTATGTTCTTGTATAAGGAAATGAAAAAAAAATGGTTTTTTGTTTCATGCACTAGTTTGCAAGATTTCTACGAATCTTCATTTCACGACAATGGAGATTTCACTTACTTTTTCTTCTCTTTGTTCTTTGCTTCTTCTTCCTTGTTTTCTCAAAATTCCTTCTGAGACCTGTATGTTTTCATGGAGTGGAGGAAAATACTATTGTGATATATCTAGTTCAAGGTTCAACAATGGTGGAGTGGTGGTAGGAAGTTGTAGAGGAGTTTGGAGAAAGAATTGTGCACAAGAGAGTTAGATATAAGAAGCGGGAAGAAAGCGATAGTTGGGGATTTTAAAAATATTCAAAAATCATGCACAGAGAGGGATGGGAAAAATTTCAGGCTTTGATGTACCTGAAATGTGATGTACATGAGGGACATCAAATTCCATGGTGAGCAAGGCGATGGCACATGGCGAGGATCCGACGACAAAGAGTGAAAGATAGAAAATCAGCTTTAAAGCACCGAGGGTCGGGAGCAGTCACATGGGTGACCAGAAATTTCCCTTAGAGGGATGGGAACATTTTTCAAGTTTTTATTTCCCTGACATGTGAGGGATGTGAGGGACATAAAATTCCACGATGATCCTGGAGTTGACTCGTGGCAAAGATCCGGCGTCAGGGAATTTGAGCTCCTAATTGCACCTGAGGGTTGAACTGACAATCTTGAGGGTCGCGTGAGGTTTTAGAGGTCATATGGGGGCTGGGAAAAATTCATGGTTTATTTCCCTGACCTTGAGGGATGTCAGGGACACAAAATCCTCGACAGCTCCTGGAGCTGACACGTGTCCTCCCAAAATTTGGCTAACTCCCAAACTCGCTCCAAGAGGACAACTTGAGATGATGATATCTTGACCTCCCGATGGATGCTTTTGGCGTAAATTTTATATAATCCTGAATGTTAATTTCCTTTTTAATCCAATGGTGGGGGTCTAATGTCTTTATTATTCCATCCGGTCCCTAAAAAATTATATTTTTTATTTGGTACTCCACATGTACATGAGAAAAACTGCTTGTAGATCTAATTCACCAAAGTGTTGTGAAAAAAATATTTCAACATCTTGTAAGGATTGGAATTATATTTTTAGAGATTTTTTTCCTCCTAACTCCATCTCAAGCTCTTGGAATCACCTTCAAAGCTCAAAGGTTGCTTTGGCTTGTGCACTCGATTAGGCTGTGAACCCTAATTCCGGTGAAACCGCCCCAACTTCTCTCGAGTCCTTCTCGAATCTTCTTAAATCATTTCCATGATGTCCCAATACCTTTGAATAACCTCCAAATCCATTTTGGATTTTATACTCGCTCCATGGGGTTTATCCAAATTACTATGAAGGCTAGTGATAGCCCTTCCCACAATTGCATGTAACTTGCAATTTTTAATGAACTCTTAAAATCACCTAAGGGGAATGAATGGAATTTCCTAAATCACCTAGGGGGATGGGATAACATTAATTGGGAAGTAACTTGGACTGGTTGGACAAACCCGAGGTGTCTTAGAATGATAAGACTTGAAAAAATTAACACAGGGGTATAGTTGTCATGCTCAGAAATTGTTAATTTCCTTATTGCACATTTGCATGAAAAACTACCAAGTAATGTCTCCAATGCCTTAATTCCTAAAAAATAGCATAAAATTACGGACACATCATAAGTATAATATTTCTTCCTAACTTCATTTATCTTTTCACCGAAGAATTCCACAGTCATCCTTGTTGACTCAATACAGACTCCAATCCCGACATGCAAAGATCACAATCAACCTCAAATAAATTTATAAAATATAGAAATACCAAAATAAGTTCCTCTCGACACTTTCTTCTTCAACAATTCAAAATTGTCTGTTGTTCTACCTTGGTCCATACAAACTCCTTTCCCTTTGTACACTTTGTTATGGGTGTGGCAATGCTACTGAAATTCCTATGAACTTCCTATAAAAAGTTGTCAATCCATGAAAACTATGAACCTATGTCACATTCCTTGGAATAGGCCATTCTAAAATCGCCTTCAATTTTTCCTCATCCATCCTCACTCCATCCTCTGAGATGAAAAACCCTAAAAACTAGACTTTTCTGAAGAAATCTACACTTCTTTAATTTTGCATACAAACTCTCTTTTTGTAACAATTTTGATACCAATTTTATATGCAACAAGTGTTCTTCAAATGTCTTGTTGTATATCAAAATACACAACCACAAACTTACCATTTTATTCTCATATTAATTTGTTCATCACCTCATGAATGTACTGGGTGCATTAGATTGAAAATATGGCATCACCATCCACTCATACAACCCATCTATTGTTTTGAAATTAGTTTTCCACTCATCCCCTTCACTTATTCGGATATAGTATTACCCACTCCATAGGTAAATCTTACTAAAATATCAGGCTCCCGCTAGCACGTCCATCATATCATCCAATCTTGGAATTGGGAACCAATACTTAATTGTGATTTTATTTATGGCCCTATTGTCCACACACATTCTCCAGTCTCCATCCTTTTTAAGAGTTAATAGTGCAGGAGTTGCACATGGATACATGTTTTCTCTCACTAACCCTTTCTGTATTAGATCCATCACTTGCCTTTCAACTCCTCACTTTGTGTTAGACTCATCCTATAGGCTGCCTAATTCGGAAGGGTTGATCCCGGGATCAAATCAATATGGTGTTGTATATCCCGATTTAGAGGTAACCCATTTAGTAGCTCATCTAGTATGAAATATTTGAATTTTTAGTACCTTTTCTTCCGTAGTAGTTATATCAAAGGTCAATATTTCCACCTTCTTTGAAATCATTGCATAACACAAACTAACTTCTTTCATTTCTACAAGAAAATATTTTGTAACCAACAAACCCTCACTCTTCTCTTCTTCCTTGAAGGGTAAAACCACCTTTACACCATCCTTTCAAAAAGTATAAGTATTTTTCCTCCATCATGTGTAACCTTTCTATCATATTGCCAAGGCCTCCCAATTTAATATATGTGATGCCCTATTTTTAGCGGGAACTTCAAAAGGTCATAATTTATGCTTCGGGTGTCCATTTGAGTTCGTTGTTTTTGAAACCACATGTTTCAATGAAAAAGGGCACGAGACAACCCGCCCTACTAGTTGGAGTACACTTCGACACATTTTTGGCCCAAAATCACACCAAGGCAAAAATTAGGATCTAAGTTGTAATTTGGTTTTTTCCTATTTTAGGGATTAGTAAATTTAGTCTCTTGAATGCATAGTAGGTTAGAAAGTTGGCAATTCCTCTAATTTAGGCATGTAGAAGATGTGTGGAAATTTATGTTCCCATACGAATAAGCATGCAAACTTACTAAGAATAGAAGGTTCTAGTAAATTGCTAAAAATAGTAAATTCCACCACCTAGAGTAGATTTAGTCAAAGTTAGTTAGAGTTTGCTTAGAAACTCAAGTTGGGAGTTGTTTTCCTATTTATGAAGCATTTTAATTCATGATTCAATAATAAAGAATAAGATTTATTTTATTTGAGTTCAAGATATTTGTAGTGTATTGATTTTGTGTTAAATTTGGCTACATTATCTGGTATCGAGTAAGTTCAAGTCTCGGTGAAGGAAAAACACAAATGACGGGGAAGAGGAAGAGGAAGAGGGGGCAGAATTGCCTAGATGAATAGAAACATGCAAGATCTACAAAGGCAAGTTGTTGTGCTTGCTGCAATTATAGCCTAGAGAGGAAATCAAGGTGGAGATAACAAAGATGAAGATGAAGTTTGTGAAGAGGAGGAAGCACAAGGACCACCCTTAGCTTTTGAAGAAATGATACTTGAGCATTATAAGGAAAGAATGATGGGATAAGAGTTGATGTTTAGAATATGGAGGTAGCCTAAAACCAGAGGAGTTGATCGAATGGTTGACTAGCATGGGAAATGTTTTTGAGTGGAAGGCTATGTCAGAGGAAAAGAAGGTAAAATTTACATGCACAAAATTAAAAGGTCATGTTATGTTATGGTGGGATCATATACAAAAGGAGCAGTCAAGAAATGGGAAAGAAAGGATTAGGACCTAGAGTAAGATGGAGAAGAAGATAAAAGACAAATTTCTCCCTGTGGATTATGCACAAACCCTTTCAGGAGGTTTCAGAATCTCAGACAGAACTTATAAACCGTGTAAGAATACACATATGAGTTTTACAAGTTGTCCATTTGTGTAGAGCATGAAGAAAATGAGGAACAAATGGATGAAAGGTATGTAAATGGATTAAAATTTTCTATTCAAGATGAAATAAGTACGCATAAGATCAAGAGCATGGAGGATGCCTATCAACTAGCTTTAAAGGCTGAAGACAAACAAAAATTCAAATTTTTAGGAGATCACCATGGATGAATAAGAGGCCTCATCCTCCTTTTGGGTACAAGATCATTTCAGCTAAGGTAGAGGAGAATAACCTTGTGGAGTGGATAAACAAGAAGATCCAAGAAAATATCTCCCAAATCAGCAAAGAGGCGGGATTTCCTAGGTGCAGAGGAAATATTGGCGGTAAAGAATGACAGGATCCACAAAGACCATTTGTGTTCTAAAAATGTGGTGAAGAGGAGCATAAATAATTTTAATCTCTTCATTATTATACACACATGACAAGAGGTAAAATACCCTCCGAGAGTAAATATTTTTGAAGTCGAATGAGAAGAAGATGATCGGGACATAAAAATTTGACCAGATGTGGTAGAAAATATGATAATCAAAAGGATGACGATTATTCCAAGAAAGGATATCAAGGGGATGCATGGCTACGCATTTAATATTTTTAAAACAATATGCACTTCAATAGGAAAGGTATTTAATGTTATTATTTATGGTGGTATTTGTTAAAACATGGTTTCAAATGAGAAGATTGAGAAACTAGGCCTGCATTGTGAGCAGAATCCTAACCCTTACCGTATTGCATGGTTCAAGAAGGAAAATGAAGTTATTGTTGATAAGAGATGTTTATTAAATATTTATATTAGGAAAAGCTATAAGGATGATATTTGGTGTGATGTTATTCCTATGGATGCATGTCATATAACTTTGTTAGGGATACCATGGAAATTTTATAGAAAATTTAATCATGACGTGGGGAAGTATACGTATACTTTTTGGAAGAATGGCACAAAAATAGTTTTTCTACCTCTTAAGGAAGAGGGAAAGGGTGAAAATATGGTTTTTGAAAAATAATTTGTGAAGGAGGAAAAGTCATGTGGGTTTTTTTATGTGATGGTTGTAAACAAGGATGAACCTTCAACCGCACAAATACCATTAGAAGTAGCATAATTAATAGAATAATTTTTGATGTTATTCCTGATGAGCTACCAGATGGGTTACCACCCAAAAGAGATATACAACACCATATTGATTTGATCCCAGGTTATTCACTCCCAAATTAAGTGGCTTATAGGATTATCTCGGTATTGCATACAAAGTTGAATAAGTAAGTGACAGATCTCGTGAAAAAGGGTGTAGTAAGGGAGAGCATGAGATCATGTGTAACTCCAACTTTATTAACTCCAAAGAATGATGAAACATGAAGAATGTGCTATATACCTTGGGATATAATATTATAATGTATATGGGTTGATGGAGATGCCGACATGTGGCACACATCCCCTTAGTTATATGTATGGGTGAAACCGAGACTTGAACTTACTACGATACCGATAATTTAGCCAAATTTAACACAAAATTAATACACCGCAAATATCTTGAACTCAAATAACATAAATCTTATTCTTTATTATTGAATCATGAATTAAAATGCTTCATAAATAGTAAAACAACTCCCAACTTTATTTTCCAAGGAAACTCTAACTAACTTTCACTAAATCTACTCTAGGTGGTGGAATTTACTATTTTTAGCAATTTACTAGAACCTGTTATTCTTAGTAAGTTTGCATGCTTATTCGATACGAGAACATAAATTTCCACACATCTTCTACATGCCTAAATTAGAGGAATTGCCAACTTTCTAACCTACTATGCATTTAAGAGACTAAAATTTACTAATGCCCTAAAATAGAAAAAAACCAAATTACAACTTAGATCCTAATTTTTGCCTTCAAATCTGATGTGATTTTGGGCCAAAAATGTGAAATGTACTTCAACCGGTAGTGCAGTTGTCTCGTGCCCTTTTTCATCGAAACATGTGGTTTCAAAAAACAACAGACTCAAATGGACACCCGAAGCATAAATTATGACCTTTTGAAGTTCCTGCTAAAAATAGGGCATCACATATATTAAATTCGGGAGGCCTTGGCAATATGATAGAAAGGTTACACATGATGGAGGGAAAAATACTTATACTTTTTGAAAGGATGGTGTAAAGGTGGTCTTTTTACCCTTCAAGGAAGAAGAGAAGAGTGAGGGTTTGTTGGCTACAAAATATTTTTTGCAGAAATGAAAGAAGTTAGTTTGTGTTATGCAATGATTTCAAAGAAGGTGGAAATATTGACCTTTGATATAACTACTACGGAAGAAAAGGTACTAAAAATTCAAATATTTCATACTAGATGAGCTACTAAATGGGTTACCTCTAAAGCGGGATATACAACACCATATTGATTTGATCCCAGGATCAACCCTTCCAAATTAGGCAGCCTATAGGATGAGTCTAACACAAAGTGAGGAGTTGAACAGGCAAGTGATAGATCTAATACATAAAGGGTTAGTGAGAGAAAACATGAGTCCATGTGCAACTCCTGCACTATTAACTCCTAAAAAGGATGGAGACTGGAGAATGTGTGTGGACAATAGGACCATAAATAAAATCACAATTAAGTATTGATTCCCAATTCCAAGATTGGATGATATGATGGACGTGTTAAAGGGAGCCTGATATTTTAGTAAGATTTACTCGCGGAGTGGGTAATACTATATCCGAATAAGTGAAGGGGATGAATGGAAAACTAATTTCAAAACAATAGATGGGTTGTATGAGTGGATGGTGATGCCATATTTTCAATCTAATGCACCCAGACATCTCATGAGGTGATGAACAAATTACTATGAGAATAAAATGGTAAGTTTGTGGTTGTGTATTTTGATATACAACAAGACATTTGAAGAACACTTGTTGCATATAAAATTGGTATCAAAATTGTTACAAAAGAGAGTTTGTATGCAAAATTAAAGAAGTGTAGATTTCTTAAGAAAAGTCTAGTTTTTTTGGGTTTTTCATCTCAGGGGATGGAGTGAGGATGGATGAGGAAAAATTGAAGGTGATTTTTTTAATGGACTATTCCAAGGAATGTGACATAGGTTCATAGTTTCCATGGATTGACAACTTTTTATAGGAAGTTCATTAGGAATTTCAGTAGCATTTCCACACCCATAACAAAGTGTACAAAGGGAAAGGAGTTTGTATCGACAAGGTAGCAAAAACATTTTTGAATTGTTGAAGAAGAAAGAGTCGAGGAAATTATTTTGGTATTTCTATATTTTAGAAATTTATTTGAGGTTGATTGTGTTGCCGCACATGTCGGGATTGGAGAGCCGTATTGAGTCAACAAGGATGACCTATGGAATTCTTCGGTGAAAAGATAAATGAAGTTAGGAAGAAATATTATACTTATGATGTGTCCGTAATTGTATGCTATTATTTTTAGGCATTAAGGCATTGGAGACATTACTTGGTAGTTTTTTCATGCAAATGCGCAATAAGGAAATTAACAATTTCTAAGCATGACAACTATACCCCGTGTTAATTTTTTCAAGTCTTATCATTCCAAGACACCTTGGGTTTGTCCAACAGTCCAAGTTACTTCCCAATTAATGTTATCCCATCCCCTAGGTGATTTAGGAAATTCCATTCATTCCCCCTAGGTGATTTTAGGAGTTCATTAAAAATTGTAAGTTACATGCAATTGTGGGAAGGGCTATCACTAGCCTTCATAGGGTTGGATAAACCCCATGGAGCAGAGTAGAAAATCCAAAATGGATTTGGAGGTTATTCAAAGGTATTGGGACATCATGGAAATGATTTAAGAAGATTGGAGAAGGACTTAGAGAAGTCAGGGGTTTCACCTGCACTAGGGTTCACAGGCCTAATCGATTGCACAAGCCAAAACAACCGTTGAGCTTTCGAAGGTGATTCCAAGAGCTTCAGATGGAGTTAGGAGAAAAAACAAAATCTCCAAAAATATAATTCCAATCCCTACAAGATGTTGAAATAATTATTTTCACAACACTTTGGTGAATTAGGTCTACAAGCAGTTTTTCTCATGTACAAGTGGAGTACCAAATAAAAAATCTAATTTTTCAGGACCGGATGGAATAATATAGACATTAAACCCCAACCATTAGATTAAAAAGGAAATTAACAAATCGGGATTATATAAAATTTCACCAAAAACATCCATCGGGAGCTCAAGATATCATCATCTCAAGTTGTCCTCTTGGAGCGAGTTTGGGAGTTAGCCAAATTTTGGGAGGACACGTGTCAGCTCTAGGAGCCTGGTAGGATTTTGTGTCCCGACATCCCTCAAGGTCGGGAAATAAACCATGAATTTTTTTCCCAGCCTTCATATGACCTCTAAAACCTCACGCGACCCTCAAGATTGTCGGTTCATTTCCTCACATGCAATTGGGAGCTCAAATTCCCGATGTCTGGGATCTCCGCCATGAGTCAACTCTAAGATCATTGTGGAATTTTATGTCCCTCACATCCCTCACATGTCGGAAATAAAAACTTGAAAATCTTCCCATCCCTATAAGGGAAATTTTTGGTCACCCATGTGACTCCGCTCCCACCCTTAGTGCTTTAAAGCTGATTTTCTAGCTTTCACTCCCTGCCGTCGGATCCTCGCCATGTGTCATCGCCTTGCTCACCATGGAATTTGATGTCCCTCATGTACATCAAATTTCAGGTACAAAAAGCCTGAAATTTTTCCCATCCTCTCTATGCATGATTTTTGAATATTTTAAAATCCTCAACTACCACTTTCTTCCTTCTTCTTATATCTAACTCTCTTGTGCACAATTCTTTCTTCAAACTCCTCTATAACTTCCTACCACCACTCCACCATTGTTGAACCTCGAACAGATTTGTCACAATAGTATTTTCCTCCAATCTATAACAACATACATGTATCGAAGGAATTTTGAGAAAACAAGGAAGAAGAAGCAAAGAACAAAGAGAAGAAACAGTAGAAAATATCCATTATCGTGAATTGAAGATTTGTAGAAATCTTGCAAACTAGTGCATGAAAAAAAACCATTTTTTTTGTTCATTCCTTATACAAGAACATAAAAAAATACCTTCAAACTCTCCTCTCGTGCCATAAATCATTCAGGCCAAGAAATATCCTTTCGGCTCAACGAAGAAAAAGTTGAATTTCCTGTCAAACTGGTTGTCGGATTGAAGAAAAATTTCACGCGAAGCACTAGAAGAAAAAAACCCATATCAGAAATATATATATATTTCAAATAGAGGATAAAACCAGACCTACAATTTTTGAGGTCCATTAATGGTTTCCGTGTCCAGAAGCACTACCAGGTTAAAAATTGAAAGTTTAAAATCTCTTAGACTATTGAATGGGTAGGTATAAAATTTTAGAGGGGCGATATTGGAAAAAACCCATATTGTAAAAAAATTGTTACACATCGATCCGACCTCCAAAAGCCCACTTTCTAAAAATAGCAGGTCTTCTACATAGGGGCTATTATTTTGGAAAATTCATCAACAAAAGAACATGCGAAGGAGACAAAGACATTGGAGATATACTCGCAGCACTAAGAATTCATCGAACAAGAATTTTGGAACTTACTAAAAATATTAAGTGGTCCCACGAGCACCTGCTAAAAATAGAAAGTTGATCCAGAAGGAAGGAGGAACGCATGGAGAAAGGGGAATCAAGGTCGCAACATCCAATTGAGATTCAAGGGATTTGTTTTATCATACTTACTATAAAATGTAATTTGTTATTTCTAAGGACAACATTAAGCGAAGTGGACAAGAGTGGAAAGCCGGCATAGCCCTTCACATGTGAGTACGAGATAGAAGACAATGATGTCTTATACATGGACCTAAATGACCTAAGAACTCGCATGATAGCCAAAGACTGAAAGAAGATTGAAGATCAGATATTCACCAGTGGCATACTTACTACCGCAAGACATCTTATGTCTATGAAAAGTCTTGAGGATGTCTTAGCTTTGCTCTCACCCGGTATGACCCCAAAACACGAACCATCCAAGAAGAAAATGGTACAGCAATGGTGATCATTATCCCTATAACCATTTCACTTTCTCTATAGATACCGACATCACCGAGCATGGTCATCATCTCAAAATACATGGCCTTGCACAATTGGGAAACTATGGATGCATACATGTAAGGGGTTACGCTTGGGTCATGGTTGAAAACATGGAGAAAGTCCTCAAGGATGCCCAAGAACCTTCCAAGGTGTGAGTTCTAAGAAGGATATTTAGATGCCATCACTCTCCTTAACAAATTTATGGGTGAGGCAAACACAAGAGACTTCCAATACTGGATGGGCCTTTTCATCTTGATGTTGATAGAAGGAAAACAAAGAATTGACTAGGGCGAGATCATCGCAAAGAAAACCTCCATCTCAGTAACTCAATCTAAGTACCGATGAAAATAAGATCGACATGACTTCTTACTTGTTCTACCTCCTCACTAGCTCAAGATCATTCAAGGGATTGGATCTCACGTAAAAAAATTACCGCCAAGGTTCCTACATTCGAGAAACTTCCACAAGTGGTGATGGAGGAAATCCATAGGTATTTCTTTCATGTGAATGATGAGTTCATAATGTATGTAGTCTGAAACTTCGAATGAGATCTAGAATCTAGGATTTCGTCACAAGCGACATCCTTGATCAAGAAGTATGGCTCCTATTTCATACAATTCTTGACATTCTCCTACCTACGAGTTTTTGGATTTGACCAAGTTCTACTAAGGATTCCCAAGTACCTTAGTGACCAAATTTTATTGTTCAAGCTCTACAGATAGATCATTCAAGTGAATAATAATCTTAGAAGCAGGAGGAAGAAGTTGATTCCATTTCCTATCTCTCTCGGGGTATTCACATGTAAGAGCTCAAATGATGCATCTCATCTAGAAGGCTACTTTTGCTCATTTGACTCTGCATTCCTACATTGCTAGGCCTAATTTTGACATCCAAGAAGATCCCAACTCTTTCTATGTCCCAAAATTGCAACACAAGATGTAAGTCGAGGACTACTGGGCTAATTGCATTGATGAATTTGAAGTGCATGAAAATGATCATATGAGGATGAAAATCAATGAAATGAATAAATTTAAGTTCTCCTAGTATGAAGATATTTTTCAAGATGGTGGGATGTACATGTATGATTTTGAGTATACAGTAGTCAAGATGTCCCCTTCACCTCCAATCAACTGGTATGTTTGTGAATCAAGGGATATATTGGAGCAGACTTAGAAGGTGGTGAGGAGAATGAAAAAAATTGTTTTAGAAGAAGATAACCATGACCATCTAGTCATGAGGAATTCCTCCAAGTCATAAGCAAGCTTCACATTAGTCATCTTCAAAATTCATAGAGGTGACTTCTAGTTCTAAACACTCCAGAGTGAGTTCGAAAAGGAAGGCCACAGAGTTGGAAGCTTCTCCTCGTGAGAAGAGGCCAAAGAAACTTAGATTATAAGAAGGCTTGTTTGCATAATTGTGAGAGGAATATTTGATCGCAGAAATATAGGAATAACACCCCATGAAAATGACATAAGTGGATGAAGAACACATGGTTCAAGATTCAATCTTTAAGCCACCACAAGAGGTTTCCCCTCTTGATGAAACCCATGCCTCTCTCATTCAGGATTTTCCTCCTCCTTCATAACATGGTACCATCGGTGCACTTATCATTGAGCCCAAGTCCAATGAGATGTTTCCTTAGATGTAGGAAATAATTTTCCTTGACACTCGCACTATGCAGTAAGTGACATCCTCTGATCTATCAGTGATTGTCTCATTGGCCAAAGAAAAAAGATCAAGGAAGCTCACACATACAGCCTCATGGTTCTACAATGGGGAAACATGTAATCAATACATTGAAGTGGCTCGGCCCAAAGTAATCAAGCCAATGGATGAAATGACACCAATTGACTATGAAATGAGCACAATTCAACTGGGACCAACAACTCATGAAGGGGATGTAACCATGTATCAACAATCTTCCACTCGCATGGTGGAAAGGAATAAGGAGTATAAAAAGAAGATTGATGAAGTAAAAGAGCAAGTGCAAACTTTGTCATTCTATGCAACATCTAGTTGATTCTAATACCATGACAATTCCCACTGAAGAAGTTGCACCCATCAGTAGCTTCAATCCAAAATCCATCAGGAAGACACACAAGTTCATAATACAAAGGTGGTGAGAAAATAATGAGTGGATTAACTCAATTTCTGAAAAAGGGAGTCATTTCTCCAAGAAGCATTCAAACTCTTCACTTATATTTGTGTGACAACAAATAGGACATAGACACTCGAAGGAGGACTTGAGAAAGAAAGGGACTATTGGTAACCTTTGGTCCCTGTAGTAGATGAAGTGAGCAGCACGCATCGCCAGGAGTTGATCAACAAGAAGATCTTTGAAAATCCTTAGAATAATTTTCACTTGTATGTGTGAGGGCCTTGGCAATCAAGTTTGAGGAAATCAATCGGGCCATCACAGAGTTGGAGGAAAAGAGGAACACGCATACAAATTGTAGGATAATGTAAATTGGAAAATTTAGAAACTTGGAGTACCTATAATGGGTGAGGATACAACTGCCGATGAGTTGGTTGGTACATTTGAAGAATACGTCAAGAATGAGGTAGGCAAACCATCATCCTTCACTAAGGATACCCTCGACTTCCTCTCGAGATTCGGCCTTTTTGCACTTATAACATAAAAACATTCATCATGGTTTGGGAAGTGCAAATACATTAATAGTGCAGCTAATGGATGGAAAAATACCTTGGGATGCATTCAACTTCCTCACACCAACAAATTGGAACTCGCAATAGCTTGTTTCAAAAAAATCTTGGAGGAATAGGGGCCTTCTCAGAGCACAAGATAGAAACCAGTCGGGAAGTGAGATCAAATCCACTATAGCATCTCATTCTTCTACATAATTATTCTTCTTTCTCTCTTCTTCTTCTTCCTCTTCTTTCTTTTTCTCTCTCTTCTCTTCTCACCCAACGCTCTCTCTCATCAATTTTATATTTTTGTGTTGTGGTTTGCACTTTTTAATATAACTTTAAGTGACTTTAGAAACATAATGTAAAATTTAAGTCACCTTGATTTTATAAAAGGGACTTAAATATTTAAGTGGAATATGAACAGTCTAAAGTCAAATTAAAGTATTTGAAAAGTCACTAGGAAGATGAAGAGTTTCCTTCTCTTCTATAAATTGTAACAAGCTCCTCATTTGAGCTTCTTCTTAGACAACTTCTGAGACTTCTTATACAACTTTTGAGACTTCTTAGATATTGGAGTTGTTTTTGTGAATTCATGAGAGATATATCCTTGTGAAGAGAGAAAAGAGATAGCAAATTTCTTTCATTTTCCCTACTCAAAATGTCTTCTATTTCTATGTTATGTACAATTTTTGCTTGAGCTTCAATAAAGGAAGAAGAAATTTTAGCCTTTTTTATTAAGGCGTTTAGTGGTACTTTGTGCTCATTAAATGCTATTTGGTCTTGTTGTTGCTTTATGTAAATTTTTTTTTCTTTTAAATTCAATTGCATGTAATGAAACTTCGGCTTATGTATGTAAGTCTCGATTTTCTACTTGTAGCATTTGTTTCTCTTTTCTAACTTTCTCACTCCATTTCCTACTTTTCTAGCTAATTCCTCTCTTGCAAATATATGCAAGCTTTTTCTGAAAATTTAATGGAGTGCCCTTGCTAGATCCCCAACTAAAAGGCCACTAGGATAAAACTCACTTTTTACTCATGCATGCATGTATGAAAAGTACACCAGTTAACTAGAGGGACTTAAACTCCCATAGCATTGGCAAGATAACCACCAATTTGTCCCTAAAAAATTTTCTCGCCAAAAGTTTTTGGTGCCCACCGTGGGGTAGATTTAGCAGCATCTACACCTGAATATGACTAGAAGGTCAGAAAAATACAAAAAAATTAGAAAATTTAAAAAAAAATATGGAATTTGAATAGCTATATGAGCCTCATGTCTACAAACCATGGCTATTCCAAGAAATCCTCCTATTGAAAGACCTAAATTGCTCTTCCACATCCAAGAGGATATTGCTTCATATTTGAGAGAAGTTATCTGGCATAACAGGTGAAGTGTCAACCACTACTTCATTGCCACGAGAATTATTGACCTTGAAGAAGAATGCACTGCTGAATTGGAAAGACAAAGAAAAATTCTAGCACCGCAAAGAAGAGCATAGATTTCCAAGGTGGTTGATAGAAGGTAAAACCAGAAACAATGATAAGGAGGACAAACTAATCCTACTTTAGAAGAAATCCAAAGAATAATAGAGCTGCCCCAAATTAGGAGAGGTCCCCAAATTCATAGTTAGTCACGTTGGGACCCTAAGTGTTGTTAATCCTTTGGATGTTGAATTTCCATACATCAACAAGAACCTTGAAGACTTCACTAACATAGAGGCCGAAAAAGAAGCTAGAGAAAGAGAACAAAGAGCAGAAGAGGGAATAAGATCTCAAACAAGTCAAGCGGAGATGCAAGAGCAACATCGGAAGCCGCAACCTTAGAGAGGTTCAAAGACAAAATCTAAAACAGAATGGTGGATCGTGATCATGAGGAATAGTTAGCAAGGAAATTTGTCGAGCGGAAAAAATTGTGAATTCCTTTCCAATGCTTTGGGAATCTAATTCCCTCTACTTAACTAGAGCAACTACCGTATATGAATGCGTGAAAAATGTGGATTCTGTGGTGGCCTTTCGGCCAGGGGATCCAACAAGGGCACTTCATCGACCTGCGTGCAAAGCTTGTAGAACCTTGCAAGAGAGAAATTTGTCTAAAATTGGGAAAGGGAGTGAGAAAAGAGGTACGGGAATTAATGTTGCAAGTAGGAAATCAGATTCCTGCACACACTAGTTAGAAAATTCATCACATGCATTCATGGGAAGAAAACAACCCTGCAAATGGCAACAAGACGAGATAAGATTGTGAACTCAAAGTTTTTGAAATATCCTCATCAAAGAGGCTAAAAATCCTTCATCTTGTATTGATGTTTAATCAAAAGTTGTACATAGTGGAGAAATGGAAGAAATTGAGAAAAGAGGGGAAAGTGGAAGAAAAAAATGTCTAACTCCTTTTCTTTCTCTGAGTACAATGCACTCATGAGTTTTTTAGATCAATTTCCAGCCCTTTCTAATGACTTTTAGAGTCCATGATATAGCCCACAAGAAATGGTTACAATTCCTCGAGCCAGCAAGAAACAATTACAACCTATTCTAACTGTTCGCGCCCCTTCAAATTCTTGATTCACAGAGAAACGCTTATGGCAAAAGAAACAATTTTAAAATACTCGGTCGTTACATTATTTTTCCAGTTAAAACATGGGCCATTCGATTTGCTTTTACAACTTTAAATTTGGGTTGTTCACGTGGAAGGCATTGATTAGAACAGCCGTGTAGATGTTTTGACTATCTACCTTTTATTTGGCGGGGCCGTATATCTAACCCTGGACGCGTGGTGGGCCAACGCTCATTTGGAACCTGCCTCTAGATTTTGCCTTTTAAGTTGCGCTAGGCTGACACATGGAGAGCTCCGCGGTTCCTTCATAATTAGCCGATTCGGGCTCGGTTCTATTTGACTCATGTTAACCCCTAGACATCTTAAGGGCTAGTGCTGATTTGAGATTCCACTTTAGAAGATCCTTCGAAAGTGCACCAAGTGACGTGTGTCTCCTTTCACCGGTTCGTGACATGGCGATCCAAAGTGCTTATTTGAATATTGTCCCTTTGTCTCACTTTGAAATGTTTTGCTAAGGCACATGGAGGATCCCAGACCCGCTCATACTTAGTTGATTTCAACTATCGGCTCTGTCTCTTTTTGGGCCCAAGACATGCGGTGAGTTAACGCTACTTGGAGACTAACTCTTGGATTTTACTTTTTAAATGGCATCGTGCCGACACGTGTCTCCTTTCACCGGGAGAACAGTTTTCAATGACCAACTTTGTCTCTCTATTGTCCATGTATGCATGGTGACCTAGAGCTCATTTAGGAATTGGACCTTTTGTCTTGTTTCTGGAATTGCGCCATTGTGGAACATGTAGACCTCTGCTGACCCACCCATACTTAGCCAATTTTAATGATCGACTTTGTCCCTTTTGGACCTGGGACACGTGGAGGACTGGTGCAAGCTTGAGGAATGCCCCTAGCTTTGAATCTTGAAAATGTGCCGATGAGGCACGTGGAGCCATCTGCTGAGCCTTCCATACTTAGCCAATTTTAGCCCATTTTACCTTCATTTTATACCTGGGACACGTGGAAAACCTTCTCTTAATTGAATATTATCCATTGGACCCCGCCTTAGATTTACGTCATTTGGACGCGTGAATGCTTCATTGGACCTTGAAATATGATCAACTCACATCCAATCAGAGAGATCACATATTACCCCGGATGATCGAGGAAAAATTTAACGAGGAAGATCTACCTATCACTTCCGATTGTGGAAAAATGTAGAGAAGAAGAAAACTCCACCATTTCGCACTTGATTTTCAAATTTCTTTCATGAGTTGAGGAATTGAAAACAATACAAGGTTCGATGATCCAGGGCATAGAAAGGTTGACAATTTCATTCAAATGAGGCCAACAATAAAATTTTCACGTGTCCAGACAGGAAAATGGAAAATTTATCAAAACAAGCAGGCTGGGGATTTGAAACAACTCTAGGGCATGGATTTTTCTATCTCTTTGAACTTTCAACTTTGCTTAAATACTTTAGGAGGGTGAGAGCTCAAAATTTTGAATTTAACTTGGAAAACGAAAAGTGGTTTTTGGGAGACATCAACTGGCTCTAGCTTAGGGACATGGCATGGACTAAGCATAGCAAATATGTGGGTGAGGATCCAAAATATCAATTTTTAAACTGTATAATTTTGACCAGTGCCTTATCCATTGGGCCTTGCAGAGTCATGTACAATTTTGAGAAAGAAAGATCATAAAAAGGAAACACACAAGCACACCAAGGAAGGAAACACGTGGAATGAAAAAGAAGGGGAAACAAAACCACACAATAGAAAGGGAAACACACCAAGAAAACACCTATGGTACAAAGCGGGGACGACCCACTTTCACCGATGATACAATTTCAAGTATTGCCTTCTTCTAAAAAAATTCCAATGGATTTCCATCCAAGTATGAGAGAAAAAACATTCTCACCACAAGCGCCATGAATTTGGAATGGGCCGAGCCATAATGAATCAAACTTTCCATGGTTGCCCTTTGGTTCTTTTCTCTTATCCCACAATGAGGACAAAGTCTCCAACCTTGAATTCTCTTGACTTGGCCTTCTTGTCAAAGATTTTCTTCACTTTCAATTGGTGTTCTTTGATTCGATCCACCACTGGAATCTATTTTCTTCCAGCTTCTCTAGAAATAGGATCCTTTTGTCTATAGAATCTTTGTATTGACCATCTTCTATTTCCTGTAGCAACTTGAGAGTTGGCATCTTGATTGTGAGGGGAATTTCTGATTCAAATCCATATAGTAGTTAGAATGGAGACATACCTATCACCCTCTTGGGAGTGATCCTATTTTCCCACAATGCGTCGTATAACCTTTTGTGCCAATACCTTTGATTCTCATCCACAAGATTGCGGACAATGGTCACAATGTTCTTGTTGCTTGATTTGGTCTATCTGTTTCCTTGTGGATAGTAGTCAGAAGAATGAGCTAGGGAGATTTCATAGCTATAGAAAAACTTGGTCAGCTCTCTTGAAGAGAAATAGGTAGCATTATCTACTACAATCTTCTGTGGCACTTCAAAACGGACTATGATATTCTCCTTGATGAAGTTGCATATTATTTCAGTGTTGGCTTGTTTGGCTGGAATGGCTTCCACCCATTTTGTGAAGTAATCTGTTGTTATGAGTACATACGGTGCCTCGTGCTTGAGTGAGGGTTCAGAACACCAATGAAGTCCATCCCCCATTGTTGAAATGGTTCTTCAATAACCATAGGCCTGAGTGGTAATGCAGTGAGTCGTGGTCTTCCAACGAATTGTTGGCATGCTTTGCATTTAGAAACCCAATCTTGAGTGTCCACAAAGATGGTGGGCCAATAATACCTTCCTCAAAGGATCTTGTGTGTAGTGACCATTTCTAAAAAATTCCCACCACATGCTTGATTATGGTATGCTTCAAGCAAATTTTCTTGTTGCTCTTTATCTACACACCTAAGGAAACAACCATCCAGGCCTCTTTTGTAAAGTGCATGATTCTAGATCACAAACTTGGCTACCTTTAGCTTGAGTGTTCTTCTTTGTTTGTAATCAAGATGAGGAGGGAATTCTCCATAAGTTAAGTAGTAGGCAATATCACTCATCGGATGAGAACCAGGTGGGTTGTCTTTTGAACAAGTTAAGTAAGTACATGTTTCTTCACCATGTTGAACTTTGAGAGTTTCATCTTCAACAATCAACTTGCAAAAGCCATTTCCCCTTACCATATTGGAGGGTCGAATCTCCAAGTCATATTCTTGAGTCTTTGCAATCCAATTTCCTCTTTTAGCTCTGGGATCTTGCTGTGTCAAGATGGACTTGATTGCACTGTTAGGGACCATCACCACCGTATGGGAATTGAGGATGTAAAACCTGAAGTTTTTTACATAGCCTTGACCACTACATAGGCATGCTTTTCCAATTAGCTATATTTTAGCTCATGATTTTTCAAAGGACAACTCATGAAAGAAATAGGTGCTTCAACATCTTCATCATTTTTCTGAACAAGAACAACAGAGAGTGTATGTTTTGATGCATAACAATACATGATGAATTCTTTGTTAAAATCTAGAGATACAAGAGTTGGAGCCTTGGCAATGGCTTTCTTGATCTCTTCAAATGTTGCCTTCCCTTCATTGTTCCATTTGAAACTTTCTTGAGGTTTCATCATGGAAGTGATGTGCTTTTTCAATTCAACAAACTCAGGCACAAAATGACGAAGAAAGTTTACCTTTCCAAAGAATGAATGAACTCCCTTCTTGTTTGTGGGTAGGGCTAATGCTTGAATGGATCTAACCCTCTTAGGATCAATGTGTGCTCCATTTTTGTTCACAATGTGTCCCAATAACTTGCCTTTTGTGACTCCAAAAATGCACTTTTTTGGATTTAGTGATATGCCATGTTTCCTACACCTTACAAGTACCTATTCCAAGTGATGAGATATGATCTACCCTCCTTTTTGAAAATACTATGAGATAATGCAAATATATGAAAATATAATGCTTCAGATCTTTGAAGGCCAAATCCATCACCCTTTGGAATGTATCTCCTGTGTTGATTAGGCCAAAAGGCATTCTATTGTATGCAAAAGTGCCCTAAGGTGTTGTAAAGGCTGTCTTGGTGTGGTCTTCTCTGCCACTTTGATTTGATTATATCCTGAGAATCCATCTAATAATGAAATCATTTCAGATCCGTGATCGGCTTTGCGAGGATATGGTCCATGATAGGAAGAGGATAATTGTCCTTTAGTGACGCCTGGTTTAGGTTGCAAAAATCTACACATATCCTTATTTCACCATTCTTCTTCTGCACTAGCACAATGTTAGCTACCCACATTGAATGGTGGATGGGAAAGATGATCCTTGCATTAAGCATCTTCATTACTTCCTCCTTGATGGTATCAACAATCTTTGGGTTGTACGGCCTTTGTTTCTTCTGAAGGGCTTAGCACCCTGCTTCAAAGGAATTGAGTGGTGCATTTCCTTTGGCTGGAAGGATTTGAGTTCATCATAAGAGTAGGCTAAAACATCTGAGTATTTCTTGAGTAAAGTAGCAAACCTTCTTTTTCTTTAGGTGAGCAACATTTTCCAATATTGACCATCCTTGGCTCCTCTGGGGTCCTAATGTTTTCTTTATCAAAATCAGCTGGGCACCGAGAAGATTGCTTTTCTTTCTCTTGAATGAATCTTTCATGTTTGTTAAAGAGGTCTTCTAAAGAGACTAGGCCTTTGGGAATTTTGTTCCCTTTCAATTTGATTACTCCCTCATCATCAATCCCTTCAATTCCTTCTTTCTCTTCTTTGGGGGCTGCTTCTCGGTGTGTATTTTCACCTCCTTCGAAGAAGAGACTATTGAAATTATCCCTTTTCTCTAAAAAGGCTAGAATTTGGTTATCATCATTGAAGACTTGCCAATGATTTGTATTGTCTAGTACACTAGGCATGAACACCATTTCAATGGTCACTTTGTCTTTACCAAAAGAAGGATGAGGTGTCACTAGGGAAGTTGACACTATAAGAGAATCAACCTTTTCATTATGTTCCCTTAGAATAGCTTCAATGGAAAATGCATCAAAATATTCAATGCAATCCCACACCTGTTCTGTAATGCCGGAGTCTTGGATTCTTCACTTGATATTATTGGCAGACCTACTTTACTATAACCTCTGCATCACCTCAGCATCTCAACTTCTTGATTCCCATGTCTTCTGCTGCATTCATGCCTAAGAGCAATGCTTCATACTCTACAAAGTGTTGTTTGTATTATCAAATTGTAGCTTGTAGGCAAAAGGGTACACCTCATTGGAAGGAGAGTACAATAATACCCCAGCTCCTGAACCTGCTCTGGAATGACTACCATCAAATTCCATTGTCCAAATTTGATCTTCCTCTTCCTCCATGAGAAGTGGAAAGTTCTCTTTTCTTGATGTGAGGAAGTAGTTTCCTAGCCCACAATCTTGAAAGAGAATGTTTTCTTTTGGATCATCAGACTTTCGTACTATGAACTTCATCTTTCTTACTGGTAGCAACTTCTTCATCTCACCTTTTACTAGGATAGTTGTAGATGACCAATCCATTTTTATCTCTCCACCCAGGTCTCTGTAGAAAATCCTACTCAACAACATACCTAAGGATGTTGGGATGTCTACTACCAGTATGGTTAGGAGCACCTTTTTGTCTGGAAAATTAGCTAGTGCTACCTATAATATTTGATTCTTCCTACCGATGACACTTGTTTGTATTCCATTGAGTAGCAGGTGCCATTTACCTAGGTAAAGGTGATCCTAGAGCATTTTTAACTTTGACTGGGATCACATTGTCTAAGGCTACGGAATCTATGATACAATTATTTAGTTGGAAGCCTTTAATGAGGAGTGATAGGTAGAAAGGTTTAACTTTGTTGATGTTGGAGGCACGAGGGCTAGCATGTTTTGGGAAGGTAGTGTGGATGGTGTGGGGAGTAAGCCTTTAGAATTTGAAATTGAAGAGATAGGGTTACCACCACGAACTGTATTGATGAATCTGTCAAATTGGTCAGGATGTGTTTGTAGATATTCTATTTCGGAGAGCTGGACTTTTGTTTTGCTTAGATTTTCTACAAAGTCAAATGGGGAAATGATGGTGAGGAAGAGGCTCCTAAAATGGAGGAAGATCTACATGGTAGAGACTTTTCTAGTTTTGGTGTTGGGTTCTCTTTTTCAGATGTAACAATTGGCTTGGAAGGGGGTGAGGGTGTAACCTTTGACTAAACTTTAGATATTTTTGCAGGACCAACATTTTGAAAAGACTTATTCTTAGCAACTTTTGAGCTAGAAGAAGGATCAAATGACTTACTTGGTATAGTAGCATGCTCTTTGGCAACCAAGTGAGTCTAGTTTTTCTTTGGCCGACTCCAAAGAAGGTGGTAATGGTGATCCTCTGCTGATGATTTTATTTTGTGTAACCTCTGGAGGACAATCTTCTTTATTCTTCTTCTTATCCTTTGCTGCAACTGTTGGGGCTGAAATCCCTTTCTTGGATTGTGCACAAGTGAAGACAACACATGAGAAACTTGGAGCTTCTTCCTCATCCTCATCTTCATCATCAACGTACTCAATTAGCCCATTATGCATATCAACTTCCTCAACTTCAAGATAGTTTTCATAGTCTTCCATATTTTCTTCATCAGTTTCATCAATTTTTGCTTCCTCCTCTAGCTCTTTGGTGTCACAGATGGCATTGAATGGTGGTACTTCAAGAGCAAGCTGATGAGGAGGTGGAGAAATCCTTGGCCTATCTAGAGGGTTTGGCCTCCTTGAAGCATTCTACATTGTGATCTCGAGATAGTTGATTCTTCAAGGAAAGAAAATCATTTTCCATTTTTTGGAACATCGATCAATGGTGATAGAGTTTGAATTTTTCCCCTTTTGTTTCCCATTGGGGCCTTTCACCTTTCCAGAAAGGATTAGATCATCATCAGTTTCTATTGCAAAGTCCTAGGCTTGCCTTAATGTTCTTGGTTGGGCTCTTCTAAGGAAGAAACCTACTTCTGATGGCAGAGCACTGATGAAAAACCTCTTTAAATTATTTTCAGGAGGCACCACATCTTCAAGGATCCTTCTTATCACTCTATCATATCTTGCTATGAAGTCCCTCATTGACTCAAAGGTTTCTTTCTTCATTTGTACCAATTGGACCAAAAGATCCTGACAATCTTCCGTGGTCTTGAACCTGTGTTTGAATGCACTTCTTATATCTTCCCAACAGGTGACAAACCTCAAGGGTAGCATGTAGAACCATTCGGAAGCATTTTCTTGAAGTGAATCCACAAAGAGTCAGACTGACACGTCTTCATCCTCAACACCCAACACACCACAAATAGTGATAAATTATGCTACATGCTCTTTAGGGGGTTGAGAACCATCCCCTCTAAATTTTGGGAACTTTTTCTCGAGCCTCTCGGTAGCTCATGGAGTGGTTGAGCAAGAACCAGTGGGACGGTGTTTCCTCCCCATGGTACATTAGGCCTATGGGCCTCCCCTGATCACGTTCACGCTCATGATAATGATCTCCCATTCTATATTTTTTTATATCTTCCAACCTTGCTAAGGATATTGCTTCCACTAATGCTCTTTCATCTGCCTTAGCTTGGAGTCTCTCGATTTCTTTGAGTTGAGCTCTTATTTCTTCTTCCACTCTTGCTTCTCTTTATCTATCTTCTTCTTCGGTCTATACATCGGTGAAATCTTCAAGGTTCTTTTTGATGTATGGAAATTCACTACCCAAAGGATTGACAACACTTAGGTTCCCAATGTGACCGGTTGCTTGAGAAGGAAGCCTCTGGATTCGAGTAGCTCTTGTCTTCTTTGAAGTTCTTCAAAAATGGGGTCAATTTTTCCTCCTTGTCTTTGTTTTGGGTGTATCTTTTATCTACCATCTTGGAAATCTATGCTTTCCTTTGTGGTGTAGAATTTGTCTTTTCCTCCAAATCAGTAGTGTGTTCTTCTTCAAGGTCAAGGATTCTTGTGGCAATGAAGTAGTGGTTGACACTTTTGTCTATTACACCAAATAGCTTCTCACAAATCTGAAGCGATATCTTCTTGGATGTGGAAGAGAAATTCGGGTCTTTCAATAGGATTATTTCCCGGAATAGCCATGGTTTATAGACATGTGGCTCATATAGCTATTCAAATTCCATGAAATTTTTCTCTTTTGAATTTTGAATTTTCTGATTTTTTTTTGTATTTTCGGACCTTCTAGTCATATTCAGGTGCAGATGCTACTAAATCGCCCCCACAAGGTGCCAAAAACTGTTAGCGAGGAAATTTATCGGGAAGACAAATTTGTGAATTCATTTCCAATGCTATGGGAATCTAAGGCCCTACTTAACTAGTGCTACTACTACGTATATGCATGCATGAAAAAATGTGGATTTTGTGGTGGCCTTTCAGTCGAGGATCCAACAGGGGCACTTCACGACGACCTGCGGAAAAGCTTGTAGATCCTTGCAAGAGAGAAATTTTTCTAAAAGTGGGAAAGGGAGTGAGAAAAGAGGTAGGGGAACTAATGTTGCAGGTAGGAAATCAGATTCCTGCACACACACTAGTTAGAAAATTCATCACATGCATTCATGGGAAGAAAACAACCCTGTAAATGACAATAAGACGAGATAAGATTGTGAACTCAAAGTTTCTAAAATCTCCTCATCAAAGAGGCTACAAAATCCTTCTTCTTGTATTGATGCTTAATCAGAAGTTGTACATAGTGGAGAAATGGAGGAAATTGAGAAAAGGGGGAAGTGGAAGAAAAATGGCTAACTCCTTTGCTTTCTCTGAGTACAATGCACTCGTGAGTTTTTTTAGATCAATTTCCAGCCCCTTCTAATGACTTTTAGAGTCCATGATATAGCCCACAAGAAACGGTTACACTTCCTCGAGCCAACAAGAAATAGTTACAACCTATTCTAATTGTTTATGCCCCTTCAAATTCTTGATTCACAGAGAAATGCTTATGGCGGAAAGAAATAGTTTTAAAATACTTGGTTGTTACATTATTTTTCCAGTTAAAACATGGGCCGTTTGATTTTATTTTACAACTTTAAATCTAGGCCACCCATATGGAAGGCATTGATTAGAATGGGCCTACAGATGCTTTGATTGTCTACCTTTTATTTGATGAGGTCATATATATGACGACCACTGGACGTGTGGAGGACCAACACTCATTTGGAACCTACCTCTAGATTTTGCCTTTTAAGTTGTACCAGGCTGACACGTGGAGAACTCCTCGGTTCCTTCATACTTAGCCAATTTGGGCTCTGTTCCTATTTGACTCATGTTGACCCCTAGACACATGGAGGGTTGACACTGATTTGATTTTCCACTTTGGAAGCACCTTCTGAAATTGTGCAAAGATGATGCGTGTGTCTCCTTCTTCGGTTCCTAATGTGGCAAGCCAACACTTATTTGAAGATTGGCCCTTTTGTCTCACTTCTGAAATGCACCGTTGAGGCACGTGGAGGCTCCCACAGACCCACTCATACTTAGTCAATTTCAATGATCAGATCTATCTCTTTTTGGGCCAGGACACATGGCGAGCTGGTGCTACTTGGAGACTGACTCTTGGATTTTACTTTTAAAACGGCGTTGTGCCGATGCATGTCTCCTTCCGTCGGGGTTAGAATTTTTAATGGCCAACTCTGTCTCTCTATTAACTCTGGAGCTCATTTAGGAATTGGCCCTTTTGTCTCACTTCTAGAATTATCTTTGTTGCGGCACGTGTAGACCTCCGCCACCCGCTCATACTTAGCTAATTTTAATTATCATCTCTGTCCCTTTTAGACCTGGGACACGTGGAGGACTGGCGCAAGCTTGAGGATTGCCCTCGGCTTTGAATCTTGAAAATGCACCGATGAGGCACATGGAGATGTCCATTGAGCCTTCCATACTTAGCCGATTTTAGCCCGTTTTACCTTCATTTTGTACTTGGGACACATGGAAAGCATGTGCTTAATTGAAGACTATCCCTTAGACCCTGCCCCTAGAGTTGCATCGTTTGGACACGTGGATGCTTCCGACTGGACCTTGAAATATGACCAAACCACATCCAATCAAAGAGACCCACGTATTACCTGTGGATGCTGAGGTAAAATTTAACGGGAAGATCTGCCCGTCACTCCCGATTGTGGAAAAATGTAAGAAGAAGAAAACTCCACCATTTTGTACCCGATTTTCAAATTTCTTTTGTGAGCCAAGGAATTGAAAACAATACAAGGTCCGATGATCCAGGGGCATAGAAAGGTTGACAATTTCATTCAAATGAGGCCAACAATAAAATTTTCATGCATCTAGATAGGAAAACATAAAATTTATCAAAACAAGCGGTGAGGATTTGAAACAACTCTAGGGCATGGATTTTTCTATCTCTTCAAACTTTCAACTTGGCTTAAATACTTTAGGAGGGTGAGAGCTCAAAATTTTGAATTTAACTTGGAAAATGAAAAGTGGTTTTCGGGAGACAACAGGACCATAGGCCTAATGTACCATGGGAGGAAACACCAGTCCCACTCGCCATTGCTTAACCACTTCACAAGCTACCAAAAGGCTCAAGGAAAAAAATTCCAAAATTTAGAGGGGATGGTTCTCAACTCCTTGAAGAACATGTAGTAGTGTTTATCACCACTTGCAGTGTATTGGGAGTTGATCACGAAGATGTATCAGTCTAGCTCTTTGTGGAATCACTCTAATAAAAAGTTGTCAAATGATTCTACATGCTACCCCGAAGTCCTGTCACTGCTAGCAAGATATAATAAGTGCATTCAAACACAAGTTCAAGAATATGGAAGACTGATAGGATCTCTTGTCCCAATTGGTACAAATGAAGAAAGAAACCTCTCGAATCAATGAGAGAATTCATAGAAAGATATAACAGAGTGATAAGAATAATACTGAAGATGTGGTGACTCTAAAAATAATTTGAAGAGATTCTTCATCAGTTCCTTGCCATCAGAAGTAGGTTTCTTCCTTAGAATAACCCAACCAAGAACATTGAGGAAGCTCAATACTACATGATAGAAACCAATGATGATCTAATCCTGTCCGATAAAGTGAAAGGCCCAAATGGAAAGAAAAAGGCCAAAATTCAGGCTCAGTCACCATGGACCCAATGTTCCAAAAAATGGAAAATGACTTGGTTTCCTTGAAGAAACAACTCTCCTAGATCACAATGCGGAATACTCCAAGGAAACCAAATCCTCCCAATAGACCAAGGATTTCTCCACCTCCTTGTCAGCTTGCTCTCAAAGCACCACCATTCAATGCCTCCTGTGACACTGAAGAACTACGGAGGAGGAAGTGGAAATTGAAGAACTTGAAGAAGAAAATGCGGGGGATGATGACAACTATCTTGAGGTCGAGGAAGTTGATGGTGATACACACAATGGCCTAATTGAGTACATTGATGATGAAGAAGCTCCAAGTTTCTCATGCACATTTTCACTTGTGCATAGTCCAAGAAAGGTGCTCCATCCTCAATAGATATGGTAAAGGAAAAGAAGAAGAAAGAAGATTCTCTTGTGGAGGTTCCAAAAAATAAAATCATCAATAGAGGATCACCACTACCACCTTCGATGGAGTCAGCTAAAGAAAAATCAAACCCACTGGTTAGCAAGGATCATGCTTCCATACCAAGTAAGTCATCCAGTCCTTCTCCTAGCTCAAAAATTACTAAAAATAATTCTCCTTCAAATGTTGTTTCTACAAAAACATCTAAGGTTCCATCAAAACCTACATCCCCACCTCCTTCCAAGCCAGTTATTGCACCCGTGAAGGAAAATTCAACCCCCAAAGTAGAAAAACCTTCACCATGTAAATATTCTATCATTCTTGGAACCTCTACCTTGCCCACCATAACCCCATTTGAATTTTTATAACACGCAAGCAAAAATAAATTCCAGCTCATAGAAATAAAATAACTAAAAATGCATCCTTCCCAATTTGATAGATTCATTGATGTAGTCCAGGGTGGTAATCCTATAACCCTAGCTCCAGATTCCAAAGGCTTATTCCCCACACCGTCCACACCACCTTCTCAAAACATGTTGTCCCTCAGTGCCTCAAAAACCAACAAGGTTGAACCTTTCTATTTGTTACTCCTCATTAAAGGCTTCCAGCTAAATAATTACATCATAGATTCCAGAGCCTCAGATAATGTGATGCCTATCAAAGTTACAAATTCTTTAGGCCTCACCTTGACCCAGGAAAATGACACCTATTATTCAATGGAATCCAAAAAAGTGCCATTGGTAGGAAGAATCAAAGATGCACATGTAGCATTAGTTGATTTTCTAAATAAGAAGGTGCTTCTAACCATCCTGGTGGCAGACATCCCAACATCCTTTGGCATGCTACCAAGCGAAAGCTTCGTGGAGACTTGGGTGGAGAAATAAAAATGGATTTTTCATCTAAAACTATTAAATTAAAAAGTGAGATGATGAAGTTACTTCCAAGTAAGAAAGATGAAATACAGATGAAATTACGATTATCAAAGGAAAACATTCTATTTTAGGACAATGGGCTAGGAAACTACTTCCTCACATCGGAAAAAGATGAGAACTTTTCACTTCTTATGGAAGAAGAAGAATATAAAGTTTGGATGATGGAATTTGATGGTAGTCATTCTAATGTAGGTTTGGGAGCAGGCGTGGTGTTGTACTCTCCTTCGGTGAATTGTACCCATTTACCTACAAGCTGTAATTTGATAATACAAATAACACGATAGAATATGAAGCTCTCCTCTTAGGCATGGGTGTGGTAGAAGACATGGGAATCAATAATCTAAGATGTTGGGGTGATGTGGAGGTGATAGTAAAGCAATTCCAACAACAATATCAAGTGAAAAATCTAAGACTCTGGCATTATAGAAATAGAGTGTGGCGATGCATTAAATTTTCAATGCATTTTCTATCGAAGACATCCCAAGAGAAAAGAATGAAAAGGATGATTCTATTACAGTGTCGGCTTCCCTAGTGACACCTCATCCTTCTTTTGGTAAAGACAAGGTGACCATTGAAATGGTATTCAGGCCTAGTGTACCAGATAATGTAAATCATTGGCAAGTCTTTAATGATGATAACTAGATTCTAGCATTTTTGGAACAAAGGGATAATTTCAATAATCTCTTCTTTGAAGGAAGCAAAAATCCACACCGAGAAGTGGTATTCGAAGAAGAGAAAGAAGGAATTGAAGGGATTGATGAAGAAGGAGTGATCAAATTGAAAGGAAATAAGATTCCCAAAGGCCTAGTTTCTCTGGAAGACCTCTTTGACAAACATGACATATTCATTCAAGAGAAAGAAAAACAATATTCTCGGTGCCTAGCTGATTTTGATAAGGAAAACATCGACATGCTAGAGGAGCCAAGGATGGTCAATATTGGAAAATGTTGCTCACCCAGGGGAAGAAGAGAAGGTTTGTTGCGTTACTCAAGAAATATTCAGATGTTTTGGCCTACTCTTATGATGAACTCAAATCCTTCCAACCGAAGGAAATGCATCACTCAATTCCCTTAAAGCAAGATGCCAAGCCATTTAGACAAAAAATAAAGGCCATATAACCAAAAGATTACTGATACCATCAAAGAGGAGGTAATAAAGATGCTTAATGCAAGGATTATATTTCTCATTCATCATTCAACATGGGTAGCCAACATTGTGTGGTGCGGAAGAAGAATGTTGAAATAAGAATATGTGTCAATTTTCACAACTTGAACCAAGCATCATTGAAAGAAAATTATTCTCTCCCTATCATGGACCACATTTTGCAATCAATCACTAGATCTAAAATGATTTCATTGCTTGATGGATTCTTAGGGTATAATCAAATCAAAGTGGTAGAGGAGGATCACACCAAGACAATCTTCAAAATGCCTATAAAGAAGCCGTATATGACAATAGAAGAGTAAATGTATTTGAAGAAGGATATATGGTGATGTTCATCTTAGAAAGGATATGTTTCAAAGGGAAATATAATAAACTAAAGTATTATAAGATTGGGCCATGTAAGATTCAAGAAAATGAGTGATAATTCCTATAAGGTTAAACTACTTGAAAAATTTTCTATTTCACCGATTTTGAATGTTTTTACTTATATAAGTTTCCAAGTCATGAGGAAAATTTTGTGGAGGAGGAAGTAACAAAGTAGGAGCAGCAGATGCCGAAGAAGAAAAAGACAATGTAATGCATGTCTTATACCAAAAGATAGTCACTACTAGACATGGGAGATATAACATATATTTGGTGTAGTAGGAAGGTTTACAATAAGAAGAAAATACGGATTCCGAGTTGCGGTTGAAGAATATTGACAATAGAAAATTAGATGAATTCCATCAACCTGAATTCACAGGTTCAAAATTATTTTCAACTAGAGGAGAATGATGCGGGAGCATAACTTCCGGAGACCATAACTTTTGATCCGACTGTCGAATCGTCTTGAAATTTTCCATGGTGATATATATTGATTAGTAGTGTGCCATGCCAACATTTCTAGAAAGGTTGGGTGATTTTTTTGCCATTTTTGGGGCCCAATTCATTCATCTAATGGTCTAAAATTCACTCCAAACCTTTTGGTGGTTTTGTCTAGCACTTGTCTAGCACTTAGAGTTTTAATATATTTTGTTTTGTTTTATGTAATAAGCCAATATTTGACGTACGCCTTAATTTACAAAGGAATATTTTGTACACAAAAATTGGGGTCCATCCGAATGTGTGTTTTTCTTGTCATGGTTATTTGAGTTTTAGGGTTTTCTTATAGATAGTGGGAAATAACAGGAATATTGTAAGGTTGTACAAGATTAGTGTGGAATCTGGAATGAAAGAAAGTGATTTTGAAGCTTCTATTTTTTTTGGAAAATTTTTATATGTGTTTTTGAGGTATTTCAACCTCTTGAGTGGATCCACATCACAAATTAAGTCTTTATTTGTTATAAATATATTGGTATCTCTATGTGGTAACAAATGTGTTAATTTGTGTTAATATGGGGGAGTTATAATTTTTAAGAAAACAATGTTGTCCTATTAACCTGAGCATTTGATGGAGGGAATCATGGAATTCTTGCATGTGGAATGCTTCTTCTACTTCAGGATTGTCTGCAAGAAGTGGAATGATTTCTTCTCATCTAAATATTTCAATACCATAGCGAGTAAACACTAATCATATATAAATTTATGTTCCTCTAACACCCAAGTGTCCTCTCTTATCTATTCCTTCTTTACCAACACTTGGTGAATGATTTATTTATCCTTCAAACCTCATAATTCCGTCATCAATTTCATGGGACCTATTCATGGGATGTTATTGGTAGACATTCTAATGCACCTCTAGTTTGGTTATGGTTCTAGGATGATATATTTTTGTAATCCATTGACCAAAACATGCTTCCAGAGAGCCCTCCTAGTTGTGTGTCTGAAATTCGTCCTCTCCATGGTGTCACATTCTTTCTCAATAAATTCTTGTAAAAAGGGGGAAAATAAAAATGGGAAAAATCCAATACGTTCAAGGGTTGAAACCCAACTACATTGCTTGCTTCAGTATGACACTTTGTACCCTACTATTTGGTTTTAAGATCAACAATTGTAGGAAAACTATTCACACGTGAACAACAAATGAATCCTTGAATTACAAGGATGGATTTTTACTTATAATACCATCAAAATGTGTATATATATATATATATATATATATATATATATATATATAATACCATCAAAGGATCGACCATCAAATAATTGATTTTAGAAATCAAAATAGAAGGTAAATGATAAAGTTTCTTGGTGGAAAGATTCCCATCCTAACTTGTTGGTTGTTGGGGAAGTTTTAGATACGTCCTCAAAATATTCGGAGGATGATACTTTTGAGATCTAGTGGAGTCGAAAATGAAGAAGGGGAGATTAACCAACCAGTTGGGACCTGTTGAGTCCCCTCATGTTATAGGGCTTGATGGATGAGTTTTTTCGTAGCCTACTATGGAACATTTGCTCCCTTAGAGATCGGTCTCAGTCCCATTAAAATTGGAATCTTAAAGACTCAAATTTTGAGGGAAATGAGGTCTTGGAGGTCTTTCTTCTAATCCATTCAAATGAAAAGATAAATCCTAATAAGAGTGAGGGTTGGACAATTGTGAATAAAAAAAGAAAGGAAAGTCTCTTACTGCTCTTCTTAAAAGGATCTTAAGATCCCATGGTTAGATACCTCATGGGTAATCTACCCCTCCTCTCTAGTTAGGTTTGATCATTAGGGGTTTAGAGTTCTTCTTGAGGATGGTCAAGTGTGTTTGACCTACTTCTTGGTTTGCACTTTGTCTTTTTTGTTCTTTCCTAGCCTTGGGTTTTAGGTGTAGATCTCGTTGGTTGTGTTTTTGGTCTAGGACCATGCTTCACTTTGTTCCTTGTTGTTCTTTGACACCTATATGTTGGTTGTATAAGGTTATTCATCCCTTCAAAATCACTCTTGTTTTGTTTCGGTTCTCCTTTGCCCGACTTCATTTTCGTTCACAGGATTTTTTTGGTCCCTTCAAAACAAAATCCTTTTTACCTTATCATGTGTGTGTGTGTATGTATATGTATATGTATATGTATATATTACATATATACAGATTGTGGAGAACTGAATTTAAGATGAATTTTAAAGTCACCTATTACTTTATTAATCGAGGTGAGATCATGAACATAGGGACCGAGTTCATTTTAAGACACCTCTAGAAAATTGTAGGTGGAAAATACCTGGCGAATATCCCCGGAACCAGTTTCAGCAAAAGGTGAATTTGATAGTATTCCAAAACTGAATTTTCACCAGGTTTTTCGAGCCAGAGAAACCATAGAGTTCACACGATGCACTTACACACGATGCACTATTGCACATGCATCAATCGACGACAATTAATAACCCTCATTGACGCACATCAACAAGATGTCAATTGAACTGACCCTTGTTGACGCGCATCATGCCCAAGGGTCATTGGCACATGTCAATACGCGGAATACATTGACGTCATGCGTCAACACATTTTTGTTGACGCGCGTCAATGGTCAACCATTGATGATGCGTCCAACAAGTGTCCATTAACATGCGTCGATAGGGAATCGACACGCCAATAAGGGCATTGACACTTTATTTGCGTAAATACCCTCCCATCACATTTTCTCGTTTACCTCGGCTCGACAGGTTTCCATCATTGCATGCAATGCAATCGATGCCAATGTCAACCCTATTGATGTGCATCAATGGCCCTTGTTGATGCATGGAAATGGAACCTTTAGTTGACGTTGCGCATCAATGGCCTCTATTGATGTGTGTCAATGCCTGTTGGCGATGCATCAACATGACAACATTGGGGCCATTAACATTTGTCAACATAGGCCATTGGCGTGTGTCAATCAAAGGGCATTGACGTACGCGTCAATTTAATGGGTCCATTGACATGACATCATCAATATGGTGTGGGGAATTGACACGCGTCAATAAGGGCATTGACGCTTTATTTGGCCTATAAATACCCTCTCATCGGTCATTTTCTCATTTACACTTTCCGGCTCTCGATTTTTTTTAAGTTAGGAATCCATCATTGTCAAACATGATGAAGCAAACTACAATGGTGACTTCAAGTGCTTCCCAACCGCAAGCTCAGGACAAAAATCAAGAAGAGAATCCAGTCTAATCCACGGGCAAGATCATCTACAAGAATCCTTTGTGCCCCCACATCCATACTGTTTTAAAGATGTCTTCCGAATATAAAGATTTGATTTTGATCACTGCTTGTTTTTTGAAAAGATGTCGCTTAAATATTTAAATTGCATGAGAGTGTGAGTTTAGTGGGCTCGTTGACATGCCCCATTTCAAAACAGACCCAGATATTTTGAATTACCTTCTCTCATCCTACAATACAGAGGATGACCTTTTTATGTTACTCTGAACGATGGCGAATGTTTCAATTCGGTATCGAAGCAAATGACATCCATCGGTTTATGGGCCTTCCGTTCAGAAATTTACCAATTGTTACAATGAAGGAAACACTCATGGAAGATGACAAGAAATATCTCGAATCAACGTTTGGTTTCCATGTTGATTGTAAGTATAATTCATTTTCATTCATCATTTTTATTTATTCTATTTTTGATTGTGATACAATTTAATGTTATAAATTTATATTAATTCCCATTGTTTGGCATTTGTAACTCATGTCAATAAATCCAAAGGCGTGGTGTGGATACACAAGCAATTTTCACACCACTTTCTTGCTATAATGATTTCCTTTTTCAATCCTATATAATGGAGTGTATTGAAATAGTGAATTAATTTGAGAATAGTTTTGTAGGGTCGGCAAAAATAGATATACCAAACTAGGCCATTGCATACATAGTTTCCACTATCTCAAAACAAAAATTTGATTGGTGCACCTATCTATAAAAAAATAAGAACTGACATAACAAATTCAAAGCTTTTAGAAAAACCTGTCATTTATTCCACAAACTATCTCCTTGGCCTTTATTACGAGGCACTTTTAAATTTAAAAGACAAACCAATTCCTACTTACACTGACGAGGAGTTGATGAAGTTGTCAATTCCATTTGAAGAACAACATGTATAAACTATTTAGTTTGTATTTCAATTTTTGACATTACACTGCATAATTATTAACAATTTATGGTTTGCAGAGAAGATTTATTGAAGCCCTTCCCGAAAAAAGGTGTTATCAAGAGGAAGAGGCCAACAACACGTTGAGGCTTCGGGAGATTCCCAATCTGAAATGGAAGCTCACTCCTCTCGAACCCTCAATAGTTTGAACTCGTTAAATGCCAGAGAAGTAATACCTTCTCATATATTATTTACAAATTCCAAATTTGTATTTTTATTTTCCAATTTAAATTTTAACCAATTGAATTGACATAACATTCAATGTTGATGACATTGTAGGGACTTTGGACCATACGCGTGTTTGAAACTCAACCTTCTTCCCCAACTCACTCTATACAGTTGCATGCATTTGTATCTTCTAAACAACCACCAAATACTACTCCTACACGGCCACCCTTAGCACCGTGAAAAACTACCCCTCGACAACAAGGTACAACTTTTGAATACTACTTTGTTTAATTTCGTAGTTTTTGGATTGTTTTCTAGTTTTTCATGTTTTTTCTTGAAATTTTCAGCACATTGCAGTCCTTTTGTTCAAACAGTGGCACCACCCCCCCTCAACCAATAATTTTTAAAATGCCAACCAGAGGAACAGGGAAAAGAACATTGGTAAACGCATGCCAATTGCTTCGGCCCCTAGCGGGACACTAAACATTGCCTCCTCCTTTCGAATTCCAACCCTCTCACTTGGTGGCTTGCCCAGTGCAATGGGCATATTGGTTTTGAATAATATAAATTTAGATGAAGATTATTTGGGCATTGATAGTAATGACCCAACTGGTTTTTTCAATACCGTGAGATGATTCAAGGCCAGCAGGTATACTTCAATTTCAACATGCTTTACAATATTGAATTACATTTAAATTTAAATTTATTTATCTGAATCTTGATTAATTTTATCACAAACAGGATCAGGCCACCCAAAGGTAGAAACAAGTAGTAGTTGATCAGCCCGAAAGCCCCCATACTTCTCCAGCAAGATCATCTTCATCAGATACAGATGGTGAACAGTTGCTACCTTTTCCTTTGGAGAACTTAATTGGTTATGATTGTCAATCCCATGTCAGTGAGTTTATTCTACCTCATATCAATCAGCTCATAGAATGGGAGAGAAGGGCTAAAGTTCTTATCAATGAGATTATTAGTCATTTTGAAAATTATTGGCAAAGAGATAGTTTATACGCTGCAGTCCAGAATCAACCTGCGAAGATGGATTCCTTACTTACCCAAGTAAGAAGTGGGACTATCACGTATAACAACAACTATAAAGATGAAATTTTGGATAAGACATTAAACAAATTGGAAAATATTAGTGTTGAGGCCCAGGCATATTTTAACAAATGGTCTAAGGACAAGGATCTGGTAGTAGTTGCAAATGCCGAGAGAGATAGAGCGGTTGTAAGTACTATCACTTTCAAACAATTTTTCTTGTTAATTTGAAATTTTCATTTTTTAGTAATATGTTGAATTGACATTACTTTTTTTGTGCAGTTGAAATATGAAAATTTGAAGAGTCAAGCAAAGGTATTCCAAGTTCACTTGGAAACAATGAAGAACAGTTTATCCACAGTGAAGAATTTGAAGGAAAATATTGTTTTGGTTAACAAACAAAACAATACACTAAAGCGGATAATTAAAGAGCATGGCTTCGACCCTGAAATATTATTCAAAGCTAAGGTAGTAGCTGATCCAAATTTGTTGTCCCATGGAGATGCGACAAAGCAAGAAGAAAGAATTTTTAAAAATCTAGACAGTGTTATGGAAGATCTTATAAGTTATGGGGTTATTTCTGCCGTTGGGGAAAGGGGTACAACCACAGGTGAAGAAACCATTGGGGAAAGGAGCACAGGAGTTGAAATGGATACAGAAAAAGAGGGTTGAAAATTTTTATTATTGAGTGTGGAAACTTTAAATATTGAGTCTATATTTGAAAATTTGTAACATTGAATGTTGTGGTCATGGTATTTGAATTTTATTATCTAGATTTGATAGCCTTTTAAAATTTGAAATACTATATAATCTTTAATTTTTTAACTTCCTATATATTATGTATAGAATTTTTAGATTGTATATGGAGTTTATGCTTTTTGGTTTACTCTTAATGGTGATTGCATTAGATAGGGATGAATCATGATGACGTATGTTTCTTGTTTACTTGGATTATCATGAATTGTATGTGGACGTAGATTTAGCTTCAAGCACGATAATTCTTCTTCTCTAGACATTTAAACTTGTTTTAAGATAATTATTCTTCTCTATACTTGTAATGATATGATCATGATAACATTAGAATGGATATAGATGATGATGAATGATGATAATGGATAATTGTTTTTAAAAAATGGAATGTGTTAGGACAGAGACATTTCTTTAAATTTAAAATAGATAAATAATTGTTTTAATAATAATTGTAGTGTCAGGTTATGATAATGATATGATATATATGGATGATGATGAATTTTATGTGGACGTAGATTTAGCTTCAAGCACGATAATTCTTCTTCTCTAGACATTTAAACTTGTTTTAAGATAATTCTTCTTCTCTATACTTGTAATGATATGATCATGATGTCATTAGAATGGATATAGATGATAAATAAATGGAATGTGTTAAAATGGATATAGATGACATTAGAATGGATATACTTGTAATGATATGATTATGAATTGTTTTAAAAAATGGAATTGTTTTAATAAATTTAAATTAGATAAATAATTGTTTTAATAATAATTGTAGTGTCAGGACTCAGGATTATGATAATGATATGGTGATGATATGATATATATGGATGATGATGAATTTTATGTGGACGTATATTATAAATTGTATAATGTATCATGGATTATGAATTGTATAGTATGGAAATATCTTCCTCTGTAAAATTCAATTGTGTCATTTTATCCCACAAAGTTTAAAAAATATATCAAAGCATTTTGCAAATATAAAAAATAAATTAAACATAATTGTAAGAAATCAAGAAAGATGATATGATAGGGTTTAACTTACCTCTAGTGTTTTAGATTGTTGTGAAATCATCACTGGTAATGTGCTAGATCTTTGTTTTAAGAAAACTCAACACAAGAAATGGATTAGTAGATAGATGGGTGAGTTGCTGACATTGTCAATCCCGAGAAGTACCAGCTTCCTCGGATGGATGTCAACCCACGTTTCAAAAAAAAAAAAGATTGTATTTAAATAAATGTAAATATATAGACCTATAACATCTTTAATGATAACAAGAGCTGAAAAAAATTTAAAGTGACAAACAATAAGATTAAGGTGAAGAAGATACCTATTTAAAGTTGAAACAATCCATTATCAATAGCTTCTTCAAACTCGATGTTCTCTTCTGTAGAGTGTGACGATGCGCCAATTCCACTCTCAACGTTGGGAACAATTGTACTTGTAGTTGTATTATTCACACCTCTTCTTTCGCAAAGGGAATTCCAATGCACAATTGCTCTATCGAAAGGAAAGGTTTCCATGGAGTATCGAGAAACATAACACCTCATGCAACTTTCTAGATTTTTATCCAACCTGTTTCTCAATTTTGATTTTATAAATGATAGTGCATTGAAAACCCTTTCATCCTCCATAGACCCCAAAATCATTGTTTGGCATAACTCATATAATCTGAAATATTCACTGATATCTTCTTGTAAGATAGAACTTTGATAGATTCCTCACCACAGCCTTGTAATAACACCACTTTCAGAAGGTTCATCTAAATTTTTATATTGGTTCCTCATTGTTGTTACAAAATTTGTTGATTGAAATTTTAATAAATCAGCATTCAGTATACCTTTGATTTCCATACCCTTGAACTCTGAAGTCTTTGCGAAATGTTCCATTATTGTACCCATGGATTTATGGAAATGCTTTCTTACAAAGTCAGCATGACCACCTTCAGTATTCCAAAAATTAGGATTCATCACACCCATGGCTTCAAGAATTTTATCTTTAGAGAAACGTTCTCTAATTTTTTATGATAAGGATTCTGAAATTTTCTTAAGCTTTATTCTTGTTTCAACTATAACAGACTCAAAGAGATTACGTGTCACGGGAACATCTTCTCATTCCGATCCTATAATATCTTGACGTTTTTGCACAATGTGCAGTGGTATGTCCCTCCCATTAATAGTGATGCAGAGGTGATCGTGGATATTAAATCTCAAATAGTTACTAGGATTTTTAAGATCTAATAAAGCTTTCCAATTCTCAAAAACAAGTGTATCAAAACTATCTTGGGAATAGTACAAGATATCAAGACTTTGACATACCATTTTTCTCATCCATATAAAATCCACAATATAGATTAATCTTCCTATGCATGCTTCATCAATGTATTGATCTCTCTTGCAACATTGGAAGAATACCAACCAATGTAAGCAATGTCTCCAAATCAATTAAACGGAACAACAAGTCCCTCGCCCTATCAACTTCATGATGGTATTTGTGCATGAAACCAACCAACAAAGGATACTCCTCACGAACTTTGCATGCAAGTTCATACAAGGAGATCCATCTAGTCTCAACATCTTTCAGAAGTTTTTTGCCATCTGTAATTCCAATTGCAAATTTTTGGAACTCAAGAAATCACTTTGGGTTGCTTGACATATAGGCATGAAGTTCTCTTATAAGGTCTTCTAATTTAGCAACATTTTCATGGTTGCTTACCATTTTATACGCTAAATTCATTTTGTGAGCCATACAGTGAATTGGTAGCATATATGGGGCCATTGTTGTTTGTAATCTAACACACAACCCTGTTCGGTGACCCTGCATGACAGATGCACCATCTGCTCCAATGCATACCAACTTCATAGCAATTTCATAATCAGTCATTCTAGCAATATCTTTCAAATGAGAAACAACTATTTTATGTAGGTTTTCGGCATTGCAGTTTTCAACCATTTTCATAACACCCAACAGATGAGGTGTCCTTATATGATTTTCTAAAGTATAGACATGGATACATACCCATGTAGTGTTGTCGATTATTGTCACTTCATCAATTGAAAGAGAGATAAACTTTGATTTTTTACATTCTCTTTCAAATCTTCCTTCTCTATCATTAAAAGGCATTTTTCCATTTCCCATCCACTACTTTTAGACCAATGAGACTGAGGTATGTTCAACATTCCATTATATTGATACAAACTTTGAAATCGAGGAAATCCAAAATCAGCCTTCCTTTTTTAGTATGTGAAATAGAGTAGAGAATTGTATGAGTTTTGCATGTAGATTTGTTTGATTCATCTTACCAATATGCGATGTGATCGTTCCTCCATTTTCCAAGAGATGTCTATGTTTTTTCTGCTCTGCCTCATATCTGCTTGCGTATCTAACATGCATGCATTCTTTTTCAGTTTTCCACCTGTGTGTTTTGATTTTCTAGCCATCCACCCCCATTACAGTCAAATATTGTTTTCCACAATGTTTTTCTATAGTGTCCAGCTTCATTTGCATTTTTTGTTGCTTTCCCAATTTCCACGTACATATTGTACATGTACATTCTAGATGGGATCTCTTTAGAATTAGATGATTGTATAGGTTTGATAAATAGAAATTTAGTTGCCCAATCAAACTTGTATGACTGCCAATGGTCCACATATTCTTGTTTGTTTTCAATGTTTTACTTTTTTAGTAGAATTTTGAGCAATATCACAATCACCTGGTTTCCTCTTTCGTGAACGGAATTTGAATTTGATTTTGTGTTCCATTTTCTTTGAGTATTTGTATGTGTGATATCTTGATGCACTTCTACTTGCACCCCAACAAGAACAATATCTTCAAGATCTGGCATATTATCATAGGTGTCATTTATTTGATACTATGCAGAATGCATGTCCACCTCAATAATACCTTCCACACAATCAGTATTTTGATTCTTTGTGGTGGCATCTATATGGTTGGTATTTTCAATATTTGTATCTGTAGAGTTTCCAAAATACTTGAACAATGATTTTTGAGATTTCTTAGTTACTTTTAGGGTCTTCGCATTCTTAGGACTAGCACCTTCCATTATTCTAAACAGAGTCCTACATCAGCAAAAGAACCAAGTAGTGGACACATTGCGCGTCAACAACTAACTAACCCTTTTTGCGCATGCGTCAATAGCGCGTCAAAAATCCCTGTCACGTGTCAACAAGGCGTCAACTGAAACTATCGCACGTCATGAAGGCATCCACTCCGAGGTCTGTCAGGTATCAACTCTGTCCATCACACGTCAGCTACTATGCCTTGTCATGCATCAACTCTCTATGTCGCGTGTCAACTCTATTCCTCTCGTGTCAACTACTTACCCCTTTGTCATGCATCTGCAATATCTCCTTCTCACGCATCTGCAATACCTCTTTGTCACGCGTCAACTATATCCCTGTCACGCGTCAACAACTAACCCTAACAGGCTAACAACAATCTCTGGTGCTTAAGAGTATGCGAGTTCAAACTTCACGGTATTGGTAATTTGGTAAGCTACTTGAGGTATACTACCCGGCGAATCACCTAGGTTTTTATAGGAGATGTTTTCAAATGAAGGTGAAGCCGACCCCAAAAAAAAAATATACTATATATTTTAGGCGAACAGGACACCGACCCGCTCGAAAAAATCACCTTTTCAAATTTTCCTAAAATGAAATTTTTGCCATATTACGAATATTTGCCACTAAAATTATCCCTGATAGGGAACTCGAACCCCTAACCTATCAAAGTTAGAAAACAAGGGTCATGGCCCACAAAATTATCAGGAGAGGGCACATTTGTTACAGGCTTGGGAACATGGTAGAAGAATTCTTCATGTTCATCATATATAATGAGCAACAAGGTTTGGTTCGGGGCTAGATCTCAAAGCCTCATGAATCTCTTTCACAAATTTCTACCCTTATGACACATCATGAGAGGAATGTCATCGTTGGCATGAAAACACTTGTTTTGCATGTATGTTGCTCCTCTACCACATAATTGGTCATCTTGTTGTGCTTCACAAGTAGCTTTAATCTAATTTTGTAATAATGGAATTTCAATACAGATAATATTTTCTTAGTTTTTGTAGAACAGGGTGGTGGGTATATTCCAATAATAGACCACAAGGAAATATTTGAGTCATCTATAAAGTGGAAAATGGAACACTCAACAACCAACAGCTTGGGTATATTATCGGTCACTCCATGAGAGGTCGCATAGTGGATATATAATCAATTGGGTGAGTGGAACCGAGAGAGAAGAGAATCATCTATCAAATATATCAAATTCGGTGAAAATATATTTGTAGATGGGTACCACCGCTAGCCTAAAATCGTCCATGACAAAGTGTGAGACCTAATGGGTCCCATGTAGGTGGATTGTTGTAAGAAGTTGTTTGTTGGAGGTAGATTTTCAAAAATTTATCATGATCGAATATTTGTTTCCTCGTGACTCTAAATGAGTGTAATTAAATTTCGGTGTCAACCAACGTGGCAAAGATAGGTATAAGTAATTAATATTGATAATATGTGTATTAAATATAAAATTACATCTCTCGAGAATGGGTGGGTTTGTCTATGTATTTATGTATATGCACACCTGGTCATTAATGAGTTTTCATCTTGCAGTTGGCTTCAAGTCTTTAACATTGTTCAAATTTGTGTCTCATGAGAAACAAGATGGATGTAGTCATAATGGTAAGGATTTTTAACCCTCAAATCTCTATTTTGTAAATTTATTTGGGTCTTCAAACAATTCACCCAAGATACTCATTTATTGGTTTATTTTGTTGTTTCCAAGTCTCCACTTCAATGGATACTTTGACGTGTGAAATTTGCGGGTGAAGTATGAAGGCGAGACGTGGTGAATCAACCTCAAGAAACCTAACATTTCTTTCGATCAACTCAAACTCAAAATATATAGATGAAGACGGTGATGTTGTCTATTTTTCAAATGAAGAAGACGCGTCAATGAAGCAATTAGACAAGAACTAAACCCTTGGGATAAGGCCACTCTTGGGATGTTTTATATAGTAACTAATAATGATACTCTTGGGATAGGATTTTTTATACTATTAGAGAAATTTGGTACTTTGTTATAAATTAATCTCTAAAGGATAAACTATTGTAGTAACTACATGCCTCAATAGTTCTGAAATAATTTGGATTCTTATTATATATGAAAAAATAAAAATAAAAATATTTTGGGATGGCTTAAAAAATATATAAAATACTACTTGGTGGAATGTGATTCATTCCAGAAATAGAAATGAAGTATTTTCCAAACTCGTGACACTCTACAAATGCTCTCAATTCCAAATTTAGTATGGGTAGCGTAAATATTTATTTTCACGAGACTGAAAGGCCATAACATGTATGAATGGATAGAAGGTCAAATATAAAAGACACGTTGGTACTTGAGTAGGAAACACACTTTCATAGACCACTCACAATTTCCTATTATAGTTTATGATACATATGATAGTTTTCTATTACCCTGAAAAAATGATTATTTAGTAATGTCCTTACTACGCATCTAGCACCACTTTATTCTTGTCTATGCTCATGCTTCTTCTACGTCTTCTGGTGGTTCTACATGATTTGGGATTCACATAACATGCCTTTCTCATGTGATACTGATAATGTCAATGAAGCGACAGATTCTCTTCACATACCCAACCGATAAACAGCTTCAAACGACTTGAAATGAATATTTGGATCTGGATCTACGACCTTTAGGCTTTGTCTCCTCTCGAATATTATCAGTTCGCGTGGAAGGGTGACACTCCACCAGAGTTGTGCAGCTGAACAGGCAATGGATGGCGACAGGATACGGTTGGCAATGTTTGGCATGGAAAAAATCAACGGTTGTTATTTGTCAGCAGACGTCGCTACGGTCTGCAAAATGAACGACTTAGATTTTAGCGTGCACACTGATTTTGTCAGAGGGGGCAATTTTCTCACTGTAAAAGTTCTTGGTTTCGAGGACTCCGCCCCTCCACTCCACCTTGTACCATGATAAGGAGTGCACCAAGGGCTCTTTCCTGGGCTCTATAAAGGGGGTTGCCTTTGGACCTCACCCAGGGCTAATGCCCTTAGATGTACAATTTGGAATTTCATATCAAAAGAAACACTAAAAGATGCAAACAATGGAAGCAAGAGGGTGATCAATTTCCTCATGTTTATCGATATGTCAATGGCCACAAAGTGCATTGGTAAGAACTTAACAACATAAAAATGACTAATGCTAAGACTATATTCTATTAGAAGTGGGTATCAATCATGTAGTTCATGTTTGGGTGGTAATGAGCATAAGTGAAGTCTAGAAAAGTGCCAACAAGGACTTAGTCCTATCTTTTTATTTTTATGTTTTTGTGTGATGTGAAACATATATTCAATCCCTAATGTAATGATAATGTGGAGATCCATATAATCACATTGTTGTGGCATTTGTGATACTTGAGAAGGGGTTGTTGGTTGGTTTCCATATAAAATCATTTGTGCCAGTGTGGAGGACGAATAGATCATTTGTGAGTTCCGCTCATAGCTAGGAGTAGGTTGTGTTCATCAATGAAAGTCATATGTAGTGTTACATAGTACACTTGAATATGCACGCAATCCCAATGTGACATGTATGTAAGTTTGAAGTTTTCGTGTAATTCCAATGCAACACATTTGTATGTATGCACAAGCTTCAATGTGGTGTACATGTGAGTCATTATCAAAAATAAGGTCCGTGGTGGCATGTTGCAGTTCTTAAGTATGTTCTTTTTCACCCATATTCGCACTAAGGGGAGAAATGTTAGGAAATATTATTTCATTACATGTTCGGGTGATTTATGTGTCTTAGAGAATAAATAATGTAGTGTGAGTTGTTTAAACAACTCACGTAAATAGTAGAAAGAGAAATTTTAGGGATAAAAGTTTAAGATCTGGGCTATTGAGGTATATTTGGAGTTTATATAGGGATTTGTGATTGATAAAAGATACAACTTGAATCCATAACATAAGGGAACATAAGTCTATAAATATGTAAACATTGTTAGTGAATAATTAACAATAGTTTACATAATCTCGAAACAAATTTAACAGCCTCATGGATTAAAGTGTTCGAAAGAGGGAAATGTGCTTAATAAGGTCAATTGTGTACATTTTTGACCAAATGTCTATTATGGTGCAAAAAGTTAATGTCAAGTCCATCAAACTAAGTTTAGAGTACTACATGTTGTCCATGATTTAATGGAAAAATTTGTTCAAGGACGATGAAAAACTTGTTGAACAATAAATTTTTTTGTTCAAAGAGTGCTTCTACAATGTTCTTCTTGATCATTGTTTGAATCTCATCTTGGGATGGTGCCATCAAAAGAATGTTGAAACAAATATGGAATAACATTGATGGATCTCGTGGTTTGACATCGTGACTATGATAATATAACCTTGTTTGATGTGAAATGTAACAAAATTGACTGATACCATTTCTTAAGGGCCAAGAGTTGAGCAGATGGAAAACACCCTAAAGAAGGCTTTTATATTTTGTATGTGTGTGTACAACCGCTTTTTGAAAAGGGTAGTGAGTCAAGAGAGATAGAGATAATAAAACTAAAATAGTAAATGTGTTATATTTATGTATTTTTCCTTTAAGTATGATGCAAGTACTAACTATCTTATATTATGCTTACTATCTTGTTAATTGTCTAAATTTGTAGATATGTATATGTAGATTACAAGCCAAGAAGGTGTGATGGTCTATTAGGGAGATTAAGCTATGTTTGTACATTTCATCTTTTGACTATTATGTGATGTTCCTAATAGGTGTGTCATATATTGTCATGGGGGATTCATCATGTCAAATTATGGCATATAACATGCATGCATGCTATACCAAATAATTTCCTATTTCCAAATATATATCTCATTCTTATATTATTAGCACCCCTCCCATTACAACTTTTCAATTATAAAATACCCCTTATTTTACCATATATCCAAACTACCTACTTTCTCTATGACATTATTTATACCCTTTTTATTTCCACCTCTTCAAAGTGTTGAATTCAATATCCTACATTTTCACAAAAAAAAATTGTATTTCCACTTAAAAATTTGATGAAATATATATATTAGACTCCAAAAGTATACCCCTACCACTCCATGTATACACTACCGCCAATATATTTTTAAAAACCATTATACCCAACCCCCTTATACCCTTTATATGAGACAATATATTGGGGTGAGTTTAACTAATATTTAAAATCTAGATATAAAGTCACACAATAGGTAATGCTTTGGTTTGTGAATTGTCCATTTATATTGGCAGATGTATTAATACAACAAAGAGTCACCTAGAGTATTGCGAGTATGTTATGTATTTTGCTTACAAGGTTAATGCTTGGAGTAGTTGAGTATTGTGTGGTGTAAGTCATCCTTCATGGTGTTGCTCTAATACATGTCAAATTATATCAAAACTAGTGTTACTATTTGTATACAAAATAAATGAAGGAGAACAACATGATTTATGTACTCAACAACAGATTTGTATAACAAATGCTTGCAGACACTTGATATTCTTTCACCCATAAGCTTAAATATTTTTTTAAGAAAAAATAATTTACATACGGAACTTAATGGTCCAGCAAATAATCACCCAACCACCCCCTTACTCACTAATATGATTAGTTACTTTATAACTGTGAGTATAATTCTAACACTAAGGTGTGTCTCATACATGACATGCATGTCCTCTACAACACATACTAATATATTAACAATATAAACTTTGAATCATAAATCCAACAACCAATGAAAGATACCATAGAAGGCTGGGCACACACATAGGTGGTGTCAAGTTTGACTCGTACAAACTGTATCATGTTATTGTAAGCTCGTATATATGCTATTTTATAGGAGGTGGAGAAAGGTTGAGCGTACAAAAACATGTTCTTGAAGACCTGTTTGTGGTTTAATGTTCTTGAAGACTGTTTGTGGTTTAATTTCTATATAACACCGCCTTCCGTTGTCATAACTTGCTTGAACTTATCCTAAAGCACATAGACCACCGCCCTCACGTCCTTTGTCATAACTTGCTTGAACTTATGCTATGTTTCATGTTCTTTGGAATTATTAAAAATACTAGAATAAGAGAAAATAGCACAACCCAGTCTAGTATAAACAAGTAGCACAAACCGGCCGCAAGGATCTTGTCGTTAATGAAAAGTAACAACATAATTTTTCCTGTCGCCCGATAACCATAATCATTTTTGTGGCCGGCCAGATCATATGGTTGTAAGTTTGTTTAGGAGGATCATTGCTGGTTGCTTGGTGTTAATTAACATGGCGATTCTGAATAGACCTCACGCCTTGATGTTGCCATATCCTGCTCAAGGCCACGTTAATCCTCTGATGCAGCTCTCCACTATTTTGTATGCCAGAGGCTTTTATATTACTTTTGTTAATACTGAATACATACACAACCGAATTCTCAAATCTGGATCGACCAAGTCCATGGCGGACTTCAGGTTCGAAACAATTCCAGACGGACTTCCCAAGACAACGGCCGCACCGTCCAACAAATGGAGGAGATGTGTAAATCCTTGGTAGATAATGGCCCGACGCATTTAGAAAAGGTGGTGGAGAAGTTGAAGGAAAAACCAGATGTGCCTCCGTTTACATGCATTGTTTACGACGCCGCGATGTCTTGGGCTCAGAAAACGGCCGGAAGACTTGGAATTCCGGGAATAGCATTCTGGACACCCAGTGCCTGCGGCTCTTACATTTACTTGTCGGTGCCTCTTCTCATGGAAAAGGGCTATATTCCTCTCAAAGGTACATGTGGCTCGTTATTCATTTTTTATATTCCGTATGATAAAAAAATAAAAATCTCTGAACAAAAAAACTCTGTAGTTTTTAATGAAGGTTAACAACACTAAATTTTAGAGTCTTTAATGAAGGTTAGCCACCCATTTTTTTATGATTGCTGTTGTATGTTTTATATATGTACTATTAATAGAGCTAGGATTTTCAATCCAAAAAAAAAAAAAAATTATATCTTGGTCTTATGGTAGAGTTTAGAATCATTTTTTTCCAAAAATTTTTTTGAGTCTTAAATGATAGTGTAACTAGAATGACACTTTTTTCATTATTCATTGGGAGATTTCTCAAGAAGATAATGAAATTATTAATAATTGTGATATGCCAAAAAAACTAAGATAAAGGCCTTTGAGATTGATGTCCCTAGAAGTTATATAAAACTTCTATTCTACTAAACATCTAATAGGTTGCACATCCCTATCTACACACTATATTTTGTTTAAAACCACAACCGCTTCTTGTTTAAGGGGTCAACCCTTAAAAAGGTAAGAAATTTGTTCTCAAAATTTGTATAGATAGGGAGACGAAAATTGTTTTAAAAGAGCTTATTTTTATTAGGACTAGACTAGTGTTTGTCTATTTTCGATTATTAAAATACAACATGTATGTTTCTAGTATCAAAGTCGAGAGTAATAAATACATCCTTGTAATGGAAACATTTTTCAGTTGAAAATGATGTCTAGAATTGTTCAACTTGTGTGGGATGAGATGAAGAATATTGTATTTTTGATGAAAGTTTTGAAGGCCTAAAGAAGAAAAATGTTTTTGGTTTGGAGGGCTCTATCCCTTCACCCCACCCCGTACCATGGCAAAGAGCACACTTAGGGCTCTTCCTTGGACTCTATAGGGAGCTTCCCTAGAAACTACTAGGGGCTGCCACCCTTAGGTCGCCCTGTTTGGAATTTTAGAGCCAAAGAGAAAATTGTTGGGAAACCGCAATGATAAAAGGGGTACAAATTAGACTATACTAATCAACTTTTTCTAAGCAAGCAACATCCCAAACCAAAGGACGAAGGTCGGAGAGTGTTTAATTTTCTTACATATGTCACTACCTCTGAGGCCACAAAATGCATTAGTGAGAAATTAACAACACAAAAATGACTAAAGGAAAGACTATAGTCCATTGGCGGTGGATACCAATTATGGTTTTTTTAAGTGGTATTAAGAAGGAATAGAGACTAAAAAGAGAAAATGATGACTCAAATCATTTTTTCATGTTTTATATGATGTGCAAAAAAATAAATACAATTTCTCGATGTAAAGATAATGTGGAGATCCATATCATAGTGTTCAGCAATCATGATACTTGACAAGCGGTTAATTGGTTCCTATATTAAAACCATCCGTGAAAGATGTGGATGATGAATGGGCTCTTGTGCATACCTTGGAGGTTATTATGTTCATGCGTGAAAGCCATTTGTAGTGTTATGTAGTAAACTTGAATATGTGTGCAAGCTTAGTGTGATATGTATATAAGTTTGATGTTTTAATGCTAGTCTTATAAGACACATTTGTATGCATGCACAAACTTCAATGTGGAATATATGTGATTCAAGATCAAGAAAAAGCTTTGTGGTGGTATGTTGAGTTACTTGAGTATGGTGTTTTTCACCCTTGTTCTCACTAAGGGGATGAATTTTAGGAAATAGTGTTTCATTATATGTTTGAGTGAGTTATGTGTGTACGGAAATAAATAACAATTTGTGAGTTGTTTGAAAAACACATAAATAGTTAGAAAGAGAATTTTAAGGATAAATTTTTAAAAGTGAGATATCGAAGCTACATCTAGAGATTATGCATGGATTTATGATTAATAAAATATAAAACTTGTCTCCTTAAAATAAGGGGAACATAAGCCTATAAATATCTAAGAATTGTTATTAAATAATTAATAATAGAGTTTTATGTAATCTCTAACCAAATGTTACATCTTCATCGATTAGAGAGTGTCCGAAAAGGGAAATATGTTTGAATAAGGTCAATTATATATAGTTTTGGAAATACCAGACTAAACTAGATAAGGATTCTCTATTTTCCTCTGCAATTCTAGGGGAAGATAGGTTTAGAGCCATGGGTAATGCTCTGGGTAAATTCCTAGCTATAGATCCCAAAACTAAATTTGATCACACCACTTATGCCCGAATATTGGTGGATATGGACACGTTTGTGGACTTTCTGGCTACTGATGGAGCTTAAATTTTGGGACAAAATTTGCAAAAACAAAATATTAAAAAACAAATTAGGGGTTGAGTTTCTTGGTGGAAGGATTTTAATCCAGATCATTTAGTTATCAAAGGCCATTTGGAAAATGATATTGAAAATGAATTTCATGATACTTCCAAGATGCATGAAGAGAAAAATTGTGAGGAAAATTTCTCAAGCACGACTAAGCATATGGAATGTATTGAAGAGGAGGATATGCCTTAACCACCTAGTTCCTCAAAGATTCATAGTCCAAAAAACAAAGAGAATATTGAAGTTATTCTACAAGTTTATCCTTATGAGAATGCAAATCCAAATATGGGAGAAGGAAGGATGGTTGTGAACAAAAAAGAAAGGTAAAACCTTTTATAAACCTCTAAAGAAGAACCTTAGGTCTCAAAAGGGGGAGAACCATGGAAGGAAGGAATTTTTTCATGGGTGTTCAAGTGGATTAGACCTTCCCACCTTTGGGGACCTTCCTATTTCTTTCATGGGTTTTCTCTCGTTTCTATACTTAAGTTGTCTCGAGTGTTTCTTGTATGGTCATGTTCACCACTATGCCTTATCTCACTTGTGATCCTTGATGCTTATATTTTGGTCTCGTACATGGTTTTTTTATCCCTTCAAAATCAAATTATTACCTAATCTAACACACACACACACACACACACACACACACACACACACACACACACATATATATATATATATATAATATAGATAGACCAAGTGTCCGTAAAGGTGCAAAAATTGTTATGTTTAAGTGCATCGGGCCAAATATAGAACACTATAAGGATGATTTGATAAAACCATATTTTTAAGAGTGTCTGAAAACTTGTTGAAAAATAATAATTTTTATTCGAGAGAGTGTTGCATTTTTCTATTGGTTGTTGCTTAAATCTCATCTTGGGTTGGTGTTATTAAATGTCTTTTAAAATGCGCCAAGAATTATGTTGATGCATCTCATGGTTTGACATCGACGTTCGATAATCACACCTTGTTCAATGTGAGATGTAAGATAAATCACTTTTATATAAATTTTCAAGGGGCCAAGAGTTGAGCCGATATAAAACACCCTTTGGTATGTGCGTGTGCAAAGACTTTTGAAAATGGAAATCAATAGAGAGAGAATAGTACTAAAATTGTAAATGCTTTATATTTATGTATTCATTATGTATATAACATACTCTTAAGTATGATACATGACTAGATATCCTATATTAGGCTTACTATCTTGTTAATTATCTAAATTTGTGTATATGTATATGTAGATTACATGCCTAAAAGATGTGATGGTTCTTTTGGGATGTCAAACTTTGTTTATAATCTTCATCTTTTGACTATTATGTGATGTGCCTAATAGATTTGAAATATATTGTTAGCACTAGTATATTACGAGCAACCTAGAGTGTTGCACATATGTGATGTATAATGTTTGTAGGGTAATTCTTGGATTAATTGAGCTTTATGTGGTGTAATTCATCCTTCATGATGTAGCTTTGAAGCTTGTCAAGCCAACGATAATTATTTATACACAATAAAAATGAAATAAAACTTTTTGATTTAGGTATTCAACAATAACTGTACAATAAATGCCCACACACACTTGATATTATTTCACCCATAACTTATAAGCTTAAATAATCTTTACATGAGATTAGTTTACATATGGAACCCTATGGCCCAACAAGTAATTACCTAACCACCCATGTGACTAATATAATTAATTACCATATAACTTTGAGCCTACTTCAACACTAAGGGGGTGCCTCTTACATGAGAAATATGCCCTATATAAAACCTACTAATATACTAATAATATAAAATTTAGATCATAAACCCAACAATCAATAGATGATACCACAAAAGGTTTGACACACACATGGGATCAAGTGTGACTTGACCAAATTGCATCATGCCATTGTAAGAGTATATATGTCATCTATACAAGGTGGATAAATGGTCTTAGAAATTTTGTAAAGCGTGGATGAGAGTTTTGAGTAGAAAATTCCATCATTGTAGATCTACTTGAACTGGAAACTATGAAAACATGTTTGGTGGTATGGCAATAATTATTACTTGATAAATTCTCTCAAATCATTCTTGATATGTCATTTAGATTAAACATATTTTTTAATACCCATTTCACATTTAGGAATAAAAAGAAAAAAACCATTCCTCGTGACATACTTTGTATAATTTGAGGGACAATTACTACTTAAAATTATGTGTAAAATTTCCCTCCCTTGTCATATTCAATGCTTCATGTTAAATCCTTTCTCAAAAATTACTTTAACTTATCATATAATTCATTTTCTTCAAGAAATATTATCCTTTTGAATTATTAAAAAGAAACATAATAATAGAAAATAACACGATCCAATTTAATATAGACTAGAAATCACACTAGTGGGGTGTAATGGAAGTGTCGATAGTACAAAAGCACACACTATGTCTTGTGCATAGGAAGATCTAAAACGAAAGGGTTTGAAGGAAATGCATCTTTTTGTTTAGATGAGAGAAGATATAGATGGGATTGTAATGTAATGTTAACTTGAATATGATGGAATATGAAATATTGAATCCCGAGAAAGAATCAATTATGGAATAATATATAAAAAGAGAAATATTATTTACCTAAAGCTTAAAGGAGGAAGTGATGAGTTAGACACATAATTATTTAAGACGCGTAGAAGGGGTATATAGAGCTAGGAGGCATTGTTCCTCTTTTTTCTTGAGGAGGATGCATGCTTTACAAGACACCTTAGAGAACCATTTGAAAAAAATGGTGATATACATAGTTGGTATAGGCTTTGGATATGCATGCCCAACATATATAGGTATATCCTTGAAAAGAGGAAATGAGCCTTGGGTACCATAAGAAAATGATTAACGTCTTACCAAAAGGGGTTATTTTACTATGGTGAATTCCTCTCAAAGGTAGAGGTCAACAATTGAAATAAAATTGGTGTCAACGGATTTCATTTCAACAATGATAATATATTGCACATGTTGGAAACATGCTAATGACTAGCCTTGAATTGGAGGGAATGCAAGATATCCTCTTCTTTTTTATCCGTAAGTCACATATGGACCACATGTTCATGTTATGAATCACTCCAAGGGAAAATGGGGTGGAATATGTAGATCCTTGAGGTAACGTGCCTTAGAAGTAACTCTAAAAGTGATTTGAGGATGTTTAATACTCTTAATGTCAACAATTAATTTTTGTAATGTTAGACCTTACATTTTCTAGATAGTTAGAGAACATACCATTTTGAGGGGGATTCGTATGCACTTGAATATAACATTTTTCCCATACAAATAACATATTTTTTCTACATTTGATACTCATAATGGTAAGTAGATATTTATTTTGAAATTATTTTGAGGTATCATTTCAATACAAGGCATCCAATGCATGGAAATTTTTTTAGAGTAATACTCTCTAGTATAAATGGTAGCACATGATTTTTGGAAGAAAAATGACTCGAGAGGCGGGGGGTGTGAATCCACCCTTTAAAAATTTTACTTCAATTTTGTTTAACCATTCAACATTCATTATCCATTATATGAGCAATATCAAGTATCTTAGAAAACCATCAAACAACATATCAACCATCCACATAAGCATGAAACAAGAGAGAACACATGAACACCATATTTAAATGAGAAACCATCAAGGGAATAAAAACCACTTAAAATTTGCATATATTACTCAACACAAAGGACTCTTTTGTATATTACACATGAGAGGAGATTTACGTAGTGAGACATCAACCACCCAAGGAGCACCCACTCTACATGGATGCTACAACCCCCAAAGATGACCAAGCACCCACTTAGCTACCTAAAAATGAAGATCACTTCATGCCCTGGTTGTACAACCAACTGATTTTGATCATTTTTTATCTCTCTTCACTCAAAACCCTCTCAAATATCTCTCTCTCCTTCTTCGCTCATGAATGCACCAAAGTGTTTTGATTAGGTCATATGACCTTGAAGATCTTGCTCCTCTTCTCTTTTAACCTTCTCAATCCTCTTATCTAATATACTCTAGAGCCCTTTGATATGTTCACACATTTCCTTTTGTTCACTTAAAACTCCATCCTCTCACTTAACTCAAATGAGCTTTACACTTTACTTTATATACATGACGCATGCCACAAAACCATATAGGTTGGAAAAATACCACATTCCCATGCAAGTTCGGTCATAACAAACATGAACACACACTCTACACATTCATATAAGTTTTGTAAAGGGACCTTATAGTTTGACATAAGCCTTGCAAACAAAATTTCTCAACAAGGCCTAATAGTTAGGTCTACACTTCCAACGGTCACATTTTGAACTTCAATGACACAGGGAAGCTCCACAAAGAATCCATCATCTCTAGACACTTCAGAAACATCCTCTCTCATCCATCAACAAACAAAAGCACCTCTATAACAGCTATCTTCAATATAGACCATGCCGTAAGACAAGATCCATCAATTAGGTCTTAAGCACCTAATTATTCACTCTCCAAAAGTGAGTTGGTTCACACCTAAAAACACCTCTTCATGACACATGTGGCACATAAATGGAAATATATAATCCTAGGGAAGCTCATACAACCAATAGCAACCTCCAATTCAGATAACAAGGCCCCAAAACACTTCCTCTCTAAAACTACTCAATCCTACTATTAGGTCTTAAGAACCAGTCTTGAGCTAATCAAACTCCAACACCAAAAACTCCACTTCCACACTCTACCATTTCAAGTAAAAATTCACTAAGGACTCAAAAATACTCTCCAAGAACTCACATTTTTATTTCATATCTCACATGAAGACATTCACACTTGCATACATATTCCACAAGCCTTCTTAACAAGCCTAATAGGGCAGTTTAGGCCATTAGGACTTAAACATGAAAACACCTCATCTGATCAAACCATGAGCTCAAACACATCATATGGGACCTCAAAAAACTATCCATGCTCATAATACACTGCTACAACATGCAAAACATCACAAACCCTCTTGGACCTTCATGACTGGTTTTTGTCTCTTTAGGCCATTAGCGGTAGGCACATTTGGGAGAAAGGTTTCACCAATTTATTGCACAAAACCTATCCAAATATTTTCATATACATTTAGCACACATCCCATAATTTCTTCCACAACTAGAATTTTACCATGATACTTGCAACACATACATGTACATGCAAATATTCACAAAATAGAGGTTTTGTTGTATCTTACCATCACACCTAGAGCATGCCACCACCACCAAAATGAGATCTAATGAATTATCTACCTACATGAACCTTCATACTATCCTTCCCATGAATTTTTGATATCAAACCCTTAATTGTTTTTCTATCTCTATGAAACTAGGGTTTTACAAGGATTTATACCCACTTAACTTCTTAACAATGGTTCATAAAGGATAGGACATCATTTTACCTCATTCCAATTACAAAATACTCTTAACTCCATGCCTCAAAATTGATGAATGGATCAGGTCCCCATGAAAAATTTACGCGTGTGGGTAAGCATTCAAATTTGACCATCGACCCGATAAAAAATGTTTTGAGATCTCGGTAGAGCCTAAAACAAGTTTTCATGCATCCTCCTTTGAAATATGACTAAAAATTTTGTACACACCTCTGGTATGATCTCCTCCATCATTTCCAATGCTCATTCATGCTTACTTGTCTCCAAAACTCTCCCCGCTACTTGATTTTCCCATGCTTTCTTTTCTTGTCTTCTAGGAATTTCTTCTAAGGACCATGAATATGCACTATACATCTGAACCATGACCTTGTACACCTTTTACACATGTTATGAAATGTCAAAACACTCATCACATGCTCATACTAGCTTGTTTTACTTCATACATCATGTTATCATACCATATTTGTGTATTAAATATAAGACTAGGCCTAGATAGGATTGTTTCAACACATGCTTCATGGAACTTGACCTGTTCTCCATCTTACAGACACTCATACACCTCTAAAACAACTCCCTAAACATGTTATATATCATACAAACTTCATACAACCTTTAGATCACACTCACTATTTCATACAAGTCGAACCATGCACTAGACCATGCATATGCACCAAGACACCATGCCACTTTACCAAAGTGTAGCAAATCATGACACACACCTCATTTGGAATTAATGAACATCAACGAAAACATCATGCTCTCTCCTATGCACACAAATAATCCCTTTGACATCAATTCCACTTGACATGAATGACAACAACAATGACACATGTCCAACAATATCCCCCTTTGTCATTAATGACAACCATCTTCAGAAACATTGATGGAAACCATTCATGCAAGCACCTTTAGACCTTGATCTTCTTATTTTTATTACACTCTCTACCCGTGACATATATGAAAAGGGATCCTATAACAAATTTACATGCAAACAACATCGACAATGCATAAACTCATACTTATAAGCTCCCCCTTGGTTTGTACTCACTCTCTTGACATTGTTTGTTGTAGATTATCCTTTGACTTGGTTTTCAACCCTACTCATTACTCCCCCTGAAAAAATACACACCAATTTTATCTCATTCTTGTTGTATGCATATTCACTTTTGACTCACCCTTTTGGTTGGAAACATCAACCAAATCAAACAAGGTCCTTTTAACCTTATTCCTTTCCATTCTGGTTCATTGGAGCAACAAAGCTCCCCGGCGATGCATACTTATGAATCATCATTAATCAGCCAGCTAACTAAAACTAATGGCTTGATAAGTAGACATCCATTGGATTTGTGATTTTTTGTTGGTGCACTTCTCATTTCAGCCAATCCATCCATATTGTATATAACATGTTCATAATCAACCTTGACATCACCCTTTATGTCAAGTATACATCTATCTCGATTTAGTGCAAACTTTAAGATTGATTTACAATCCTATAAGAACTAGAAAATTCTTTAAGACTCAATCTTCCATGTACACATCTTGTTATTCTTCTACACAATATTTTACGTACTAGTTATCCTCCTTGAACCAATACCTTATACCTCCTTACTTCCCTACACCTTTTATAGCATGATCCACGGTTCCACTATTCACTCAATGAATGTCTAAAGACTATCATGTGCATGGTACTGATCCTTTGAATCTTCCTCACAACTCCAAAGCTTCTTCTTGTTTCCTAGATACCCTATCATCTATAAAAACTCTCTCTCTCGATCTTTGAGTTCATACTTGCATTCAAAATCCATACTCTTCTCTTTACAATATAGGTGATCTCGACCATTGTCCTTTGAATATATTTTGTAGGGCATTAAAAAAATTAAACATGGTGGACTGATTTCATTTTCCTCAAGGGCTCCTAAGGTTCTCCAAGATAACCAATTCCATGCAATGTATGCACTTTAACAAGAATACTCAAAACCATGTTATGGAAAAGATGTCTTTATTGAGTGAGGATAGACTAGACATGGATTGTTTAACCTTAAAACACATACCTCTATCATTCTTCAACACTGTCAAGACATAAGAATGATCTTCCACCTGATATCATACACTTGTCTTGATCTTGGACAACTACCCTATCATGGGTGAATGCATTCAACCAAAGAGTAAGGAAGTATTAAAATATCCCCTCTTGTAGGTGATGGATTCTTCAAATTCTTGTAATGAGAGAATTTTTCTTCTATCATTCACCCATATTTCTCTTCTTATCTTCTATTTCATTTTTCTCACTTTAACAGTCATAGTTTGTTTGACTAGACTTGACACTATGCCATGGTTTAGAATTGTAGCTATTTTGAATATTGAGCATTGATATAGTATTACCTGGTATCTCATGTGTTTAGCATCACCAACCCTCCTAGGATCATCCTTTTCCATCCTTCAACTCTTTATCTTCCTCTCAATGTGAAGACTTTGTCCCAAGATTTTTTTTGTAGCCTTTCCTAGCTCCTAATCAGGTATCAAATTCAATGTCAGTGCCCTCCACGACACAAACCTCATGATTTCAAGTTTCTTTCTTGTTATTGATGATGTTCTTCAACTCTTTTGCATTGGTTCTTCACCTATTATGTCCAACTCATCCTATCATGAGATCTTTTTAGTGACTTTATACAATTTTGCAGTGTGTATTGTCTCTCTTTTACTAAAGTGAAGGTACATTCTTTGTAGTAGATTCTCTAAGATTATCAAACCCCGTCATTATAGAATCATGATGGGGAAGCACTAGCAAGAAATCTACCTTTTCTCTTTACCCGACTACACACTGTATTTCCACCTTTCTACCTCGAACTTCTAAGATCGATAACTCTCATTGCACTTGTACAATCACCCTAAAACTTAGGAATTCTTTAGATCATCTTGAGACAGAGATAAATTAAACATTATAGCTCATTTCATGGTGCTATTAAAAGTTGTGAGAATCCCTAAACTAGGCTCGAGAGAGGAGAATTTTCCATAAATTCTTATCTTGTACTTCCAAGAGTTATAATAATTATTTTTATAATCCTTATGACATGTTGGATCTTTCCACTTTAGCGATTAATAGAGGTTTGATATAATAATGGGACTGAGGGTTTCATTCCCACCTGTCCCGGTGTATCTTCCATGCACATTCCTCTAGAAAACCCGCAAAATCACTTTGATCACCTATAATTCATGCAACATCGTTGTAATCATGCAATACACATACTAAGAAAAAGGTTTTAGAGGTTTATGAGGATCAAGAAATTCATCTCCATTCATTCCTTATTCAAAACATGCTTTTACATCATGAATTCTATAAAATTTTGTACTTTTCTCCAAATTTCAACTCCTACCCACTCGATCATATTTCCTAACCTCCCTTGATGATATTCGAGCTCATCTCCTTGTATCTTGCTATACTTAGCTTTATTTGCCTTTATCTGGGCCTAAGACTTCTACTCAAGAGAGATATTCTCAACTATACAAGCCCAATTCAAGGAATTGGTTGGTCAACCATGACCTTTTACAACTAATGTTGCTAATATAACATATTTTAGACTCTTTCAATCCTCCTACTATGAGATAATGAGGATAAGACAACTTCTACACACCTAGACATCCAACAATAACCTTATTTTGGCTTAACACTTACTTTTACACTTGCACACATGAAATTTACATCACAAATCCAAATTTCAAACCTTAAGACAACTCCTAATACATTTTCCATGCCTTTCATAGGCTTATTCAAACTTTATTATACTCTCCAAGCCATGAGGATGATGCTCCTACATCACTTGTGATTGCCCATTGGCTTAGGACATCTTCTTGACTCAACTTATCTCCCGCTGGGATGATACACACATTCACAACTACTTGGAACCATTGAACAAATAGAAGACAACATTTTTAATTCCTTCATGATCATATTTCCTTATTTATGCCCTATATCACAAACAAACCTCTTTCTTCTTCACATATTTACCAAACCTTAACACTATCCTCAAAATGATGAGTTTTCAACCTTATTCATATTAGCCATTTCCATAACCTCATACATCTCAAAAACATTTTCAAAGCTTAGTATTGTATCAGTAAAAACCATAGACATCTCAATATCCCTTTCGACCCTAGATCACTCATCACGCAATTGTAAAGCACAATAACACGGTCTAGAAGAAACAAACTCCCATCGCTCATATCAGTATATGTCTTGAATATTGAAGCATATACATAGTTCTATGTGACCTCTAGATCATTTCTCGGGATTTGAATGACCTCTACATGGAGCAAGGTGACTTGAATTTTCAACAACATGAATCTACTTATGAGATTTCACAATTTTGTTTCAATCAATATAGAATCAAATTTCCATTGTTTAGAGCTCAAATAAAGACCTCTATGATACAAGGATATGTCAAGGGTTCATCATGCTTCTACTAACAAGGAAATGTCTCCATGAATCCTAGTGGAGGCACTCCATACAACTAGATATATTCAAAAATACCAAACACCCTTGTCCTCATGGGATAGGTCACCATACTTAAGAATCCACTTCCTTGGTTGTTGTGTCTTTATCTCTCCATCATCCACTTGGTAGTCTTTATTTTCGATAGAAGGAGTTCTTGAGGTTCTTCAATAGCAAATAAGCTTCTTTGACAATAGGATCATCATGGCTAGAGAAAGTTGCTTTAGGTTCTTCCTTTTCTTTCTCAACATGGTTAGACCTTACATATGCCTTCTTCTCATAGTTATTCTTCCTCCATCTACAAATATCTAGCAATATTCCCAACACAGTTACATTTGAAAAAAACAAGATTATTACCTTCATCTCTCCAATTTTGTCTAGATGGCTCATGATGACAATATCTAGCAATGTGACCCTTCTCATGGTAGTTATAGCAAGTATTGTCTCTTGACTAATATGAATGGTCATTTCTACCATTTCTCCATGGATAATCATTCTTGACTGCCCTTCTACATTCCCTAGCTCTATGACCAAAAATGTTGCATGAGTAACAATAACCATTAAACTTACTTGAGAACCTCATTGCATTAGGTTGTCTTATGACATTCTTGTGAACCTTGATATCCTCCTTGACTTCAACAGGTCCTTGAATTGGCTCAAGATGCTTCTCTTCCTTATTTTTTTATTCCTTGAATCCCAAACCATATTTTTCACTAGAGGGTATTTGACTGTTCAACAAATCATCAAGATCACTAGTTCTCTTCTCAAGTCTTTGGTACATCTTCATCTTGCTTGAGGCTAATTCTAGCTTTGATTTTAAGGTCTCCAACTCTACACTCAGATTGGCGCAATCCTTCTCTTTGGATTTTATACTTGTTGTGGTCAACTCAAGATGATCTTTTCAATTTTTGTTTGTTTCTTCAAACTCCTCAACATCCTTGATCATTCTTCTTTCTATAAGACAATTTTTTTCTTCATAGTCCTTATTTAATAACCTCATTTTCTAAGTCTTCTTATTTTGAATCTTTAGCTCCTCTAAGGCATTTTCATATTCTACCTTGAATTCAATGTCTTCCTCTTCTTCATATGAATCCCAACCAGCACCAAAAACCATGGAACCTCATTCTTTGGAACAAATAACTTCTTTTGCCATGAATATGGTATCAAAATTATTATTCTTGATAGTTTTATCCTTACTCTCGAAGTGCAACTATCAATGTAATTAGAAGAGTTGTTATCTTCTTTTGTATAGAATATTTTCTTGTTCTTAGAAAACTTCTTCTTTCCTTGAACAATCTAAAGTTCTTTTTGTTCTTGATAGACCTATTGGATTACTTGTCTTCATCATGAGATTCCTCAGCTTCTTCATCACTCTCAGCCTTATGCTTGTGAGAATATTCATTGGCAACATGTCCAATCTTACCATAGTTGAAACATTTGAAAGGAAATTTACCCTTATACTTTCCTGAACCAATATTCAACTTCCTAACAAACAAAGCAATCAATTCATCATCATCAATATTAAGGCGCGTCATCATTAGTGGTATTCTTACCTTTTAACTTTTTCTTTTCCTTGAATTCAACCTCCTTCTTGATAGGTTTTGTATCAATGGTCCTCATCTTGAATAGGATGTCAAAATACCATAGAGCTCATCCATCATCAAAGTACTTAGATCCTTGTGTTGACAATTTCTGCACTTGTGCAGAAATGGGCAACTCGAAACTTTGTTACGATGGATAACATTGGTGAAGTATACCTAAGCTAGGGAGATTATATCAAATTATATCATGCTACTGATTTATTTAAAAGATTAGATGAAATCTACAACTATGTGTGTTGTTACAAAATGTAACAGATCACATAGTCTGCAATTTCATGAATATCCTCAGCAAAAGAACACAAGCCCCAAAGGACAACTATGTTGTCTTGATGAAGACACCAAATTGCAGAATATGTGAAGTGTTTGGTTTTGGGACAACAAACATATTTGCAGTTTTCAAATAATCAACTTCACTATTATTATGATTGTGCTCATCAGATTTATTGCTCTGTATTCATTAAAGTTGTTTGTGATTAATGAAATTACATCCATCTATGCTGTCATAAAAATGTTACAAGTGACTCCTTTCCTACTACTTACATCAAGAAAATACGCAAACCAAATAGTGACAATAATGTCTAAATGGAGATAGTAGGAAGGAGTCAAAGTGAAGAGCATATGCTTAATGCAGTAAAACAACATACAAGGAGGCACATCTCATTCAATGGTTGCTTACTAGAGTTACAGGTATTACTTTAAGTTATCTCTTATATTAATTCATTTGATTGAGATATTGAGTTGCTTACATCATTGTACAATCAAGGAAAAGTTGAATGCAGAAAGAGATAGTCAACTCATTATTTCAATTTAATGCTTTATTCATAAGAGATCACAAGTTTTCCCACACAAGCCGTGGGATGTGACTAAGTAACAACATCATATACATGGAAAAGAGAATATTGCATGTGCTAAAGAATAAGAGTAGAGGAGTAAAAGTGAACCCATCATTGCCTTTTCTATCTTCTTTCCCACTGCATCATCTACATCTCCAGCTTCATCTCGTTTCATCTTCCGCTTCCATCTCCATCTTCTTTTCTTGTCACCTACAAGATAAAGAGCAGTACCTATCAATTTTGAGCTCTGGGTACATTTTTATTCCTATACACCTGTTCTAAAGCAAATACATATTCTAAGTTCAATGTATCTAATGGTACTTGAAAGAAAGAAATACAGGCACATGACACAAGACAGCTCAGGGATGTAGATGGGCATGGCAGCAAAAGAGAGCAAAGGATTGAAATAGAAAAGTAGAATTTGAAATAGATTACAAAAGAAACAGATGTGGAGATGACATGAAAAAGAAGTTGAAGACAGTTCACAGAAGAAGAATGAAGAAGAAAATAAGATCACATGGATATAAGAGAGGCCAAAAATCCTATATATTTCTAACTTATTTATGAGTTTTGTAGGAACAGGTTGCAACATGGAATGAAAAAGATCAGTTTAACTGGTTAATAAAGAAACAACTACTGTTTACTTTCAAGAGAATGGAAAACAAACATCATTTATAGATGGTTTACAGAAAGAAAGAAGCATCAGAATAAGTCAAGAAGGAAATACTTTTACAAATCAGGTTGGAAAGCTGAAAAGGAGAAAGGAAAATAGTCATTTTGGAAAAAATTTGCCAGAGTCTCCCCTTGTAAAATTGACTTTTGATTTAAAACAGAATTGAAATACATGCTACTACATGCTTTATAAGCTATCTGAACTTCAAAAGGAATGATAACAGTCAACAAAAGTACATGTTTCATCATTATAAGTTGATATTATGATCAAATGAAACATACAGGTATCTCAAAGTTCAAGGTTCATTTTATTTCCAAATTCAAATGTGTAAACAGACAATCCATAAAAGGTAGCAGAGAGATATTCATATCTTTTCAAAATGGACAAGTTGTAGAAATCTGGAGAAAGAAAGATTAAAAAAATTGCCGAGTCTCCCCTTGCAAAATGGGGTTTTTAGATAAAAAAGAATTGAAAATCAATACTAGAATTGAAATACAGTGACTATATTATTACTTCTAAAAAGAAAAGTCATTACAGAGAAGAAGCTTAATAATTTTCTTTGAGTTCCAAGAAAAGAAACATGTTGCATTCATGCTTATAATACAAAGGATCGGTCGAATATCTCCCATAAAGACTTATCAAACTTGAGGTACTCATGCTCATTTCAGTTACAGATTACTAATCACATTAAAGCTTCATCAAGTCAAGGATAAAAGAATGGTAGAGAATCTGAAGACCGAATTTCATCAAATGAACAGTCAGCAATAAATGAAGAGGCCAAAGCCATCAAAATGTTCATCTACGAAATGAACAACAAACACCCAAGGCCGAACTCGAAATAATCAAACAAGATCATTATCAAGTTTTCAAAAGACTTCGAGATTCATTTTGAACAAAGTGATATAACCAAAACTGAAACTAAAGAAGATGCAGAAGTAAATCTCAACTTGGAAGGAGAGTTAATCAAGGCAAAGGAAAGTGATGAACATTCACTACAACAAATGTCAGGTTTTCAACAGGCCATTAAAATACATGGCTATAGGTAAAACAAAGATCATTTACAGTCAAGTTTTCAACAAGCCGAGCCATATTTCAAGGGAAAAATAAAATGCATAATAAGTTCGAAGGCTTTCTTTTCCATTTTTTAACACTTGCAAAGAATCAACAGAGTGAAGAACTTACCACATTATAATAGCAAGGTCGAACAAGCAAACAATGGCAGATGACTCCCTTAAATAGGATTGTGTTTGAGCTCATCAAGCCGAACATTTTAAATCCAAAAACTAGAAAAAAAATGCAAGATTGTGTTATTCGACAAGGATCAAAGGAGCCACTAAAACTAATTGAAATGAGCCACGGGATTCACAAAGGAAAAATAGGTACATAGAAGAAATACCAAGCTACAGGAAACAAAATGAAATGAATACCTTCAGGTTTCTTCAAAAATGCATGGCCAAGAAGATCAACAATGGCGTTCAAGGCCAAAACAAAATATACATGCTCGAAAAACATCAAAACTGTCATGTTTCCTTCAAAAATTAAAGAGTTGGAGAAAATTTTCCACGGCTTCACCATGATGATCAAAAAAATGTGAATGAGCTCAAACAGAACCATTTTGCCTCATAAATCCCAACCAACTCAAAACCTAACCCGAGTTAGGTGATCGAACAGATGTAATTAAATGGAGGTTAATCGAATGGACAAAGTCAAGTCAAGCATCAAACCATGGTTCAGATGAACCCCTCAAATCCAACGGCCCAAGATTAATGGTAGAGATCCAAAGATCCCTTTTAAAATCAAATTCAATGCAATGTACAACTCAAATCCGACGGTTAGAATTATAGCAGAAGATCAACGATCAGAATTCACTGCCGCCCAAAGTGATAAGGGCTTCATAAATGCCTTCAAGATCAATGAACAGGGTTAAACAATGCACCTACATAATCAACGGCCAAAACCAACATGCCATGGATCGTAATTAATATGCCAACAACCGAGTTTAACTCCTTCACAGGCCAGATCGACGTCAAAGGACTGAGCGCATCAACGAACAAGAGTATGCCAAGTGTCAAACATTACACAATCACCGCCCCCCCTCCAGATATTACCGAATATAGTCATGGTGGCCCCCCCTTAAAAGGTGGTGGGAAATAAATATAATTTAGCCACATACCATAGTCTGTGCCATATGCCAAAGGGAAACATGAATATATGCGAAAGGGGGGAGACATAAGGTGGCTATAGGCCAAAGTATAATAATTTGCATGTGCATGGGGGCCAAACAACAAACAATTTTATATGCATGCCCAATGCACTAGATCGCTGTGAAATAGACTTTCCATGCACCATGAAAGGACAGAACAGGTGTCAACATCAAAGATAGATCAGCATGTTGCATGATAAAGACTTGCATTACAATCTATATTTGTAATTCTTTTATTAGTTTTCCTTTAAAATAAGAGTCAACTTCAATTTGACTATGTATTTGAGTGATGCTCATGGCCTTGGAGCCTCTTTTGTAATAGATCATTATTATCCATAATAAAAATAATAAAGGGATAATAATAGATCTAATGGGCGAGTTCACTCTTAGACCTATTTTTAGGAAACACTTTTGCTATATATTGTGTGCCTTTGCAAAGCACAAGGATATTCCCAAAGGAATTTTGGATATAGGAGTACTGAAGCAATTTCTGTCAGTTTTTCCCTCTGAGTGTGAATTATTTTATGCCTTTCCAAGTTATTTTGCAGTCTTGTGTATGTCAATATTAATTTTGTGAATGAAAATTCCCTGATTAACCACTTTACCCTACTGCAAATTCACCCTTTTCTGCTAAATTTTAATGTGCATGTTAACTTATTAGTACTATTGTGAATCTCCCTCAGTATAATCAAGTGTTTTTCCTTAGATTTCTACAAAAAGGTATTAATTGGTTCGTGCATTAAAAATTATTCACAAATCAGTTGTGTATTTTACTCAGTCAAAGTTCTCACACAAATTTGGTGTATCACCTTAGTCTTAGTTAATTTTCAGTCATCTTTTGCCTCTTGAACTCGAAAAAAAAATAGTTTAGTGTACACCAATAAGGAACCGGCCTTTTAATCCTAGAGATTCACCTCACAATAGGTATACCCTGCACTGAGGTGTCTCCATTGTTATTAGAGAGAGAGAGAGGGAGATTTTTTACAGGCTTAGAAAATCTGCTGCCATCTCTCTACAGGGTGCACTTTCGAGAGATAACAATTTTTGGCACACCCGGTGGGACAATGAATCAGATCTGCATGCAAGTTACAGATTCTAGAGCAGATCTAAAGCATATTTACAACAAATAAAAGTTACTTTTAGGAGCAAGCTACAACAATTTATTCTAAAGATTTTATGATCTTTTGGCGACTCGTAAAGTTGATTTTAGACCAATATGCAGCATGTTCCATGCCTAAAGTGACTACAAGATCATCGGTAAGAGGAATTCCTCCTGAGTTTGTTTCTTTACCTTTGAATTCTGCTAGAAGGAGAAGAGTTGGTAATACATTACCCTATAATAGACCTAGTTTTGATAACCCTCCTCCGATATTCCTTCACCACGTATAAATTTTACAATCCATATCCCAGTTTTTCCAATGGCTCTTCAACCACCCAGAAATTTTGTGACCTTTACTAATGGCAGCCCATTAGTAATTCTAGTTTACCATGATATTCCTAATCCTTCCATGAAAATTTTCCATCATTTACTAGAGAAAATCAAGTTACACCTATTGAACATATTAAAGATGTTGCAGCCATATGTGCAGTTCATAATATCACTCACGAAGACGTAGCTTTAAGACTTTTAGTTGCATCTTTTAAAGGAAAAGCCTTGTAATGGTATAGAAATATAGAGATCGAAAGCATAAGAACTTGTGATGAATTAGGTGAAAACGATAAAATAGTTCCAAGATAATTCAGATCATTTATCCCTCATAGAACAACTATCTACTATCAAAAGAGCCCCTCATGAGTATATGTCTAGTTTCAACATCCGTTTGCTAGGACTTGGGAAAGAATCCTAGCAAGTGTTAAGCCTCAAGTTGATCATGCTTTCCTTTATTACCTCAGAGCATTGAATAGCGATATTTCAACTATGATCCAATCCATGGGAGGTTTTACTTTACCCGATGCTTATGAAATTGCTATAAAAGCTGAAAATAGCCTTATTCAGGCTAGGAAATTAGCGCCAAGGCCTATAATGCCATTTTTGGTAGATTTATCCCCTATTCCATAGCCTATTACGATTGTAGATCCTGTTGTTGTAGCCCCATCCCCAGATATGTTTAAATCCTTGCAAACCATGGGAAATAAGTTGACATCAATCAAAAACAGACTTGCATTGCCTAATGAGACCTTATCGGGCTCGAAAACCATCAAAACCACCATGTTTCCTTCAAAAAATTATAGAGCTAGAGAAAAATCACCATGGCTTCACCACGATGATCAAAAATATGAATGAGCTCAAACAGAACCATTTTGCCTCATAAACCCCAACCAACTCAAAACCTAACCCAAGTTAGGTGATCGAATAGATGTAATTAAATGGAGGTTAATCGAATGGCCCAAATCAAGTCAAGCATCAAACCATGGTCTAGATGAACCCCTCAAATCTGACGGCCCAAGATTAATGGCTGAGATCTAACGATCCCTTTTAAAATCAAATTCAATGTGATGTACAACTCAAATCTGATGGTCATAATTATAGCAGAAGATCAACGATCAGAATTCACTACCACCCAAAGTGAAAAGGGCTTCATAAATGCCTTAAGATTGACGAATAGGGTTAAACAATGCACTGCGTAATCAATGGCCAAAACCAACATGCCATGGATCGTAATTAATATGCCAACAACCGAGTTTAACTTTTCGTAGGCCAGATCGACATCAAAGGACCAAGCTCATCAACGACCAAGAGTATGCCAAGTGTCGAACATTACACAGTCACCACCCCCTTCCATATATTACCGAATATAGTCATGGTGGCCCCCTCCCTTAAAGGGTGGTGGAAAATAAGTATAATTTAGCCACATACCATAGTCCCGTGCCATATGCCAAAGGGAAACATGAATATATGCGAAAGAAGGGAGACATAAGGTGGTTATAGGCCAAAGTATAATAATTTTCATGTACATGGGGGCCAAACAAACAAACAATTTTATATGCATGCCCAATGCACCAGACTTCCAGAAACAGACTTTCCATACACCATGAAAGGACAGAATAGGTGTCGGCATCAAAGATAGATCAGCATGTTGCATGATAAAGACTTGCATTACAATCTATATTTGTAATTCTTTTATTAGTTTTCCTTTAAAATAAGAGTCAACTTCAGTTTGACTATGTATTTGAGTGATGCTCATGGCCTTGAAGCCTCTTTTGTAATAGATCATTATTATCGTAATAAAAATAATAAAGGGATAATAATAGATCTAATGGGTGAGTTCACTCTTAGACCTATTTTTAGGAAACACTTTTGCTATATATTGTGTGCCTTTGCAAAGCACAAGAGATCTTCCCAGAGGACTTTTGGATATAGGAGTACTGAAGCAATTTCTACCAGTTTTGCCCTCTGAGTGTGAATTATTTTATGCCTTTCCAAGTTATTTTGTAGTCTTGTGTATGTTAATATTAATTTTGTGAATGAAAATTCCCTAATTAACCATTTTACCCTGTTGCAAATTCACCCTTTCTTGCTAAATTTTAATGTGCATGTTAACTTATTAGTACTGTTGTGAATCTCCCTTAGTACAATCAAGTGTTTTGCCCTTATATTCTACAAAAAAGGTATTAATTGGTTCGTGCATTAAAAAATTCTTCACAAATCAGTTGTGTATTTTACTCAGTCAAAGTTCTCACACAAATTTGGTGTATCACCTTAGTCTTAGTTAATTTTCAGTCATCTTTTGCCCCTTGAACTCCAAAAAAACAGTTTAGTGTACACCAATAAGGAACCGGCCTTTTAATCCTAGAGATTCACCTCACAATAGGTATACCCACAGACCTGAGGTGTCTCCATTGTATCTACGAGAGAGAGAGAGAGAGAGAGAGAGATTTTGCAGGCTTAGAAAATTTGTTGCCATCTCTCTACAGGGTGCACTTTTGAGAGATAACACCTTGGCTTCCTCAATGGCTGAAAATTTAAGATCAAACTTGAGAATGAGTGATCTCAACACCTTTCGTACCACAAAGGTTTCTTCCACTTCTTCTCCTAGTCCTCTTATAGTTTTGAAAACTTGATCTACCATAATAAGATATCTAGCAATGGCTTCTTATTCCTTCATCTTTAGACTTTCAAACTAACTTATATAAATATGAAGCTTTCCCGTATTTACCTTAGTGTCACCTTCATAGATTATCTTAATCTTTTCCCACATTGCCTTAGTTAAAGTATAATGTGTCACTTTGACAAGTTCTGATTCTCCCAAACCACACAAGATAGCATTCATAGCTTTAGAATTATCATTTCTAGCTTTATTACCTATTGCATATGTTGGAAGAGTCTAACAAATAGTATACCCATCTATCACTCATTGCCAAATATCACATCTTAAAGAAATTATATGAGTCCTCATCCTGATACTCCAAAAAGCATAATTTTTCCCATCAAACATAGGAGATTTGTTACTATAGGAACCACTCTAGTGGCTCTCCATTTTTTTGCTTCAAAGGATATCCTTTAATTATTTAAACTTACTTCAAAAGGACCTTGCTCTAATACCAAATGTTGGAAGCACAATGACTGAGAGGGGGTGAATCATTCCTTTAAAAATTTTACTTAAATTGTGTCTAACCATTCAACATTCATTATCCATTATATGAGAAATATCAAGTATCTTAAAAAACCATCAAGCAACATATCAACCATCCACATAAGCATAAAACAAAAGAGAAACCTAAACACCATATTTAAGTAGGAAACCCTTAAGGGAAATGATGTAGATAAAATAATAGAATACATATATTTAACTACTCAAAGAGGTCTCCCAACATTCAACTTCTACCTTACTCTACATTAGAGGATTAATCAAAGCCCAGAATGTCTTAACAACTATAAATTTTGATCAAATCTTACACAAACTAACACCATATCCCTAAAATTATTCTACATCACCATACTCTGTCTATAAACCCCGCATACAATTTCAAATAACAATCCATTCCCTAAAATCTCATTCCACACTTACCTTACAATTTCTTGCTCAACTTCCTTCTTTACTAGCTAGTTTCTCAAGAGTACAAATTTTGGATTTTTTTCCTTCAATCTTCTTAGGTATCCTTCCATAATTCAACACCTCAAACAATCTTATTCAAATCATCAATATCATTCAAAATGACCCGGATCAACAAACATCTCTTCTTATCAAAGATTGTCTACTAGATACCCTTAAGACAAGTAATTTTGCAACATTCAAGGTTAAGGAATTATATAGCTACCTATAAATATTTAAACACTTAATTGTACTCCTTTTACCATCCCCATGGTGCATGCAAAATATTAGATCTCAAATCCTTTCAAAACTCCTTCTATCTCAACTTTTCACTTCCAAACTTGTTAAGACACTACTAGGTCGGGAACAATCCTATTTTACTACTAACTTCCTCTGTATGAAGCTTCAAAACACAAACTTGGTATTTTTAGACACCCATTAGGTATTTCTTGATTCCTATAACTTTTTATTCTCCAACTCGACCCTATCACATACTTCCTTTGTAAAGCTCCCTTTACATTTAGGCTTCCCAAATGTGCACTCTATCCTCTTGAGGACTGGTCAGAATTTCTTCAAATTCCTCTTCTAACACCTCAAGGATTCACCCAAGATGGTTTATTTCAATTTTCATATTCAAGTTCCTTGGTTAATGGTTTTTACCACACAATTCCTTTTGAAAGCCTAGTAAGAAATTGTCTGAGACCGAGAATGTTCAAATGCTTATAAAGATGGTTGTGATTTATTTCAAGACTTAATATTTGGATAGGATGTCTATGATCAACTAATCTATATGTTGGGTTTATTATTATTTATTGAATTCACATGCAAATCCTCCTTTGTTTAGTTTCCCTACGACCTTATTGTAGATGCACAAAATTTTGCACAAGTTTAAGATACATTCTTGTAATAGTGCAAACATAAATCCTTCAAACGGATCAATAGCTTTAATAAATCAAGTATTCTATGTATTCTTCCCATAAAACCCACCAAGGACTCATTTACATGTCTTTTACATATGCACGAGTATAACATTAAACTTCAAAGTTTGCATTAGCTTAGGGTTATTCAACATGTAATGAGAGAACATGAAAGGTTTCACCCTTTTAATTATGCAAGAAATACTTCCCAATATATATTCACGTGAATCAACCTATAAAACTCATTCATATTCCCTTCCAAATCCTTTACTGATCGTTCAATCTCTACCAAATAATCGTTCTTGCTATGAAATAGAGTGTCATCAAGCTAATCAACCCTTAAGGAATGAAACCATTGAAAATTCTCAAATTCATTTGTACTAGCATACATCATCCCTAGAGTTTATTGAATTTAAAAAAATCCATTCAACACACAATCACATACAAAAGTTCAGTTCATTTCACTTTCATAATAGATTCTCTTACATATAAAACTATTGTATTTCTTACAAAAATGTCCCTTCATCCCTGCTCTAACATTCTTCTCCTCCTCCACCACAGGGGAATGAATTATTTACTAACTCCTCTCCTCCTATATTTTAATTCCATCATTCCTCAAACTCCTTCTAGAAGTGTAACTCTTTTCCTAAGACTCATCATGGCTGCCATTTTGTGACTTGTGAACTTCCTATTACCATTCTAACATTATTTTAAATATGACTAACCTAAAAAGACCTTAACAAACCCCCTAGTACTCTCTAACACATGTAATTACACTTATTATATTCCCAACTATCCACTTAACAAGATTAGAACCCCTAAAACATGAATGGAAACCTTACTCCCCTTGAAAATTCCATATTCAACTCATTACATGCATTAGAATTTGAATTTACATTGAGGGGGATGGCCCATTTGAAATTTCAAACTCTCAACCCCTAATATTGTCTTCCTTATGACTCCACATGCCCAATTTGACCTCATTAACCTTATAACCATGGAAATTGCATTGTTCGGTGTCATTTTAAGATGCCCCTACACCATAATTCCAAGGTGGAGAAAATCCTGCATATAGTTTACTTTTTTTCTCATGTCTTCATCATGTTTGTGTGTACTTTGTCTTCTTTCCTTGCTCCCATTGTTCTTAGTTGTCTCACCTGGGTCCCATGTAGTAGCCTTTTTCCTTCCATTTTCTTTGATATTTCTCTCTTTCTTCTTGAATTCCATCCTTTCTTTCATCATCTCCAAGGTTCCATGCCCTTTACCACCTTTTCCATCCATCTAGATTTCATATTCATCATACTTTCATCCTTGGCTTGCCTATAATTTGTTTGTTTGTGTCTATTTACTTTCTCATTCTCATTATTCACCACCTCAAGTTGTCTTAACCTTGTATTTTCTTGTTCTTTGTTTTCATTTACATCATCACATGCCCAAGAAATCATTTTTGTCATAGTTGTACCTGTATTTTTCTCCTTGCCATCCATCTCATCTAGAATGCTTTGCAATAATTCATCACACTTGTTCATGCAAACTTGATCACACTATTGTCTTTCAACAAGTCCCACATCTTCAAATGCACAATGAGATTCATTTTCACAATTTCAAGGAATTAACCCACAAAATCATCAATATCTATCCACAAATAATTCATTTGGCTTACCTTGTTTGCATGTTTGTTTGCTTGTCTTATGCAATCTCTGCAATTTGATTGTTACCTATGAGTTCATCTTCTTATTTCTTCATTTCATACTTTTCTTCTTGTCTCATATTTTCCTCTTCACTCTTGATCTTCTTCTTCAACTAAAAGTACTTATTTCTTCTTACAATCTACATTATAGGCCATGTATTTTTCCTCTTCATCACAAACTCAAGCCCCCTAGCTTCTTGTCACATCATTTCTCACCATTCCAGGATTCAAAATTCTTCAAGTTATTCTTTGTCACTTTTCAACTTTTTCATCACATCCTTCATCCATTCTTCTTTCTTTCTCTGCTCTTCTCTCTTCTTTTTCTCTATCTCTTCTTGTCTTCTTTTGTGGCTAAGAAACTTCCATAACTCTCTTATTTCCTCTTCTTGATCCATCTTCTCTCTCTAAAAATTATTTTACAACTTTCCAATCCTCTAAACCTCACCTTGGCCTCACCAAGTCTTTTTTTCTTCACTCTCTCTTTCACCTTATCTTCACTCTTCACCTATCACTTCATTTACTACACACACTTCCACAACACTGTTAGCCACATTAACAATAAAATCTCATTAAAATCTCAAAATCAAATAAGATCCATGCTTTGATACCAAATGATGCAAATAAGATAATAGAATACATATATTCAATTTCTCAAATAGTTTTAACAATAATCAACTTCTACCTTGCTTTGCATTAAAGGATCAATCAAATCCCAAAATGGTTTAACAATTGCTAATTTTGATCAAATCTTGGACAAACTAACACCATATCCCTAAAATGGCTTCACACCACCATACTTTGTCTATAAACCCTTCATAAAATTTCAAAAAACATTTACACTAATTCCTTTCCCTCAAATCTCATTCCACACTTGCCTTGTAATTTCTTACTCAACTTCACGCTTTACTAGCTACTTGTTCAAGAGTACAAATTTTGGATTTTCGTTCCTTCAATTATTATTAGGTATTATCCCCTACTTTAACACCTCATAAAATTTTAGATCAATCATCAATATCATTTCAAAATGACCAAAATTATCAAACATCTCTTCTTGACCAAGGTTTCCTACTAGATACCCTTAAGGCGAGTAATTTTGCAACCTTCTAAGTTGAGGATTTATGTAGATACCTAGAAATATTTAAACACTTCAATAGAATAATTATACCATCCCCATAGTGCATGAAAATTTTTATAACTCAACTCCTTTCACAACTCCTCATATCTCAACTTTTCACTTCTAGCTTGTTCAGACACTACTAGGTCAAGGGACAGGTCCTAGTTTACTCCTAACTTCCTATGTATGAAGCTTTAAAACACAAACTTGGTATTTTTAGACACCCATTAGGAGTTATTTATTTCTAAAATGTTTCACTCTCCAACTTCAACCCTATCACAAACTTCCTTTGTAAAGCTCCCTTCACAATTAGCCTTCCCAAACTATGCACTCTTTCCTCTTGAGGACTTGTCAAAATTTATTCAAATTCCTATTTTAACACCTCAAGGATTCACGCAAGATAGTTTCTTGAAATTTTAAAATTAAATTCCTTGGTTAAAGGTTTTTTCCACACAACTCCTTTTGAAACCATAGCTAAGATATTGTATAGGCCTTAGAATGTTCAAATGATTATAAAGATGGTTTTGATTACTTTCAAGGCTCAATAATTGGATAGGATGTCTATGATCACCTCCTCTAGAGGTTGGGTTTACTAGTAGCTCTTGGATTCATGTGAAAATCCTCCTTTGTTCATTTTCCCTACTACCTTGTTGTAGATGCTCACGATTTTACACAAGTTTAAGATACATTCTTCTAATAGTGTAAACATAACTCCTTAAAATGGATTAATAGCTTTAATAAGTCAAGGATTATCTATCTTATTCTGATGAAACCCACCAAGGACTCATTAACATGTCTTTTTACTGTGCACATTCTAACATTACACTTTACAGTTTGCATTAGCTTAGGGTTATTCAACATGTAACAAAGAACATGAAAGGTTTCACCCTTTTAACTAATTAAGTAATACTCCCAATCTATATCCACGTGAATCAACCTATAAAACACATTCATACACCCTTTGAAAACCATTACGGTCATGTAATCTTTAGCAAATAATCATTCTTGATGTCAAACGGAGTGTCATCGAGCTAATCAACCCTTAAGGATTAAAACCATTAAAAGTTCTAAAATTTATTTGTACTAGCATACATCATCCATAGATTTTATTGAATATAAACAAAATCCATTCAACAAAAAATCACATGCACAATTTCATTTCATTTCACTTCCATAATAGATTCTCTTACATATAAAACTATTGTATTTCTTACAAAAATGTTCCTTCATCCCTTCTCTAACATTCTTCTCCTCCTCCACCACAGGAATGAATGATTTACTAACTCCTCTCCTCCTATATTTTAATTCCATCATGCCTCTAACTCCTTCTAGAAGTGTAACTCTTTTCCTAAGACTCGTCATGGTTGTCATTTTTGACTTGTGAACTTCCTATTACCATTCGACACTATTTTAAATATGACTTGTTAGTACCCAAAATTAATCTCCTTCAAAGGTTGAGCAGCATCATGGATTTAATAGGACACTCAGAGGCAGATAGATGATTATGTATGTCATTTTTAGCCAAGGAAAGTAGCCCATTTGACTTTTAGCACTCAGGATTTAAAAGGAGTGGGTAGCACCTTAAAAGGATGTGATCTGATCCTAACTATTTTAGGTTGTGCCTTTCAACCAAGGTAAGAGAACCTATTTTGTAACCTCTATTATTGAAGAATGTTGGTAAATCCTTCTTTTGCACAAATTTTATAGAGAAGACCTTGGGAAAATATGATCAACACACCAAATCTGACTCTCACAAGTTGTCACTTCCAGATTATGGAGATATTTTCAAAACAAGGCAAAGGTTACTAAAGACATTTGGAAACCTGATTGTTTCTGCATGTTTTGGTAATAGAAACTATGCATTTGTATACACACAGGACAAACAGGGGTAGTACGGGTAAGATTGGATGTTTTTAAATAGATTTTGGTGGGAGGTGAGGCAGGATGAACTTGATTCACTAGATCCTTGAGAGATTTTACAAAATGGAAAACTAAACCAATAGAATGCCACAGAGCAGCTAAAATGTTTCTTTAACTAGAATATGTGCTTCAATGGAGGCCTAGATTAGCACTTTTTCATACAATCTATGAGATTCTAACATGAAGGATCGAGTTGGAAAACCCAACAAAGCATCAAGATCTAAGCCCAATCATGCCTGAGGTACACCTAGAGGCTTACAGACAATCTCTGTCAACAAATGAAAGAAAAGTGATTTTAAATCATTTATTTCACTCCCAGATGAAAGCTCTTCTGAGAAATGAAATTACAAATGCCACTAAACTATCACAAGGATTGAGACCTATGTGATTGAGACATATTTTGATACAAGATTGCAACAGGAACAAGAAGAACTACTTGTCAGACATTTAGAAATAAAACAAACACATTTTGCATAAGATAAACACAGAATAACTTGAGTTTGATTAATTTATCAGCAAGGGAAAGTTTATAGAACAATCTCAGAGCTTGTAAATGGTTGTACACTCACAACCACCTTGACACGATCAAATTTAATACAAAAGAGATATACGGGCTTCTCAAATAGCTTCTCAAAAAGATGGGCTCTATCAAGATTTTTTTAATTATAAAAATCAGTCCTAACCCCTAACACTCCAACCTCTTTCACAGAAAAAATAATGCCATTTATAACATTTTTGCAATAGGGTTTCCCCCAAAAGCCCAAAATTGAGTGCACTAGTGCTTGCAATGATTACAATCACGATTCCTAGAATCAGATCTGCAAAAGGTCACCAGGTGCTCAGGGGGCAGATCTCATTGAATATCTCCCGCATTCAACTCCTTCTGGAAAATCACTCTTGCTTCTATTCACCAACCACTTCCACCCCTAATCTATCAAATCTAGTTCCTTGCATGCTTGGGAGAAGAAAAATAGAAGATCAGATCAAGCGTAATAGCCAGACCATTTTAATGGCGATAGACGTCTCTAGAACTCCCCACCAAACTTAGATATCAAAATTAACTCCCCTCTCTGTTTGACATGTAGGAAATACCAAGAAATCATGAAGACTCACACTTCCAGGAGATTTTCAATAAAAATGGGGAAAATCATATTTAGACACACAGTTGTCATTGATCTTTACTTTGAATTTGGGCCATCCACGTGGAAGATTCAATTTTAGAGCGGGCTTGCGGGTTCCTTTTTTCCTTTTACAAATTTTGGAAAAATGTAAATTTTTCACATTTTGCTCCACACCTCCACCCTTGAGAAATGAGTCTATCACATGTCCTAAGGTGGGTTCCAAAGGAACCATGGCCAAATTTTGCCATTTCACCTCTTTTTTGGAAAAAGGAAAATTTTCCAAGTTTTCCCCATAGCTCTACCCCCTGAAAAATGGGCCTGACACATGTCCCAATATGGGTCCCATCAAAACCGTTCTTCCTTTTTCATTTTTAACTCTTTTCTCCTAAAAGGAAAATTTTCCAAATTTCCCCGAGGGTTTGTACCTCCACTGTTGACTTTGAAACAAACCTTGATTGATCCTTTGTCGAACTGCGGCCATTTTTGATATTTTAACCCTTTTGAGAATAAGAGGAAAAAAATTTAAGTTTCCCCGATGGTCTGCTTCCCGCCCCTTTTGACTTTTCAAACTACCACGCGTCACAATGGCACATCTTGAGATGATCCCCAAAAGTTGAGACCTTGAATGAGCATGGGCTTGCCACGTGTCGTTATGGCACAACTTCAAAACCTTAAGGTTTCAAAATAATTTGGTGGGGTGCACTTCCATTTTAGAATTTTATTCCATTTTTCCAAAAGGGAAAAACATCCAACTTACCTCGAAGGCCCGCATCTCTGCCATTAGCTTTTCCACGTGTCCTCCTGTAGGGTCAAAGTAAGACTTTTTCCCTACCACTTAAAATTTTCTTTAATCAAAGCCTAGTGGGGCCGTGGGGCAAGTTCAAAACTTTTGCCAAAGTAGCCAAAAGGAACAAGTTCAAAAACAAACCTTCCGCGCCCCATCCAATTAGAAGAAGCCACGTAAGCACCAAAAGAACCAATCAGAAATGAGCGGAGCCACGGGACCAAATTTTCCCTTTTTCCAAAAAAGCAAAAAGCAATAAGTTAAAGCATTTTCCGCCATCCCCTGACCAATCCAAAAGAAGCCACGTGACCATTTGAATGCTGAGGAATAATTTTGATAGGAAAAGGACACCTGCTAGACCGTCAAAAACATAGAAATTCATCATTCATGCCCAGAACCCGATTTTTTCGCTAAGGATGAATTTTTTTGAAACAAAACCAAGTGAATCATGGTTTTGAGCATATTTCAACCATGGGTTTGGATTTTCAAAGGCATAAAAATGTAAATTGATCATTCTTGAGCTTCCATGGTCGGGGAAAGATAGGGAAAACGACAAAGCCCATGGATTTTGAAGAAATTAGGGAAAGAACAGGGAAAACTCGGAGACTCCTTCAAGGAGGGACATGAAAATGGATTCTACAAACAATTCAAAGCATTTCAAATGGAGGTAGAAGCTTTTAGAACACCCACATCGAGAGACAAAATGTTTCATAACATGCAGATCAGAGAAAAATAATGGCAAATGGGGAAAAAGAAATCGAGCACCAACATGACTAACCTAACAAGACCTTAACAAACCCTCTAGTGCTCTCTAACACATGTAACTACACTTATTATATGGTCAACTATCCACTTAACAAGATAAGAACCCCTAAAATAGGACTAGACAACTTACTCCCCTTGAGAAGTCCATATTTAACTCATTACATGCATTAGAATTTGAATTTACATTGAGGAGGGAATGGCCCATTTGAAATTTCAAACTCTCAACCCCTAATATTCTCTTCCTCATGACTCCACATGCCCAATTTGACCTCATTAACCTTAAAACCATGGAAATTTCATTGTTTGGTGTCATTTGAAGATGCCCTTACATCAGGGAAGAAAACTAACTAAACCTATGCATATATTCCTCAACACAAAGGGATCCTATGTATATTACAAATACAAGATATTTATTTAGTAAGGAAACAACCCCACAAGGAGCACGAACCCCTATTTAGTAGAGCACCCACTCTACAAGGAGGATACAACCCCCCAAGATGACCAAACACCCACTTATCCACCTGAATATGAAGATGACTTGATGAACTTATTTTTGAACCAACTAGTTTTGATCACTTTTTCAGACCTCTTCACTCAAAACCCTCGAAATAGCTCTCCTTCCTTCTTCACTCATGGATGCACAAAATTTTGCTTATTATGTCATAATACCTTAAAGATATTGCTCTGTTGTAAACACATGTAGTTGGATCAAAGCACTATTATTCTTAATATTGCACTAACTATCTTCCCATCAATTAGACCTATCTAACTCTCCTTTTGCGGTATCCTTTTGTTTGTATTCCTCTTATAACAAACTAATCGGGATAATATAGCCTCTTATTAGCTAAACCCTCTTCAAATCCTCTTCTTATCTTCTTTTAAACCACTTATACTAACTTCCTAGGTTATCAATTCATTTCATTGGATTGAGTACACCCCTCACAAATCTTTTAGACTCCTACTTCCTCACTAATCGGGATTAACCTCTTCTAAGGCATGTTTAATCTCTTCTAAGCCTAAAAAGTGTTTCTTGGATTATTCATTTTCCCACATGCGCCCAAATCATTTCATTTCTGAAATTATAAATCTATAAATAACTAGCCCCCTCACTTTTCTAAGACTACTGCCTCCTTTCTAACATAGACTATAGTATTTTGTTTAGGATTTAGAGATTTTTTTCATTTATTTATTGAGATATTTTCTTTTCTATTGCACTACACACTCAAGCTTTGAGTAAATGGGAAGAACCATATGGATTTGTAGCCATTAATGGTGAGTTCCCATTCTCATAATCACAAACTGGTTACTTGGAATCTTTATTAGGTTTATTTACAAAGCTTTCAAAAATAGAGGATAAATAAACATGGTAGGATTGTTTGTTTAATTCAAGATTAATGCATGCAAAGTAATGAATCCTTGCTTATTTCTTATCATGATGGTCCATTGATTTGTTTGTTTAAAGCTTTGGGGTTTCTTAAGTGTTCTTACCCCATTTTCATAGCTTTTACAACTTTTCCTTGTTCACATTTGGCATGCCCGGTGGGACTTACACCATAGTCCTTTAGAAGTAGTTTTGAGCTTTTCATTTCCATATCTAACCATTTTCATGCTTTTTAGGGTTAAATAGCTTGTTTTCTAACAAATTCCAAATTTTAAATAGGCTAAATCTCCCTTTTGCATGAATGTTTAATGGGTTAAAGCTAGAAATAGGTTTTAATGGTGAAAAACTAACTTTTTGCTTTTTTGAAATTTTCATGTCCATAGATTTTTGGGATTTTGTACGGGTACACATAGGTTTACCCGAACTAATACATATCCAACATCATGGGCGCGCACCCATCATCCTAGTCGTGCACCCATCTGCTTACATTTTGACTATTAGCTCATTTTAAAAAGGGGCACGTACTCCTCCCGATCCACGCATACTCATCAACTTGCATGTGTACCCACTTCTCAAGACACGCAGTGTTGTTCTTATATTGTGTTGACCTCATATTTTACCTGTCACATGTACCTTCCTTTTGAGGCACATATCCACTAAAACCCACACGTACATGTTATTCTACCCACGTAGGTGTAAAGCCACACAGTCTATTTTTGTTGCCACGCATATCCGTCGATAGCACGTGTACCCATCATTCTATGTGTGAAGGTGTCACTTTGTCAAAATGCAAAATTTTGTTGCCGATTGCAGAGTTACTTTTTGGATTTTTCTAACAATTTACAGGTTTCTAACAATGGTTTGAAAGTTCTTTTGATATTATTTAGCCTAACTTAGTTAAGTGTTTGCATTTTTTTGTTTGTAGGGGTATTTTGAAGTGTATATGCTCTTCCCTCGCACCTTCTAGGTGATCTTGGGAACCAAAAACGTTTCAAAACCTTCTCTTTTCTTTCCAAACACTTCAATTTAAGTTTTATAAAGGATTAAATTTCAAAGTTGGCTAAAAGGAACTCATTTTTTTCGCAATTACTTAAGTATTTTCCACATTTGAGTGGGATAGTGTGTTGTGTATGCTCTTTCCTTGCATCTTAGGATGATATGGGAAATCAAAAGCAACATCTTATCCTCTTTAAATAATATCATTGGAAAATTACTAAATCTTGGTATATGACCAAAATCGATCGTCAAAGGCTTGAAGACTAAAACAATACTAACAGTTTGATATATGTTTCCAAAAGGTGTGCTACGTAAAACCACACTAAGTTAAAAAGATAAAAAAACACACCATATTCATCACATTATATTTGTAGGTTTGGAAAAGGGTACATCCTTATCCGCTTAACTAGAATGTAACCCCTTTGGCATAACGCCTTAATCTATAACAATGGGGGTGGTTCTAGGAACCCTAAATTAGTCCACTGTTGAGTAACCTCATGGATGAAATAGGAAGTGCTCTCGCACACCCACTTGACTAGTTTTACATTGTGAGTTAGAGTCAAAGTTATCCGTATAGTGACCCCAGTGAGAATACACGTGAATGCATTCATTGCTCATCATGTTCGAAGGGGATAAAGTAAAGCTGAGATACTCCTTAGGAAACCTTGGAAAATCAAGCTCGCAAAAGATAAACTTGTGACACCTAGTTGAGCAAACTACCTAGAAAAGCCATATGTTCTTGCATCCCACTTTACTAGTCCAAACCATTGTGTCTTGTCAAAACTCTCATGAAGTGATAACTTACTTCAACTCTAAAACTTGTTTTTTGAACAAGGCAAAGAGTCTACTTACGTTTAAACTAAGTGTCACTCATCACAAGATTTACGATGTATTACTTAGCTTATTTTCTTTCTCGCCTTAGCACGAGGTGAAACTCTACCCAAGTAATGCTTAGTTCATTTCGATCCCATTTGATCTATACCTTTACATTATTGTTGCCCATTTGGGAAAAAATAAGGTATCTTACGAGAGTGTTATCATATATGGCATTCACCACTTTTATGTCCATTTACACTCATCCATGTTTGTGGCTGATTTGTTAAATATCTAAAGTGTGTGGGTGCATTCTTACGTCTTTGGTAGCCACATGGTCTTGATTTCAAGATCATCTTCATATCTAGGTTTGGTTTCATCATTATTTCCCCTTTGAGTTGTTATTCTTCCTGCATTGTAGCCATATAATTGTGACACTTACATCTTTTTTTCATTTATTAGGACTTGGTATAAGTTTCCATATTGTATCATTATGCTTCTTGTATGATTGATAACATCTTGTTATACTTGCACTTAGTTTTGATTCTAACATCATTTAAGGCTTTTTGAGAGTGTTGATATTGCATTATTTGTATCGCAATAGCATCATCTTGATACTAATACCTCACTTGTTCCAAGATTGGTTAATGTATCAAGGTAGTGTTGTTACGTTATTATCATTTGTAACTTCCATTTTTAAAAAACTTAGATTTTGTGTACATCTAAAAACTAGTCATAGTATACCTTGTGGAGAGATTGTGTCAATATAACTTTAGTGCTTAGGTCTTGTTTATTATTTGAACTCGACCTAGGTGGTGATTTGGTATTGTCACTATCTATTTTACGCCAATCTTTGGAACTATAACTTAGGGTATAGTGTTCTATAAATAGTTTGAGTGATTAAGTGAGTTACTTGTGGATTTACATGATTGTTCCTAGTATAAAAGTAGTTGCATAGTTTTGTACTTAGGACACTTCGAGACATTGAGACTCTAAAAAAACTCACACCACATACACCTAGGTTTATTACAACTTAGATACACTTAGACAAAACCTAGTGTCACATAAACTATCAATGCCAAGAATCACAAAAATGGTGTCTAAACGAGATGAACATGACTTAGAGGTAAATCCTTTTAGTTCAACATACCCATTTAGTGGAAATAACTTAGCACCCCTATTTTCAAAGGTTAAAGAAACTAAACCATTAGTTAACCATAGTGGAGAGGATTTTGATTCATCCAAAGACCAACATGAACTAGATCTAGTTCACTTTGATGAGATCCTATATTACAATAAAGACCAAGTACTCATAAGATTCATCGAATTAAGAGCTAAACTACCATAAGAGCGTGAAGCAGCAATTAAAATCATCAACCAAAAAATGGAAGATCCGTTACAACCTACCTTATTGACATGGACAATTCTTTTGACACAGGGTATACTTCCACTTCGAGTGTGCGTAACAAAAATGTTGAAAGTGAACCACCAAAACCAACAGATGGTTCGAGAAGACCTTATTTTAAGGCTTCACTTAAAAGTGAAAATCTAGCATGGTCATAAAAATCAACTCCTCTTAGATTTGATGATGAAGATAATACCTTAATTGAAGAAGATATTATTCAACGAAAAATAATAAAAATAAGTCAAAAACTAGCAACCTTAGGTTCCTCAAGTGGGAATACGCATAAGGATAAACTCAAGAATAGATCAAGTGAATTTCACATTGACCCATATGATGATGTGACATTCAAAGTTGATAAAGTGAATAGGCCACTATCCCCCACAAAAGAAAAACTCATCCAACAAGAGTTACAATCAATGAAAAACACACTTACCACTCTACAAGAGAGTAATGTAGGGAACAATAGGAAGTATCTATATGAAGAGCTATGTCTCTATCCCTTTGACAAAGACATGTTACGAAAACCATTCCCAAAACACTTTGATATCCCTAAATTCAAAAATACAAAAGAAAAGGTGATCCTTATGATCATGTCAAAGACTTATACATAGCTTGCTAGGAAGACTTATACATAGCTTGCTAGGAAGTCTACAACAATAAATTTTGATACGTTTGTTTCCTCATAGCCTAGGAGTTCAGACAATAGAATGGTTTTTAGTATACCTAAGGGATCAATCATGACATGGCCCACACTAGCTGAAAATTTTGTCTTACATTTCTCTTTCAATATAGAGAATGACATTACCATGAATGACCTTTACAACACTAAACAAAAACCCAATAAGACCTCTCGTGGGATTTCTTAAGGTGATGGCATGGATTGGTGAATCATTTCACTTGTGTCATTCTAGAAAAACAAATGGTAAGAATATTCGTCCCCAACTTGAACCCAGAAATATCCTTCCACTTATAGATGCACTAGCGTTGACTTGAAGAAGTTATAGAAAAAGGTAGTCAAATTGAGAAGGCTCTCATTGCAAAAGGGACACTCAAACCTATTATGAAGGAAAAACATGAGCCAAAACCCATGGATAAACCAAAGTTATTTAATAAGAACAAACATGTCATTGGTAACAATATTATAGATTCCATAAGATTCCAAGTTATATAGAGTGGTCCGCTATTAAAGATTTCACAAGGACATCACCCAAAAACACCAACAAAATGTAAATTTACACCACTAATTGAAGCATTATCTTATATACTTAAATAGTTAGACTCTGTAAATATGGTACAATATCCAACCGCAATGGTACCATACCCAGACGATGCACCTAAGCCATGTTTGTTTAAATAACATGAATACTACTATTTTCATCATGTCAAAGGACACAAGACTGATAGATGCCTAAGATTGTGGCATTTCATACAAGACCTTATCGGAGAAGGTAAGATTGTAGTAGAATCACCACCTCATTCAGGAAAGGTTCCTAATGAGAAGATGGGTATATTCAAAAAACCCTTTCCCAATCATGAGGATAAAAAGAATAGAAAGCCATATCATTACAAGCCTCTAATGACTATAGAACCACTGCCTACATCTATCCACCAAATGGTAATCCATTTGACTCCCTTATAGGTTGTTTCCATTCATCTGATGAACAGTGGACACCATTATAATCTTAGGAGATAGTTGTGTTGTAGGCACGTGATTTGCTCATTTGGTAATACCTTATCATCTGTTTGTTCCTCAGGAAGTCCAATACAACTTGATAGAAAAATTGGAGAAAACCCCAACTAGAATTTCAATACTAGATCTCCTCAATATTTCCACTATTCATAAAAACATACTATACAAAACGCTTTTGAGTTCAGGGGTCTCCATAGATGTAAATCTTTCCCACCTTCAAGATTAACCTTGATTCCAACGACCATATTTCCTTTGATCGGAGTGCAATACCATGTAATAACCCTGAGCACAACTTACCCTTATACATAGAGGTCATTTTTACTCGTCACAAAATCAAAAGAGTGCTTGTGGATGGTGGAGTCTGGCTTAAATATTTGCACATTGAAGTTGGTTAAGTAACTAGGCCATTCAGAAGCATATCTGGGAGATAAAACTATTACCATCATGGATTATGATGATGAAGAGTGAGAATCAAAAGGAAATTTAGTGGTTTCGATGAAAGTAGGGCCAACATATCATGATATGACATTCCATGTCCTTGACTCGGATCTACCTTACAACATGCTTTTGGGACCACCTTGGATTCGTGTCATGCAGGCCATTCCTCTACCTTTCATCAAGACATCAAATTGTGTCATAGAGGATAGACAATCACCATCCAAGGTGATCCAAAATCATTCACACACTTTTTAAAGCATGTATAGTTTTTCTCTCCGCAGCATATCGGTGTCCTTCGGTAGATATTTTTATCCCATTACAAACAAAAGCTATAAGAGAATGCATAGAACTAGATACACTTACTCTCTCTAATCAAAACTTTCTTATGTTGGTCAACTCCTTCACATCATGGGAGGCAACATTTGTAAAGTATGTCCCAAGTGAACAATTTAATATTCAGCAATCGTTGCTAATATCAAATCTCTCAATGTCACCAAGGACATGTGATAAACCATATTTTCATTTCAAGAGCACTCGGGATAGATGCCCTGAACCATTTGAGAGGTTTATTCCTAATGGTGTCTTATCCGAGGACAATATGTTAGCTACACCCACTAATTTGGATACCCAAAGGCACTATGGCATCATGTCATCAAGCTCCATAATTTATCAAAGGCCAATGCATGATGTATGTCATGGGCTATAATGAATTTGGATGTGGCATAAATGCACAAGGAAGGCTAGAACCCATTCCTATTCCTTTCATTAAGTCAAAAACATGGTGATGAGGCTAGAATATGCCTATTAAATGTACAATAAATGATCTCATCTTACTCTCCTTTTTATTAAGTTTGATTGCATTTTGTGACTTTTATTTGATCTAATATGAGTTAGGATGTAATTGTCCATCTTTTGATTGATTGTGATTCTAACATTTAAAATCTCTGAAATTCCTGATGAAGTGTGTTGGAAATTTAGTTTTGTAATAAAGCAGGTCTAATCGGTCGAAGAAATCAAGTATGTAGTGTTCAACATGTTTTTAGTAGCATCTGTTCCAATACTGACTTAGTTAGAACTTCCAAGCTAGTTCCGGAACTCCATTACACATTCATCATCTAGTTCTAGAACTTTTGGACTTAGTTTTAGAACTCCAATATTTAGTTCCGAATTTTCAAACTTAGTTTTGGAACTCCTGGGTATAGCTCCGGAACTCTCACGGTTTTGATCTTTAATGATTTCCTATGGTTCTAGAACTTCTCTGAAGTTCGGAACGATGGAATTTTATCTATTCTAACCACATCCGGTGATTTAGCATCAACAACCCTTTCAATTAGGAAAGGATGAGAAGATTTCTAATCACAGATCCAGGGATAGTTATCTTACAGCTATCCAATCAGCTGCAATCCGAGTCAACATCTATTCTAGGCACGATTCAATTTCATCATAATCGTAGAGACAACTATGATTGTAAATGTATATATAAGCAGACCTACAGTAGATAAATATATAGAATAGAGAAGATAGATATAGATATAGAATAAGTAATATAGATTGAAGTACACAGATCCAAGTATGTTTTGTAATACCAAATGTTTTATCAATAAAATAGCCATTCTGTTTGAGAGAATTCTAAGTTGTTAAATCCTTATTCAAGGAGGAGTAAGGGCCCACTCCCCAAGGACCAGGATATTCGTCTATTTGGTATTTATATTTCCTAAGAAAATAGTTTAGATCTGTTAATTTTGTATCGCTTTTAATTCTTCTAGTTAAACTTTGTTGTATACTCATTCTTGCAGGTGTCTAGATAGATTCTTATTCTTCTTGCAACCATTTTTAAGCACTCTAAGTTGTGTGTTTATTTCCAAAAGCAAGTGTGTTTCCTTTCAACAAAGCTTTCAGTGTGTTTCCTTTCAAAAAAGTTTTCATAGTATGATTTAAATAAGGTTTTTACCAAGAAGTCCTTAAGACATTAATAGGATTATTCTTGTTGCATATAACTACGATCAATTACTAGATCAATAGGATTATTCTTGTTGCATATAGCTTTAGACACACCCCTGGTTTGAATATGACATCACCAGGAAGTTGATTAAATGAAGGGAATAACGACACCCATCACATGGCCTTGGTATCGAGGCCTCATGATGATCCACCTTCTAAGATAGATGCTACCTCTTCTAAATGTGCGGATGGTTAGTCTCATTCGAGACAATGATGCGAGATTCCTAAAGTAGCCTATACAAGGATCTTGCCTCCACTAACCTATACCAAAATACAACTATCTTCACCTTATCTAGGTCTGATTCCCAAACCAATTATCAAATAACCCTAGTATATCCCGAACTCATAGATTGGGATCAACAACTTCTTATTCCAATCGATTTCTTTGAGAACAATGATGCATTTGAAGAATTCATAGGACTCGGGGATTTTATTCCAAGTGGGGACCACAAGAAAGGTTTTTATATCAAACTAGATACTTACGCATACTTTGGGAAAGAATCGGAGATGTTTGGTCACTTAAATAAGAAGATCGTAAGTAAGGGAAAAATTACTTCTGAAAATCCTTGCGGGAAAAACAAACATAAGTCCCATAGTGAAAACCTCTTTGAGGCGCTAGTGGAAAAACAAAATGAATAAATCATGGAAAAGGTGGTGTACCCACTCAAAGATGATGAGACACCTATAGAGGTTGATCTTACTCTTCCCCCTGATCCTACACGGATGGAAGATGCATCTAAGATGCTCATTAAAGAAACAATCAATTTTAATATTGGGGAAGAAGAGCCTAGAATGATAAATTTGGGAGCTTCACTCTTGGCACATGAAGCAGAAAGTTTTCATGGCATTGTTACTGAAATATGCAGATGTATTTGCATGGTCATACACAGATATGCCCAGTTTGGACCCAAAATTGGTCATACACAACCTTGTTGTGCAACAGGAAGCCAAACCCATCAAGTAGAAATTAAGAAAGATGTGTCCAAACATTGCATTGTTTGTTAAATAAGAACTAGAAAAACTATTAGAATCAGATTTTATCAAGCCTATCGACAATGTAGATTGTATATCTAATATATTCACGAGTTCAAAAGAATTCGGTTGGTATCAAAATATGCACCGACTTCTACGACATCAACAAAGCATGTCCCAAAGATGACTTCCCTCTACCGAACATCGACATGATCGTCAACTTAACTACCGGTTATGAAATGTTATTCTTAATGGATAGCTTTTTAGGTTATAACCAAATCAGGATTGCAGAGGAAGATCAACACAAGACCACTTTCATCACCCCTTGGGGGATGTTTTGCTATAAATTCATGCCTTTTGGGCTCAAGAATGCTAAGGATACATATCAACTCTACAATGACGGTCATCTTCCATGACATGATGAATGAAATCATGGAAGATTACATTGATGATATCTTAGCAAAATCAAAAACCAGAGAAGAGCACCCTGAAGTGCTAAGATGAATCTTCCAACGTCTACGAGATTATAAGGTTCATTTGAATCCTAGAAAGTACGTCTTTGGTGTATTATTAAGAAATATCTTGGGTTTCATTGTTTCATAGAGAGGGATAGAGGTAGATCCCGCTAAGGTTGCAGCTATCACAGAGATGCCTCCACCAATGAACCTAAAATAGCTATGAAGTCTACAAGGAAAGATTCAGGAATTCACTGATTTATTTCATAGCTTGTGGATAAGTGTCATCCTTTTATGCATCTACTGAAAAAATATGTTACCTTCAAGTGAGGCCCAGATTGTCAGAAGGAATTTGAATTGCTTTAGAAATATCTAATCGACCCACCTGTTCTCATGCTACCTACCCCAGGAAAACCCCTCCTATTGTATATTTTAGCCACTCATTTTGTTATTGGTGCACTGCTTGCCCAATACAACCTTAGCCACAAAGAAAGGGTGGTTTAATACCTCAGCCTCACCTTAATATCTTATGAACTAAACTATCGCATATTGAAAAATCCTACCTAGCAGTAGTCTTTACTTTCTAGAAACTTCATCATTACATCCTTAACATCAAAACCAAGTTAATATCCTAAGTTGACCCTCTCAAGTACCTCTTATCCAAACCCACCCTTTCAGGATGAATGGCTAATTGGATAATTCCCCTTAGTGAATTTGACATTGATTTCATTAACTAGAAGTCTCTTAAAGGACGAGGTATTGGCGGTTACGTTAGTTGAAGCTCCCCTACCGGGAATGGAACCATTGTTTCTAGATATTCCAGATGCATCTCTAATGTATGTCGAGGAGTTCATCATATGGAAAGTCCACTTTGACAGTCATTCACATTTCATGGATCGGGATTAGGAGTAATACTCATCACTCCCACAAGATAAGTTATTCCATGAGTAGTCCATTTGGGAGTTCCTTAAACAAATAACATTACAGAGTATAAATTGCTCATTATCAGCTTTAAGTTAGAAATCACATGGAATATTACACAACTACAATTCATTGGTGACTCCTAACTAATCATTAAATAATTTCATGATGAATACAAGGTTAAAGACAAAAAACTTGTTCCATACAAGAAAATGGTGGAGACTTTGAAAGAATACTTTTCATGCATTGTCTTTGAACAGAGACCAAGATCACATGAATGATCAGCGAGATGTGATGGCTATAATAGGATCACTATTGTGAATTCCTTCTTGGGAAAATAAAATGCCATTCTTTTTGGAGCACTTACAAGTACCTGCATATGATATGCCAGAATCTTATTTGGCATGTGAAGTTGTTGGTCCATTCTCACCCTGGTACGACTCCATATTTAATTATCTACAAGATGGTACATTTCCCCAAACATTTCCCATACCGAGAAAAAATCCCTTATTCATCATATAGCCCGTTATACCCTCCTAGGAGGAACCCTCTATTGTCATGGCTATGATGGGAATCTGCTATGTTGTTTGGATGTTACCGAGTCAATCCACATTATTAAAGAAGTACATGGAGGAATTTGTGGAGCACATACTAGTAGCATGGCCCTAGCTAAGAAACTATTGAGAGTAGACTATTATTGGCCTACCATGGAAGGCCATTGTTGAAATTTTGTCAAGAAGTGTGAACTATGTCAAAAATATGGTAACTTGATACATACACTAGTGCAGGCTTTACAGCCCATCACAACCCCTTGGTCATTTTCTAAATGGGGACTTGATCTCATAGGGAAGCTCACTCCAACTTCCTCAGATGGCCATACCCACATTATCACCGCCACCAAGTACTTCACTAAAATGGCAGAGGTTGTGCTTGTCACTTACATAACCGATGCGTAAATATCTAAGTTTGTAATGAATCATCTCATCTGCCATTATGGCATCCCCTCCACTATTGTTGTAAATAATGGTAAATTTTTCAAGAACAAGATGGTTAAAGTGTTATGGCGGGGCTTCCAAATCCAACTCAAGTGTTCCACTCCCTATTACCCTCAAGGTAATGGACAAGTAGAGGCCACCAATAAAACCCTTTTTCAAATCATGGAGAAAATGGTTAGTAAGATTGGTCGTAATTGGCACCTCCAGATTCATCCCGCCCTCTGGGCCTATTGAACCTCCATTCGCACCCCTACTGGTGCTACCCCATATTCATTATTCTATGGCACTGAAGCCATCATACCCTTGGAAATTGAGCTTCCCTCCTTGAGAATCTCTCTCGGGACTATCTAGATAAATATGAAGACTACAGGGTTGCTCGACTAGCAGAGTTAGAGCTACTAGATGAAAATCGTATGAGAGTACTCAATCACTTGAAGGTTTATTAGAATTAGGTATCACGGGGATACAATAAATGGATCATTCCTCATGAGTTTGACATAGGTGATCTCGTGTTGAAAGAGAACAAAAAAACATTGTTAAAGACAGAGAAAAGAAAGGAAAGTTTGAAGCCAACTGGTTAGGGCCATATGTTGTGGTCGCTAAGTATGGTTCAGGGGCATACAAGCTAGCTCACTCATATGGTGAGGAATTAAAGGAACTAATGAATGCAATGCATCTCAAGTGCTTCTATGCTTGAATAAGAAGTTCCTTAGAAAAGTAAGAAAAAACAAACAAAAAAATCAAAAAATCAAGAAAACAGTAAAAAGAAAATAGGTCATCCAAATGTGAAAACCACGCAATTATGGCACATTGGGAAAGTCCTTGAGTGAAAAATGGTTTTCGAGTGCTTAAGGAAGGTTTTTGTTCACAAGATAATCTCACATATGGATAAGAAACTCTCACTTCTATCTAGGATTAGTTCCCCTCTCAAGTATAGGAATCCTCCTTAATCTATCTTACAAAGTAGTGATCGACTCATATGTTCTTGCTTCTACTTGAAGGAATTTCCTTTGTATATTCCCATCTTACGATGGGCACACCTTCACTTCGAAACTTCTTGAACATACATGTGTGGTGTTCTACCTTTGTATATTCCCATATCACGTTGGGGACATCCACACTTCTTTTTCACTGTACATTTCTTTCAAAACAGACCTTAGAAAATCACAAAAACATTAACAAAATGTTACAAGTAAAAAACATTCAAAAAACTCCCCCTAGGGACAACACAACAAAAACAACATAACATTGTCTTAGGAAAACTCTGAAAACAATGAGAACAATATCCTTAAAAACTTATCCTTCGAGATAACACCAAAAACAATAGAAAATATGTCAATGTTGTCCTGCAAAAACAAAGTGGAAGTTTGATTACTTTTAGTTGTCTATTTGTAGAGTGTTGGTTGCATTTTATTTCCATGTTGTATACATTGAATTAAATGTTAGAGTAGGTATTTACCTTAGCTCATGTTCACCTAGGTACATTATTTACCTTTATTGTATTTATCCTCACCCACTTATGTGTGTGAATATTTCTTTATCTTATTTAGATATTAGGAGATATTATCTAGTTGTTAGGTATAGTTCCTTCCTTGATCTATGGTATTGACTAGTTCTTTCCTTGATCTATGGTATTGACTAGATCCTTGATGTCTAGTTCTTTCATAAATCTATGGACTTGACTAGTTCTTTGATGAGTAGTTCTTTCCTTGATTTATGGCTTGATCTACAACCTTGAATGGTTATTAGATTGTTACTCCTTGCTTATATAAGCAAGACCAGGAGATCCTTTTTCAAAAGGATGTGTTGGTACCCAAATTTAATCTCCTTCAAAGGCTAAGTAGCATCATGGATTTGATAGGACACTCAGAGGTAGATAGATGATTATGTATGTCATTTTATAGCCGGGAAGTAGTCTATCTGACTCTTTAGCACACAAGCTTTGGAAGGAGTGGGTAACACCTTAAAAGGATGTGATCTTATCCTAACTATTTTAGGTTGTGCCTTTCAACCAAGGTAAGAGAACCTATTTTGTAACCTCTGTTATTGAAGAATGCTAGTAAATCCTTCTTTTGCATAAATTTTATAGAGAAGACCTTGGGAAAATATGATCAACACACCAAATCTAACTCTCACAAGTTGTCACTTCTAGATTATGGAGATATTTTCAAAACAAGGCAAAGGTTACTAAATACATTGGGAATCCTGATTGTTTCTAAATGTTTTGTGGTAGAAATTATGCATTTGCACACAAACAAGACAAACAAGGGTAGTATAGGCAGGATTGGTTGTTTTCAATTGAATTTTTGGTGGGAGGTGAGGCAAAAATGAACTTGATTCACTGATCCTTGAGAATTTTTACAAAAATGGAGAGCTTGAACAATAGAATGCCTCGGGATAGCTAGGATGTTCCTTTAACCAGAATATGTGCTTCAATGGAGGCCCAGATCAGCACTTTTCACACAATCTTCAAGGATCCAAAATGAAGGCTCAAATTGGAAAACTTAACTAAACACTATCAACCTCTGTTTCATCATGCTTAAGATAACCTCAAAGGCTAACAAACAATCTTATAGTCATGCTAGGAGTCACAGTGATTTTAAATTTTTTTATTTCACTATCAAATGAAAGCTCTTCTGATAAATGAAATTACAAATGCCACTAAACTATCACAAGGATAAGATCTTGTGTGATTTACAAAGATTTCAATGTCGATTCCAACAGAACAAGAAAACTAGTTGCAGACATTTAGAAATGAAGCAAACACAAATTTTGCCCAAAAATAACATAGATTAACTCAAGTTTGATTAAATTTATCAACAAAGGAAAGTTTCTAGAACAATCTCAGAGCTTTCAATGGTTTTACACTCACAACCACCTTGACATGATCAAATTTAACACAAAAGGAGATAAATGGTTTCTTCAGATGATTTCTCAGAAAGACGGGTTCTATCAAGATTTTCTCTTAGAAAAATCAGTCCCGACCCCTAACACTCCAACCATTTACATGATAAATTCATGTAATTTATAACATTTTACAACAGAGCCTTTTCCCCACAACTAGAAACATTCAAAGCACCATTGCATGTTGTGACTCCCAAAATCATATTTACAAAAAAGTTGTCAGGTGTGTAGAGGGAAAATCTCTCCAAATATTTCCAGCATTCAATTCTTCACCTGGTAGAACACTCTTCCCTCATTTGCCACCTACTTCCGCCCCTAATCTATCAAATCTAGTTCTTTGTGTGCCCAAGAAGAGAGACTGGAAAATCATATCGAACCCGATAGCCACATTTTTCTTAATGGTAAAAGATGTCTCCAGATCTTCCTCACCAAACTTAGATATCAAATTAACTCCCCTTCCCTGTTTGGCATGCAAGAAATATCAAGAAATCATGAAAACTCACATCTCTAGGAGCTCTGGAGTAAAAATGGTGGAAAAATCAGATACAAATGCACAAGCTGTCGTTGATTTCTATTTTGAATTTGGACCATCCACGTGGGAGATCCACTTTAAAATGGGCATGCGGGTTCCTTTTTTCCTTTTACAACCTTTTGGAAAAATGTAAAATTTTCACATTTTTCTCCACACCTCCGCCCTTGAGAAATGAGCCTGACACGTGTCCTAAGGTGGGTCCCAAAGGAACTACAACCAAATTCTTCTATTTCACCTCCTTTTTGGAAAAGGGAAATTTTTCCAATTTTTCCCTGCAACTCCACCCTTCCGCTTTTAGTTTCTGATGTGGGTCCCAACGGAACCCTGCTTGCTTTCACACTTTAGTTCCCTTTTTCATGAAAGGAAAATTTTCCAAATTTCCCGAAAGTCCGCACCTCTACCGTTGACTGGAACAAAATTTTGACTATCCTTTGTCATGCCATTTTGATGTTTTAATCCTTTTGATGACAAGAGGCAAAAAATCCAAGTTGCCTCGATGGTCCGCTTCCCCGCCCCTTTGACTTTTCAAAGCCAACCTTGACCTCTCTCTTGTCGGGCTTGTGGGCCATTTTGATATTTTAATCCTTTAAGAGGCAAAAATCCAAGTTTCCCCGATGGTCCACTTCCCCACCTTTTGACTTTTCAAACTACCACGCATCATAATGGCACATCTTGAGATGGTCCCCAAAATTTGAGACCTTGAATGAGCGCGGGCTCACCATGTGTCCCTGGCTCGGAACAATTTGTTTGAAGGCTTAAAACTCAATGAAAGGCTCCATGTGTCAGAGTCCGAGGAAATCTCCTTTGGCCATTGAAAATTCCAAGCAAAATGCAAAGTGAGCGGAGGCCTCCAAGTGTCCTCCTGGTGCTTCTTTAAAATAAAACTCAAGGGCCGGTCCTCAAACATGCGTGGTCCCTCCACGTGTCCCAGGCCTCTCAAAACCTTTTGAAAAAATACTAAGTATGGGAAGACCCAGCGGAAGCCTCCATGTGTCTTCCCGACACAACTCCAAGGCCAACCCAAAAATTAAATCCTCAAATGAGCGTCGTTCTTCCATGTAGACAAGTTTTTTAAGTTGAGGCAATTCACAAAAATTTGAAGTACCTTGTCGAGCCACGTCCAACCAAAAGAGGCCACATTTCCTATTGATGCAAGGATGTAAATTTGACTAGGAGAAACACCCGTCAAACCATAAAATGCATAAAAATGACCATTTGAGCCCAGAGATGAAATTTTCTCCAAGGACGGAGAATTTAGAAATGTTACAAGGCTCAAATACATTCCTCCGAGCTACATCCATTCATTTTTCTTTAAGTATTTAGGGTAAAAAGACATGGACAACAAATCCCAATTTTCAAAAATGGAAAGAACGGGACAACCCAAGTTTTTACACCCAAATATAGATGTTTTCAAATGAAGCAGAGAACGAGGAAAAAAATTAGATCTACACATGATACTTGGTTCAAAAAAGGACTAATTACGGAAACAAAAGGAAGGTGGAGAATTTTCAGGCATAATACGGGAAGATAAAATGTGATAGAGACCGTAAATTAATAGATTTTTAATGGAAAAATGGGGCGAGACTATTTTGAGCACCAACAGGATGGATCTTTTCTCTTTTTGGTAGGGTATGAGGATGGTTGTGCATGGATTCTACCATTTTAGGAAATTTTGTATCCTGTTATTTCCCATTGAAATCCTTATCCCTTGGTCATATCGTATGGTCATATGAGGGCTTAAATCTTACGATTCCTACTAATATGTGCTTTACTCCAGCCCCCTTTAATTTTCTTTGTGTGGTGAAGGAAAGAGAATTTTATTCTATTTTAGTGGCAACTAAAGTAAATAATAGAGCGTAATATTGAAAATCTTGTATCTTTTGATCGGTGACTCATTTTTAGTGTCATTTTTTTACAAAAGTGCTTGTTTTTCCGTGCTCTTTCCATTGGAAATATTTATTTTGAGAATCACACTATAATTATAAAGTGCCAAAATCTAGGGGCTCTTGTTGCATTGCTTGGGGGTCTTGTTGCATTGCTTGGTTCTTGCATTTCTTTTGGTGATTTTTTGAGAATGGCATCTACTTATGCATTAGATCATGTTGAGCCATTAACAACACATAATTACCACACATGGAAACCAAGAATGGAAACAATAATTAAGCGGAAAGGATTATGGGCTTTAACTTCTTTAGAACAACCAAAGTGTTCACTAGAGAATATGAGAAATTTCAGTACCAGTGCAAATTTGATGAGTGTATGGGTTTGATAGGAACTTATGTAAGTGATAGTCTTTTGTTTCATTTGGAAAAATGTGACTCTCCTTTCAAAATATGGGATAAATTGGAGGATTTATTTGGTAAGGTGGATCATATGAGAGCCATTCAACTTGAAATTGAGATCACCTCTCTTAATCTTGAATATTTTTAAATAATTATAGACTATATTACCAAATTGAATAATTTTTTGACACGATTGAAGGGGATTGGAAGAGATAAGAAAGATGGAGAGTGTGTTTACTTGATTTTATCCAAGTTGAGAGGACCGTTTCAAATATTTTCTTCTACCTTTTCTCTAGCATGGATGCCTTAGGGGACACATTCAAAATGCCCGACTTAGAAATATTTTTGAAAGACTTACTAGGGAAGAATCCAAATTTTCTCACCTTAATTCTTCCACCTCTAAAAAGGCATTAGTTTCATCTAATCCTAAGGGCAAGGGAGAACCAAAAGTAAAAAAAAATCCACCCCTTCTCCATCTCAAAGTTCTCATAAACCCAAAGAAAATAACTCTAAACCCAAGGATTCTTCTAAATCCAAGAATAATTCTATCATTTCATGTTCTTTTTGTAGGGGTAGTGATCATGAATAACATAGGTGTTATAAGTGAATGCAAGCCTTAGAGGATGTAGTCAAGAAACACAAAATTTATATCAATTTTTAGTTCTCTTTTCTAGTATTAATTTAGGTTCTATCTTAAATTCACAATTAATTTTTATAGATATATTTTTCCAATCAATAACATGAGTAGCATTATAAACATATTTCTATAATAAACTAACATGAAAAACATTATGTATCCTAGATAATTCAGGAGACAAAGCTAGTTTGTAAGAAATTTCTCCTACTCTTTCTAATACCTCAAAAGGACCACAAAAATGAGGAGCTAACTTAGCATATTTACCAAGTTTTAGTGAACTTTAGGTTTAACTCTAAGGAAAACTTGATCACCAATTTCAAATTCTCTATATGATCGTTTGGAATCAACCCAACTCTTATATCTATCTTGGGAAACTTTCATGTTTTGTCTTTCTTTATTTATAATTTCTTCCATTTCTTTTAAATTATCATTTTCATACCAAGTTCTATGGACAAGGTTAGACTAATAAATGGGTGTGTTACAATTCCTACCATATACAACTTCAAAAGGTGACATTTTTGTAGTGTTATGGTACCCTTGATTATAAGAAAATTCAATCAAATGTATATAGTTTTCCCAATTTTCAAGTTTATCACTAGCATACATCCTTAACATATCTTCTAAGATTTGATTTACCCTTTCAATTTTTCCATCAATTTTAGGATGGTATGCAGTACTAAAATTTAGACTTGTACCTAACTCCTTGAATAATGATTTCCAAAAAGAAGAAGTAAATATTGGGTCTCTATCTGTTACCAATTATTTTGGAAGACCATGTAAATGAAATATTTCTTTCAAAAACAAATGAGCTATATCAAATGCAGAAGTTTTAATTTTAGTTGGAAGGAAATGAGCCATTTTAGTTAATCTATCAACCACAACAAAAACACTATCATGACCATTCCTAGTACGGGGTAACCCGGTGATGAAGTCCATACTCACGGATTCCCATTTCCATTCAGGAATTATGAGAGGTTGTAATTTACTGCATTTACTACACTTCCCAACTTTTAATTTTTGACAAGTTAAAAATTATTGCACATAAGTTCTAATATCTTGTTTCATTCTAGGCCAAAAGTAATTATTTTTCATAGATAAATATTTTTTCTGAAATCCAGGATGACCAACAATAGAAATATCATGAGAGTCTCTAAGGATTTGATTTTTAGATCGGGAAGGTCTGGTATACACATTCTATTATTATAATATAATAATCCATTAGGCATAATTAGAGAAAAATTAAGCTTATCATTTAAATGTACATTATTGGTTCTATTTACTAAGCCTTCATAAAGTTCTTGAAAATAGCCATCAGTAGGTAATTTATTTTTAATAGATTGTTCAAAATTACTTCTTTCTAAAGCTAAAGCATTAAAAAAATTATTTTCCTACTTAAGGCATCTGCTACTAAATTGTCTTTTCTAGGAACATATTGAATTTTGAAATCATACTCACTAAGTAATTCAACCCATCTTCGTTGTCTCATGTTCAACAAAGGTTGAGTAAAGATATGTTGTAAACTTCTATGATCATTTTTATAGTAAATTTATTCCCTAACAGATAGTGTCTCCAAATTTTCAAAGCATGTACAATTCCTAACAATTCTAAATCATGTATAGGGTAATTTTTCTCAGTAGGAAGTAATTTCCTAGATTCATAGCTTACAACCTTATTATCTTGCATCAACACAACACCAATGTTAGAACATCATGCATCAATAACTACATAAAATAGCATCGATTATCAATGATTCTTTTAATTTACTAAAATCTCAATTACATTCACTAGTCCATTGATAAGGTTTATCATTTTTGTTAAATCGGTCAATGCAGAGGCTATCTTAGACTAATTTTTTTATTAATCTATGATAAAATCCAAACAAGCCAATAAAACTTCTTATTTCATCCACATATTTTGGTATCAACCATTCTTGCACAACCTTTACTTTAGTTGGTTGGGTGTAATTCCCTTTTGAGAAATTATGTTTCCTAGATAAGAAATTTCAATTTTAAAGAATTCACATTTGTTCAACTTCCCATAAAGTTGATATTTTCGCAAATTTTCTAAAAATTTCCTAACATGGTGTTCATTTTTTTCACTTTTTGAGTATATAAAAATATCATCTAGAAATAAATCACAAACACATCTAAGAAAGGTATAAACACAACATGCATCAAAGTCATAAAAGTAGCAACAACATTAGTTAAACCAAAATGCATAACTATAAATTCATAATGTCCATATCTAGTTCTAAAAGGCATTTTTAAAATATATGATTTGTTAATTCTAATTTGATGATAGCGAATGCAAATGAATTTTAGAAAAGTATTTAGAACCACTTAGTTGATCCAATAAATAATCGATTTTAGGTATGGGATATTTGTTCTTAATGGTCAATTTATTTATTTTTCTACAATCAATACACAATCTCATAGTTCCATATTTCTTCTTAACAAATAACACTGGTGCATGCCCATGGAGAAACACTTGATCTAATTTTTCGTTGTTTAAGCAATCCAACTAATTGTACTTTAAGTTTAACTAACGCAGAATCGATTGATGGTAAGGGCTTTAGATACATGTTCAACCCAAGAATTAAATCAATGGAATTCTCTACAAATATTCTAGGGGTAAATCTTCCATTTTATTAGGAAACACATCCATAAATTATTGAAATGTGGATTTGAAATTAATATCTAACTTGATTTCATCACCCTGTTGAGTGATCATAGAAAAAAAGATTAAAATTCTTCATAAGAATCCTTTTTAATTGCAATACAGAATAGGTTTTAAGTTTAATGGGCCTTTTTGTTCCTTGTAAATTTCTAAAGGAATTACTCATATCTTTTATAATAACTTGTTTATTTTCATAACTGATCAAAGCATTGTTTTTATCTAACCAAGTAATTGTTAGGATTACATCATATCGTCCTAATTTAAGAAAATGAAAATGATCACAAGAATCAAGATCATTTAACTTAAATTTTAGGTCTTCAATTATGGCTTTATTATGTCTAACTATCATGCCATCCGCCATCTCTACTACTATAGCTTATATTTTTGTGATAGAAAAATTCAATTTAGAAACAATATTAGGGGAGATAAAACTATGATTACTACCAAAATCAACTAAGAAAACTACATTTTGACCTTTAATGTTACCCTTTAATTCTATTAAAGAGACTTGATTATGTATTGTACTTGTATCAACTGCAACATGGAATTTCATGTTTGGAGGTTTATCTTTCTTTTTATCATTATAACTTCTCTTATTTTTATCAATTTTTTATTCCACCCTTTTGATTTTTGTGGACAACCTTTTTCATAATGGTTTTCTCCACAATTCCAACATTTAATTTCATTAGGACTTTTCTTAACAAAATCTTTGTTTAAACTTTTCTTTTGATTCTCAAAATTAACATTCCTACATCATCATAGATCTCGTAAATATTTCCTTTTTGGTTATTTTTATAGAATGAATTATTATTTTTCTTAAAATCCTCATTTCTCTTTCTCCTTATCTCATTAATATTCAAATTGTTCTGCTATTTGACATGCTTCATCTACCGTAGTTGGTTTACCACACCAAACACTAGCCTTATAGTCTTCTTTAAGACCATTGATAAATCTAACAACTTTATCTCTCCTAGAAATGAAAGGTACAAAACTATTTAATCTTTCAAAAGTTTGCCTATACTTATTCACATTTTGTGCATGTTGTTTTAAATCAAAGAACTCATTTTTCCTTTCCTATAGGAAATAATCTTATATTTATTTATTTTGAAACAAATATTTAAATTGATCCCATTTAAATTTTTGGGGTATTAGTTTTTTTGATTTTATAGTGTCTTCCCACTAGTTTAAAGCAACATTTTTCAATTAATAGGAGGATATTTGAGTTCTATTTCTACTACCATTGTTTTGTAAATCAAAATAACATTCTAACCTAGATAACTACCTTTCAACTTCCTCTCATGTTCCTACTTCACCCAAATATTCTGGCAGTTTGATTTTTTATCGAAGTGCATAATTTCCTTATTATTTCTACCTCCATTATTAGAATTAGAGGATTCATAATCAAAACTAGAAGAATTCCCATCAACAGAATTTGAATTATCAATAGGTTGAGAATTTCTTTTCTGGACTCAATTTCTTATCAGACTTATCATTATTCTTAGTATTTTTCTTCATAGTATCAACAAATTACTTTTCCAAAATTTCAAATTGTAAAGTTGTATCTTACACTTTTCTAGATAGTTGTTGATTTCATTTTTCAATTTCATGGTAATCCAAATCATTTCAAGGTTTGATCTTTCTTAACAACCATAATTATTATGTATATACACAAGAATTATGTTAAGTTGTGGAGCTCAATTACTTCATTTTAGTATGCAATGGAAACTTGCTGGAAAATACAAGAATACGTCATCGGTTGGGGGTAACCGACATTAGTCACCCATGACCTAGCATCACTCGAGAAAAAGGAAGGAATCGACATCGATTATGGCTAGCCGACATTGGTTACGTGTGCAAGGATGTTTTACTTAACTCTCATGAATTAGATCTATTTTTAGCATTAAATTATATCTATTGATTGTAATTACATGGCTACGTTACCTAAGTCTATAAACGACTATATAAGCATAAAGGTAGGGTTTAGAACTAAGAGACTAACAAGAATTAGAAAGAACTTGAAATAGTTTGTGAGAGAGAGAATTATTGGTGATGAAGCAAAATCTTGAGGAAAGAAAGTATTGTACATCCGAGAGGTGTGGAAAATTACAAATCTTCATCATATATCTTGTCAAAGCTTTAGATAATAGATTGGTTTGTTTCTTGGTAGACGTAGCCCACACTTTGGGTGAACAACATTAAATCTAGTGTTGATTTATGTCTTTTTTTGTATATTTCTTCTGGTAGAATATCTACTTTTATTTACATGTATGCTTAGATCTGATATATTATCTGTACAACTAGTGTGCTAACCCCAACAACTAGTATCAAAGCTTTGTTTGAGGGTTTTGTGTGTTGATAGATTTACTCACTAGAGGGTTTTCTGATTGAGTGGGAGCTACAACAATGGCAGAAGAAAACAAATACAAGGTAGAGAAATTTGATGGCTGAAATTATCAATTATGGAAGATGTAGATTGAGGATTATCTGTATCAAAGAGATTTGTATTTATCATTAGATGAGAAGTCTAGACTTATGAAGATGACTAATGAAGAATGGAATATTCTTGTGAAAGGCTTTGGGATCTATAAGATTGAGCCTGGAAGCATCTGTGGCTTCCAATATTATAGAAGTGGCTTCTAAAGTAGAGTTAATGAATTCTCTTGCTAATTTATATGAAAAACCTAGTGCTCCAAATAAATTTTATTTTATGAAGAAACTATTTAGTTCTAAGATGCATGAAGGTGCATCTACATCTAGTAATTTGAATTATTTCGATCTATTGTAAATAAGTTAAAATTGTTTGCAATACCATTTGATGATGAAGTAAGAGAACTTTTACTCTTATGTTTTTTGCCTGATAGTTGGGATAACTTAGTAATGGTTATTAGTAATACAACATTTGCTAATAATATTTTGAAGTTTGATGATGTGGTTAGTATAATATTGAATGAAGAAATTTGTAGGAAGAGTACAGAGGAATCATCATCTAGAAATGCTTTGAATGTAGAAAGCAGGGCATGCAGAAGGAGAGATCCAAGAGTAAGAGTAATGGGAAATCAAAGTCAAGGGATAGCATATCTAAATCCAAAAGTAAGGGAATTACTTGTTGGAAATGTGGAAAGAAAGGACATACAAATAAATATTGTTGGTTAAAGGATAAAGAAAACCAACTACCGAGACAAAAGTAAAGAAGAAAATCTTGCTACATCGAGGTAATGCAAGATGCTCTTATTATTTCTTTAGATAATAGAATTGAATCATGGGTTTTAGATTCAGGAGATTCTTTCCATGCAACCCCTAATAAGGGTTATTTTAGAAATTATGTCTACAGGTAATTTTGGGCATGTTTATTTGGGTGATGATGAACCTTGCAATATTATTGGTAAAGGAGAAGTTCATATAAAATTGTAAAATGGAAATACATGGGTATTGAAAGATGTGAGGCATGTGCTAAGCCTCAAGAGAAATCTTATTTCTGCAGGGAAACTAGGTGAATCTGGTTGCATGGTTACTTTTATAGGAGACTCTTGGAAAGTCACCAAGGGTGCTTTTTGTGGAAAGAGGTAAGAAGGTAGGAACGTTATATTTATCTACTTGTATTACTGATTCATTTTCTACATTATCTACTTCAGATTCAGATGCATGCATGTGGCATAACCGGTTGGGCCATATGAGTCAAAAAGGAATGTAGATCTTAAAGGCTAAGGGTAAGTTATTATATTTGAAATATTTAGATCTTGATTTCTGTGAGCATTGTATTTTTGAAAGAAAAAGAGAGTGAGATTTCTCAAAGTTGGGGCAACTAAGAAGGAGCAAAATTGGAGCTTTTACACTCGGATGTGTGGGGACCTCGGAGTAGCTTCTCATGGAGGATCCCAGTATTATGTTACTTTCATTGATGATGCTACAAGAAAGGTATGGGTTTATTGTATTAAACGTAAATCTGATGTTTTTGATACTTTTAAAAGATGGAAATCCCTTGTTGAGAATGAATCAAATTCTAAGTTAAAGTTCCTTAGATCTAACAATGGTGGTGAATACTATAGCAAGGCTTTCAATGATTATTTTTAGTGAATGGAATACGTAGAGAAAGAATGGTTCCAAAAACACCACAAGAGAATGGTGTTGCAAAAATAATGAACAGACAATCATGGAATGTGCTAGAAGTATGAGGATACATTCTGGATTTCCCTTACAATTTTGGGTAGAAGCAGTTGATACAACAGTTTATTTGATTAACCGTAGGCCTTCAAGTTCACTATATGGAGGAATACCAGAGGAATCTTGGACTGGAAAAGAGGTAGATATTTCTTTTCTTAAAGTTTTTGGTTCAAAAGCTTTTGTGCATGTTGATAAGGAAAATAGGAAAAAGTTGGATGCAAAATCTAAGAGATGCACTTTCATTGGTTATGGATCTAGTGATTTCTGATTTTTTTTTGATATTTAGATAATTCTAAAATTATTACGATTCATGATGTTGAATGGAATGAAAAGAGAATGTACAGGGATCAAATTTTGGTACCCAAGGATGAACTGGTTGAGAAGTTTGTAAATGAAAATGAACTCTCATATTTAAAAGTATTACCTACAAGGTTACACATTAACCAAGTGTCAATTGACCCCTGACCAACATCACATCAGTCATAAGATCAGTATCGATTGCTATCAAGATCCAAACCTACCTCGATTAACAAAACCGACCTCGTTAGAGGTGATAAGTGGCATCCATTTGTCGATTTGGATAGGAATGTCCAGGAGGTCTAGATTGAGCCTCTAGTACCCCAAACTCCTGTGAGAAGGTCATAAAGGGTAAGTAAACCTCTAGAAAGATTTACACCTTCTCTATTTTATTTATTATTGACTGATAATGGTGAACCAGAGAGCTTTGAAGAAGCAATGCAAGATAAGACTCACGTCCAAAGTGGGAGCATGGCATGGATGAGGAGATGAACTCCTTGGAACAGAACCAGACATGGGATTTGGTTAAGTTTCTAGCATGTAAGAGAACATTGCAGAACAAGTGGGTTTACAAGATCAAGGAAGAATAGGGTGGACAAAAAGATACAAGGCAAGACTTGTAGTAAAGGGATTTACATAGAAAGGTATTGACTTTGGTGAAATATTTTCTCCTATTGTTAAGATGACTTCTATTAAATCGTATTGAGTTTAGTTGCAGTAAAGGATTTTTATTTTGAGCAACTATATGTGAAGACGGCTTTCCTTTATGGTGATTTGGATGAAGAGATTTATATGCAAAGCACCCACTTGGGTATGAAGTCAAGGGTAAGGAGAAAGTAGTGTGTAGGTTGAAAAAGAGTCTATATGGGATCAAACAAGCTCCAAGGAAATTTTACACGAGGTTTGATAGTTTTATGCAAGAAAATGGTTACTTAAGATGTGAATCGACCATTGTGTTTATTTCAAAAGGCTTAAAAATGGGAGCTATTTTATTTTGTTACTGTATGTGGATGATATGCTTATTGTAGGATCTAGTATGCAAGACATTGGTGAGCTTGGGAGAAAGCTAGCTCACACATTTTATACAAAGGATTTAGGAGCTGCAAAAATAATCCTTGGCATGCAAATACACAGAGACATGAAAAATAAGAAATTGTATTTGTCTCAGGAGGATTATATCTACAAGGTGTTAGAAAGGTTCAACATGCAAAATGCTAAACTTGTTAGTACACCTATAGCTGGACACTTCAAATTGAGTAAAGATCAGTTTCCATCATCACATGAGGAGGTCAAATACATGACACGAGTGTCATATGCTTCAGCAATTGGGAGTCTCATGTATGTTATGGTTTGTACTAGACTAGACATTGCAGGCAAAGTGGGAGTTGTGAGTAGATATATGGCCAATCTAGGTAAATAGCATTGGAAAGTAGTCCAATGGATACTCTGGGTTATTTGAAAGGGACATCTAGCATGTAGTTATGCTATGGAGTTTCAAATATTTCTTTACATGGCTATGTTGATTCCGATATGGTGGAGATCCGGATTGTAGGAGAAGCACTACTAGATATATTTTCATAGTAGGTGGGACAACAAGTTAGCTGGATTTAAAGATTACAAAAGGTTGTGACTTTGTCTACTACAGAGGCAGAGTATGTTGCAGCTACAGAGGCTAACAAAGAGATGATATGGATGAGTAGGTTCATGGAAGAGTTGGGAAAGAAGCAACGTGATTGTAAACTATTTAGTGATAGTCACAATGCAATTCATTTGGAAAAGAACTCAATGTTTCATTCAAGAACGAAACACATTTAGTTGAGGTATCACTTCATACGGTAGGTATTGGAGGATGGACAATTGAATTTGGAAAAGATTCAGATGAGAAAGAACCCTATGGATATGCTAACGAATCCATTAGAAAAGGAGAAGTTGGAGCTACACTCCACTTCTGTTGGTCTTCGAGTTTGAGACTTAAAGAGGAAGAAACAAAGATAAGGAAGGATCCAAGAATGATGTTGTATAGGTATGGTGCAGTAATTAATCTCCAAGTGGGAGATTGTTGAGTTGTGGAGCTCAATTACTTCAGTTTAGCATGCAATGGAAACTTTTTGGAAAATAAAGATTCGTCATCGGTTAGGGGTAACCGAATCGATCACCCAGAGAACTGGCATCGGTCAAGCAAGGAAGGAACCGGCATCGGTTACCTGTGCAAGGATGTTTTAATTAACTCTCGGGAATTAGATTTATTTTTAGCATTAAAGTATATCTATTGATTGTAATTGCATGGCTAAGTGCCCTAATTCTATAAAAACTATATAAGCATAAAGCTAGGGTTTAGAAGTGAGAGATTAACAAGAATTAGAAATAACTTGCAAAATTTGGTGAGAGAGAGAATTCTTGGTGATGAAGCAAAAGCTTGGAGAAAGAAAGTACTGTACATCTGAGACGTGTGGAAGATTGCAAATCTTCATTGTATATCTTGTCAAAGCTTTGGATAATAGATTGGCTTGTTTCTTGGTGGACGTAGCCCACACTGGGTGAACCACATTAAATATGGTGTTGATTTATGTCTTTTGTTTTGTATATTTCTTTTGGTAGAATATCCTATTTTATTTGCATGTATGCTTAGATCGATATATTATTGTTCAATGGGTGTGCTAACCCCAACAAATTCACATAAAAACTCCTCATTTCAAAATTCTTTCTTCAACATATGATTTAATTTAGTTTTGGTAACAAATCCAAGTTGTTTGAACACATCAAAATATGTTTGACTCAAAATTTACATATCATACCCTAACCAAGTGGTATTACTCAATGACATTTAATGATTATGTTTTTATATGGTGTTATATATATATATATATATATATATATATATATATATATATATATATATATATATATATATATATATAATTGATTGATTGTGTTAAGAAAAATAAATTATGGTACTTTAAAAGACGGTCAAATGGATGATAATGTTAGATGTTGAAGATAAAATGGTCATGTTTGAACCACGAAACTTTACCCTTCGCTTATAATAAATAACCTCAAAGGTGAATGTAATAATCATATAATAGTATTTTTATGTTCTATTAATTTTAAAGTTCAATTTTATCTTTAATTCTTTTATTCCATTCTAGAACCAATAATTAACTAAATCATATAATTTATAACTATAAATTTAGAAAATTATTAATTAATATTAAAATAAGTATGTTAATTAATTTAATATTCTATAATACCATATAAATAATGTCATAGTCAAGTTACCTTTCACACCTAATTTAACACTCTTAATTTTTCCTTTACCTCTCGTAAAATTTAAATTTATCTATATTTAATTTTCCCAATAAAATATATCTATGTTGACACCCATATTATACTTCTAAACATCCCATCTCAATAATTAAAAATGAATGTATATAAATTTAATGTCCTTCTCTTATTGACAACAAATGAACTTGCATGACACTTCTAATTACCCGTTCTCTTAAATATTAATATTGTCTAAAAAGAAAAAAGAAAAAAAAAAACATTTAAACAATATTTTAGATAACATCATGTAACTTACATAGTTTTAGTCGAATATTAGCACTTGGATTTTATATATGCTTGGTATATATCATAACATTATGTTTAGTGTGTCTCCCCATTTACAATAATAGGTTTATTAGAGTTAATATTTCTTATCCACTTTCTCATAAATGTAACAATAATGTCATAGTCATAGACCACATTAAGTATAATGTAAAACTAACTAATATTTAATTATGCTTAGGAAAACTATAACATCTCAAAATTATTATAATTATATATAATTGATTGATTGTGTTAAGAAAAATAAATTATGGTACTTTAAAAGAAGGCGGTCAAATGGATGATAATGTTAGATGTTGAAGATAAAATGGTCATGTTTGAACCATTTAAACTTTACCCTTCGCTTATAATAAATAACCTCAAAGGTGAATGTAATAATCATATAATAGTATTTTTATGTTTTATTAATTTTAAAGTTCAATTTTATCTTCAATTCTTTTATTCCATTCTAGAACCAATAATTAACTAAATCATATAATTTATAACTATAAATTTAGAAAATTATTAATTAATATTAAAATAAGTATGTTAATTAATTTAATATTCTATAATACCATATAAATAATGTCATAGTCAAGTTACCTTTCACACCTAATTTAACACTCTTAATTTTTCCTTTACCTCTCGTAAAATTTAAATTTATCTATATTTAATTTTCCCAATAAAATATATCTATGTTGACACCCATATTATACTTCTAAACATCCCATCTCAATAATTAAAAATGAATGTATATAAATTTAATGTCCTTCTCTTAGACAAATGAACTTGCATGACACTTCTAATTACCCGTTCTCTTAAATATTAATATTGTCTAAAAAGAAAAAAAAGAAAAAAAAACATTTAAACAATATTTTAGATAACATCATGTAACTTACATAGTTTTAGTCGAATATTAGCACTTGGATTTTATATATGCTTGGTATATATCATTACGTTATGTTTAGTGTGTCTCCCCATTTACAATAACAGTTTATTAGAGTTAATATTTCTTAACCACTTTCTCATAAATGTAAACAATAATGTCATAGTCATAGACCACATTAAGTATGATGTAAAACTAACTAATATTTAATTATGCTTAGAAAAAATATAACATCTCAAAATTATTATAATACCTTTTAATATTAAAATTATTAGAGATGTTTTTATCCTATTTAGAAAAAAAATTGAAAATATTTAAAATTTAATAAATAGTAACTAAATTTAAAACCTAATTCAATTCGAAACTTTTCACTTTATCCTAAGCACAAATTATATAGAATAAATATTAATCGTGGCTGAAAATTATAGTATTAATACATATTTTTATTCTAATTATATATTGTATGTTTAATATTAATAAACATATGTAACTAATACAATGTAGATCATTTTGTAGCCTATTAAATTGGCCATTATTTTTACAAAGAATATTCCACATTCATTGACATTTTTGTTTCTAGGAGAAGTCAAATTTTTATTTTTTATTTTATATTTTAAATATAGAATCATTTAATAATGAAATCTATCAAAAATTCTAGAGTTTCTTCTTTTTTAATAAGTTTGATATTTATTTATTTACACTATCTATACAATTATTTAACCCATGTCACAAGCCTTATAGGATTAATGGCTCTGATACCAAATTGTAATGTGTCTTTTTCCTAGTTTTATAATTTATTTGTTAATGAGGAACTTTATAATATAGAAAATATAATTTTACTTTAAACATCTGAAATAATTTATATGCATTCAAAAAACTAAGATAGTTATAAAAAAGAGTTTTTCTTGAAATATAAATTTATTAAATAAACCAATAGTTACAAAGTTGAGTACATATATGTCTAAAGTTGGGTGAGAACCGTGTGCTCCTCAAGAAATTATTAGGTGATATCAGAGATTCAACACCTCAAGCTATGGCTGCATTATCAGGAGGAAAATAGTTGCTATATAATCTTCTTGCCCTAGCCAGGAACCATCTTGGGTTATACTTAGCATACCCCAGATTAGGACACCCTAGAGTGCCCCTCTCCAATGCCCACCACTTGCCTTCACTCTTAACCACTTAAAAATTCTTGAGCAAATAATTCCAATGTGTGAGATAGATCTCTCTCATGCCTTATTGGTCCTCACCACAAGGTTTAAATAGTATTTTTCCTCATGTGGTTTGGTAACCAACACACCCATTCATAAAAAAAAATTTTAACAATTTAATTAATATCCTCCCATAAAATGGGGTCCACATTTTAATCTTAATCCCTCCTTTGAAAGGAGTTCGAGAAGTCTTTTTTTCTTATTCTTTTATTCCTCCCTATTTTAAAGGGGTCTTTATGTACATATCATTCCACCCTATTTTAAAGGGGTCTTCAATATTATTATATTTTAATTTATTTCTTCTACTTTAGAATTCAATCCTTGGGGAAATAACTTTAGAACACCCATAATAATTATTTTCTTTTCATTAAATAAATAATGTTCAAACTTTGTCTTTGGGGAGTTTTTGAAATCACAACACCGATTATACACTAGATACACAATAATAATACTTATTTGATTATTTCATTCACAAAATAATACATTTATATAGGAGTAACATCTCCTAATTTATAGGGAGGCTATAATAGCTCCTATAACAACTCATCTAATATGGATGAGTTGTTGTAACACTCTCCACCATACGTAGGTTGTTATAAACAACCTCACTAACAATTATATTATCATAGATAATATAATTATTAATTACAACACATTAACAAACCAATAAAATTATAAGTCTCAATAATATAGGCACTAACCAAGATATTCCTAACACTCCCCCCTTAGTGTGAACATAGGAAAACCTGCCTTGTACTTGCACCTGCTCAAGATCTGGTGATTTGACATGATGATCACAAACCTCAAGGATAGTTTTACAAATGGTTGACCACAAACCGAGGATGGTGGTTTTACATTTGGAGTACCACAAACCACAAGGTGATGGTTTTGTGAATGGTTTACTAACAACCAAAAATGGTGGTTTTGTTGTTGGTTTACCACAAACCACAAATGAAGGTTTTTAGGTGGTTTACCTACAACCACATCATGATGTGCCAAGTACTATTATCAGTCCTCATCACATTTCACTACAGGGAATAATATAGGAAAATCTGCTCACACAATACAAATTAAAAACTAGAAATGGAACATTGGATCATGTTCCCCCTCAATGTAAAAATTTCACTTATTCAAATAGAACAATGCAAATCAAGCACACTAAAAATTGGAATTCTAAAAACACATCGAAAGAACAATGTACAAATGTGGAAACAAAATGTGCCACTAAACCTTTGATGTGGCCATGTCGTTGGCGACTAACAAGAGGCCATTGATGACCTCCTACCTCCAATGCCTCCATCCTCTAATGTATTAATGCTTCTAGTTCAGCCTAATTTGACCATGAATCTCAAAAACATCCCTTAAATAGATGTTGGATTCCACCGAAAATGCGTTCGTAAGGAAAAAATTTATATTTTTCATACTTTTATAGTGACCGACTCTTGACAACAAAAGACATTTGACTTCTATTTTTGACTCTTTTAACGGCAACTTAACAATTGACAATGTAATTGACCCACTTCTTATGAAACTATATATAAATGACTAAACTTGAAGACTTTTCATTATAACATGATCTAATATAGATCAACTCATACTCTAAACTTTGACACATTGATGGTAAACACATATATTAACTCGAATGTCACAATAAAAAATTAAAACATAAACATTAATGACTATTATAATTTACAAGACTTTATATCAAACAATTGACTCTAAAAAATATAGCATTATAACCGACAACTATTAAAAAAGACTTAAAATTTAGCTAAGACCAAATTAAAATCATAAACTTGACTTAAAAATTAACTAAATGCAAATATATACTAATGAGTAGTACTAGAACCGTGGTTGGGAAGTTTTGAGATCATTCGCTTTCTTGGCCATAGGTGGAGATTTTGTGAGTGCGCGTCAATCATGTCATGATAAGATGTCGCTTCCTTCAGTGGGGAAGCTACTGAGAGGTCCTTGTGGGTGGAAGAAAATGTAAAGACTATCCGAGATGACACATGTTAGTGTATAGGTATTGTCAAATCAGTAACAAAAAAATAGGTTTGTCATTTTCCTCGCATTGATGGCTTGCAGCCAGACGGGGTTCACTATCTAGGTGGTATCCTACCACGTCCGTTCATATTGGGGGATTAAAAATGACCCAAAAAAACCTCAATATACCGGTATGCGCATGCGGGTGGAAGGGTTTAGTTTTTAGTATGGTGAATTAGGTATTGGGGGGCTAGGTACACAGGCGCGAGCTGGGAGGAGAGGCAGAGTCACACGAGCTGGGAGCGGGTTTCTCAGATGGTAGCTTACCATAGACATGGGCTTCTTGAAGATGCATTGATACTGTTTCACCAAATGCAAAGAACAGACGCTCAACCGGATCACTTCACCTTTGCCAGTATCCTCCCAGCTTGCGCCAATCGGCGACTAGGGTTTGTGTATGAAACAAGCGACTAGGGTTTGGGTATGAAACCCATACAAAATGCATTCAAACCAATCTGATCTTTATCAAAATCGATCTCTATATTTTTTATAGCCAAAATATGGAAAGATCTGACTTTTACGGGACTGAACTGGACTAAAATAATTATCAGAAAATCTGCATACTGAACTTCTTTGTCAATGTTTCTGAACAGGGCTCCTGGAGGTAAAGTTTATACAAAAGGGACAATATATTTGTCAAATGTTCGGATGGTATTTGTTGCAAATAAACCTGTTGGGGCCTTTGTGGCTTTTGACCTACCCCTGGTACTGTTATAAATTCAATGGTGAATCCTTGTATTGTATTAACATTCTTGTTTTCTGAAGTTCGTTTTTTATATATTAATGGTTATGTATTCTCTTCTTTACTCATCATTTTTCATATCTAGTTCCAGCAAGTGTATTTTTTTCGGAGCGTCATTGGATATTTATGTGCACTGGTGTTTATTTGTTATGAATTTGCCTTGAGATATACTTGTACTTTATGAAAATATTTTCTCTTCACAACATTTCTTACTAGATAAATTTATGGGCAGTTTTCATTTTTCGTTTTAGAGCACTCCATGAGGTAGTGACACAGCCATAGTTGTAGATAGGCAGATCACCATGCATGCCTGGAATGAACTACTTTTTTTGATAAAGATAACTGTAGATTTTGTTTCTTATTTTATATTTTGCTTTCTTCTTAACTCGCTTCCTAGTAGGAGATTCTAAATTCATTCATTTTATCATGTGCACTACTTCCAATTTATACCGGGTGTATGTATCAAACGGTAATGTCTAGCATAATTAATTGCTTGCAATTTCAGTGAATGGTTATATCTATAGCATGTGTATTGTCAAGAATTTGAAACTAGCTTATCTTCCTTTACATGCACTTTTATATATTTTCTTCTAAAGCTAGCATCATTCATGACACAAAGTTCCTTTATTCTTATTTTCCATTGGTTTGTAAAGAGCGTGGTTAATGCGATTAGCAAACATAAACTATGATACAATTTCCATCGTGATTAATTTCTTATTGAATCTGTGTTCTTTTGTCTACAGCTTTACATCCATGATGAGAAATTTAATCAGCCAATATTCTTCTTGCAACAATATCTCAGGAAAAGTGGACCCGGTAGGTGGTTGCTCATTGCTGTCTTATTCATTTTCTTTCCAAATTTATCCTTTCATCTTACTATTAGGTATTAAAAGGAAATAAATGCTTTATCCATTTTTAGTGAAGTATATTCAATTTCTGCATATTAAGCTCAGCACAAACTGTTGAGCGTGATGTCTTGTATTTGTGGGGTTGGATTTCTTTATTTTGCAACATCAGTTTATTGGTTACTTTTAACTTTTTGTGGTAGTTTCAACCACCTTGAGTCGGAAAATAAAATAAATATATAAATTCATAAAATACACTTAAATAACTTGTAAACTAGTTTAAAATGAATTTGCAAGTCTCTTTTCTATTAGATTTGGACAACAAAAAAATAGTACGATGCACATCATAATATCATGACACCTGAAAAATCCTTCAAATCCGATGATGATCATTTCATTGACGCTTTGTGAAAAATCCTTCAAATCCATGTCTAAGCAATAAAAAATTAAAAATAAAAAAATATTTGAAAGAAAAAGATTTTGAAAAAGAAATAAAATCTACTGGTTGGTGAGTTTCTGCACGGACATGAGTACTCACAAGTTTTCTGAGAAAAACATGGGAAGTACTTGCCAGAAATTGCCTGCCAGTAACTTGCCAAACTAGAATAATTCGTGATTTTGTTGATTTCTCGATGAGTTTTAAATCTACGATGACAACTCCTTTCTTCAATTTGGGAAACATGTGGTTTTCAAATAGTGTGTAAATGGCATGAATAGACTTTTCTACATTTAGGATGTTTATGATTTATATTGGCTAGTAGCTTCTACGAGTTTACAACTTTACTCCCTGGTTTTTCATTTTGCTGAGAATCATATGGCATTAGAGAGGGGATATGGAAATATTGGCATGACAATGTAAGAAGAGAAGAATGAGGAAGGAAAGAAGATCAGAATGGAAGGAATTCTAGCAGACAATCTATTCCAACCAAACTGAATTGTTGGGTACACAAGAAAGAAGAACATGTCTTTAAGAATATTCTAGAAATAAGAAACAAAAACTAAATATAAAAACTTAAACCCTAGATTGATGACATTGACCATTGAGAGCAAGTAAAATCCTGGGGTTTGATGGCTGGACCAGTAAAAGTCTAAAATAGAAAATTTAAAAAGAATATATTACTGTTCAAGATTTTGAATGTTTGGATTTATTTAAAATACAATTGGCCAAAAATTTAAATCATCCGTTTTGGGTTGATTTGATGAAAGAATTTGCATGACCCTCACATATTCCGAAGAGAAATGGCTCAAGTTTGTGAGCACTTGAAGGGCTAGTAACTGAAAATTAGAAGAAAATTCAAATTGAAATTGGCAGGGATAATAAATTAAAGTGGTGATTCGAGAGAGACAGTTGGCCAACCATATGTGATGGATATATCACATCAAACAGGTATGGAAGTGGGGACCACTAACTAGAATGTTTCTGCATGCATGAAGATAATTATTGCATCAGTCATCAAAGTTGGAAAATAATGGATGGAGTAGAAATCTGTAAAACTAATACTTGTCAAATGCCCTGAACAATGCACTGGATGAAAGCCCACTGGTCATATAAAACAAACTGAAAAAATAGTGTGAATACTTTGCATCTTATTCATCTCAACTCTTAGTTTGGTTTAAAATGGTAAGGTGAAATCACCTCACCTCAACCGTGCACCCAAGTGGGCCAGACAGTGCAAGGCTTATGTTACCATCGTAGAGTCAGTCAGGTATGGGCATATTTATGCTGAATGACACCTTTAGTCTTAAGCACAGCTACGTGTGCAGGAAGCAAGTCATCATTATGGAGCTTAGAAGGACCTTTTCTTTCCTTTTTTTCCAAAAATAACGAATGAGAATAATGTGTTGCACACACCTATTCACTTGTAGATGAAAGAAATATTACTGCAATGAGTAGACCATAAGTAGAAACGAGCAAAACAATATCTGAACATAACCTTGGAGACCACTTCATTTTTATTATGAGATAACCATATGTTAACTGGAGGAGTTTATCAATAGAGATACCCACTCCATCTACAACATTTCCGTTGTTATGTGATAGTTTTTTTTTGGTTAATATCACTAGAGGAGGTATAACCTATAGGTCACTCTAAAATAGTTAAGCAAGATTTGACTGCAAGAAAACTGTACCAGCAACCCAGAAATTTTCTGACAATGATTTACTGTGATCTGGACAGTGATAAAACTAAAAGTGAAGAGAAAAATGATTTCCGGATCCTTTTCTTATTCTTGGCCTCCTGCTAAAGCTTCTCAAAGGTATCATCTCCTGCTAGTGTTTTTCCCAATTTTTGCTTTCCTGTATGCCTTTTGTTTCTCTCTGCTCAAACGTTTTTTCTTTAAGGAAATCCCCTGAACATTTCCCAGTTTGAAGTCCTTGAGGAAGACAATGTGCATTATTATTCTTGGATAGAATGTTTCTAGGACACCAGTATGTTTTTAGGCAAATGAATTCATGAAGCATGTGCTTCAGATCCATTTCATTTGAAGTTTTACTGTAATAATAGAAATTGGGTCTGTTTTGAGTTAAAGAAGCTAAACTGCCATTATCTTAATATTATTTTGAGTTGTGCAGTATTGCCTGCTTTTGTTTAATACAAATCAACAAAGTATTTTTACTTTATCCTTTGTAAAGGCTTGTAATTTGCTGTGCTTTCCAATGTTTTTTCTGTAAGCAAATAATCTATATGATGCCAAGTTTTACATGCCGAGATTCATAGTATTCATCTCTCCTCTCCACTCCGCTCATTTACATGTGGGTTTATACTCTGCAACTCACTTCAACCTGCACTCCATGCACGTCTTAATCCTTCCTTAATACAATTAAATTTGTCACAGTGGAAGGACACCGTTAACCAATGGGAATAAAGGCATCAGTCAAAGATTGGGATTACTGTGATAGTTTAAATTTTGCTAACACTGCTTTTCACATGGTCATATCTGAACTAAGTTTTCTGTAAATTTTGTATGTATTGTGTTTTGAAGGTCAGGACAGATCCAAGAGTAATTTAAGAGTTGATTGTGGGTTGATATGGAAATTCTATTATTTTCTTGAGTGCTTTGCATATATTTTAGTCCAGATCTGTGTAGTTTAGATTTTATTGTTGTTCTGCTTGTCATCGAGTATGGGAATGTAATGAAGGATTTAGGAGTGAATACACAATATCCATTTGTTATGCAATCCCATGTATAGACACTGACAGGTCAGTTTGATTAGGTTTTACTTTAGTGTTTAGGGTCTTAGGCTTCTCCACAGTATGATATGGGAAACTGCATCTGGTTTATGTTTTTTAAGCAACTGCTCCATCTGGCTGAAGTGAAGGGATTATCTGTATCGTGTCTCACCAGCGAGTTTCCCCAGTTTGGTGAGCATCCATCATGACCAACAATTATAAATTTGAACATAGTTGGGTGGGATGATTGAGAATATTTTGACATGGGTGTCTATTGTACATTGTTGTGGATGCTTACCTTTTATGTAGAATGATGGGCAATTAGAGTGTGAATAGAGAAAGCTAGTATGCTGAAATACCTAGCGAGAATGGATCCCTCACTAGAGAAACATTAATGAATGACTATGAACAAGGAAAGTGTGATAGGAAGCAGAACAACTTTGACAGAACAATAATGATGTTGACGATCCAATACACACAGTATATGCCTAAAGCAAATAATTTTTTATCTTGGTTTTCAACTCCATAGTTCTAGGTTGATATTGGTTTTCTACCATGTACATTGTAGATTTGGCTTTAGTTCTATATTGTCAAGTTGTGTTCTTGCATGTAAGTCACTCATATGCGAGCCTTCTACAAGCACAAGAAGCCGATATTGCTATACTGAGAGCTTCGGACTAGGGGAAAATAAAATTGTTATAGGAGAATGTAAAAGAAAATCTGTAGGCTTTGATGCATATCAACATTCGTTGATATTATTCCACATGCAGTGAATGTAGACAATGCTAGAAAGGTATGGTATCAGCAGAGATGAAGACAATGTATGAAGTTATGAACAACAAACTCAGCAAAAGTCATGTATCCAAGAAACAGCTAATTGACACAAAGAAGAGTGAAATTAGTCTTCAATCTTTTAACAAGTTAAAAGGAAATATGGGATCAGCTAGTAGCTATTGCTGAAAAAGTTGACATATGTGACAGCAAACTTAGCAAGATCATGTAATAACATCTTTTATTTCATAGGAAATCCTGGCCCTCTTATCAATTGTTTTCGCATCATTTTTAAAGCGGAGATGTCCTAGATTAGTAGTAGGAAATACACGGCTCAAATGCTAATCTCCCCCATAAATTGGTTTATAATTCATAGTCTACTAGAGACCAATTCGTTCTTATTTCAATATTTCTGGTCAGACAACCTAGGGGAGATGGATCTCACCTGCTTCATCTCCAGTCAGGAGGGGAGGCCCAGTTAGCACACAGGCCGCTAGATATTTTCTCTTGGCCTGCCCACACACTACAAGGGAGCACGCACCTCCGCCCCAATATATCTAGGGGTGGCATGCCTTCTCCCCCCACCCTCTCCATATATCTTATGAGATAAATCAGCTAATCAACACAAAGATATATAGCGCTTCATAATTCATAGTATAATCAGCTAACAAGTTCAAGAAAATATTGGATCAACTAATAACTATTGGTGAAAATGTTGACGATACAGAGACGGTGTTAATTATATCAAAGGTTCTTCCAATGTAATTCAAAGCATTCAAGGTGGAAGTGAATGAAAATTCATAAGAAGAAGCCATGATGTTTGGAATGTTTATAGGTTTGCTCCTACATGAAGAGCAAATTCATGGGTAAATTGAAGAATGTAAGGTGAAAGTATTTTTTGTATTGAGAAAGAGGAAGAGGAAAGGTAAATAGAAGGTTGAAAAGGAAAGTGGGTGTTACTATTGTGCATCTAAAAAAGGATTATAATAAATGAAAGTGAGATTTAAGTCATTGGAGTTAGGAATGTTTGGCTGAAGGAAGTGTGACAACATTTTGACTGTATATTGAGATGTGGTTTGCGTAAGGACTGCAACCCTGGTATGGGTCTGTCAGGGAATATGGAAAGAATTCGACTTTGCTAGGTTCATCAGTTTTGAACTCTGATCAAAGAACAGCTATAACTGCATCTACACTAGAATATTTAATTGGATGGACATCTTTGTTGAAGATGCTTTTTGCAGAATGTTTATCTGGATACTCATACAAGTCTAGTGGGTAGCAATCATTAGTAGTAAAATCATGTGATTGATTTTGTGTTTGAGTTGGTACATAGGAAACTATTTTTTGGTAGGAGTTAGGACTAAAGGTAAACTTATTCTCCGGAATTGGTATAAGTACGAATGTCCTACTCTTGTTATTTCCATGATGTCCTACTGTACTGCATACTTTGATGACATCATTAAGTACCTTCTACCTATTACTTTGGTGTTTCTTGCATTTGTCCTCTTTGCTTCTAGTTTTATTCATAGTTACCTGAGACGGGGGGACGGGGTTTCCGGGACGGCAAAAAATTTCTAAATTTTGGGGACGGCGGGGGGACGGCTAATTAAAAAATATATAAATATTTAAAATATAAAGATATAGTGACTAAATTATATAAATAAGCTGAAATAAAACCATTTGAGATTTAAATAAGGTGAAACTTGAACTCATAAACATCAAATACATTCCTTAATACTCATGATTCTTTCAGAAGTTTGCAAGAAGTTGCTTGGTCCAAAAAGGTGCAAAAATTGATTTTATGAAAATAAGAAAAATATTGCCATCAATGCATAGAGCTCAAGAAAATATGCACTTTTAGAGAAAACGACACCTGAAACGGAGCCACAGAATGAAAGTTATGGCACATGCAAGTTTTTGCTGCTACATCTTCCGGACCCTTTCCAAAAATGGCAAATTTTTTTCTTGTCCTTGTGGTTTTTCACCAAAAATGAAAAAAATGCCAAAAAAGGAAATAAATTCGTGGGGATGTCCTGGACGCCCCCCACGTTTCCACGTTCCCCCACGTTCCCCGCCCCCCACGTTTCCACGCCCCGGGCGTTTTCTAGAAAAAAAAAAAAAAAGGAAACGTGGAGAAAGCGTTTCCCCACGTCCCGCGCCCGGGGCGTCAGGGGCGTCCCGGACGTGTCAAAACAGGGGGGGACGCATCCCCGCGTAACACTGGTTTTATTGCATCTCTGGTATGAGATTATGTACTAATCAAAAGGTACGGCATTCAGTATGTTGGAATAAGATGGTTTAAAGATTTAGACTTATATGGGTCTGCTGGAACCATCCAGTGGCTGGGCGACGGATGTAGTAATATACAGCACATCAAATCTTGGTCCATTTCTAGTTTAGGAAGAATGTAGTGTGTCATTTTAGAAAGCTTTGCTTAAGTAAAACTTTTTGATTTGTGCATTTGAAAATTAGGATCAAATTTAATGAAAATGTGAGGTTGGGAATAGGAAGTTGATTTGTGTCCCTTTCATGCACACAATGTCTTCTAAAATAAATTTAATGAATTAAATCCTACAAGAACACGGATCTACATGCTCATATAGTCATTGTAATTATTCCGTTTCTATCCTGTAGTTTTTAATTTCCGTTTCCAAAATTTGCATTACTACAAATCAACTTTTTGATAATGCTTTTTTGTTTTCACCAAAATAAAATTCAATTGAATTACACAAATAGAACACAGGTTGCAAAAGATTTATATCAATTCTCTTTAATCTCTGATTGCATAATCTATGCAGGTAGTTCCCGAGGATGCAAATAGAGCACTCTTCTCTACTCATTCTTTCAAGATTATTTTTAAGGAAGGTGGTTGTGGGACTTTCCCATTGTTTTTCAATCTGATCCGCTCTGTCAGGCAGTACCACCAAATGTCAGTTTCTGCTGCAGATGCGACACCTAGAGCCGATCGTCTACAAGTTGGACAACCTCCAGTTGATGAGATGATGAGATGCGCGTAAGTACATCTCACATGCATTTTAATATTAATTTTATCGTAAAATTTGGTGAAGGTAGACACTTTGGACATGTTTTGTATAAAACATTGTTTAATTTTTACCACTTTTTTGGCAATTGGAAAAATTATTGTCGAAGGACCTGGTTTGTAACAAATCTCTGTGTAAAATGGTCTATGCAGATTCCATTAGACATTATAAAATTTAAGCCTAATTATCTTATCAGCACAACTTGCATTATCATGATCAATATTAGTAAGGGGATGGCATTGTTTTGGAGGTTAACCTGTTAGTATTTCGCGTTTATCAAATTTTAGTCAAACAAGCAGGAGTGGATGAAAAAAGGTTCAACAATCATAAGTGGAGCTAAAAGTGAAGTATGCACTACTGTGACATAATCGTTGAAAACATAGGAATAATTGACTGCTTTCTGTTAGCATTTTCAATTAGAGATAGAACCCATCTAGTCATCCATTTGCAGCAACAAACAACCAAGTCCATCGTTTGTCTGCTTAAGTCTTTAAGCATTCATTTGAATTGATGGAGTTACTGTTTCAGCTTTTGGTGATGTGATGGCACTTGGGGGCGGATTACTAGTCTTTGGTGATAGGAGAATGCTGAGATTTGAATTTCAATACTATAGCATGTTGAAATGTTATAGAACTCCTAACTGTAGCGATAGAATGAAGGAGATGTAACTGATTCACCTGCTATCAAAAAAAGGACTTTATAGATATTCTTCAAATACTAGATGTGTCATTGAAGGTTCTCGCTTTTGAGTGTTTGGATTTTGCCTTCTACTAGCTGACTGATAGCATTTGTTCAAGAATGGTGTTGCAAGCATCTCTGATTGTATGACTGTAGATGTAACGATATTTAACCTACACTGTGTCACATTGAATAAATTGTCTCTTCTAATTCTATTGTTATTAGTCTTATTCCACATCGTAGTAACAGCAAAATGCCATTGACCTATTTAAAAAGTGGAAAATTGTGTGTGAACTTACAATTTTGTAGATATAGAAAACTGCACTGCTTTTCTGCTTTTCTGCTTTCACGTCTGGGATCCCTGTGAGAAGATTGACGAGCCGACTCAAGGCTCCCAGGAAGGTAAATAAAAACAAGAAATAATATTAATCTATAGCAGCAAGTGCCAGTAGGAAGGTCTTATGTGTATTGACGGTGAAGATATTTTCATATTCTTCTTCACAAGTTCTATTCCTATTTGCTTGATGCTATTTTTATTTTAAACGTGTACCATTTTGGAAAACAAGTTCATGATTTCCACCTTGGCCTATTTGATTGTTTGTTTATCAAACCTAAGAATGAAATCTTGCCCAGCACATTCTCGGACACCTCCGGCCGGATTAATGGTCCCAACCAATAACTACTTTGATTTGTTAAAACATGCTTCCAAATGATGGCTAGTGATGAGTTATTTTTAATATTTTTGAAAGTTACTGTGATGCTGCTGCTTTCAGTGATTGAGGCGTGCTAAAATTTGGGAAAAATTAAAATGACATATTTGAGTCTGTAATAAGTGAAATTCCTTCAATTAATTGAATTAAATGAAAATTTCTGCTACTTTACACCTATCTATATTAAGATCTTGGCACTTTTTGGTCCCAAGGGAGACATAATCTCCACATCATCAGTTTTGAATGGAACACGTTCATCTGGGTTTGTTCTGACTTGTGAAAATTCTTTCTTCTTGCAGTTATGTGGATCCAAATGATCCCTCTAGGATCTTCTTACAGTAGCCAGAACCAGAATCACAACTGAGGCGGTGTACTCACTACTCGCAAACTGCAGAAAATTATATTTAAGAACAGCTTCCTTTGAGTGAAAAACTCTGAATATGATTGACAATAGTTGGAAGGACAAGATAGTCTTGAACATGCAAATATGGTGGGTTTAGGGTAATTACTGCTTCAGCATCATCAGCACCTAAATAGTAAGATTTCATTTATAGATTATCCAAAACCAATTGTTACTTACTTTGAAAGCAAAGGACCTGTGTATATTGTCAGTATGAATGTAATCTTCTGTAGATCTACATGAACAGAATATTTTCTGATATACAGCATCACAATACTATTTGTTTTTTGTGTAAGTGTATATGATTACTGTACAAGTTTCTTTACCATGAAAGCATACTATAGCTTAAGAGTTTGTGAAAAGCAATTTAAACCACGTATTTCGACATGGAATACTGAACTTGGACATTGCACAGCTAAATGTGATATTTGGGGATTGAATTGATTTGTAGTTACACTCACAGAATATTCAGCCTGATTTTTGAGTTGGCTCATATTTATAATAAGTAAACTTACATTGATAAATAGAAGGTAATGCACATGACACTAAAGTCCCAGGATTGTACTTGAATAAAAAAATTGAAGGTCATTCAATATTCATTCACTCCAGATTATTTCCAGATCACAAATAAAGCCCATCGGTTGTATTCATCAAGCTATAGCTTACTACAATGCTGGATGAATACAACACTGAATCCTGGAAATCGAAGCATTTCATGCTCAATGACTCCATATTTTGTTCAAGGACATTATCTGCACTTGTTTGTTTTTCCTTTTGCTCTTTGAAGATGATGCTTGATAGTGTTGGGAAAATCCTCTTTCCGGGTATACTCATAGCCGAGAGTCTTCGAATTTCATCATTAAGTGGTTGGGTGGTTCCTCCTACAATTCTGTGTAATACCTGGGTTACCAAGCTTTCCCGACTTTGAAGATTGGTATATATTCGTGGAGGAAAGTTTGTTTGATGATAGAAGGAGAACCCCTCACACCCTTTAACTGATTTCGGGGAAGTTGATATTGATAAAATTTGTGAGCTATTTCAGTGATTTTAAACATTTGTTCTTTATTGAGATGAGGAGTGGTGAGACTACATCGAAGTGTAAACCAATTGGCAAGAGAGATGGAAAAGGAATACTTATCATACAAGACATTGGGTATTATGGAAACCATGTATTAAGGAGTACTCATACGTTTGCTTTATATTGAAGAATCAATTTCTTAAAAACAGAGATATAGATGTCAAATACAAGTGCCTTTTGTTAGTGTTGTGATCTTTTAATTGTTGTTTTAAATATCAATACATAAAAACTGTCAGTGTTTTTGCTTTGTAGCGTATTTCCTGTCCTTTGACTTCTCGTTATAGATTATAATGATAGACTATGTACGTCATTACACACCTTAGAACCCATATATATGTACGTCATGCTACATGGAAATGAAGTACAGCTAGGCTGTTTCTGTATATTCAATTTGTGTAAAAAAGTTATAACCAAGTTCAATTTGAGTTGAAAGGATATAAATCCGAAGTTCAATTTTTGTCTAAACATGCAAGATTTAACCAATAATAATGGACTCCAACCAAAGTGAGGAGCAAGATGGTCCTGTATCTCATGCAAATGTTGGAGATGTAGAAAGCTAAATATCCTTGCAGAAGTCTATATGTTTACCGCCCCTTTGGACTGAGAGTGTTTTGAGATTAGAAAAAGTTTTATATTGATAAATCTGAAAATAACTTTTGAGGAAATGATATTTAATCAGCTTGTAGGTTCTTACTATGCCAAGAGCCATTTAACAATGGCAACAAGAAGTGGAAGGATATGATGATGTGGCTGTTAACTTTTTTATTTTTGACATTAAATTTGATGTTCATTTGACTGTCATGTGACAATTTCAATGTTAAACTTGATGATCATTTGTGTTTCACTTGTAAGCTTTTTCTTTTAGCTTTGAGTCATTCAGAAAACAGTAATATCTTGACCATAAACTTTTTCATTGGCGGTCTTTTGAAGCTGAGAGAACCAGTTTGTTTGATCGTATTATTCAGATGATTGGATCTGCGATTGAGGTAAACAGAAAGTGTAATGAATATCATGCTTTTTCCATCAGTTTATAATCTCTATTCTGTTTTAGTGTGTCAAGTTGTGTTTCAGTTGTAAGAACCTTCTTATGTGACACCTCTTTTCAAATGCTGCATTACGGCAATGTACAATCATGTACTGGTTCTTGAGTTTTCTTGCAAACTTGTTGGTCCTTTCCTGTTATGTCGGTGTGATGGCAGCAAAAAATATCATGTTTATGTGTGCCAAGGAATTCCTTCAGTGGCAAAAACCAAATTCCACATTATGACTATACATAATCTCAATCATTGGAGACAGGATTTTTTTGGTTCTTATCTGTTACTTGCAAACTCGTTGGTTCTGTCCTCTTTAGTACATGTGACGTACGGCAAAGAATTTTCTTTCGATTTACTCTAAAATCCTGCTTCTCTTCTTGTTTTTGAAAATCAGCTAATTTGTTCAATATATTTTCCCTCTTTCTTCACAGGCTCCCATGAATGCACTAGAAATATATAATAATTTTGCAGAAATTGCCTGTGTAATGAAAAACATTTTGAAAATCAAATCTTATTTTTGTAAATATATTATATATACCATGTACTTACATTTTTACATGGAAAACTTTATTTAACACTTGAAAAGTTCTTACGTGATATGTTAGAAATTAAATAGACAGCAACAAAAGTATTTATATATCAGCATCTAATTATCAGAGTGGAAATATTATGGAATGTACTTTTCCATGTTCTATTGGTTTCTGATAGATTGAAAATAAGTGTTCACGCATTTGCCAGTTTCTAACACAATTTTCATTTTTAATGCAGAATTAGGGAAATAATGACATTTTGGCATATTGGTTGTCAAATATGTCAACTTTGCTCTTCTTCTTATAGCGTACACTGAAGGCAACTGGTGCAGCTGGAGTAACTCCCCAAAAGCGAAGATCATCTACAACTTTACTCGGAAGAATGACTCAAGTAAGAAGGAAGACATCTTTGGTTTTAGTTTCACAACATAACAATCAGCTTTGAAATACCAACAAGGAAAGATTTAACATAGTGATTTAACATTTAACATCATTTAACATTTGAATGCTATGCATGGATATGCCATTAAATTATACACAGTACTCTTGTATTCTTGATATTTGTTTGATAATGTTGTTAGCAGACCATGGCCATTTTGAGATAGTATTTGATAGTTGGCTAAAGTTATATATTTTCAAAACATATAGATCTACTTAAATGGGAAACAAAATAAAATAAAATGAAAAACGATAAATTATTTGAAGAACGATAAATTATTAAAGAATAACATTAAAGTAACTAGTAATAGGGTACTAATAGGTTTTGAATGTATTCAAACCCACTATTTATAGAGAAGTTGTATTAAGAAAATAATATTTGAGTGAGAAATATGATATATATTCTATTTGACATATACGGGTAGAAATAAAAAGGGGTAAATAAAATTGCAATGGAAAAATGGGTAAGTGAGGTACATGGAAAAAATAGGGGGTATTTTCATTTTAATAATATAACGGGAGGGGGTATTATCAATTGAGTAAGTAGAGGTAAAAATTAAAATCAAGGGTATTCTTTAATACCCTCCGAACGCACGTGCTATACCATAGTTTTACTAGGTGACCCCCGTGGCGCTTGCTATTGTTGCAATCACATTCCTCTCCAGATGGTATTTAGATCGAGCCTAACATATCAATGATAAAAGCACTCAGCCTTGATAGAAAATCACACGGCTCGAGCTCAATGATCTTTGGATGTAGACAAAGTCGTTGAAAAATGTGTCCAGTAGACTATTTTTAATGTATATGTATTGATCGACTACACATAGATCCATGAAAATTACGTTCAGCATTAGGTGAAACGATGGAATAACCTTAGTGATAAAAGCTTAACAGACATACATAGGAAGATCAAACCTCCTCTTCTCTCTTTACATGTTGTGTTGTTCCTCTGCTAAATGCCACACCTCTTTGAAAATCACCTATTGTAAAAAGAAAAAGAAAAATTATCTATAATAACAATTTCAAAAACTAAACTTCATAAATTGGGGTAAGGGAAAATAATGCAGCTTCCTCTATCAACAAATTATTCTTCCATCTAACATACTCTCGTACCAACTGAAAGCACAACACCAAATTATACAGTGGATACACAATAATAATACTTCTTCAATTAATTCATTCACAAAAAAATGCATTTTTATAGGAGTAACATCTCCTAATTTATATGGAGGCTATAACAGCTCCTATAACAACTCAACTAATATGGATGATTTGTTGTAACACTCTCCACCAAATGTAGATTGTTATAAACAACCTGACTAACATTTCTATTATCGTAGATAATATAATTATCAATTACAAAACATTAACAAACCAATACAATTATAAGTCTCAATCATATGAGCACTAACCAAGATATCTCTAGAAATTTTGTAACGTAACATCTACACTCTCGTACCTACATCTACCCCTAGAGATTTGTTTATGTCTACTAAAAATGTAGAATAAACTTGGATAAATGTCCCCTTTTTTTGGGCATGTGTGAAAAACATGTTTGAGCTTGTGGCTTAAAATAAATAGGTTTGTACCTTGATGATGATATGTTTGAGAAGTTGTGTAAAGTGTTGAAGAGGTGGCCACCTATGATAACTTGTACTTAGAAAAGAAAAATTGTTTACATGTGATGGAAAACATGGTACGAAACATAAAAATGTTAGCAATATATAGTGATAGTGGAAATTAAAGCAACCAATAGGAACAATTCATTCAAACAAGAACAACAAAAATGCATTCAATTATAAACAATGACATACAAGAGCATACAAGAGGCTTTGGGGCCTACAAACATGGGAGACCCACAATAACACAAGATAATCAAGGCACGTAGGCCTGTAAATAAGAGCAATCAATTACAAATAACATAGGTATAATTTCATAAACATGGGACACCCATGGTGTCACAAGATAATCAAGACACATATGCCACAAGAAAGGAAACAATATGTATGAAATAATGCACATACAAACACACATGCATGAAAAAATAATATCAAAACATGATAATATGATGTAATGACCAATGTAGGTGAGATATATGAAAAATAAATGTCAATTTTTACAAGACAAATGTGGTAGTCGTGTTAGTTTGAAAAGAAGAAAGTACATAATATATATAATTGAGCAACTTCAAATGAACTGCAATAGAATAATAACACCAACAAGATGTGGAGGAATTTCCTCAAAATGATAATAATGTAAGGAAAAATGATTACTCCTATTAATGTGTACCAAGATTTGCTTCCTACTTTCACTTAATATACCAAGTGAACGCATGTGTGTAAATAAATAAACCATGTTATCTATCAAACGAAATGAAAAAAACACGTGCAATGTAAAGTGTTAACAACTCAAGTAAAATGCGAAGTATTAATTTTGTATTTTTACAAATATTTAAAAACAATTGCATTATCTTAGTGCATAACTATGTAAAAAGAGGTAGGTAACACCAAGGTTACCAAGTGTTTTCCAAGTTGTCATCATGCAAGGCCTAGAATCCTAGGGTAGTGCAGATCATGTCACATATGAATGTTATAGGGGGAATGGGACCAAGAAGAAGTAGATTATTTAGGAGATTATCATTATTTTGTAATATATAGAGCAGAAGGATGATTATCTATTGTCTCATGGAGTATGAATGTATAATATCAATGGGAGTTTGATGTGTATTATGCAAGATGTATCCACATGTTCAAATTTTGGGGGTGGGATCATGGATGATTTGGAGCTAAGAATTATCATTGATAGGGGTGAATATTCATTGGTCTCATCCCATTCAATAGCTTGAGAATTGATAATATCTTAAATAACATGATGAATATTTAACCAATTGTTTGTAGAGAGCCTTCCACATTGACGATAATTACAATGGTCATTAACATTAAACTTCTTTCCTTGATATCTACTCACATCAACCTCAAACATTGGAGGGATAGATATGATATTTCACTCAAGAAATTTTTTCAATACAATGTGAGGAGGACTTGATAAGAAAGTAAATTGATGTCACATGGGGTTTGATTGTATCTTAATAGATTACAAGATGTCATTAACGATATCTTCAAAAGAATATTTGACATGATTGGAATTTTTTGTTAATGTGGGTTTGCTTGAAAATTTAGCACTAGATTCGGGATGATAGATAACAAATACTTAAAAGGGGGTATCATGAAATTAAATGAAGAGATCTATGATGAGAAAATTGCAGCCCTATTGGGGTAATGGAAAGGTAAGTAGTATGAAACCAAGGTTACATGAGAAGGATATTATAATTGAGATTATTGGACACAACATATTTGATTGCATGAAAAATCTTAAGGCTAACAATGATGGGAAAAGTGATCTAACCAAGGACTCGTGAGGAACATTGTTAGACCTTTTTATGGTAAGACTAGAAGGAGAAAGATCCCGAACTCAAAACTCAAGAGCATGTACAAGAACGATGGTAAACCCATTAAGATCATAATTTGTATTGATTAGAGCATGTTTGACCCCAAAAAAATTCACAAAATACCTATGCATATTATGTATTCCTATTACCAATATTAGATTGAGGTGGGGGTATTGTATGATGATTAACATAATGGAAGAGAGAGCCTCAAGTAGAATACATGAAGTATTGTCAGTAGGAGTATCAAGATGAATCTAAGTAGCATGGATGATCTCAAAGAATGAATCCTTGTATTAAAGGAATCACTCAAGATATTCAACGAGTGATATATTTTGATATAATGAGAATCTCATTATGAGAATTAATAAAACCATGAGCTTAGAAAAATGAGCATGTTAGAGACATAAACCCTAAGTTAACTAGGATTTGGAGATCATTAGACCTAATATAAAATGAACTAATAAGACCTTAGATTGAGTGAAGGGTTTGATTGAAAATTTGTTCACCAAAATTTCTAACCCTTACTTAAATAATAGTTCAATCTAATTAGGTGTAGAATAGGTTAGATTTGATTATTGATCTTACAAAGATATTACAATAGAAATACTAATTCAGGTTTACAAATTAGATTAGATAGAAATAATTAACAAATACCGATCAAACTAACATGAAATGGAAAGCTTAAAATAGATGTATGATGGAAATTCACTAATTTTAGAGGACTTTTGGAGACACTTGGGATTGTGTAATAGAGAAACTAGGAGATATGAATCTGGCTAACCTTCACAACCGAGACAAGAACTATAAATGCACCTAGGTCAGGACTATACCATTAGGTTAGGACTAAAACATATGGTTTAGACCCTTACGTATGATGTTGGACTTGCTCTAAATCATCCTTTGCAAATTTCTACATTGGTCTCCTTCCTAGATTTTTCCATCTTTTCAGACCCTAATTTACGCACATGTAGCGAGGATCTCTGAATGGAATGAATATCACCTCAAACCCTAGCTATTTATGAAGAGTCCTAAAAACATTAGAAAATTCATGGTTATAATTGTGCACCATTGACATTAGCACTACTTCGACGAGGCCTTAAACCATACATCGTTTCTCCACCTATCATGTGATATCTAGATAGATCAATTAAATTTGGTATTTTATTTGACCATGTTTTCTTTGATTTGGATCTTGCTAAAATACTTGGAGAGAGGATGTTTGGATGCTTGTAAATGAGATATATGGCTGCCTTGACCTAGTTTTCTCATCAAACCTAATGTGGGTGTTTTCCTAATGACTATAGATGTGCAATTATGAGATTTATGGATATTTGGATGCCTTTTGTAAGTGTATGAAGTGATTGATCTAGTGCATTTCCTTAGGAGTTTCAAGGTTAGAAAATGAGGTAGTGTTTACTTGCTTATATAGGGTTTTGTAGATGATTTATTTAAGAAAGGCTGACCTAGATGAAGTATAAGACCCAAAAATATGTCACTTTGAAAGTGTAGTTGGAAGACATATTTTCCAAGACCATACAAGTAGGTCAAGATTGTAATTATGGTCCTAACTAAATTGTATGGTCTGGTCGAAATAAGGAACGTGCTAAATGAAAATTGGACCTATTGAATCGATGTCTCTCTTTTGGTTTTGTGCATTATATCCTTACGATGTGTCACATGTCAATGTGAAATAATAAGTAAGTAAAAAAATGGACCTTAGAAATGCTAAGCAAGAATGAAGAAGTTTTTTTATCATAGTAAGAATGCATATCTAATTCAAGGATTTCTAAAGTGAAAATTACCAAATTTGATTATCTACAAAATCCACATCACCTATAGTAAAAATCCCTCACATATGGGTTCATCTCAAGTAGTTCAGTCCTGGACTATATTGATTATGGTTGGACCGAACGTTCATGGTCAATACCATATGGTTCTATATGGTCCTCGACCAAGTGTAAAACTAGACAATTTGGTCTACTATCATCAATATATGTCAAATTCAAAAAATGAAAATTTCAAAAATATATATATTGTGGAGGAGATGGAGATGTCCTTCCTTGTAAAGTTATTAAGAAGACCTTGAAGAAAATATGATCAATACAACAAAACCTAACTCTCACGAGTTGTCACCCTAGATAATGGAGATATTTTCTAAGCAAGGTTCAGGCCACTAAAGACAATGAAAAACTGATTTTTTATGTATGTTTTGGTAATAGAAATTATGCATTTGTACACACACAGGACAAACAGGGGTAGTATGGGTAAGATTGGTTGTTTTTAAATGAATTTTTGGTGGGAGGTGAGGTAGAATGAACTTGATTCGCTAGATCTTTGAGAGATTTTACAAAGGAAGGCTTAATCAACAAGAATGCTTCAGAACAGCTAAAATGTTCCTTTAACTAGAAGGTGTGCTTCAATGGAGGCCCAGATCAGCACATTTTCACACAAACTTTAAGAATCCAAAATGAAGGCTCAAATTGAAAAACTTAATTGAACATTATCAACCTCTATTTTATCACGCCTAAGATACCCTCAAAGGCTAACAAACAATCTTATCATCATGCTAGGAGTAAAGTGATTTTAAATTTGTTTATTTCACTATCAAATGAAAGCTCTTTTGATAAATGAAATTGCAAATGCCACCAAACTATCACAAGGATAAGATCTTGTGTGATTCACAAAGATTTCAATGTAAGATTGCAATGGGAACAAGAAAAACTATTTATGAGACATTTAGAAATGAAGAAGACACAATTTTTCCCAAAATCAAACACAAATTAACTCAAATTTGATTAAATTCATCAGCAGGGGAAAGTTTCTAGAACAATCTCAGAGCTTGTCAATGGTTGTACACTTGCAACCACCTTGACATGATCAAATTTAACACAAAATAAATAAATAGGTTCCTCAGATGGTTTCTCAAGAAAGATGGGCTCTGTCAAACTTTTCTCTTAGGAAAATAACTCCCGACCTCTAACACTCCAACCATTTGCATGACAAGTTCATGCAATTTATAACATTTTTTACAATAGAGTTTTTCCCCTAAAAAAAAAAAAACATTCAAAGCACCATTGCTTGTTGTGATTTTGATCGTGATTCCCAGAATCAGATCAAAAAAAGTTTGTTAGGTGCTCAGAGGAAAATCTCTTCAAATATTTCAGCATTCAATTCTTTCATCTGGTAAATCACTCTTCATCTCATGTGCCAACTACTTCCTCCTCTAATCCATCAAATCTGGTTTTTGCGTGCCAAGGAAGGAAAGATTGGAAAATCAGATTGAACCCGATAGTCAGATCACATCTTAATGGTAAAAGACATTTTTAGATCTTCCCCACCAAATCAAGATATCAAATTAATTTTCCTCTTCATTTGGCATGTAGGAGACATCAAGAAATGATAAAAAACCATAAAAATTCATCCCAGGAGCTTTGGAGAAAAATGGTGGAAAAATCGATATAAATGCACATTTGCCATTGATTTCCCTTTTGAATTTGGACCATCCATGTGGGAGATCCGAGTTAAAATGGGCATGGGGGTTCCTTTTTACTTTTTACAACTTTTGGAAAAAATGTAAAATTTCTCATTTTACTCTGCCCCTCCACCTTGAAAAATGGGCTTGACACGTGTCCCAATGTGGGTCCCAGTGGAACCATGCTTCCTTTTTACACTTTAACCCCTTTCTTCACAAAAAAGGAAATTTTTTCAAATTTCCCCGAAGCCCGCCTCCCACCTTTTGAATTTTCAAACTACCACGTGTCTCAATGGCACATCTTGAGATGGTCCCCAAAAGTAGAGACCCCAAACAAGCAGTGGGCTCAACACGTGTCTCGGTCTGGTAGAGTCTTTAAAAATTTGAAAGTTCAGTGGAAGGAACCATGTGTGTGCAGGGTTCGAGGGTAGTCTCCTTTGGTTGTATTGAAAAGTCGAGAAAAGGGAAGAGTGAGTGGAAGCCTCCAAGTGTCCTCTGGTGCTTCTTCAAAATAAAACCTAGGGGCTGGTCCCCAAACATGCGCAGTCCCTCCATGTGTCCCTAGGCCCTTTAGAAAGTTTTTTGAAAAGTCTAAGTAAGGAAGGCTGAAGTGAAAACCTCCACGTGTCCTCATGGTGCAACTTCAAGATAGTCCCCAAGAGCGGAGACCCTGAATGAGCATGGGTTCACCACGTGTCCATGGCCCAAAAACTATACCTAAGTTGCATAAAAAATTTGTCTAAGTCTGGGAAAAGTAGTGGAATCCTCCACGTGTCCTCCTGGCATAACTCAAGGCCAAACCAAAAGGTGAATTTTCAAATGAGCGTCGTTCCTCCACGTGGACAAGTTTTGGGTTGAAGCAAGCCATAGAGTTTTTAGAGTGCCCCATTGAGCCCATCTAACCAAAAAGAGCCATGTTTCCATTGATGTAGAGATGTAAATTTGATGGGGAAAAACACACCTATCAAACCATAAAAATGTAGGGAAACCACCATGTTTGAGCCTGGAGATGAATTTTCTTCAAGGAAGAGAATTTGGAAATGTTACAAGGTTCAAACATAATCCTCTGGGATACATCCAATCATGTTTCCTTAGGTATTTGGGACAAAAGAAAGGGGACAAAAAAATGTGACTATGGAAAATGAGAGGAAAAGAAAAGCCGAGAGTTTTACGACCAAGTAATAGACTCTTTCATATGGTCAGAGAAAAAAAAAAATTTTGGGATTTAAGTGATCCTCGGCCAAGGAAGGAACTGACCATGGAAACCAAATGGAGGATAGAGCCTTCAAGCACCAAAATGGGGAGACAAAAAATGTGACAAGAGGCCAAAACTGAGGGATTTCAATGAAATGGGGTGAGACTAATTTGAGCACCAACATCGGCTCGACTCGGGGATGGGCACTCCTGTGAGTGCCACAAGAACCAAATAATAGACCAAGTGCCAAAAATATCCATTGGGAAAAGGAGTCATCTTACAGAGTAGAAAACTAGAACCATCTCCTAAAAAAATGAACAAGAAACCAACAAAACCAGGTCACCAAGGACCAGAATGAGCAAAAACACAAAAAACAGAAAGCAACCAACAAACTATACACTATACAAATGATGCTCACCTTGATTCTGGGGAATCAATCAAGGAAATGTTTCAAATTCTGCCATTAATAGGAAATTTGAGCAATTCCCCATCCAAGTCTTTCAAGAAGAAGGTATGTTCACCAATTCGAATGTCAATGGAGTAAGGGCCCATCCATAATGCATCAAATTTACCATGCTTTCCCTTATCTTCATGCCTGTTATCCCATAACAACACAAGATCTCCAAACGTTGAAAGCTCTTGGAGTGACCTTCTTGTCAAATAACCTCTTCAATTTTCTCTGAACTTTACATGCCTTTGGTGGGATGCCCTCCTTTCTTCATCAAGTTCAACAATCTAGTTAATGTGAGCATCATATGGACTAACTTCTTGATCTTCCAGTTGTTGAATGAACTGATATGAGGATAATTGCATATGCAGGGGGGAAGAAAGCATCAGAGTTCCATACACAATTCAAATGGACTTTTTCTAGTAGCTCTTTTAATAGTAATTCTATCAGCCCAAACAACAAACTTCAACTGCTCACCCCATTTCCTTTTGTTCAGCTCCAAGGTTCTCCTAATGATCTTTAATAGATTTTTATTGTTGGACTCTACTTGTCCATTTCCTTGGGGGTTATAGTTGGAGGCATATGTCAAATTGATCCCATATTCTTTACACATTGCCATCAAAGGTTTAGCTCTGAAGCTCATGGCATTGTCAGCAACAATTTTAACTGGCACTCCAAACCTACAGATGATATGGTTCAACATGAAGTCCATGACAATTTGGTGTGTTGCTCTCTTGGTGGGGATTTCCTCCACCCACTTAGTGAAGTAATCAGTGGCTACAAGAATCCACTTATGGCCAAGCACTTGAAGGGTCTGAAATCTCACCAATGAAATCCATTCCCCATTGCTTGAATGGGGCTTCAATTGATATAGGTTGCAAAGGAAGGGAGCTTAAAGCTTTAGTCTTCCAAAAAAATGTTGGCAACTCTCACATCTTCTAACCAAAAAAGTTGTATCTTTGAAAAGAGTTGGCCACCAATAACCAGCCCTCAAGATCTTGTGTGTTGTGACTCTTCAGAAAAATTCCCCCACAAACTCCTCCATGGAGATCAACAATTATCTTGGGGCTTCATCTTCAGTAATGCACCTTAAGAGAACTCCCTTAGGGTTCTTCCAAGCTAACCCAAAATCAGTAATGACATATTTTTGGGAAGCCAACTTAAGAGCTCTTTTCTAATTTTTACTTAAATACTCAGGGTAGTATAGATGTCTGAGATAAAAAATTATATCTTTGTACCATTCAAGAACTCATCAACTTTTCAAGGACATCCACCCTTCCTTCTTCTACTTCATTCACCTCAATAGTTTGCAAGTTTCTCTCAGCCATAAGCTTAGCTAAGCCCAAACCTCTTACTAACTTCATGGTTTGGATATCCATGTCATATTCTGCAACTTGTTCACCCATCTACATTTTTCTTGAGACCTCCATCTCTGATAAGACATCTTTCACCATGGTGTGGGGAACATAAGAAACAACTTTAGAGCTCAAAATGTAAGGTCTGAAAACCTTTGTTTGCTTTTACCAAGGAAAATGCTTGTTTCTCCATAATGGTGTATTTCAACTCAGCCCCCTGCAATGCCTTACTAAAAAAGGCAATTGGCCTCTCAGCCCCTTCATCATCCTTCTGTAACAAGACAAGATGCAACAATGTTCTCTGAAGAAAAAGAAAACATTTGGAAAGGCTTCTTATAATCTGGAGCTGCTAAAATAGGGCATGCTTTAATGCTTCTTTGATCCCATTGAAATCTTGAATGAAAGCCTCTTCCCATTTGATAACTTGGTCCTTCTTTAGCATGTAAGTAATTGGAATGGTCAACTCAGCAAAGTTTGATATGAATCTTCTGATAAAGTTTATTTTCCCAAAGAAGGACTGAATTCCCTTCTTGGTTCTTGGAATTGGGACCTTGTTGATGGCCTCTACCCTCTCGGGATCAATCATTACACCATCCTTTGATACAATGTGACCAAGAAACTTGGCCTTTTGCACTCCGAAATGGCACTTCTTTGGATTGAGTGAAATGCCATACTCTCTGCATCTTATCAACATTTTTTCCAAGTGTTGCAAGTGGTCACTTCTCTTTCTGGAAAACAGTCACATCATCTTGGTAAACAACAATAAAATCATTAATGTAACCAAAAAAGCAACATCCATTTCTCTTTGAAAGGTTTCTCAGCATTCATCAAACCAAAGGGCATTCTAACATAGACATAAGTTCCCCAAGGAGTGGTAAAGGTTGTCTTGATTCTTTTTGATTCCTTCACAACAACTTGATTATAGCCAGAGAAACCATCCAAGGTAGAAAGCAGCTCAGAACCAATCACTAATTGCAGCATGTTTTCCATGTTTGGTAAAGGATAATTATCCTTCATTGATGCTCTATTCAGATTTCTAAAATCCACACACCAACCTTGATATCACCATTCTTTTTTCTAACTGGCACTAAGTTTGCAACCCAAGAAGAATACCTTGTGGGCTGAATAATCCCTCCATCCCTTAGTTTCTTCAGTTCTTCTTGCATTTTAAGAGATAGGAGTGGATTGATCGGCCTCTGTTTCTTCTGAATGGCTTTGCATTAGATTCCAAAGGAATTTCATGTTGAAACAGATCCTCTCTGTATGCCTTTAGTTTAGAATAAGACCAAGCTAGGAAATCTTGATATTTTTTCAACAATTGGACATAGGACTACTTTTCCTCCTTGTTCAGATTGCTTCCCAACCAAGATCTTCCTTGGTTTCTCCTTTGTACCAAGGTCATGCTCCTCAACATCCCTTGAGGCTGCTATATATGCCTATTAATAATGCAATCAACATTATCAAAGTTTGATTCAAGAGAAACAGTCCTCTAGGAATGGTATTAGTTTTTAGTTGGATGATGTCTTTGCCAAACAAAGTTTCTTTACCCTCTGTTGCACACACCATTGGCTCCCAATCAATACATTGATCAAAAAACTCCCCTTTGTTTTGTAGAAATATTTTGACCTGAGCATCATCATCAAAAAAATTTTCCAATGTTTAATGTTGTCAGGGATAGATGGCCTTGTTAACACTTCAACATCATATTCACAATATGGGGACATTGCACAATTATCAAACCGAGATCCCAATACTACAAGCTTTTCTACCATAACATTGAACTTCCTATCATGATGCACAATATTAAATGAATCAAACATCTCAATCAAGTCCCAGACTGCATGCTTGTATTGTTTCATTCTCTGATTTTTAGTAGCATACAATTTTCTGATTTGTTTGACAATTAGTTCTGAATCTCCCTTAACAATGATGTCTTTAACATAGTATTTCCAAGAAATTCTCAAACCTAACAACAATGCTTCATACTCAGCAATGTTGTTAGTACACTCAAAGTTAAGTTTGAAAGAAAAAACAAACTCTTCCAAGCTTGGAGAAATCAGAACTACACCAGCACCATTTCCAAATTTGGAGCAAGCTCCATCAAACAAAAAAGTCCATGGAGAGCCTACTTGTTCAAGACTCTTACATTGATCCATTTTTTCTCTTTCCCATCAGAAAATCCAACAAAGTTATCAAGCATCAACACTTGTGTACAACACTTCATAAGATGCATTGTTGGGATCTTCAATGAGGTGCAACATTTTCTTTTCTCCATACAACTTGACAAGGCTGCCCTCAATTGGGATGGTGGCATAGGACATATCCATTTGAACACTCCCACCAACACTTGCAGCCCATTTTCTAGACAACAACATACCCCACTTGGCTGGGCAATCAACAATAACAACATCAAGTTTCAAGTTCCTACCGGATAAGCTGCAAGTTGTACCACCAAACCTTTCACACATCCCACCACTGGCACCTCTCTGGAATCCATGGTAGTGCACTTCCCATATGTTGTTGTTACTTTGATATCAGTTCATTCATGACTTCCAGAGGCATAACATTGCATGATGCTCTGAATCAAACATACAATTGTGTAGCAATTTGTCCTTAATGATCAGAGTAGTGAAGAATGGATCTACATTTAGTTGAGACTCTACCAAGGATGTTCCCAAATAAACCTCAGGTGGTTCACCTAGTTCTTCCAATCTTTGGTGGTGTTTCTAGCTCTTCAATGATTGGAGGAGTCTCCACAATGTTTACATTTCTTCCTAGGGTAGTCTTCTCTTCTTTCACCCCAAATACTCAAAGGCCCTTTTCTTGTGCTCAGGAATCCTAAACTCAACAATTGGAACAAAAATCTTGATCTGACTCAAGACTTGGGCAATATCATAAGGAACATACTTTGGCAAGGCAAGCATTGGAAGGGAGATTGAAAAACTCATCAGATGGCATGGGATTTTTGATAGTTTGGGCATGAGGAGAAGTATGAATCTTGTTTGGGACAACAAGGCCTTTGGAAGGTGTATCTTTCTTAGGAACCTCTTTAGGAATACTAGTAAGCAATGGAGTTTTAGGTTTGGCTTGAGGTCCTGCCCCTTTGACAACTTTACTTCTTGTGTTATACTCCTTTTCTTGGGCAACAACAACGTTCATCAACAACTGCCTATCCTCCTTAGATGGGATTCCTCCATCATACTTCTTTATCATTAAAGCTCTTAAATATTCAAATTCATTATTAGGTATTTCAAAATCTTGTAGTATCTATTTCTAAAGTATGAGAGGAAGGAAGAAGAGGTACCGGTGGATGCAATCCCAAAAAAGTAGCAACAGTTCTAGCACTTATCACTTCAGTTGAAGTTGCTCCTTGTTGTGAGCTCGTGGAGAAACCCATCATGCAAACATCATCATCAGTATCATCATCATCAACTTCTTCTTCTACTTGTTGATCTACTTCACATGGAGCATGGGGCATGAAACATCTATCACACCAATCAATTACATTTGTTTCTTCAACAACAAACAACTCTGGTAGCCAAAGGATCAGGCACCATTCTATTTTCCCTGGCCTAGGGCTGTTTATTTCCAAATCCAATAGGTCCCTTGCCTCTATCATCAGATCTCTGCTCATTTCTATGATGATTTGTAAATCTATCTTGGCCTTGTTGCTTGTGCTGACCTTGTGAACTCTGCCCAATTCCTTTCTCTTCTCTGGGCTAATTTGTATGAGATTTCTTTGACAGCCCCTACCAAAGTTTTCACAACTTCCTCCAAATCAACAAGCCTTACTTGCTTGAGGTTTTTAGGGTTAACCAGTTTCACACCCTCCCTCTTAGGAGGTTTTCCAATTGCTTTAATGTTGTTCTCAATTTGTAGAGCCATGGTGAAGGCCTGCCTCAAATTGGTAGGGTTTTTGTCCCTCAAATAGTAAGAAACTTTCTTATCAAATGCATCTGAATACTTTATCAGACATGATTCATCACATGGCCTCAAATTAATAGGAAATCTCCTCAAGGTCTTGTTAAATCTTGTGTTGAAATCATGCACTGATTCATTAGGATTCTTCTTGATATTTTCAAACTCTGATAAAAGAAACCTAGGGTCATTTTATCACCATATTGTAATCTAAATGCATTATTCATTTCCATCCAAGAATCAATGGAATTATCTGGAAAAGATTTATACCAGTCCCTTGCATCTTCTTCCAAAGTATGGATAAACAATTTGATATATACATCTTCAAATTCAATCTCAAAGTCTTCCATCATGTTGATAAAAAGCTTTAAGTGTTGATCACTAGTTATAGCATTATTTCCTTGGAACTTTGGTAGTCTATTTCTTACATCTTGGGGAACTGCATTTGGATAACCAACCATCCCTCTAAAATTTATAGGACCAAAGGTATTTACAACAAATGGAGGTCTGGGTGGGGGATGGGCCATGTTGTTTTGAGGAGGTGACCTTGGAGGAGAATCAAACTTGATAAGGGACAAGGGGTCTTTGAAACACAGGAGTATAACTTTCAAAATGGATATCCCTAAAGGCTTTGTTTCTTGGAAAACCCTATCAACTTTGGAAAAAACATAGGGGCAGAATGAGAAGAAAATTTTCAAATTCAAATGAAGGCCCCTCTCAGATGGAGAATTCAATTCCACAAAAATACTACCTGATTTAGAAGCACTTGAATGGAAATCTTCAATGATAGGCTGATCACTTTCATCAATGGAGATCTCTTTTCTTGATTGTTGATCTCCAACAACTCTCAGGATTTTCTTCCTTCTGACTTTGTTTTCCTAGCTCTAGAAATAATGCCCTAGTAGGATCCTTAGTGAAGAAAGATCTTCTTCCTTCCATCTTTGCAAAGATTAGTAACAAATCTCACTTGACAGAGGTTAAGACACTGGTATTTATCAAAAATCAGATCAACATGGAGTCACCACTAAGGATTTCCACCTTAGTTGTGCAAATGCACTAAAAATATGATCTATCAAATGTCTGTCAACACTAGAAACTGGAAATGGAATGATCGACCTTCCTTTACCCAGATTTATCAATGAAACTTAGTGCAATAATTGTAGAAACTAGAAAAATTACACACAACACTTGTAACTTTGAACACTTCTTACAGGCCTGAACACAGGATGATGTTGAAACAATGTACTAGCACTTAGAGCATATAAGAAATGTTTACTAGGGTCTGAATATGAATGAACTGCAATCACAATGTCCCCAAATGGCAAATGGTGCCAAAAATGGTGTTGGTACCCAAATTGATTCTCCCTCAGAAGTTGAGCAAGCATCACAGATTTGATAGGAAGCTTAGAGACAAGTAGATCATGTTGTGTGTTTTTGTATTTGTAGGAAGAAAATGCAGCTTGCTCTTTGTCACTCAGATGTGGAGAAATGGATAGCACCCTCAAGAGGATTTGATCTATCCTCACTACTTTATGGTTGTGCCTTTCAACTAGGGTGAGAGGACCCTTTTGTAGCCTATTTTTGTGGAGGAGATGGAGATGTCCTTCCTTGTAAAGTTATTAAGAAGACCTTGAAGAAAATATGATCAATACAACAAAACCTAACTCTCACGAGTTGTCACCTAGATAATGGAGATATTTTCTAAGCAAGGTTCAAGCCACTAAAGACAATGAAAACTGATTGCTTCTACATGTTTTGGTAATAGAAATTATGCATTTGTACACACAAGGAAAACAGGGGTAGTATGGGTAAGATTGGTTGTTTTTAAATGAATTTTGGTGGGAGGTGAGGTAGAATGAACTTGATTTCTAGATCTTTGAGAGATTTTACAAAAATGGAAGGCTTAATCAACAAAATGCTTCATAAACAACTAAAATGTTCCTTTAACTAGAAGGTGTGCTTCAATGGAGGCCCAGATCAACGTTTTCACACAAACTTTAAGAATCCAAAATGAAGGCTCAAATTGAAAAACTTAATTGAACATTATCAACCTCTTTTTTATCATGCCTAAGATACCCTCAAAGGCTAACAAACAATCTTATCATCATGCTAGGAGTAAAGTGATTTTAAATTTGTTTATTTCACTATCAAATGAAAAATCTTTTGATAAATGAAATTACAAATGCCACCAAACTATCATGAGGATAAGATCTTGTGTGATTCACAAATATTTCAATGTAAGATTGCAATGGGAACAAGAAAAACTATTTGCAGACATTCAGAAATGAAGCAGACACAATTTTTCCCAAAATCAACACAGATTAACTCAAATTGATTAAATTCATCAGTAGGGGAAATTTTTAGAACAATCTCAGAGCTTGTCAATGGTTGTACACTTGTAACCACCTTGACATGATCAAATTTAACACAAAAGAAATAAACAGGTTTCTCAGATGGTTTCTCAGAAAAGATGGGCTCTGTCAAACTTTTCTCTTAGGAAAATAACTCCCGACCTCTAACACTCCAACCATTTGCATGACAAGTTCATGCAATTTATAACATTTTCTACAACAGAGTTTTCCCCCAAAAAACAAAAACATTCAAAGCACCATTGCTTGTTGTGATTTTGATCGTGACTCCCAGAATCAGATTTGCAAAAAAAAATTTCATCCAGGTGCTCAGAGGAAAATCTCTTCAAATATTTCCAGCATTCAATTCTTTCATCTGGTAAATCACTCTTCATCTCACGTGCACCAACTACTTCCTCCTCTAATCCATCAAATCTAGTTTTTTTGCCAAGGAAGGAAAGATTGGAAAATCAAATCAAATCGATAGTCAAGATCACATCTTAATGGTAAAAGACATTTCAGATCTTCCCCACCAAATCAAGATATCAAATTAATTCTCCTCTTCATTTGGCATGTAGGAGACATCAAGAAATGATAAAAAACCATAAAAATTTGCATCCCAAGAGCTTTGGAGAAAAATGGTGGAAAAATCAGATACAGATGCACATAGTTTGCCATCGATTTCCCTTTTGAATTTGGACCATCCACGTGGGAGATCGAGTTAAAATGGGCCTAGGGGTTCTTTTTTTACTTTTACAACTTTTGGAAAAAATGTAAAATTTCTCATTTTTCTCTACCCCTCCACCTTGAAAAATGGGCTTGACACGTGTCCAATGTGGGTCCCAGTGGAACCATGCTTCCTTTTTACACTTTAACCCCTTTTTTCAAAAGAAAATTTTCAAATTTCCCCTAGAAGCCTGCCTCCCGCCTTTTGAATTTTCAAACTACCACATGTCTCAATGGTGCATCTTGAGATGGTCCCCAAAAGTAGAGACCCCAAACAAAGTGTGGGCTCAACATGTGTCTCGGTCTGGAAGAGTCTTTAAAAAGTTGAAATTTCAGTGGAAGGTGCCATGTGTCTAGGGTCTGAGGTAGTCTCCTTTGGCTGTTGAAAAGTTTGAAAAGGGAAGAGTGAGCGGAAGCCTCCAAGTGTCCTCCTAGTGCTTCTTCAAAATAAAACCTAAGGGCCGGTCCCCAAACATGCGTGGTCCCTCCACGTGTCCCAGGCCCTTTAGAAAGTTGCTTGAAAAGTCTAAGTAAGGAAGGCCTGGAAACCTCCACGTGTCCTCATGGCAACTTCAAGATAGTCCCAAGAGAGAGACCTGAATGAAGCGCGGGTTCACCACGTGTCCATGGCCCACCAAAACCTATGTACTAGCTACATAAAAATTTTTTTCTAAGTCTGGGAAAAGCAGTGGAATCCTCCACGTGTCCTCCCGGCGCAACTCCAAGGCCAAACCAAAAGGTGAATTTTCAAATGAGCATCGTTCCTCCACGTGGACAAGTTTTGGGTCAAAGCAAGCCATAGATTTTTAGAGTGCCCTACCGAGGCCACATCCAACCAAAAAGAGCCACGTTTCCACTGATGCAGAGATGTAAATTTGATGGGAAAAACACACCTGTCAAATCGTAAAAATGCAGGAAACCACCGTTTGAGCCCGGAGATGAAATTTTCTCCAAGGACAGAGAATTTGGAAATGTTACAAGGTTCAAACATGATCCTCAAGCTACATCCACTCACATTTCCTCAGGTATTTGGGACACAAAAGACAGGGACAACAAAACGTGACTGTGGAAAATGGAGGGAAAGGAAAATCCCGAGTTTACGAACAAGTAAGAGACTCGTTCATATGGTCAGAGGAACAAAAATAGATTTTGGGTGTTTAAGTGATCCTCGTACCTATCATTGTCTCTTTTACACACGATCAAAAATTCTCATTATACACTTTATAATTCCTATCTCCTACACTACAATATCTCTCAATCTTGCTCATTCTCTTCACTTTTACCTCAATAAAATGTGTTTTACACTCTCCTTTTATCAAATGGGGGAAATATATGGGGTTGACTAAGAAAGGTCACTCGCTCCATCTTGTTTAGCTAGAAATTGCTAAACAAGTACAATGGGTTAGTTATGTAAGGCTATCCTCTCTCACACAAACTTCGTATAAATTTAGCAAGTTGGTTATGCAAGGCCAATTTTTCTCACCCAATGCAATGTAATTTCAACACCCAAGTGGTCATGCATGATTATGCAAATACAAAAAGAACCAAATTCCACTATGTTTATTATGAATATAAGGGGCAACTGTAAATATCAAAACACAATACAAGCACCCATATCACAATATGCACTGTATAATTCATGGTGGAGGAAATGAGATGACATTTCCTTTAACCTTATAGGTTTTCTAGTAAATTGTAAGACCTAGACTTTTTTAGATAAACGGTAAAGGAGGGTTTTTGGTAGGGGCCCTACCTGTTACAAAACAAGGATCTAAGATCCATATATTACAATGAGGTCAACAAGAAGAAAAATAAACAAAAACAAGGAACTGTGATATCAAAGTAACGTAGCGAATGCAGCCTACAACATGGCTATAGAGAGCCATTGATAAAACAAGAAAACATTCATAAATGAGTTGTTGTGGGTGACATGGTTTTTAATTAAATGGATTTAAGTCCTTCCTAGAAGAACTTTTACTTATTTTGGATAATTGTCTATTTATCCTTTTCAACATCAACATATGCTTCACCTTGTAAGGGATAAGTACTTTAAAGGAATTAATTGGCCTACAATTCTTAAATGAAGGAGAGAGAGGGAGAGGAAGTACTCTTCTTGAGCGCCCTAGGAGGGTTTATATTAGAGATTGAAAGAAGTTGGGGATCTCTTCAAGAAGTAGGAGTTGGCAACCCAAGAGGGGCTCTTATTAGTAGAAGGTGGGGATGGTTCCAAAACAAGATCATAAAGGGGTGCAAATGATGACATGTTTAGGAAGAGGTTCTGTCCCACTAGGTTCGTTTAGATCCATTGAGCTTAGAATGCCCACAATCCACAATTAGGTGACCTATTTTAAAGCATCGACATTACCGAAGAGGTAAACCTTCGTTATCAATCCACTACACCCGGGTTCTACCTCCAATCTGCATATTTATCTCGGGAGGAAGATCTCAAGAAAGGTCAATATCCACCAAGATACAAAAAAAGTAGTATGAAAGTGTTGGGTTGAGTTCACATCTTATTTAACATAAGCCCCTAACTAATTTGCAATAGCTTCAAAGCAATGGAAATTCCATAATTGAATTGGAAGAGTTGGGAGTCTAACCCAATGAGGTTGAGATTTGAAGGAATCTTTTGATGGATAAAAAGAAGCGTATCATGGTTTGGACATGAGACCATGTTTGCCTAAACCCAATATTGATTGTCAATAGTGTCCCTATCTTTGGTGAGTCAAAAAATAAATGAAAAAATCTCTAGAATAGGGAAAAAGATCAATCTTAGCATTAATTCTTGGGCTTCATATTTGGGATATACATTCATGTAGCCAAGCTAGTTTCGGGCAAAATGTTTTAAATTGGAAGATGAGGCCAATCTTTTAAATAATCTCCTCTGCATCTAGCACCTTGTGGAGTAAATCCTCCTCAAAGATGATGGAAGGGGGATTAATCATCAGCTTCATTAGAGGACCTTAGGAAAGGAGACCTTACCACTACCACCAATAAAACCCTTAAGTTTAATAGCTTCATCCCTTATTCTAGCCACCCTCGAACCAATGGAGTCAATCCCAATATCATTCATGCCCTCAATATTTTCCATCAATGAAGCAACAACCACAGTGGATAATGGGAGAGCTGATCTAACCATGGGAAAACATTTTCAGATCCATAAAGAGTCATCGACACCTCTACCAAACCCTTACATAAACTTCCTCCACCTTCATTGTTTAAGATCATATTGGGGTTCTGTTCTCCTTGCATATTCCAAGGACACCCCTTTCTGACCCACAAGACCTCGTTCATGGGAATCCAAAAACTACTCATCTACTTCCCCGCATGACACCATTTATGTCGCCCTTAATGCTCCGATTAGGATTTCTCTTAAATTTCAAATACATCACTTAGATCCTAAAATATTACATAGATTCATCTACAATGGTGTGGTCTCATTATCGGGGAAAGCTAAGTAGCCCTATGACACTCTTCCTTGGTGTCGGTGAGTACCCAAGTCCAATGTCATTGCAAAATCAAGCACTTTGTTAGGGATTTGATCACCCCTAACTCTACAAATCTACCAAGTTCAAATGTCCCTATCTGCAAACAATTCTATGAAAAACTACAATAACCCCTTTTAATGCTCTACAACATACTTCTCCCTTATCTCTAAGTCGTTCATCTAGGGTTGGTGCTCCTTGTTGGGTAAGTGCTCAAATAAATTTGATTCATTATTGTAATAAATATTTATTTCAATGTTTTTCTTCCCTTATATGGTTTCCCACTTATATCTGGTGTTCTTGTGTTCATGTGTTCTCATTGCTCATGTTTGGTTATGATTCTTGGTGAATGCATGGTTAATGATTAATGGTTAAGTTGATGAATGAAAAATGAATGTATAAAGTTTAAGTGAATGAAATTTTTACTACACATGTTGATTCACCCCCTCTCTCATTGGTTGTCTTCCAACACCTTTGTAAAAACAATGTAATAAGGGGATAATGTTAACATAAAATATTCCATTGTTCTTTTAACCTTCTTCACGTAGGCGGTCTCTTGACCTTCCACGTTCGTTTTCCCTTGGTCTTCATGTACCTCATGGAAATGTGTATATATTCATGTTGTTTCACATTGAATATTATTCAATGTAATTCATTATTCTTTGATTTTTACAATCAACCATAATATCCTACCCTTTCCTTGTTAGTAGCTTCAACATGTCCTCATTCTCTTGTTTTGGGATATAATTCATTATCAATCATCCACTCTCTTTTTTTATCTTGTACGACACCAGGTTTGGTGGAAAGAATGTGAATTTCACATCCACAAAATATGTTACTCCTCCCATTATTATCCCTCTAAACTCAACACTCTTATTTAAAATCACCTCTTAAGTAAATAAAATTTTGATTTCCTCTATGGTTTTTCAAACCCTAGCCTTATATTTGAAAGATATTGAATTCAATCAAAGTAGAGCTAAAAATAATACATCCACATTTAATGAGTGAACTAAAGTGAGGAATTTGTAGAAGGATGAGGCCCTTTCTTTGAGGAATTAATTATTTGATCGTGCACATGTGGCTAGAAATGTTGGTTTTAAGATTTTTTCGTAATGTATTATTACCATGTATGCAAGCTAGTGTAACTAAACCACAGGAAGGGATGACATTTGATGTCTACCCTTTCCTTTCAATCCAAAATTTTAAGATGGCTTAGTATTTTCAAATCTTATGATTACAATTTTCTATAAAAAAATAAGTACAATAAATAGTGAATAAAGACCCCTTAAAAAAGAGAGAGAATGAAACAATAGATCAAAACCAAAATTCGAGTGTGTTTTCTCTTTCACTAGTACATAATCATCATTTATTTGAGCTAGAGAGTAATATTATGAATAATTAAATAAACAAAAATATTTTTTTTTTTTTTTTTTTTGGGGGAGTGTTAGATTTTAGTGAAGGCACATAACATGTCATTATTATTATTTTATGTTTCATACGATAATTTTTTGATAAAAGAAGAAAACAAAGTTAAAACAAGGAGGGAGAGAGTTTACATTTATGTATGTTTACCTTGAGAAATCTTGTTTACTAATCAATTTTTATTTTTATTGATTGACTTATAATTTATAGGTTCTACAATCAAACTATGTCAATGAAATTTTATGAATTGGCCTTGACTAAATTAAAACAAAATATGGAAAAACTACATACAATTATCAATGGAGGAGTCATCACATAATCTTGAAGCACTTTTAAATATATTATGTCCACAAAATGAATTCAACTACCGATTCTCTATTCAAAATGAAATCTCCAAAGACTAAATCACATTTGAATATTAGAGTCCCTTGACTTTGCTATAAATTATCACTTCCCCATTACCACAAACATCACCATATTGTAAAGAGAGAACATGACATTATATAAATACCCTTCTTCCTAATAGAGTAAACACTATTTATTGTCCCCTACTTTTTCTACCACTTACGGTGAAGGGAATTTTTACATTTGAAATTTATCTTTAAGTAATTTGACACATCTATGTGTGTAAATGGAGCTATAATAAATTATGGCACATTGAGATACTATTATTATCACTAAATCATAGACAAAAAAACAAACATTATTCAATATACTTAACCAAAAATGTTACGAGGTTTTGTGTGCCATTATCAACAAGTTTTCAAAGCTCATGAGATTTATCCTAAGCAAAAAGAGGTTCTTGATCAATGCATATTTGTTGCCCCTTACGATATCTCTCAAGCACAAAGGATTTTTATTGATAGAATGTTAATTTTTTTATTAATGGTAAATGGATTTTGAAGGGGACCATACCCCAAGAATAACATAGGGGTCAAAACCCGGATACAAAAAGAGAGAGTTGAATACAAAGGTCTAAAAACTTGGATAAACAATGAAGAAACAAGAGAGGAAGCAACCTAAGCGCCCAACATATGCGCAGATAAAAAAGTAGGCCCTGACCATCCGGTGGCCTAAGCACAACACAAGAATAGTGGGCCCACACTGGATATAATCTATAAAAAATAAAAAATAGGACAAGAATCATTCCTTCTCTAAAACAATGGTGGGTTTTAGTTTTCATGTCCAAGTTCTTTCTCCTACACACCACCATCCATTCCTCGTTACCTTCTTCCGCAAAGACCACAAGAAAAACTTCAAGAGTCTTGATAGGAATGTGACCCTGAATGAGGGACAATGGGGCACAATCCATCGTAGAATCAATAGTGACCTCTTGCTTAGCAAAATCATGTACTATCTCGGAGAGTCAAGAGGGTTAGAATTTTGTTGTTTTTCATTGGCGATCAATGATTCGTCAATCCAGATCCAAATCGTAACTAATGTGATATTTTAGGAAGAGGTTCCTTCTACCACGCCAATTTTTCACTTTTTTATGCCTAAATTACTCACAGTCATCTGAAAAATGCCCTGTTTGAAAGCATCACCGGTATCTCGAAGGCTAAACCCTCATAGTCTATCCTCTGCATCCAATGTTTGTCACCGATTTTCAGATTGATTTTTCTTTGGAAGGTATTTAGAGGTGTCAAGATCTACCAAGATTCTAGCATAAGTTGTGTGAATCTGATCAGAGGTTTTGATATCTAATTTTTTAAAATATCCTAAAGTATCACCTATAGCAACAAGGCATGATTTATTCCAGAGTTGTAATGGGAGTCCTAGCAAGTGAACCCAAACAGGGTAGGTATCAAAGGAGTCTTTTAAAGGATCAAAAGATAGATACTAGGGTTTGGACATGAGCCCATGTTCACCCCAAACCCAATAATGATCAAAAATTAAATCCCTAGAACTTCAAGGGTTTCAAAGATAGAATGAAATAAGCTTTATCACAAGGGTAAAGCTCAATCTTACCCTTAATATTTTCCTCCATCTTTGAGAAATCTAGTCATGGAGCTGAGATAGCTTAGGCTAGAACTTGTGAAATCTATAGATGAGTCCAAGCTAGGAGAGATTTGCCTCCTCCTTAAGAACCTTTTATAGCAGATCCTCCTCAATATTCGACACCAAATAATTTTGCAAGCATTTTAAAATCTTGCAAACATTTTGGGTGCTATCCTTCTACTTGGAAACCATGGTAGCAAAGGACTAGCCACCATATTCCTTAACAAAGGCCAAGGTATTAAGGTTCTAGAAGGATGTAGGGTACCGCCTTTGCTTTGATTGAATCTTCAATCTTGGATTTTTAGGAAGATATGATCCTACTACTCACAAATAGTGCTTCCGAGAACCATTTCTACCTCCCCCTTTGGTTGTAAGGCCATCACCGTAACCATCCTCTACATGATTCATGACTAGGTTTTTGCACAAAGGAGACTCGATTCACGGAAAAATCCAAACTAATCCACGATAAATAATTTTTATCCCTATGTAGAGTCCGGTCGCACCAAGTAAACTCCTTCCTACCGCATTACCTCCGCCATCATGGATCTATTATTTTCATGCGCATCTGTTGGATTTTGCGTGCCCTGAACACATATTCAGATGAAAATTTTCCTTGTTTCGTCCTTCCTCCTACCTTCACGGGATACTAGATCTGTCATCATTGCCTCTAGCTCTAGAGCCATTATCTCCATTAGGGCAGATAGAATGTTAATTTTCCTAGAGCTTTATGAGGTAATTCCCCAAATGGATAACTACAAGGCCCTAGAGAATGATGACCTCCTTGTGAATTCTATAAAACCCTTTGGGATGTGGTTAGTACTGACCTTTTTCATGTCTATTTGGAATATTTTCATTCCAATTCACTTGGTCAATTCATCATCTAAAGGGTGCATCAAATCCATTCCCAAGATGGGGGATGCAGAGGTCATTTCTAATTAGTGGTCAATTACTCTGCTCAATGTCTCATACAAATTGTTTCCAAAGCTCTAGATTTGTGCATCTACAACTTATTACCTACAATTGTTAGTCTAGATAAAAACATGGTTTATACGAAGAAAATACATTTTGGATAATATTATTTTAGGATGGGAAGGTATGGCATGGGCTCGATAGCCACAAAAATACCTTATTGTTAAAACTAATTTTGAGAAATTTTATGACAAGATTCAATGGCACTTAATTTTGGCCACTCAAAGTAATTGGTTTTAAGACTACCTTTTATCAGCCTTTTTGTCTATACTTATTTATGATGCCTCTACCTATCCGACTTCCAGAATCTATCTTCTATGCCAAATGGATTGTCTATGCCATTGATGATATAGAAAAATGGAAAAGTTATTTTGTGCAATTACATTTCAAAGGGTTCGCCTTGAGGTAACAAGACTTGGAAGGGTTTGGATTTCTCAAACTTACTTTGTAGATAATCTCTACTAAAAGCAATTAACTCATTTGTTATCCAAATTATTTGGAAAGCTTGGGAGAAAATCAAACCCTAGTTGGTTTGGAATTGAGATGAGTTCAAAACTAGGCTATCTACCAATTCCTATTCAATGTGTTCATAACCGGTCATCACTTTCCACAATATGCCTCTTGTAGAGGCTCCCAGGTTCGAGAACCTCAAGTATTTTGGGATGAGGGATTCACATGTTGTAGGAAAAATTTAGCCATCCATATCAGCAGCTTCCGACATGGCTAGAAGCTAAAGTTAATTTCTCATTATCCAATAGTGACTATGACTCATATTAGGCCATTATCTAAGCTATTCTCGATGATATATCACACAAAATTAGGGATTTGTCATCTAGGACTTGATGGAAGGACTTGAAGTGGTTTTTAAATACACATTTTCTCAATTATTCTCCCAACAAAGGTTATGATTTCTTGTCTCCCAAGCTTCTAAAGGTGGATAAACTCACCTTCTTTTTACCACCATGCTCTTTTCTTGGTGTTGGTAGCGCAGATTCTTTATTATCTCATTTACCATTCTTGAGCCTAAGCTTTCTCATTTTGTATGGTGTATTCTTTGACATGGGTTACCCATTGGATGTAGGAACATTCACCTAGGTGTCCACGATCCCCCATTGCCCATTTTGTGGGTGAATTGAAACCCTTATACACCTTTTTGGTTTTGTCAAAAAGATCAAACCATCTGGGATTTGATTCATGAATTCTTTTAGTTTTTTTCCTCAAAACTCTTCCTCTAACAACACATTTTATTATGGGATTTGTCATTTTTACCATGACATCCACCCAAGTCTGACAATATTTTATAGTGGAAATCCTTTTCTTCATCTAGAAAGAGTGAAATTCGACTATTTTTTCTCATTCAGTTGTAGATTGAAGTCTTTCATCTTTTAATTAAGAGTTGATTGTGTCTAATGTTTCTTTCCACATTCAAGTGTAATCTCAAAAAATTGCACTAGAAGTGACCCATCTTGAGAACCTTATAGATCACTAGGAAAACCCTTTGTAATGTTGTTCGGTTTCATCTCTATAGGTTGGGATCCCTCTCCGATGGGAAGGCCGTCAACATAGTCACTCTCATTTCCTCTCACACAACTATTCTAGGTAGGGATCACCTCCTTATCGCCACTCTCCTCCTATGGCTTATTGGGAGAGTTGGTATCACCACCTCCTTGGTATCACAACTTGCCATAGCCATAAGATACTAGCAAGTTTCCTCGGCACTGCTTGTCCATTTCACCGCCTAGGGCAAGAAAATCCAAATGAAGAAAAAATTATAGGCACCAACATTGTTACCACTACTTGGGAGCCCATTCCCAATGGGAAGGACCTTCCAAGCAGCAGTGGGGCAAGCCTAACTACTAAGACCCTCGCCTTTGACTCTCTTTGTGGGTGCATGACCTAATTGTTCACATTTTTATGATTTTGTAGTTGATTTTTTTCTTGTGGGGTCATGTTTTAATGTTTCATGTGCCTTGTGGTAGGTTTGAACTCGAGGTTTGCTTCTATGCCACTTTCTCTTTTTGTGAATAATTGTACTATCTTATTTATTAGTAATATAGGAACTATTTCATCAAAAAAATAAAACCATATAATACATTCAATATATTTTAAACTTTCATTCAAAATAAGTAATAATGACATTTTATTCACATGTGTGGGAATTTTTTACAAGTTTTTAAAATATTAAACGTGATGAAAGACCATTTAAAGGTTGGAAAGAGTGTAAAATACTTTCTAGAACACTAAAATGTTCGTGACAAGCATCAAATCTCAACCATGGCCACATCATAAGGGGAAAAGAGTTCGCTACTAGTCGATTCTATGTGTCATAATCCCCAAGTCATATGATGATCTCGATTGAAATTAATTTGTTATTTCATGAGAAATTTAAAAATGGTGGTCAACCACAAAAACCAAAATAAAAAACCAACACAATTCATATGTCTTCCCTTAAAAAAAAAAAAAAAAAAACCACTTGGAAAGCTAAATTGTAAGAGAAAATTATTATAGACAGAGAGAAAAGAACAAGAAATGGAATACTAAACATTCATGAAAAAATGACAAAAAAACTAAAGAAAAGAGAAAATTTTCCACCGTGTCAAATGAGTAGAGATCAACATGAAAACACTACAATTCCATAGAAAATTAGAATTAAATAAAAAATATTATAATTTTTAAAATGAAAAATGAAAAAATGAACATATTATTAACAAATTAAACCGGTAGTGAGGGATTTTATGAGGGCGGCTCAACACCCCTTGAAATCCTTGAAAATTTGTTTGATGTTGTGTTAAAAACAACCTTTCCCAGCGTCCATTCCTTCGTAATAAGAACACAAAACATTAGTAAAAACATACATTCTTGTAAAGGTGGATTCATTTCCTTTTTGAATGCAATGTTCCAAATGCTCGGTTGACATGTGTAATGTGGGTAGAGGGGAAAACATACAAGAGGCAGCGTGGAGGTACTACTCTCTGAAGAACATACTAGTTGTTAATAATTACTAGTACTGGTTGCTCCTCATGGTGCAAATCTATGCCGAAAAGTATTATGTTGTAAGGTATACTTTAGATATATATTATTTGTGCTAGTTTATGTGTTGAAGAAGGGTAAATGTTGGAAGGTAGTTATGATGTAGCTCCGGTGAAGTTGTCACCGTAACATTTGTTAAGATATTGAGCATATTTATTAATATGAAAAGAGTATAGCAGGTAAGTAGCAATAATAATACTAGATAAAGAGTCCACTTGTCCAAGTATTTAAGATGTGAAGGAAACAAAGAGTAGGAGCTGTCCACAATCATTTTGCAAGTTGTAACTATATAAAACTAATTATACCAATGTTAGCTCCACAAAATCCTCCATTGATTTCACCATGGCGAGCCAAATCTAGGTTTGGGTCTGTTGCAGAAGTTTTATTTGTAACGCTAACTGGCCAATTATGTTGGTAATTTTTCTACTTTCTCATAGAATAGAATAAGTACTTAGTCAATGTTTGTTGTTTGTTGATCTAGAATGAGTATTGTTTTATAGAATTCTTGAGTGGGGATCAAAAACATGTACACTGGAGCCATATTTTGCCGGGACAGTTGCAACTTAAGCCTCTGGCCAAACTCCCTTCTTCATAATGTTCGGCGGATGTCCACGCCCAGTAGTTACATAACCTTTCCCTTCAGAAGAATTCATTCTAGGAGCAAGTTTACACGGCAAAAATACAATTTCCTTTGCGTAATACCTACACAAACCCTAGATGAAAAAAATAACAGCGTTTGCCAACGCCATTGTACACTATTCCCAGATATTGTCCCTGCCATGATCTTTCAATGACGCAGGAAATATTCGAATGTACGCCAGTATCATTCAAACATAGGGCTCCGGACTCCGGGCTCGGGAGTTGGGAGCTCGGTAAAACTATTTCTTTGCCCACCACGTCATGGGTTCGAAGTTTCGAACCCCTGTAAGTACCTAGGTTGAAATATGTGGAAAGAATTTTTTTCCCATTCCTGTCTGACATGTGCAGAGCATGCTTTGCCATGGCTTTTGTTTGGGTATTCAAACACGTAAGTAAAACCTGTTGGCTGCGTTTGTTGAAACAAGTTGACGGCTCCTGTGCGCTTGCAGTTCGGGTACGGAATGTTTTTTCTCTGCCATCTCTGTCTTTTACTATTGGTAGACATTGACGTGATAAATGTTTCTTTCGTTTTTGTGGCCAAGATCATAGTGTTTAAGTTGTTCAGGAGGATCATTGTTGGTTGCTTGGTGTTAATTAACATGGCGACGCTGAATAGACCTCATGCTTTGATGTTGCCTTTTCCTACTCAGGGACACGTTAATCCCATGATGCAGCTCTCTAATATTTTGTTTAGCCGAGGTTATTACATTACTTTTGTTAATACTGAATACATACACGACAAAATGCTCAAATCTGGATCGACCAATTTCAAAGCGGATTTCAGGTTCGAAACAATTCCAGACGGCATTCCCCCAGAGCACAGCCGCACCCACAACCAACTTGATGAGATCTGTAAATCCTTGGTAGATAATTGTCCTGCACATTTAGAAAAGGTGGTGAACAAGCTGAAGGAAAACCCAGATGTGCCTCCATTGACATGTATTGTTTACGGCAGTTTTATGTCTTGGGCTCAGAAAACGGCCAATAGACTTGGTATTCCTGGAATCGCATTTTGGACTCCCAGTGCCTGCGGCTCTTACATTTACTTGTCGGCGTCTCTTCTCGTGGAAAATGGTTACATTCCTCTCAAAGGTATAGCTCGTTATTTATTTTTTATATTTCATAAATGATTAAAAAAAATTAAGTCTTTATGAAATTTAAAAAAAAATCTGGAGTTTTTAACGAAGGTTTCCGATCATAATACATGTTCTATTTCTACGTTTTTTTTTTAATTTTTTACTAGTGTTATTAGAAAGGTATTATATGATTCTCCTACCATTATGAGAATATTAAATGATAATGAACTGTTAGAGCATGGTTTCATAGAGGACTCCATACCAGTGCTGCTGAGAAAATTTAGGAGCATTTTAGCATTTTTAAGGTCTCAAGTTTTTTTATTAGTTTCTTCAATAATACCCATTGAGATATTATAGGATCCAATTAGTTTTTAGTGGTTATTTATAGGTAAATAAAATCATATTTCCCTCTAAAACTACCAAAAACAATGGCGGTAATGCATATTATATTCCACATTGACAAAAGTCAGCCTAAACTTTAGGAGGAAACTCCCAACCCCCCCTCTCTAGCCACCTCTTAAGTTTAGGGGGCAAAAAAAGTGGAGCTCTTATTTTTTAAGCTTATATTCTATTATTTCTTGTAGCTGGCTTTGAAAATTATCATGGGGCCTTCCACTGCAAGAAAATAGGAGTTGCAGCCCCTCCATGGGACCATGCTCTTAGAGCGATATTTTTTTGCCTATGATCACTCCAAATGTCATGTACTTGCTTGTTTGTTGTAAACAAGTAAAAGCATCCATAGGTGCTTTAGGCACATGCCTAATGTTTAGAAAACAAAATTAATAATAACAATCATTTGGTCCATTGGTGAAATTGTTTGGCTCACATATATCCCACTAGGGATCAATTCCCCTTCAATGCCTCTGCGTGAAGAGTCAAACGGTTGAGGCTAGGATCATGTCTTAGAGTAATTTTATGTGTTTACTTTGAAATATGGATGTCAACATTCTATATAAATTAGTGTCCAAGGAAATGTAAATTGCTAACAAAATCAATAAATAAAACACATGTATTGATATATACCATGAATGAATTTATATGATGTTGTTGATTTTTACTTGTAATCTTTCTCGTGAAAATGGGACTTGTAATATAAACATTTGAATGATGAGGGTACTATTATAGATGAATATATTTCACGAATCAAACATTTGTCAAAAGAATGGATTCAAAAACTGGTAATAATTTACAATATCTTAGATGGGTGTATTTTAAAACTCGAGCTTCTATCAAAAGAACAATTTTAAAAACTATTAATAGTGATTTCCCCCTAAATTATCAACTTTATTGTCCACTTTTATTGATTTTATCATCCACTCTTAGTGCTCTTCTTCTCATATTTACAAGAATGTTTTTGAGATATCGAGAGTGAACCTATAATTGGTAGGCATATAAGTAGTATTTGCTATATATTTGGTGAATATTCATGGCAAACCTCATTCATGTGCTATATTGTTAGCCTCTCGAGAGTAATTGAAAACACTTTCGTATTTATTTTGATCTCTAATAAATGAGCCTCCTCCTCCACTGCCAATCACGAGTAACTACGAGCCATGATGCATGTTTCCCCCTTCCGCAAAACACTCCACTATAATATGGTCCACATGTCATTGCATGGTAAATGCATGGGCGAATCGGAGAGACACAATAGTGTGGAATCAGCCTTTGGAATTCATGCCAAAGTGTTTCACTGAAATAGATATAGAGATAAACACCATACAAAGCCAAGGGAATGAATTTGAGATGATTTTGTTTGGGGCAAGCGGAAGAGGATGCCCGGGTTGTTCCCGGCAATGTGTACGGTCCATAATAAACTTCCGAGGTTGTTGTAGAGTTTTGACTTCTTTGTTCCAAATGGGAATGTGCTTGATATGGAGGAGGCAATTGGTCTGACTATGCCAAGAGACGTGCCTTTGGAGGTCATCACAAACCTCACCTTCCCCAAACAACAACACGATGGCTGAATTTATTGGAAAAGGTGATAACCTTTTAGTCTATACATAAAGCTCTATCAAGTCGCTTCATCACCCATTTGACACCTTCGCAATGGTTAGACCAAGTGAATCAAGGGTAGGTAGTAGTTTTGGTTGGTATATGAAAACCCTAATTTATTGTTTAAATAAAATCACATCTCTCTTTTGTTGGTGCGTCCACCGCATGGGGAGGATGTTTTCTCTTTCTTCTTTAGATTCAATCATGATGAAAATGCCAATTAGGATCTAGTTGGCATCGAGAGTGAGTCAGAAATCGCCATCAAAAGGTTTTCCTTCGAACAACATCGTTGGAAGCATAGCTGTTAGCAAGCCTAAAACACACCCTAATGAGTAAGATCTGAGTCCCATATGACCACATGAGGAGAGAGCTGTGGGGCTATTAAAATGACAAAAACCCCATGTCCTTTATCATGATTTGACATCTAGTAGATGGACCTAGGAAACAATTGATTTGATGGTGGTGTTGAATGCAAATCCAGTAATCCTAACTTCTTGCATGTAGAGAAATTTTGTCTTTCCAAACAACTGATATGTATCCCTGGCCCCTGAAAATGTACTTGCGGTAAGAGGTAGTGATTCCTCTAACATTCCATGAATAAAGTTGAACTACCATGGGATAACCAATTTTGTATGTAATGCTCCTCGTCATCGCCAATGCTAAAAAAATATTAGCAAGCTACAAATGATGATTTCTTTTTATATAATCATTGATGGTGACGCGTCGATTGCTTGTCCTTTGTATAATCACGATCTTTTGGGGGTGGTGAATGGCTAGGTTTGCAGTATTGGAGAACCATCTTGCAGTTGAAGAGCACATGGCTATCAACCATCTTCATGTTTTCTACCTCCGAAGTAGGTTGTGATGACTTAGACCCCATAACCTTGGTTTGGGAGTTCAAAAGAAATCTATAGCTTGTGGTATATGCACAATGGACAAGGTAGTCACTGGAGGGGTGACTACTATTACTTTGTTGACATATGAGGGCCTACCTATGGGGTTATACACAAGATGTGTAGTTTTCCTTGCCATATGAGCTTGTTATGAGTGTTATTTGTTGCTCATGATTGTCCATCTGTTGGAGGATTTTTGTGCATTTTTACTTGCCTTTGTCATGGCTTTAGATGCATGCATAGGTCGAGAGATGGCCGTTAATGGGCAGTCCGAATTTTGTAGTCCGTGGCCAAGCATCAAAAAAGTATTTAGTAGGTTAATGTACAACACACAGTGCATTAACTACTTATCACCAATTTAAATATTAATGTTTTCTTTTAGGTCCTTAGAGAGGTCTACCTCAATCACGACACATTTTTGTGGCCTTGCCATCTCAAATCTAGGTTGCTCAAACTCTATGAAATGACCAAATGACTTTATTAGCTGGTCTATAAAATTACAAAGCAACAATGGCAGAGGTAGACCAAAAACTCAATCCACATTAGTATTTTTTGGCTTCTTCAGTAACACAAAACCTGAGCCCAATGCACAAACACTACCGATGTGTTTCGAATGAGCCATGCACTGTTAGAAAAACAAAAACAAAAACAAAAACAGTCCCGGTTATTAGACCTAAAAAAACAAAAACAAACCAGGGTATGCAAGTCTTCCACCTTAACCCTATGAGGAACAGTCCATACATTGGTAGCCCAAACCTTCGAGACACTTTTTGGGGGAACAGGAACTCAAACAATAAAATATGCAATCAAGGTAAATTGTTCAAAATAGATGCATATCTTATTGAATTCAGGGCAATCTAACAGTACATCGGACAGACATTCAAGATTTTATTCATTACCTTGTAAAAGACCTTTGGGGTGAACTCCTTGGATCGCTTCAAAGCCATTTGAAACGACAGCCCCGTCAAAAAAAAAAAAAAAAACCCTGTAGAAATGATTGCAGGAGCCAAGGGGGTATTATAAAAGCCTTCGCTGCCCAAAGGGAGTTATTAACTATGCTGAAATAAATGACGTGTACGAAGCAAAAAAATTATCCTTGTACCGTTAATTTATCTGTATTACTGCACGTCTACTAATTTATTGGTCAAGTTATATTTTAATGTCAAATAAACATATAGTTTTAAGCTTCGTTTTAAAACATTTCTTATCTTGGTATTAGATCCATCTTTAGGCTGATTCGTAGTGGGATACAAAATCAATTCAAGTCAGAAAATTTCAGAACAATGTTTTTCAAATTTGAGTCTGTTTGTTTTTTAATGTGCAGACAAGAGCTATCTAACAAATGGATATATGGAAGAAGAGATCAGCTGCATACCTGGAATGCCTCTGCTGCGTATGAAAGATGTGCCCAGTTTCTTTTATGATGCTAGCCGTTACATTTTCGAATTTTTAATAACCCAAACCCAGGCTAGCATGACCGCTGATTTCATGCTTATTAACACATTTGATGAGTTGGAGGAGCCAGTAATGCAAGCACTGCGGGCCAGATTTCCAGTGTATGGTATAGGTCCTCTGTTAGAAGCGGAACAACAGAATGGACTGTCCAATAGTTTTGCGAGTTTATGGACCGAAGAAAAAAGTTGTATGCAATGGCTGGACGATCAGGAGCTCGGTTCTGTTGTTTATGTGTGCTTTGGAAGCATAACAGTTATGTCTGATCAGGAGCTTGTGGAGTTTGCATGGGGTTTAGAAGGAAGCAAGCAGCCCTTTTTGTGGGTCATTCGTCCCGACCTCATTCATGGAACTTCTGCTAAGCTGCCCACGGAGTTTGTAGAGAAAGTGAAGGGTCGAAGTTTCTTTGCGAGCTGGGCGCCTCAACTGGAAGTGCTCTTCCATCCTTCTGTGGGTGGTTTTTTAACACACAGTGGATGGAACTCCACATTAGAAAGCATCTGTGCAGGTGTGCCCATGATTTGTTGGCCCTTCTTCGCAGATCAGCAAATAAACAGGACATATGTGAGTCAGATTTGGAAGATTGGGATTGCAATGAATGATGTTGTGGAGAGAAGGGAGGTGGAAGAAATGGTGAAGAGGCTGATGATTGGAAAAGAGGCGGAAGAGATGAAGAGGAGAGTTGGTGAGCTCAGAGATGCTTCCATCAGAGCAGTCAGCAAAGGAGGATCTTCTTATAATAATTTGGAGAAGGCTTTATTGAAGATGCAGGGGAAAAACAGGATATGATTGATCCATGTTTGTTTGTGATTTCTATTTATTTCCATACTTCACCAGCTCAGACTTTGTTAAGAATATCTGTGTTTGTTAGATTGAATTCAAGTAAGCAAATTTTCATGATAAATTTAAAAAGTTTTGTGTAAACTCCAATCATCCTTGATCAGTGATGGGTATATTCAAAATTTCTTTAGCTCTTGTTTCGTTTCTTCCTCGTTATTCTATTCGAGTCAGCCTTTTGTAATTGGAAAACATCACATAATTAAAATGCATATCTTTTATAATTAGCATATTTATCGTATCTTGGATAAATATATGTAAAAGAGATTGAGATGTATTATTCTCAAAGTTGGAAAACATCACATAATTAAAATTCATATCTTTTAGAATTAGCATATTTATTGTATCATGGATAAATATGTGTTAAAAGATTGAGATGTATTTTCTCAAAATACCTATATTGATTTGGAATAAACATCTTGAAAATGACACCCTGCATCTTTTATATATATTTATTTAAAATAGATATGTTAGTTAATATTTTCTATATTACTCTTCATTTTCAAAAGCTAATTTTAATCAAGCCATTCATATAATATAAGTTTTAGATATAAGTATATATATTTCAAACTTAATCGATATATTTAAAATTATTTAATAACTATATCCTTAGGAGACGTTTTTCAATTTGCATCTATTAACTCCTTTTTTGTTTTACATTATATCCATAACATTAACTATTAAGTGTTACACTTCCTTACTATCTAGCCTTTGAATGTAAGTGTATAAAAATTTCCTCAAATTAATAATATATTTCAAAAACTCAATACACATATATATTAAGCTATATCTAGAGAATTGAGTTTAGATTCTTCAATTTGTAAATGTAATTCTATATCAACACACCAAACTATATTATAGATATATAATATTGTGCAAGGGCACGCATGATAAATCTAGCATACTTGAATAAACTTATATAAAAATTAAATATTTAAATATATATGTAATAAGAACAAAAGATAGATGGTAGACATCTTAATTTGAAATATTTAAAATTTATAGACTTAATATCATTGTGACGTGAAATTCATAATCTTAAATTTTATCATAGCTTAAATTAGATTTTAAATTTTTTTTTTTTTATGTAAATGTGTATAATAGAATAACAACTTTAAGGGTAATATATTAAAATTATAATGTTATACAACATGTAAAATTTGGTACCTATAGTTATATACTTAAACTATAACTATTTTAGATAAGATTCACCAAAATTTATTTAAATGTTTGAATTACTACTTAATACAATTATCCTATTATTTATAAGATAAATATGGACTTGTATCTAATTTATCTTAAATTAGTTATGAATCTAAATTCCCAATTATAATAAATAATTTTTATTTTAATTGTAATTTTTAGATATCTAGATTTACTTGAAATTTACTTGTGTCTAGATTTGGTTATATTGATAAATAATAAATTTAGATTAAGATTTTAATGAATGAGAATTCTTGGAAAGTTATAGTAAAAACTATAAAATAAATAATACCAAATCTTAGCATTAACTTTAGAAAACAATGAAAAAGAAACACATCTAAATGCCATTGTCAAATTATATTCTCAAATTACAAAAATCTTAAAAAGGAAGAAAGCGTCATATTTAAATGTCGCAATCAAATTAAAGTCACTATTCACAAAGCCAAAAATAATAAATCATGTGTAATCATTTAAAAGTGCATCAAGGAAGATATCCCCTATTTGTTTTTTATTTTTATTTTCAAAAGTAAAGTTAGTGACTACAAATCTAAAACTTTTCCAAATTAAATGATATGTAAAATAATGTCGGCCATAATTTTACAATCACAAACATAACATGAGAGCCTTCCCCGCACTTCTACCATTTTTTTGTTTGAAACCAATGATTACATAGATATCGGCATCTCTACCCATGATAAACTGGAGATTACATACAACTGATTTACATTTGTTGAGTAAGCATATATTTATATTGAAGCCTTCCTTTAGCTAAGCAACCACGACTAGGGGGCATCCAATCCGTCAAAGTCACCTACGGAACGATCTTGGCCCTATCCACTTTTTGACTCTTTGTGTCAGACATCTCCAATCCTTGCACTCAGTAAGACTTGATCCCTGGTGGGCTCATTCCAAGCCAATCAACTTCACCAAGAGACCAAGGGCCCTTCGATTCACTACTACCATTTTAGAATGCCTCTCGGAATAATTAAAATTTTCTAAGTTAGTAGGTATACAATAATTCATATGATTTAGGAAGTTGTTGAAGGGAAAGGAAAAATGAAATGAGATACAAACAATGCTAATTTTTATAGATTGTAATATTATTTTTGAAGGAATGCAATGCAAAAAGCAACGAAGGGTAGACAAATCATTTTGCAACTACCAAAAGGTATGGTTAATTTAAATGCTTGAATAATTGAATCTCCCTTCTTAAAATAATTTGGAAAACTTTGAAATTTGAAATACCTCAATATTCAAAGATTGTAAAATCAAAACAGTTCATGATAGATTTTGAGTCATTGATCTCTCTTGAAGAACTTGATTTTGGATGTTGTTTGCACTTGAAAGGGGTTTCAAGAAGTTTTACATTTCTCTCCTACCCACCAATTAGGGTTGAGTACATGGATTGATACATGTTTCCACATAATAATACCCCCATCAGTCTATCTCATTTTTTATACATGGCACACACATAGTTTTGAAGAGTAAATTATATTAAATTATTACTAAAGTGATGAAAAATTAAACTTTATCATATTTTTCAAGGGAATCACTCTGCTAGGGTTTTAATGAGATAATACAAGCACCATCACTAGTTTTTGGCTTTTTTCATGTGTTTGCATTTATTAGGGTCTTTAAGAGGCCAATCCCTTGGGAATCCTATCTATATGGCCTCCCACTAAAAAAAGTCAAGTTATTGAAATTGCAACAAATATTGATGGTACCTTTGGGGAAGCAACCTAGAAAATTTGGGCTAAAGGTCTTCCATGAGGAAACAATATTGCCCCTAATATATTGTTACCTATTAAGGAATTTAATTTTTATTCCTCTAAATGCATGCTAAAACCTTAGGTTTAAATGACTTGGACCCAATCACGAGGGATTCACTATGTAAGCTTATGGCCTACATGTGTGTTTGTATGGTACAAAAGAATAGCCATATTTTCAAATCTAATTCTTAAACTTCAAATGATAATACTCCCTCCTAATAAAACTTTTTAATTATAAAATACTCCTTATTTTACCATATATCCAAACAACCCCTTTCTTATTTGACATTTTTATACCCCTTTTATTTCCACATCTTGGATTCAATATCTTACATTTTCACAAAACTTAATTATATTTTCACTTAAAACCTTGATGAAATTCATATTAGACTCAAAAAGTACAAACCCTCGTATTTGTAATTTAATGTCTCTCTTCCTTTTTTCAATATACATTTGTCACACCGATCAAATTTTTTATAGTAATGTGAAGGGTCGTGCATGGTTGCATTCTTGTTTGTTGAATTTTTAATTTTAATGAAATTCATTCTCTTATTTTTAAATCAAATACAAAATATACCTTAGCAATAATACTACGAAGGATGCCCGACTATTGAGAGTTATGCAAGTTGTTGTTACTAGACTATAAAAACAAGTTGTTTATCTAAAAAATATTGTTTGCTTAAAAATAAAGTGAGAATAATATGAATTTAAGGCTTATTCATTTTCCCCATAACTAATCCTTCCCCCTCCTCCCTACTTGCTCCATATACCCTACCACCAATATATATTTAAAAACCTTTATACTTTAACCCCTTATACCCCTTTATATGGGGTAATATATTGGGTCTATTTTGACTAATATTTAATACCCTTATATGAACTCACGTGATAGGTAATGTTCGGTTTGTGAATCCTTGGTGGAAAAATATGGCATAAAAGCTATACTTTTTCAAGAATATGACCAAGTGACTCTTTTGATTTCTCTTTTCCGGACCGTACCAACACAACCATGATACTTTGAATTTCCCAAATCGTTATGTGAGTTTTTAGCTTTGGAACATACAACTCTCAAGCTTCTAACCTAGGTTGAATTTATCGGCCTACCCATGCCATGTTATCACTTCCTTGACCTCATAACTTCCTCAATGGGCCAGGTCATAACAAAGTAGCCCCTTAAGTTATACTTGCATACAAGACCACAACCGTGTAGAAGTATATGTATCCCCCAACCTCAAGGAGAATTTTGACATCCAAGTGAGTGAAACCTCTTACACCCAAAGGGTGTTTTATATTAACATTCCCAACACTTGTTTTAAGTCTTAATCGGTGAACAAAAGATTTGAGATTCCCCTGTTAGCCATGTAGAACAAAGTTTTTCAAAATTTTCTACAAAATTCCCTCAAACTAAAACTTAAGATAGTTGAACCATTGTGGGTTATAAGAGAAGCTGTAATAGAGCCACCATAGTCAACCCTCCAACAAGTGCACCCAAAACTTTAAATCCATAAATTAGTTGATTCCCGATCTGAATAGTCTCATCAACTCTATTATGGCAACTCCTCTCAAGCCCTCTCTAGCTTTAGCCATGGCTTTGGAGGAGGAGACTCAAAATAAACATGAAATCTCTTCTTCGAGTGTATGATTTTCTAACTAGTTTTCATAATGTATTATAGGATAATGGTGATATTACTTATGTGGCCATTCTTCTAAGTTTTATCTATAAAATGGGATTATAACGCTCTTGGATCCCTCCTCGCCACCTTGAGGAAGGAAAGTTTTCAGCCCAAACCAAAAGGAAAAATCAGCCTAGGGAATTTTTATTATCTAAACGGATTTATTTTGAAAAATAGTTATATAGCACTTTTAGGCTTGAATTTAGAGGATATGTCCTTGATGCATGTTTCCAAGGAATTGATTTCATGTAATGTAAGGGGTCTAACAAAGTTCACTCAAAAATACATAATACGATATTTTTATAAGTTATTTTAAGAAATGGACATTCTTTGTCTATGAGAAGTTAAGGTAGCACATGTTTTGTTATCCATGGTTACAATTTAAGTTATCTAGCCATTTAGTTTATCTCTAACTAGAAATCATAATCCTGGACATGGATGAATTTTCACTTTTGTTTCCCAAAATGACACCATAATGTTATTGATGGATGTGACCTAAAACATCACGTCCTCCTCTAGGTGTTATTCAACATTGATAACTACTCCTTTAGAGTAATTAATATTTATACATCTAATGAGGTAACTAAAAGGATGATGTTATGATGATGGATGATAAAGGATCTCCTCAATTCTCATTGGGTATTATGTGGTGACTTCAAAATGGTTGAGCTAGTAATTAACAAGATTAGTCACTTACCCATACATTTGATAGCTTGTGAAAAATTAGTTTGGATGTACATGCACAATTAATTTGAATTTTATGACAACAATTATAACCATCACTATGAATCTTTCATGTGACATACTTGGTTTAATTTCTAGGATCTAACAGAGTTCTTACAAAGCTATATCATTTCACATTATTGGTGCAGTTTTTTCCCTTTGCCAATTGTATCCATTACCGGTGGAAGTGTTTCCAAATATGGTAATTTCTAACCATTTTCTGATTTTCTTTCATATACAAAGGATTTTTAGTGACCCAAATATGTACACCACATAGTTTTATCTCAATACCACTATTTTTCAAAGCATGTGCCCACATTACACCATATTAAGTGGTTGTAGAACTTAGTGGTAAGACTAGTTTGGTATGACATGTTGGATTGAGTGGTGTAGAGATGGCATCCATCAACGAACATGTTTCCTTTGAACTTTTGGGTGTTGAATAGCCCTCATTCAATAAAAATAATATTCCACCACCACCTTTGAGATAAGCCTCTTTGAAGTAAGTTCCCTTTAATGAGAAGTTACAAAGACATATGATCAATCTCAAATATTACCTTTAAATTGTATATGCTTATAAGATTGCTAGTGGTGTGTAAATTAAAACCAAAATTCACTGGCTTAAAGTAATATATAAATTTTCGAATATTTCTTCAAATTCTTAAAATCCAAGCGATCACATCAACAAATTAAGGCCATACATGAATGTGATCAATTTCTTACTTAAGTGTCGATACAATGTAGACTCTTTTTTTGGATAAGGGTAAATAGGGGTTTTTTGATTGGGACCCAACCTGTACAAATATTCCCGAGAGCCAAGATATAACCATAAGTACTATAAGAAACAAAACAAAATTATCTACTCGCAACACAAGGAGAAACAAAAAAACTATATATAAACAATGGATTCTCTGTGATTTTTCCTCTATTTATGGACCACTTTCCATACCTTAATGTCATCCTCAACGGGAAGAATATCTTAAAAATATTTAATCGAAAATATGAATTATCATTGATAGGATATGTAGGAGGTACATTCTCCTTTTCCACCTCGTTAGGGATTGGTTCTTTTGAAGGCACCACAGGATCTCTAATAGGAGTTTCTAGAACACAATCCTCCAAATCAAAATTAGAATCATGAGCACTATCTAGATTTTCATTAATCATTATATGACATGGGAGGGAAATTTTTCGGCCAAATAGATCTCGCATGATTTTTCTTCTCAAGATGACGATAGATACAACAATATGTCCCAATGCAAAACTCTTTCTACATCTGAAGGGAAGCCCTTTATAATCTAGTGGATGAGTCTAAGTTCTATCCGGACTTTAAGGTCAATATTAGCTAGAATTTATTTTGAAGTTTCTAGTTCAACAAGGATCCAAGCATAAGTTATGTGGATATAGCAAGTGATCTCGATATCAACATTTATGAACTTTCCCAAAGTGTTTCCTATAGAAATGAGACAATTTGTTGCCCAAAATTGAAGGGGAAAATGTGGCATTCTAATCCACACTGGTTTGGTTGAGAATGATTCAATAAGTGGGTTTAAATATGAGAACTAGAGTTTTAATATTAAATAATGGGGTTAATTGATCCAAATGGTTTCATTTCTAGTATTTTATCACAAATCTCAATGAAAATAACTATAAAAATTCCTTTGGCACAAGTATAAATGTCTACCCGGCCCTCAAGAAAGGGAGGCAAACACTTTGAAATCCACACATGTAGCTCGATAACACGGGCCACCATTTACTATATTTGTAGATCAGTCCATGCTCTTTGTAGTAAAACTCATATTTGGTCACTTCCTCTCCAAAGTTCACACATGGCATGTTAGTGGCGGAGGTCATGGTCACAAAAGCAAAGCCCTTATGAATGGCCTCCCAAAATGTTTGGTTCTATTTCACTAGTGCAACAAGGAGCGGTCATAGGCAAGCAACAGCAGGGCTATCACCGAGATGCACTAATATTTTCTACAAAGGGAATGATGATTCGCCATCAACATTTGGGGGTTTAGAGATGCGAACAGGGGAAAAAATCCCCACAACCTACCTTTACCAACAAGTTGTGCCGCCTTCCTTACCATTAAACCCCTGGAACGATCTCAGTAACCTTTCGGGAGGGGGCCACTAAGGACGTAATCAAAGTCCTCTCTCATCTCCATAAAATTCTTCTGTGTGCAACAACAAAGACAGAGTTGTGTTTGTTGTTTCCAACAATACATTCCCCACGGGAATGAACTTGATCTCCACTACCGTGAAACGTGTCGCCGCCACCGTCGTCATGATCCTTTGGGTGAGTTTTTATGAAATTTTCATGGGACCAGGATATTTCCTTATCTCCCTTGGCCATTTCACAGGGTCTTTGTGTCTAATACAATGTAGACTCTTATCCACCATCATCAATAGGTTTTGAAATCTCAAGATCCTTCTTTAGAGTGACAAGAGATTCTTGAACAATGCATTGGTTATGTCCCTTGTGAGCTTTCTCAAGCTCAAAGGGTGGCATGTGAAAATATTATTTTGGTTGACTATTAGGATGAGACTATTTCCCATATGGATAATGATAAATCCCTAAAGCCAAGATGGCCTGCCATGTAAATTTAAAAATACCTTTGGGATGTGGTTGAAAAAGAGCTATTCCAAGTTTATCTTGAAGCATTTAACTACAATTCAATTAGATAATACATTAACGTGGGAACATAATTCATACTAAATATTAAGATCCAAAGCTTATCTGTAATTAGAAGCCTATCACCTTGCTCAATGTCTCTTACAAAATCATTTCCAAGGCTTTGACATTGCACATATGGAACCTACTACCTATAATTGTTATTCCAAAGAAAACATGATTTATTCAAATCATATATATCCTAGAAAATATTATTGTAGTTTGGGAAGATATGGAATGGACTGTCAATCCCAACCAAAATCAATTTATGTGAAAATTGACAATGATAAATCCTATAATAGGATCGAATGACACTTTTATCATGAAATTCTCAAAGAATTTAGATTTAGGCTTACCTTCATCCACTCATTGTCAATGTTTTTTTTTGACATTACATCTTATCTCTTTGTTAATGATGCCATATTTTAATAGTTTTTAAGGATTAATATGACCATCTTATCTATTTGTTAATGGTTTCATTTTATTGCTTGCACTTTTACTATATGTAGTATTTGTTTAAGGATTTACCTTTCTCTTAGATAATGCCACTCAATAAGGGATGGTGAAAGGAATATATGTTATTATCCTACTCGCCTACAAAGATTTTTAGCAATCGTTTCATATATGAATCATTTCTCACCTTGATATAAGATGAGAATAGTGTGCACCAAGATACGTGTTTCCTTGAAATTTATTGCTTAGCCTCTAGCTAAAGCATTCGGTGGTGGTAGACCTAATGCTAGAAATAATTTTTTTACCTCCACCTCCCTGGTTAGATGTTTTTCAATGGAAGTGGATTCAACATGGAGAAATATTTTGATTTATAGGCATTCACTTTACTTTCAAACAACCCGCACCCACCTTTAGTAGTATGCGGTTGACATAGTGGAGAAGAAACTCTCCTATTGGATCATGAAGTCCCATTACTTGGAAGGTAAGCTACAAGCTATCTCAAAAGTTCTAGTTTCCACACATTTCTATTAATAATTTTGTTAGGATCCCTCTCAATCTTCATACAAAAACATAAGAAATTGGTCTAATATTTTCTATGGGCTAGCTTAGATCTCGAAAATTGTTTTCACATAGCTTGTTGGGAAATATTTTGCCTACCCAAGGAGTCTAGTGGCCTCAAATTGATTGAAATTGAGCATCAAAGAACTTACCTTAGTGTCAAATGGATTGTTTGCACCATTATAGGGAAGGAAAATTGGAAACTCCTACAAAATTACATATCGGGAGGCATTCCACAAGCGCACAAGACTTCTAGAAAGGGCTAGGATTTCAAAACCTAATCATATTTAAAGCCCTATTGAAAGTGGTGGAATCAATTGTTATCAATAGGATTTGTAAGGATTTGGAAAAATCAAACATTTTCTTATGTGGAATGGTGATGAGTTTAGAAATGGGTTTTCCATCCTTTCTTAGTCATTGTGGTGGTCGTCAGTTATTTATTTTCATAATTTTTCCATAGAAAAGGTTTCATGGGTGCATTCCCTTAAGATTTTCAAATGAGGGATTCACCCAATTCAAGATATCTATAGGAGACATACAAAAAAATACTTTCATGGCTAGAACATAAGATGCATAGTCATGTAAGACAAAGCTTTCTTGTTAGGCACATTGTTGGAAGAGTTTATCTTCCACTCATCCCCCATTCTCGGGAACATGGGAGATTTTCGTGAGGCCTCCGTATGGCTGAGTGGAGAACAACATTTTTCACCAAGAGTATTCATTGGAGACTCTAACCCTTTTGGGCGGGTTCATTATCACTAGATGTAAACAAGTAAAGGGTCTTTGTTCCTAGTATCTTTCATGGGGAGGAGTGACACTAACTGGGTTCCACTATTGGGTGCACTATCGACTTTTTAAAATTGAAGTTGAAGGGTGATTCCCTAAGACCGTGTTTTCCCTAACTCGGCCTAAGAAAGGAACTCTTCTAGTTCAAGAAAACTAGGAAAACTCAAATTCTCTTTGGATAGTTGTGACCAAGAATTTTTCTAGGAAATTTTCAATGTTATTCCAAAGGAAAATTTACACAATATTTTGGTTTTCTCTTCTTTCCTAGTGAAACTATTGGAAATGGTTTCTAGATACATATATTCAAAACTACTTTCCCAAAAGGGATATCATCTTCTATCACTAATCGAAGGAGATTTTGGGACATTTAGGAGTTACCTAAATCTCCCTAAACCATGACATAGTCGTAGATCATTTAGCAATCTCTTTTTGGTGCCTAGAACATGGAAAATGGACTTCGTATGCTCAAATTATGGTTGGTCAAAGTTTGGTCGCAGTTCAGACTTGGCATAGTCAACTGGCCAATACAAAGCTACACATGGAAAAATGGATGATTTTTAAATCACTTGGATTCAATACCATTTCATAGATCTCGTCAAGACCTTTATAACACATTTTGAACGGACCAAATTCGAGTCTGTATGCAAAAGTTATGACCGGTCAAATTTCAATCAATGTGTGGTCAACGGAGTCAACAAGTGGACAAATCACATGTTGACACGTGGCACATCTGAAACGGGAAACGTGGAAAAAAAACATGGCCCATGCCACATTTATTTTGGGAAACCACTTTGCATTTAAACCCACAGCCATGCTTTATGCTCATGAATGTGGGACTTAATACCCACACATAATGCAAAGAGTAGGTGGTTAGGGAGATTCAAACCCCTAACCAAACCCTATGCTAGGGGTTAGCTCCCACCATCATGCCATTATGGTTTCACAAGTTATGAAAGGATCTCGGTGGGTTTTGTAGAGGAACTAGCATGTGTATGAGTTATGGGCTCAAGGGGGTGATTATAGAGAACATCATTTTAGGAGCACTTAGAGGCAAAATTAGCGTTTGGAGTAAAAAGTAGAATTGCTCAAAATTATATTACGCTCTTGATGATGTATCTATTTTTCCCATTTTAGGGATATTATTTTCATATTTTGGGAATATTGTAACAGTCCGCTTTGTGATCAAGTCTTATTATAGGCCATATTGTAAGTGCTCATTTTTGTGGCACTTAGGAGTTTCTCAGAACTCGACATCAACTGGAAAATGTCCAGACACCCTAAGACATTCCTAGTAGATCTCTTAAGTTCCCATTTTATCTTTCCATTTGGTAGTTATGGAGGTATCTCTAATCACTATATATTTATAATCCATGTGCTTGAGAGGACTGTAGAAATCATCATTTTAGGAGCACTTAGAGGAAGAATGAGACTTCAAAGTGTAAATCTGGATATATTCTCATTATATCGATATGCTCCTAATGATGTATTGTTTTTCCTAATTTGGAGGTTTTAAGATGTCGTTTTACCTTGCATGGAATTCATTCGAGCACATGGATTCCATTTGGAGCCTTCATCAAGCGTGCATCTCTTTGAAGGAACACATTTTGGAGATATAATATTCTTTCCATTATTCAGCTCGGTTCTTCAATCTACGTAGAGGTTGTTTATGATTTTTCAACGAGTAGTAGTTGTTAGTGAAGGGATTTTTATTCTCTATTAGCGATTCATTTATCTGGAATCAAATGGACCTTCGATCACACTATCTTCTCGGGTATGTGGTCATCATTTGTATTCCAGTTCAAATTCATTTTGAATCAATTGGATTTTTTTCATTTAATTATATGGTTCAGATTCATACCTTAAATCAACTTGATATATGATCACCTATATGTTCCAATTCAAATCCATTGCGGATCAATCGAGACATTGATCTTTACGCATTTTTCAACTCGTAACTTTATTCTACGTAGAGGATTCTTTAGGATATGCAAAAAAATAGTAGTTGTTCATGGAGAAGACTTAGTACTTCAAGAGGATCAGTTCGGAGTCTAATGGATTCAACTATTATATGCTCTTCTAGAGGCCAGTTTGGAGTCCATGTGGAATCAACTGGTAACATTTGGTTCATTTTTGCACATTCATAGCTTCATTGTAAATTGTATCTATTGCAATTGGAAGGGTAATGAATCGAGTTCAACATTTGAACCCAGAGACATAGGCATTTTCCAAACTCCGTTATCAACTTGTTTGCAATGTGTGGGTGTTTTCTTTATAATACATTTTCCTTTAATTTGGTAGTTTTTATGGAGAATTTATTTGACAAGTACCTATAGGGGTTCAAGGATTGTTAAAAAATTGATCCTGTTTATGGCTCAGTCACCCAAGTTTCCCATGGTGGATAAATAAAATTATTGTTGGTCTTTGCCTTTGTTATGTGCATTGTTGACAATGTAGATTCTCCACTATTTGTTTTGTAATTGTGGAACCCAAGCTTACACATTTCACTTAGTGTCTTATTTACTGTGTTTACCCCTTGTCCTTGGGGTCATTCATCTAGACATCCCAAAACCTCACTTCCTATATTGAGGGTGCATTTACACCCTTATGCACATCTTCTATTTTTGCCAAAAGTTTCAAACTATTTGGACTTGGATTTATGATTTTTTCCAGCCTTTTCAAATTCACCCTTTCCCCTAGAAACATATCTTGTTAGGGGATTGGTTATGCATCCCTATAGCCTTCAGAAAATATTTACATGCTTTGATAGTCGAAATTCATTTTTTCATTTAGATATAAAGAAACTCATTTATTTTTTCTAATGATGTTGTGGATTGCAATTTTTCATATGTTAAAAAGTGATGATTGTGTATATTATTTTTATACATATTCATATGCAATAACATAAGATGTTACTAAAGGTTTCTCCCCTCTAGACCTCGTTGAACCACTAGAGAAATTCCCTTGCATAGTTGATTGGGTCGCGCACCCTATACCTCTCGAGCTAATCACCGAGAGGTAGGGGTTTATATCATAATTTATATTTTCACTATTTTGGATGGCACTTTATGCCTCACTTTGTCACTTTACACCTGTAGCCTCGATGTGGGGTTGGGATCACCACTTCCATGTCATCGCATTCAAGATTCACTCCGCACTTCAATAAAAAAATCTCTCGATTAGACTTGGTGATTTCACCACCCCGAGGACATGAAAAATAAAATGAAGAAAATAATGAAGGGATTGAAAACATATCCATTAATTGGGATCCTTTTTGATGGGGGAAATACCTTGTAGATGGTGGTTGGGGTAAGCTTGATGATAGAGACCTTTTTCCTTCCTCTCTCTTAATCATTGCTCCATAAGTTTCATGTGTTTTTGGCTTATGTATAAATTTTGTAATCTATGTGGAGCCTTTAGGCTCATATGATTTTACATATAGCTCACATGCCTTTAGGATGGTTTGAAAATCGTGGCATGCTACTATACTATCAAAGTTTTTGTGAATAATTTTTCTATTTTATTTTTAATAATATGACAACTATTTCATCAAATAAAATTGTTGATAAAGTTGTTTCTCGACCAACTATTGAAATTCAAATTTTAGATAATGATTAATACATTAAGGTATGTTATAATATGTTTTTGAAGGAAATTCACGCATACAAAATAGTAAACAAATCACACACACGCATACCTAGAAAATAAACATTAAATAATAATTTACTTGAAATAAATGTTATTATGTAAAAAAATTATAATTAACTTCTTTCCTTCTTCTCTTTAATACATTTCTCTCTTACACTTTGTAATCCTTAATCATTTTACCAATGACTCACTCACTTATATTTTTAGTTAATTTAACTTGCTCTATAAATAACCCATCTACCCTAAAAATAAGATCCATAAAATATCTCCCTTTTCAAGAGCTTCAAATAACATAAATCTATTTATAGACTAGCAATCATACATGGTGTATGATGGAAACGTTGGAGGAGATGGAGTGAAGAATGATAAAATGAGGAAGTGAAATAGAGGGGAAGGATGAGGGGAGATGAAAAAGGGGGTTCGATGGAGAGGGAGGACATTATGTTCCAGTGTATGGTCTTTATCTTGCACGTATTATTCACGGCGGTGCAATATGTGTTTGAAGAGGACAAACTACAAAATGGGGAATTTGAAAAGGTTACATGTTCGAGACCCAACTGAAATGATTGCTTGTTGGAGCACTTTGTAGCTTCCCTTTTTAATTTAAAGATGGTGTAATTGTCATGAAATAGGAGATGCATGAATAGTCATCAATAATTGAGTTCCTGCAATGGTAGGCCAAACATGTATGGTGTGCGAATGTTGTATATTGAGACTCCATTAATCACGTGAGTGCAATTTGAGCCTAAAGTGCTGAAAATAAAATAAAAATATGTCGAAAATTCAATATGTTAGTAGGTCAAAATCCATCCACATTGCTCTTTCCATTAAAACTTTATAGTTTTTTTAGTTCTAATCCTGAGTAAAAAGAAAATTCAGGAAGAAGCATTAATAATTGAACCCCTCTAGTGATTAGTCATATGAGCGGTAGGTATATGTTATCTTTTGGTACAGCTCGACTATTTGAAACCTAATCAAAATGCTTGTTTCTTAGCCTCAATATGCACCACACATTTGGATCCTGTTAGACACATGACAAGCTCACTAGGTCATGTCACTTGAGGCACAAGGAAAGTTTCTATGCAAGTGGACACATTATTACTTAGTGAGATGTCATTGATGGTTATGAAAATTATAATATTAGATTTGTGAGACCTTCAACAAGTTTGATAGAAAAACTATTTGTTATCCTTTCATGTTGATCAATCAAGACAAACTAAAGGTAACACTATCGAGTCGCATGGATGACAAAGGTCAAGCTAAGCAGAAGTGGGAGCCCCGACTATTTTAAAATTTATTTTTACACGAAATCCACAACATGGACAAAATCATCCTCAATATCACAAAAAAACTCTGTGAAGTCTCCCCATATGTGGTGATGGGGATGCACTCTCTAATTGTTTATGCCGAAAAATCATAGTCAGAGGTGCTTTCCCATTGGTCCAAGGTTTCAGGTTTGAGTGATTTCTCTTCGCCAATGCAACGAAACACCCCTAAAGATGGATTTTTCATAAACAACCACAAAAATGTTGCATGCAATAGCAGTCTGGGGATTAGTAGAATATATTGTTCATACCCATCACCTCTTTGAAGGAGCTTTTGAGTTTTTATGTATTTGACCGCCAATTGTTTTGATTTTCGTGTAGAGGGTGGTTATGGCTTTAAAGTGAAAGGATTTATTATGATGCGTTTAGTTAAACACCGGGTCATGTCACTTGAGGTGCAAGGAGAGTTGCTATGTGAATGCCATCGACTTAGGGCCTCGTTCAAGACTATGGAAAGCCCGAGGTAGGGCCTAGATCTAGAAAGTTGAATGTTGAAGGAGTCAACAGAGATCTAAGCTCATCAATATTTTCTTAATAAGACAAGTTTAATGTAAGAAATTTAGGACTACAAAGTTAGGATACAGTTTAGATTTGTTTTTAAGGGCATTCGATATAGATATTCCTTAGCAGGCTTGGAATTTCAAATTATTTGTGTCTATCAAATCAAAATTTTTTGACAGTTTAGCTCTTTCAAGTGGGTCAAACTCCAATAATTTTTATAGATATTTATATAATTTTCTCATACATACATATATATAGGTATTATATTTTTACATAAACCACTTAAACAACTTTTGGTTTTTTAAATTTTCATCTTGGCATTGTTTACGCGGTTAAAATAAAAGAAATGGCTTACACCCTGTCAAAAAAATGGTCTACAACCGCCAATTGAATCTTTAGAGTGATAAGATTCTCGGTTGAAAAGATATTTAAATTAAATGTATAATATTATAAGAATTTAATATATTTATTATATTTTGAATCTTGTAAAGTGTAAATTACTTTATAAATATTTTGATAATTAATATATAAAAATTACCTTATATCAAATTTTGAAGTCTGTATAATTTTGTGGAACCTAATTTTGAATTTTACTCCGAGTGTGCAACATGTAACATTGAACGTCAAAAATCCAGCATTTCCGGTGAAGTCTCACGTCAAAAATAGAAAATCCAATATCTTCGAGCAATGAGGAAAAAAGGAGGATAAAAAGCTACTAAGCGATGGTACAAAAGTTGGAATGAAAGAGCAGAGATCTGGAATTGGAAGTGGGGAAAAACCATGAGATGACCATATTCGGCTGGATTTTAGATATTGTCACCTACCATATATTGTACTTACCAGTGGCGAAAACCATGAGATGACTATATTCAACTAGATTTTAGATATTGTCACCTACCATATATTCTACTTACCAGTAGCGAAACAGATACTCTTCTTCTTCACATTGAAAGGGAATGGGATTTGAAGTTTGAACAGAAGCTATGTCTTATCATTAGGCTTTTTTCAATTGATAGTTTAACCTTGTGCAAAAAATTTACTTTCACAGCCTGCAACCTGCCACCGTGTACTTTCACAGTTGTACCGTATAACACCGAAAAAAATTGGGCAGATTCAAAAGTATCATATCTAATGTTTTCTTTTGTACGTATTTGACATCATAATAGATGTTGAGGGGGAGGATAGACCCACATCACCAAACCCACCTGTAGACCTCTCATTTTCCTGCACAATAATGCATGCCTGCAATGACAAGTGGAACCGTGTACACCCTCATATTTCAATGCAATTTTGTAAATTAAATCTCTGTCGTCTGATTTGAAAATGTTGTCAGACAACAAGGGTTGTTTCACTGTAGTGTGCCTTCAGTGATAAAAACACTAATTCCATCAAGTTTACAAAAACATAAATGGCTGAAGGTCAATCTTATAATTCCAATAGTATGGATCACCTTCTCTAATTTATAATGTTTTCATTAATTTCAGGGTGGGTAGTTATAATTTTTGTTGGTATATTAAATCTATGCCACTTTAGTAGCAACTTTTGTTATGTAATATGAAACTATTAAGAATGAATTTAGAAGTGATTCAAACCTGGATTAAAATTTCAAGATTAATAAGTAAAACTAAATATTTTAATATACGAAACAATAATTTAAACAAGTTCCTTCGCAATTTTAATACTTTTCATGTAAGGAAATTTGAGTTACAAGAGTTGATCTTATAGTTGTGCACTCTAACATTAACAATGTGTAGAGATATGTAGGTGTTTTATCAGCACAAAAAAGATATTATTGTGTAGTATATAATCGTTTTACATCAAAAAAAAAATTCACGTATTTATTTGGAGGAAAAGTAAATTTTAAATCAATTTAATATAAAGAAAATTGGTATAAATATTTGAAATAGGGACCAATGTCCAAGCACCTATATGTCACATTTTAATTAGATCTTAAAAAGTGTTATTAATAAAAAGTGAACTACTATTGGTACTTTTTTCAGCAACCTATAATGAAACTAAATATACATGTTTTAGTGCATGGACAACTATAGAATCATTTCCCTATACAAAAAGAAATCTTTGCAAAACATCTTCAAAATTCTAACTAAAATGTACTTAACTATTAAAATATATGATTCAATAGATTAAATATGACTAAATTGTATTATACGAGAAATTCATTTAATTATTTTTTATTAAAATCAACATGTATCTATTTTTAATTAAAATGCATGAAAACGATCCTATAATTCGTAAACACAATAAACATATTTCCACATATGTATTAAAGTTTCCACATGAAAAAGTTGAATTGAAAATTTGTGAATCAATAAATTTATTTTTGTTAGGAATAATACCTAAGTACTTAATTCATCATGTAGGCGAGTTAAATATATAAATTGTAATTTCTTATTATTTTTCTAGAAGTTTTAGTTAACTAGGTGTTAGTTGTCAATCCCTATATTTTTGGGTTATTTTATCTTGGTTTATTATTCGAGATGTATTCTAGCGGGGAATTTAAGGAAGTTATGTTATTTTTGCATATTTTCCATGATTAGTTGATCGATTCACTTTACGTGGTGTTGATAAAAGTGCCCAATGTCTATAAACATTGTATTTCTTTCCTTTGATTTTAATTTTTATTTTGACATTAATTAAATTCATCAAGCTCCACCGTGTATCGTAGTTCATATTTGGTATTAGAGCATATTTTCAAAGATGCCTCTGTGACCTTCACTCCACCCATGCTTCGTCTTGTCAAGTAGACTAAGGGAATGGGTGAAGCTGTAGTAAGCACGTGTAACCCCTATAGTGCCCACCTCTTCCTACCGTAGTTTATTTTTGACTCATTACTTATATTGATGATGGACATGGACTTTAGCATCATTTGATCTCAATATGTTTTTGTTATGACTTGTTTACAACACTTGTGGTGATTTGGGCGCATAACACCAAGCTAGTTTTGTGATTAGTTCATAGCTCTTGCATGTCATGATATTGGATATCAGCATATTATGTTATAGTTGAATTCATTTACATGTGATGGATATACTTATGGTTTCGTCATATACTTGGTTATCTTTTGAATTGTTATGGCTAATTAGATGTCACCATGTGTTACTTAGATGGTTATCGGTATAAATGTATATGAGTAGTGTTAGTCATTTCATACGATGTTATTTGGTATAGTTAGTTTAATGTATTCGTGCATGATTTATTGAGTTTGTTTAATTGTTATCATTTATTGGGCAGGTATGTTTATTTTTGTATTGAGTGTTTAGGATTACAAGGCACAGGAGAACATGGGTTTTAGGGCTACACTTTGGGTATGCATAAGCATCGATTGGGTCGATTCCTAGCCATGTTTGTTGTGTGAAGCCTTAATTGATTGTTGCATGTTGTATTTGGGCACCATGGGTGACCCCTACTTGTAAAATTTTATTATTTGTAATTTATTTAGTTGTATTGAGCTTGTTTAGGGACCTAGTGGTCCCTACTTGTGCTAATTTGTGTTTAGTGTTAATTAAGTGGGTTGTTAGAGGTATGGGACCACCTAAGTGCCACTTGGGTGGGCCCCACCACCTCAACTCTTGTGTCATTTAGCCCAAACTCGGATTTGGGCTAAAAGTGGCAATTTTGGTGTTCACTTTTCATGTTGGGAACTTCCCTATCATGGAAAAGGACCCCTTGGACCCTACCTATGGGTATGGGGGTCTCTTTTCAAGGCCAAATGGGAGTTTCCCTCCCATTTGACCCCTCACACATCACTTTCTTGTAAGTGAGTTGGTTTTTTTGTGTGTATTAAAAGTTGTAGAGGTTTGGTTTTAATCACATTTTGGGTAATTTGGAGTTTACCTCCAAAATGAGAGTTGTTTTATTCTTGCTTTGTTTTTCAATATTTGTCGGAGAGAAGAGAAGGTGTTGGGGAAGAGGGAGGTGTAGACATCTAAAATGTCAACATGATCAATTACCATTAATCTATCCCGAAACATCATCTAAATCCATATAATAATTAATCGCAAGATTAATTATTATTAATTTCATCATTAATCCCTTTATTCTAATATTTCATCATTTATCTAAATATTCCATTTTATCATTTATCCCATTAAAAATCTCTTTTATCACATTTATCCTTTCATCATTTATCATTTATCTCATTTCATCCTTAATCCCTTTTATTTCATTATAATATCATATTATCATTATAATCCTTCATTAACATTTTATAGGAATTTAATATTCCTACACCTCACCTACCACCTACCCTACACATCCCTACACCTAGCCTTTCCATCAAATCACATCCCTAATCATCATTTATTAACCTAATCTAATCTAATCCTAATCATATCCTCACCTCTAAATCTAGAGGCTTCTATTTCTAGAAGCCTCTCTAAATTTCCCTCTTTCTAATTTAAAAATTCAAATATCTCCTCTCCCTCCATTGAATTTTTAATTCAATGGAAACCTCTCTCAAATTCTAGAAATCTCCATTCTAGAATTCTCCATTCTTCTCATGCATCCTCCATCCTTGATCCAAATCCAAGATGGCTTCATCCTAGCCATTGAATCCTCCACTCCTCAACTATAAATTTATCTCTCATTCTCCATGAGAGCACAATATTAAGAATCCATAGCCAACCTTTGCCATTTTTAGAACTCAGTCATCCATATTCAATCCAATCAAGCATCATTCATCCTTCATCCTTCATCAAGAAATCATCAAGTAATCCAAGAGGAGGTGCTGCCCAAGTTTTTCCACACAAATTTGAAGCAATAAAGTTCAATGAAATCCATCCAAGAGAAAATAAAAAACATCAAAGGAGGAAGCTTGGAGTCTTGTAGGTAATGGAGGGCATAATTTCTCTCCTCTTTTAAATCCATTACTCTATCTAAGGTTTTTTCGAAGAAGTTAGATTAGGAAGCAATTTAGTTGATTTCTCACTTTTTCATCGCTAATATTTTATCATGCAATACATTTTAGTGCCAAGCATGGGTCTTGACCCCAAATTTTTAATTTTTTTAGTAGCATTTAGTGTTATAAATAAGTTGTCCAAATTTTAATATTTTTCGTGTTTATTTGCAACTTAAAATTTTTAATTTTTGTAAAAGTTTTCTGTTTTAGCACTTTTAACCTGAAACAGTGCTTTTGTAGACCTCGTGGCACATTTGTAATTACTTCATCGCATTTTTAACCCTTGAAACTACAAAATTGTCATTTTTGACAAAATTATGCGTTTGTGCACAAAACAACGCATTTGTGACCTGAAGTGGCACATATGACCTATTTCAGCACATTTGTAACATGTTTTGGGGCATTTTTTTGTATTTTTATTACCTAAATTTTGAGAGCCATAACTTTTGACCCCAAACTCGAAACGAATCTTTTTTTCTTTCGGAAAGGTATTGAAAATATTCATGCAATGAAACTATTAATTCGGTATTTTGAAAGATAATTATTCATGTTTTTCATTTTTCTAAATCTTGTCATTTTAACTACAAATTAAGTCATATTTTATTGTTCCAAACTACTAACACTTTATGTGCAGCTTCCTAGGCTTACCAAAGATTAAAAAATCAATCTAAAACTACTAATCCTTTTTGTTTTGTAGCTCTTTTAGTCCAATACATTGGGGTATAAAACAAACTACTAATCCTTTTGTTTTGTAGGGCCTCCTCTTGAAGACCCCATTACATAATTTTAAATTGTTTTATCTTGCATCCACTTTCTTGCATTTATTATCCTTTTATGTGTTTTTCCATTGTTGCTTGTTCATCCCAAAGGTGAAACCATGTATGCTCTCCTCTCATGTCCTAGGATGATCCTGAGGATCAAATGCGGATAGCCTTCCCTTTTTCTTTTATAGGGGTAACGTGACATGGAAGTGATAGCCAAGCACTTACTATAGTCCTAGGGGTCACATGACATTGGGCTTCATCTCCAAGCACGTAGACACGCCCGTGTTCTAGTGGGGTATATAAATCTTTCGATTTTTTTGTTATTAGATAAGTTGATCCAGAGGACATTATGGAGGACATATGTTCCCTAAATCTCCTAGGATCGACACAGTATGGAAGATCACTATGAGAGATTTCTAGAGACTATTTGAATGTAGGAAATGGAGTCCGTATGACAAAATGGTGGCTGGTCAAAGTTGGTCAATTCTTGGAGGGAACATGGTCAACTTACGAGTCACTACACGATAAGTGGAAAAATAGAAAAATGTGTGCTACGAGTCAAGGTTTAGTTCCACTTATCTTCGACGGTCATTATAAAAAGGCCGATTATGGAGACCGTAGCAGGTGGGATCCACTTTTATATCGAAAGGGACCTTGCCAACATGAGGATGATTATATCATCATCGACATGATGGATCCTCAAGCCACCACATGGCTTGCCACCGCGAGTTTGATTTAGCTTGATTTACCTATCGAGAATTGACAAATGGACTATATATTACAGAGTGCATTTTAGGTGGATAATCAGCTCGGGTGAGCTATTTTATTAGCTTCGGTGGGGTGATCATCTCCCCACCGAGTTGATTTCATATTTCCACATTGCTCAAGTTGATTTTTATTATTTCCACATTGATCAGATTGACTCGGTTGAAGCCTATCTTTCTACCTTCCACATTGGATGGAGCGGATCAAACAATGCACGAGGGATCTATATTATCCCATTGACCTCGGTGGACAACTCATAAACAATCAACATCATAGCTCGACGGTCGGTTCGGGGCGACCAGCACAGCACATAGCTCGGTGATGATGGGGAGGCCCAACAAAAGGGCATATGTGGCCAAAGCCACGTATTAAATAACTGGCTGAGCAGTATTTAAACCACTGAACCACATATCTTATGACCGATATGGGATAAATTCCCAAGGGCATCCAAAACAAACCTGACACCCTTGCTTTAAAAGCGGTTGGCGACTTCGTGGGGAGCATGATTTAAACCCGCAACCCCACCTTCACAAACATTACAGTCCAACCAACTCGGCCGGTGAGTTGGTTGGGATAAGGAATGGCGGATGTGGTATATAAACATATATCTTAGGCCGCTTAAGGCCTATAAAAGGCTCTTCTCACATCATTCTTAATATACGGCCAAGGAAAATAATCAAGCCTTCTAAAAGGGAGCACAAGGAGGAGTTAATAAAGCCTTTTAAAGGCATATTGTGGAAATTGCAAAGGAATTATTACTTTTAAAGGCTACTTTTGTATTTAAGTCCTATTTAATTAGGCATTGAGTTTTGGAGGCTAAGACCTATTTTATAGAAAAATTGTAAAATTGGGAGTTATTACAAAACTACCCCAATTGCCCCATAAGCACCACACAATCGACTTACGAAGCACGGAGTTTTGGATCGAGAGATTCATAAGGTGTCTTGTGAACATCGAGAAGGCCGATCAAATTCTTTAGGATTATTGGGCACTAGGAAGGTGGAGGACAGACCAATTGATCATTAGTGTTATTTGAAAGGCTAGAGCACTTTATAGGCAAGTAAGATTCAATTAGGATTTTGTTTTAAGATCTATCATGTACTTACAATTTTTGACTAATGGAGCAGTTCAAAAGAACCCGAGAGATGTAGGCAATTGCTGAACTCCATAATCAATTTGTGTGTAGCATTTTTCTATACTTGGATTGTTCGGAAAAGAGATTTTAATAAGCATATAGGGGTCCATGATCGAGGTAAAAATTTTGGTCAATTTTCGGATCAAGTTGGCATCAAAGTTGATATCGCAAGATTGGATTGCAGAGATGGATTTGTACCAATTCTTATAGTTTCCTATGATGTTTGCTTTACTAGGAATAATGGTTCAAGTGACGATCACTGACATCGGGAACATGATTTCATGATCATGGAATTACAAAAATGCCTAGCCAATGTTCGAGAATAGTAGCGCTAATGATAGAAAAAATGCTTTATAGAGTTATAGAAGACCATAGATGCTCTAGATGGGAAGGTAACTAAGCCAAATAAACTTTGTAAGTGCCACTGGAGAGACTACCTTCACCAGATCTAGTTGAGTGTAGCCATTGTGGAAAAGGGCATGATACCGAGTGATGTTAGGACTTATACCCAAAGATGAAACCTTAGTTGATGCGAAGAAGAAGGAAAGGGCATCACACGAACTAGTACTAGTAAGTTAGTTGCACCATTGGGACTAAGAGAACCAGTGGAACACCAACATTATCTTTGTGACACGTGAGTGCCTCGAGGTAGTGGATTCCAATGGTTGTTTGACGATAATTATTCACTCTTATTTTCAATTGGACTATCGAAATAGGATACTTGACTACCAATTTGGTGCACATAATGGGACTTCCCATTACATCACTTCCTCATACCAAGACAATTGGTACAGAGGATGGTACTTTGCATGGTCCTGTCTAATAGTTGTTGCACTCTGAGCTTCATAGTTGGGAGACGAGTTTTTGACAATATCACTCTCGACATCATCCCTTTGGAGATGGATGAAATGGTATTGGGAAACTTCTACCTAACTACTCGGCAAGGCTATATGATTGATGATAGGAATGGAGTGGAGCATCACATTGGACACGGCTAAATGATCAAGTTTCAACGGGACATGTTTTTCTTCTTTCACGGGGTGACAACATTGATATTTTTGACTCATATGTACCAAGGATCATGCAGATCCTAATGCAGATTCAGAATCATATGTGTCAGGTGATCATCCAAATCCCAACGCCGAGGTTTCCTACATTCGAGAAAATCATGAGGATCCGTATGTAGTGGAGAGAGAGATTGAGGATCCACAAGAAACTTATTGAGGTATCCTAGACACCAAGGATTCTACAGCTGGTAAGAAATATAATGTGTAATAAAAGTTGACATTTTCTCAACTATTGTATGTGTCTTTCGAGCATTTCTCTTATTGTAATAAAACCAACAAACTATTGTGCTAGAGAGAATGTAACAAATAATACCCCTTTATGGGAAATTTTTGTATACATCTAACTGAACATGGCAGATTAGTAAAAGACCCAATTTTGGACAATGTTTGTACTCATTTGTATACTTACATTATAAATCCCTAGAGGATTGTTATTATTAGGTGATTTTGCTAACACCATGAGATGCAATATATTTTGGTCCTTTTTAGTTATATGTCCAGCAAGGAAGAGACAAACGAGGTCAATCCACATTTTGATGCGGTGGAAATGATAAAGTACGTGAGCCACCGAATAGGGGAAATCTTCGTGATAGGTTCATCATGTGAAATTATTTTCCTATAAAATTTGGTATTAATCTTATTGTACAAAGACTCCAAAAATGGATCATTTTTACAACTAATCTTGCATGATGTATTAGGAAATATTTTCCTTACACTTGTATTTGGAAGTTGTATAAAGACCCTTTTATGGGCATGTATCTCAATAATCATCTTTTGAGTGCCTATTACAGCTTAGATATAGGATTTTAACTCATATTTAAAATTTTAGAGATTTGTCACCATTTGTGCGAGATAGTTGAGCTCCAGGGTATCATCTTGTTATCTCGTTTTTAGTGATTCCAGCTAAAATTGAGATAACCATAGAAAATTTTGACAAAACCTCCTAAAAATGCCCTTTGAAGGATATTTTCGAGTTTTGAGTTTCCATCGCATGGAAACATGTCTTTTACATGCTTCATGTCAAGTGTCTTCTGAAACCTGAAACCTAATTACATGCCAGTGTATCGGGTTTTCAGAACCTAGGAGCATCGGAACATACCTTACAAAAAACATGTTACATGTTGCTTGTTTCCCAAAACCTAAAACCCGAAATGATCCTTTGTGTCGGGTTTTCGGAACTCGATAGCATCCAAACATGTCTTTTACATGCTTCATGTCGGTTGGTTCCCGAAACCCGATTTGTTAAGAAAACCTTTGTTTCGGGTTTTGAAGTGCTAAGCATGATGACATGGCATTAATGCTTGAGTTGTTGGTTAGTTGGCACACGTGTCGGAGGAGGTGTAATAAATGCTAGGGTTTTATAAATAGTCCAATTTTACACATCATTTCTACCTGACATATTTTCACTACGTGGATTTTTCGTACATGCTCCTTTGACCTCCAAACCCAACTGAACTTCTCGATTCGATTTCACAATCCATCTTTGATCATTTTTCAAATTTCTTGAAGGTATTTTTCTCTTCTTATCATTTTGTGATCTTTGGGTTTTTTTTTGAAGTGTTCTTTCGGTGTTTTTCCTCTTTGATTTTTCTTGCCTTTGGGTTTAGGGTTTAGGGTTGTCTTCTTCATTTTTTTGTTGAATTTCCATGAAACCCCTTGTTTGAAAACTCATCCTAGGTGTTTTCTTATTTTCTTCCATGGATATACTCTTGTAATTTTTGAGAATAATCTATAAAACCTAACTTATAAGCTTGGAGGAAATTTTACCTATTCGACATCCAAAACGACACCTTTGTTTCGGAGTTTTACAGGTGTCGACGTTGTTTGGTTTTCGCAGTGTATCGGGTTTTGCAAAGTGCTCAGCATCATCTGACTTTCACTTGTGTCAGGTTTCTCAGATTGTTTGACATCTTCCAACTTCCACAGAGTGTCGGGTTCCACAGGGTGTTCAACATCTCCTTATTTCCGCCTTTGTGTCGGGTTTCACGTCGTGTCCAACACAACCTAGTTTCGATATACTCTGCAGTGTGTTGGGTTTCATGAAGTGTCCGACAGGTCTCAAAGTCTAGTTAGTGTGGTGGGTCTGTAGGGTTGCTCAGCAAGCTTCCAAGCCCGATTGATCAAATAGAAGTTATCTAGGCATTCTTTCTTCAGGACTTCTCATGTCGGATCCTGGATCATCTAAGGATAAGTCAGACAAGTCAGGAAAGATGAAGTACAAGTACCAAAAATGGAATCCCCTTCCTACATAGATTGCAATTACGACATCCGAGACATGGAGCTTGGTAACATAGACATGGAGGACTTTTGGAACAAAACCAAGGATTCTTCTCAAAGTCCCTGGATGAAGTCAATAACCAATAGTGGCCTCCCTCTTGCAGCAAGAAGATTCGAATATCCGCTCAATGCTCGAGTTCATTGTACCCTATGCTGCTAATTATGACTCAGATTCTCGCTCAGTGAAAAATCAAGCAAGAGAAACCATAGTGAAGTTGGATGGAGGTTACTTTGATGACCTCTTAAGATTGCCCAACTTTGAGGAATATATTGATGTAGATCTTAAGTCAGCACAAAAATTCTGGGACAAAGATCAAGAAGATTGTATCAAGCATGTGAATAAAAATTTCTTGATCAAGGCCAAGCTAGTCGTCTCTAGGTTTCCCAAGTTTTTCCCAGGAGTGATTTCATCCTTGAAATCAGTGACATCATCACCCTATTGAGTCGAGTATTTGGACTCCCGAGTCAAGAGACTTCCAAGGGTGGATGTATCAATTCATGGTCATTATAAAGAAGAGAGAACAAGGGATTGATTGGAAAAATCTTATAAGTAATGAGATTGATTCCCAAATGAAGACAGTCTAGACTACTGGCAAGTTTTATATGTCATCATATGTCACCTATGCAAAGCAGCTAGCATGAGGAATTATCCAGGGTTGGACGCAAAGGGAAGTAGGTCAACTGAACATATATATCGATATTTCCCTCAGGTGACCATGAAGGGGTCTCGAGGATCAATTCAAGAGAGTGAATGACGCCTTCTTTTATGAGAACATCTACATGTTGAACCCTGATTTAAGAAAGAGAAGAGTCTCTGATGAGGCATGGGCCAAAGTATCAAAATGGGGTTGTATCTTCTTGCAGTTCAAGAAGTTCACATACCTTTGGGTGGTCATGTACCCAAGTGATCCTTTCCGATTTCCCAGGTTCCTAGGTGATAAGCTAATACTGATGGAGTTGGTTAGACAATTGTTGGATTTTCACAAATTCCAACAAAGTAAACACAAGGCTGCCATATCCTTCCCTATTTCCATCGGAAGGTACACGTGCTCAACAGTGGTTAAAGCCAAGAATGTGGTGCATGAGCTTCAGGACAAGTTGAAGAAGCACATGAAGCATAGAGATGGGTTTTATTTCTAAGGAGTCCTTAAGTCATACGAGACCTTATATCTACATGTGCCCAACATAGAAGACATTTGGGTTGATCTTCGGGATGAAGTTTCCATCCAGAAGAAAGGACAATAGCTAGGTTGAAAATTGAAGAAATCTAGATGCTAGATTTATCTAACATCCCAGAGGGCACCATGGATAATGAGAGTGTCCTTGACACCTCGTATGATGGGTTAAATGAAGACCAATATGTATTCCTAGCCATTGATTGGTCCATTCGTTGAGAAAGCTTCTATTGTAGGAAGAGCTGCTCAAATTCTTGCCCATACTAAGGCGTGGCTCATTTCTTGGGGAATGAGTTATAAAGAAGGGATTTTTTCAAAGCTAGATACTTTGGAAGTGGGACCCTCTAAGGGAAAAAAGGAAAAGGATAAGAACCCTTCCAAGAGGCCCATAAAGGTTAAGTTTGTCAGAAAGGGAGAAGATCAAGTAACCACATTAGTGGCCACTCTCCCACAAACAGTTGAGGTTCTTGATTCACCTCCACAACTAGAACAAGGAGATCTTCCTTCAGGAGAAGAGGTTGGTCAACCTCACATTCCCCTTTGACTGGCAGCTCTTCAGAGGTAAGTCTTCCTCTTATCTCTCAAGCTCTAATTTCAGAATCACTACCTCCTCCCATTCAACCTTCCTTGCCTCAGATTTCTTCACCAAGTTCCTCAGCCATGGCTAGTATCTTCTCTGGCCTCTCACCTCTCCCCACTAGACCTTAGTTAACCATGGATATGCATCCTCCCCGCACTCCCTTCAAACCTTTCCCCGAGGAGTCCACCTACAATGAGAGCACCTTCTTCTAATATGCCTCAATGGTTACGGACACTCCACTTGCAGTAGTCACCACTCCACAAGCAAACCTTCCTCCACCCGAGGATGTGACCGTAACACCTACAATGAGAGCACCTTCTTCTAATATGCCTCAATGGTTAATAGATCGACCTAGGGAAGAGGAAGGTGGTAGTTCCCCTACCAACCTTTGATTTCAGTTCTCTCAAGGTCACTCCTACCAAATCGGCCAAGAAACCTAAAATAGTTTCAAGGATTTTAGTGGATGCCTCGGTGGCATAAAATTGTAGAAATTTCTACTCCCATGGCACTGATAAAACCAAGGATGATATAATGGTCACATATTATCAAATCACAAGGGTTGATCTAGGAAAAGTGACAACGGAGGGAGCACAACAGGACGTACAAGATGTCATGAATGTGTTGTGCCATAAGTTAAAGGAAACTAAGGAAAACGAGAGATGAGCTAAAAGAGAAAGTAGAGCAGCCGTGAAGTACTAATCAAGCTCTCAAAGCCTCCGATTCAACGCCATCATCCTCTACTCCTATCAGGTTTGATTTCTCATCGGTACCCATGATTGAGAAGATTAATGAGAAGGGGAGAAAGGTCGATGAATGGATCTAGAGGCTGGTCCTATAAGAAAAAGAAGTCATTGATAACATTATGGAAGTCTACGAGATCCTTGGAGGATATAAAGAAGGATGGAGAGAAAATGGATGATGAATTTTCAGCAGAAGTCGGAAACCTAGAGTTAACTTTCAAAGCTCTCCAAACACTCGAAACAAGTTCTATTCCACATCTTGGTCAAAGAAGGCATCATTCCATGTGGGGACAAGCATTTTTAATTGACCAAAGCCATTAGATTCAAAATAAATATTCTCAATGAAGCTTACAAAGAAATTGAGGGAATTAAGGATCAATTGGTTGATGGCATGAATGACATAGAAGAAGAGCTAATCAAGATTTGCACTAAGGTCTTGAATGAAATCTCGAGTATTCTTCCTGTTGATGATCTTTTCAAGTAGATCCAATAATCAATTCATCATGAACCAACTTACGAATTCAGCCTAGAAATCATTGATAGGTTTGTGAAAATTGAACATTCTTTAGAAACACCGAGGAAAATCAACAAGAGACTGAAGAAGCTTCCTGGCAACACTAGCGATACTCGGGAAACATGTGAAGTTCTGAGTGACCATTCCACCGCACCTAATGAAAATGAGATGTAGGGTATAATCTAAAAATTCCAAGAATTTTGGGACAAGTAGGCTTTGTTGGAGGAAGACAAAGATCTTTGAAACAGAATAGGCATAATGTTGCATGTCATTTCAATCTTGAAATCGACATGTCTTTTTCATTTTTATTTTGACTTGGTCTCCTACATGAGAGTCAAGAAAATTAGGACTCTCATTAAAAAGACTATTTTCTAGGATTTATCCTATTTTCTCTCAACTCCTTTTATTATAAATAAGGGATGCTTATGCATTCCGGAGGGGATGTTTTTGGAATATTAAGAACTATTTGAAGAAGAAAGACTTTGTGTTTTCTTTTAATCATTTAAGGAATAGAAACTGATGTTATTTTGCAAACTTTTTGTTGTGAGATGTATCTTTCTTAAGATATTGTTCTTATGTTCATAATCTTAAGGTAATTGTTCTAATCATTTCAAACATTACATTTGTTATCTAAAACTTGTATGATTATTTCGTGATCTCGCATTTGCTCAAAAGAAAACGTTCCTCTCATCTCCTTTCCATTGTGTTTCTTCCATAATAATAACTTCCTTTCTAATCCATTCCATTTCTAAAATTGCAACATCTTCACCTATTATGGATATAGATTTCAGGATTTTATCCCAACCCCAATGGTTAGACTAGTGTGAATATCATATATATTATTTATGTTGTGTTTTAGATTAGTAATAACAGCAGCCTCACTTGTCTTTGAGGAGGAATTTAATCCCATGTATTGTGGTTGAACCTCATAGTTTGGCTTTACAAAATATCCAACCAACACATCTCGGATCTTCTATCTATTTAGTGGCATTATGACGATGTAGCGAGAATGGTAGATGAATTACCATTGGCATCTAACATCATGTCAGATATTCAATATGTAAATAGGCCATCATGGGCATACAATAGAATGGTACCTAATAAAATTTTGTCAACAAGAGGAGCTCACGAGAGATTAGCTCGAATCTTCATTCAATGTCAAGGCATTACGACCATAGATCTGAATGGTAGCTAATCATCAGTGACATTAGATCACTCATAGCTCTACATAGCATGTAGTTTCCTGTAGACTAGTTTGGATTCTACAGAATCAATTCGGAGCCAGGATTTGTGTTGTAGGGTGAAGAGGATCATTGTTGTCAGATATCTGGAAGCTTAATCTTGCATGGGAGAGTTGAGGTTTCATTTGGAAACTTAGCTTTGTCATGAGCAGAGGCATGGAGGTCTTTATCAAATATTAGAGTGTTGCGGCGGGAGGCAATGATCCCAAGTTCCACAAGTCCTAGAGTTTGAACCATCAATTGTTTGATTGTGGAGTTGGCAATATAATGTGTAGATCTCTTCTCAAAGCAACATGATTTGGATTTTACAAGAAATTTGGGACAAAAATCCTTTCCCATTGGGGAGGTATGATCTAGAGGACATTATGAGGATATATTTTCCTAAATCTCCCAAGATCAAAGCATAGTATGAACATCACTCGAGATCTTTCCAGTGACTATTTGAACATAGGAAAAGCGGATTTTGTACGATGAAATGGTGGCTAGTCAAGGTGGGTCAGCCCTTGGGGGAAATGGTCAACTAATGATTCACTACACAACAAGTGGAAAAATAGTAGAATGTGTGCTACGAGTTGGGGTTTAGTTCCACGGTCTCGACGGACGGTCATTATAAGCACTTGCTTGTTTTAAGAGCGGCGTGAAGTGAGGGGTTTCCATGCCCCAATACCCAAGCCTTAAACAACATCCTTGCAACATGGACTTGGGCCCCACGTACCACAAGATATATCGCGGACTCCCCTAGTGAGCTTGTACATCCTAGACTATGCAACTTCGTGACCGCATATTGAGCTCTAGTGCAAGGAGCGCAAGACTCCCAATATCACTCGTTAGCCGACCCCACATTGAAACATAGGTGGAGATCCAATTTGTGGCACCACTAATAGTGTGTGGTATTAAAATTAGGCTATATTTTTTATTGTAATCCCACTTGACTAGTTATGGTGTGTGTTGCATGTTTGTTTCTTTTTTGAACACCCTTAACCATCTTATCACATTAAAATTTTAATCAATCAAACATCATTATAATCATCATAATTAACCATCCTTAATCACACAATCCCTATCCTAATCCCACCACCATCCTTAATCAATAATCCTAATTCAAATCTAATTCCCCACACATCCTATCTAACCATGGCCTTTGATCCTCAATCCCCATCCTCTCTAAACCTTCATCCAAACCACTATCTCTTTTATAAATCCATCAACCAAGTTATCCCATCATCCCTCACCCTTAAAATTCAACCATCTCATTTTATCCCACACACTATCCAACACCTTAATAAACAAATTTCAAATCTAACATCCTACCTTAACCAATCCTCTCCTCACCATCCAAACCAACCATCCCATGTTGATCCTAACATCCTAAAAACCATTCAAAAACTTAATCAACAAATATTTGATCTTCAATCTTCAATCAATCAATCACCCCCTAAAAAATCATCTCTCAACCAACCCCATCCACAATCTTCCCTTCCTAAGATCCCTACCCCTCACCCCATTGACTTCCTCCTTGAGGAACCCAAATCATCCCAATCCACACCACTACCTAATAAACATAAACCATTATCCCCAAAATCCAATTATATCGACTTTGACCACCTCACTAATTTCGACCAAGAGGACCTATTTTATGTCCTTGCTAGTTTAACCACCAAATCCAAACCCACACAACCATTCCAAACTCCAACCCCCAAATCCCCTATCAATCATCATGACCTACACCTTCCTACCATCAAAACTCATGTGAATAATCCACCATCATTCAAAACCTCAACTCCTAAATCCAATCATTATAAAACCTATCATCGAGTCCCATTCACATATCCACAACAATCACAACTTAATCCTAAATCAATATCACCTACATCTCATCTTAGTCCTCCATCCTCATCATCTTCATCACCCCAATCCAATCCTACATAATTTCTCCTAGATTTTCCCACAATCCCTAATCCACCATCAAATTTATCCCCTAAGCCTATTTCATCCCCTCCATCACCTAAGCCTAATTCTATCCAAACTATCTCATCCACCGTGACTCCTAAGTCACCCTCATCCCCTTCTACCCCTAATCCTAAACCATCCAATGTGGCTCTATGCCACCCTCATCATCTTCATCCACATCTAATTCTAATCCATCTCCTTCATCACCTAAAACTAATACTATCCTATCCACTCATCCTATTTCATCTCCCCCATCCCCCAATCCTAAAACATCTAAAGTGACTCCTAAGTCACCAACTCCCAAACCTAACAAATACAATCCCAATCCTCTTTCCACCCCATCTCCCACCCAATCTAATGAAGATCCTATGCCACCATCATCTACTTTATCCTCTAAATCGACCAAATCCAATGTGGTTCCTACACCACACCCATCCTTTCCAACATCACCCAAATCTAATGTGACCCCCATATCATACCCATCCCTCTCATCTAAATCTACCCCATCCCCTTCATTTGTATCTTCTAATCCCAAACAATCTAATCCTAAACCAAAACCATTTACATCAAAACCACCTACTCAAACCAATTCAAAATCAGCTAAATATACTTTTGCCTCCAAGCCCAAAACATCCACTTTGGCCCCTGTGCCCAATTCATCGCCTTCATCTTTTAAGCCATGACAATCTAATCCAACTCATAAATCTAAATCAACCAACACATCTCATCAACCACCTAATCCTACACCATTACTTCCTAATCCCTCCAAACCATTACTTCCTACTCCATCCAAACCATTTAACCTAAACCACTTCACTCCTTTAGGAGAATCCTTAACCACCATCTTCCATCGTCTAAAAACCTTCAACATGATCATTCATCCCAAAATAAAATAATGCAATCAAAACCTTCCCAAACCATCTTGGTATTGGGAACATTATTATTGTGACTTTCATTGCACCCATGGACATTCGACCAATTGTTGCATGTAATTTAGGTCTTATGTCCAAAATCTCATTAACCAAGGAATTCTTATCCTTGTACCTCTCTATCCACCACCTTTCCATCCCAATCCTATCCCTAACCATCATCCACCATCCAAATCCCACTCGATATCCAAACATCGTCATCCATCTAAATCTCATCGTACATCCAAAAATCCCTCACTAACCAAAAACTAATTACAATCTCATCCCTCATCCTTTTTCCAATCCAAACCTCTTCTTGAGATGATAAAATTACAACCCCTAGTCTCATGATGACCACACAGAATCATCTTCCCCATACACTTCATATCCTATAGCCAAAAATATGTTCACTAATATGAAACATCGAGGAAAAGGCTTAGGCATCCACGAACAAGGAATTTTTGAACCCATCTCACTCCATAAAAATACGGGATGTTCAAGATTAGGTTCTAAACCTAACAAAAACAATTTCCCTCCACTACTCCATCACAAACAATTTCTACCACTCCTCTTGTTGATCCCACTATCCCAACTACTCAACCCAATCACAAATCATTTAATCCCCCTAGAAATACCAAATGCCTAAAAATAGGTGAGCACATAATTTGATGCCTATGCATGGATGTTCTTTCCTTCCTACCCATCCTCCTTCCATCCAACATCCAAATCCCTTTCCATTAACTCCATTTTTACTATCACATTCATGTATATCCTCTTCCAATCCATTCATTTGAACACTTTATCATCTTGTGCACACATGTTGTAAGAAAATAGTACTTACTACAATTGTGTGACCTTGACTTATCATTACCACCAACATCCAAACACCTTTGTTCTCCTAGATATCCACATACTTTAACACACTTAATCAACTTGTGGTGAAGACCCTTGGGTACATCTTATGACACACTAGAGAATGTCATCACTACACTCATTTCCATCCCACCATCAGACCACTTTGGTGATTCTTAACCCCTTAAGAGTTTTCAAGAGAGTGGAATAACTTTATGCAAAAAAATTAAATATCAAAAATCAAAATATTAAAAAAATATATCAAAAATAAGAATATCAAATCAAATCCACCTCAAGACTCTCTCTATGGGTGTTTCCAGAAACTCTACCAGGGTTATGGATGTCTGGCAGGCAGTAGAGCAATGTTGTGACAAGAATCAAATGTATCTCCATCGGGGATATGGACATTTGAAAGTGGCAGTGAAGCAATGTGCAACTCATCCTTCCATTCACCTTCCATAAACCTACTTGACTTAATCACTCCCTATACATTGGCTAGTTTGTCTTCACATACTACCCATTAAGTCTTCACTTCAAGCAGTAATTAACCATCACAATCACACACACTTTGATCTTGAAGAGACATAGGGCTTACATGTTGCTAGGTATTTTTTAGACCTTGGTCACACTTTTTTTAGTCCAACTCTTTCCTTACAACATGTGTTGTTAGGCTCATCTTTTGTTCATCACTAATGTCATTTTCTTTCCATCTATCACATCCACATACTTTTTCCTTAGGATCAAACATCCATGTACAACCGATGATCATTTCCTTTTAAACCAATCCTCCTCACGTCTCTTTTCAACTATCATCATCATGACTAGGGCAGCTTTACTACCATCCACTAGGGCATCATCCCTTTTATATACCCCTCTACTTCCCATCCTACCCTACACCTATGGGAAAATCAAACCCATCCATCCATCCACACAGGCCACCCTAATTTATACTTGGGGCATACCACATCTATCTCTCAATCCATCCCCATATAATTAGGGGCATATCTTATCATCTTCCATACCCCACATCTTATCCTATACCACATCACTCATCCTATCTATCTATCTCCCATTTCACATCCAACCTATCCTTCACTCCTATCAACCAATCCCTATCCAACATCAAAAAAATTCCATCCTATCCTTCAATCCAAAATCATCCTCTCTTCTCATCCTATCATTCAATCCAAAATCATCTCATCTAATCATAACCAATTAACCAATCCCTATCCTATCCAACCTATCCTTCAATCATATCAACCATCCAACATAAAACAATCCTCATCCTATCCTCATCCTATCCTTGTCCTATCCAACCTACCTAATTTCCCTCAATCCTTCCCTTTCATCCCACCCAAACACACTCTAGAACTTATAGGAGAAATTCACATCCCACCTTACATCCCTTCCCATCCCCCATCACTCATCGGAACATCCAAACTCCAACATCACATAATCTAAACATCCCACATCCAATAATCTCAACATAAAAAATCTAAAAATCAACACATTCACAAAACAATAAAAATACAATGTGTGTGTTTGTTTGTTTTTTCTCGCATTTACATTTTGGCCGATGATATGAGGCCGCTTTTGTTTCTTTTTATTTTACTCGGTCTAATGATATGAGGACCATATTTTTGTATTAATTTTTCCAATGATATGAGGACATTAGCATGATGTTAGATGTTAGATCATGGTTTATTGTGGACTTTGATTCATATATGGTGCATGATGATTATTAGAGACATTTTAGATATTGATGTTGATATATTGTTTGACATGGTTACATTATAGATGTTGTTCGGACTTGTGATATTTGGATATTTTGAGTAGACCTAGAAAATGAGAATTGAATTAAAATTGGTGATGATATAGTTGTGGATGAAATTGTAAGTGATATTGTTGATTGTCTTGATGTTTGTTGTGATTCATATATGTCGATGATCTTGAAATTATACTTATATTCATTTGGATGTTCTAATATGGCCATGAGGCGAAGGAGGTATTTGTATTTTGCAGGTTTAAAATATCACAACAAACATCGGGGATTGGAGACCAACCACATTGGAATTCTAGATGAATTCAACAAGGTCACCATGGCAACTTGTATTTGTTTTGTGTGTTGATTGTGTTAGGGATTCCCATGGGGGATCACCTTTAAATGTGACCAAGGGTTATGTGTATTTATTTATTTGGTTCCTTTTTATTGATGTTTGTATGTGTTTATTAAGTGATGTGTTTACCCCTTTTTTATTTAAATAAATTGTGGTATATAATGTGAGTAATCATATTGTTAAAATAAATTAACCATCTTGGGTCATAAGAAAGTAATTATTGGAGTGGTTGACTCTTGTATTAAATGTTGTAAGATATGTGTAAGCAATGTGTAAGTGATGTGTAAGAGATATGTAAGTAAAATTTGGAGTATGAAACACTTCATCTTCTTTGGAATTGAAATTGTCCTTGGAGACTATTTTGGAGGTTTGTGGGACAAGTTAAACTTGTCCCATACCTCTTAAATTTGCATACCAACCTTACCTATGGTTGGAGAGTTTAAATCTAGCCTTCATTATGCATTTTTGTAAGTCTAGCTGAATGTTTTAATTGCACTTCTTGCTTGAAATTAATTTCAGTCCTTTGGGGTATGGGCTTGATTTGAGTGTGTAAGTAAAATTGTCATATTATTCACCTACTTATTTATTGTGTCTTGGAGATTGAAGTTGACTTGTGAGTTGGAGTTGAGGATGTGTGTTGTGGCATCCTACAAAGATCCACCTCATCCTCCTCTCTTCCCCTTCTATATATTTGAATTCATTTTATTGTTTTGGGGTTACACTCTTTTGGTTGCTTCACTTTTGCATACTTCTTTTTGGGGAAAAATTCTTTTGTTGTTTTGAGCTCTTGCTTTTGGAGAAAGTTTGCAGACTTTTTATAGGCCTATGTTTTGTTGATCTTGAGTTGTTTTGCATTGGAAAGCTTGTCATTGGGAACTTGGAACAAACTCCATTATGGAGAGGTAAGAGCTTGGCTCTTGAAATGCTCTTCTTTTATTTGTGCAAATGTTATTGTTGTGAATGTTTTGGCATGTGTGTGGGTTGTTTGGGTAGATGGCCTAGGGATGGTGTAGGAGAAGACTATGGGGTATTTTATGGGAGGCATAAGTATTTTGGGGAGGTATAAGTGTGGAGGGAGTTGGGATTTGGGTTCCACCTTAAAAATAAATAGCTTGCATTTCTTTACTCGTTATGGGGTGCCATAAGAGGTTGGGGAGGCATAAGGAAATGTGAGGAATAAGGGGTACTTGGGGGAGGCATAAGGGCATGTCAGGGGTTATATAAATATATATATATATATATATATATATATATATATATATATATTGGTATTTTTTCTCAGGTGGTGATACCCATTTCCCCTTTGGGAGGCATAAGAAACATCCCCCATAGTTTCTTTCTCCTTTGGCTTGCATGATGAAGCCTGAGTGTTGTTTGTTGTTTTTATTCTGTGGTTGCAAACTACAGTTTTGTTTTGGATTGTGTTTTGAATGAGAAATTTCTGTCTTTGTGTTGTGGAAGCCTGTTGTTGCCATGTGTTGGAAAACATCTCTTATTGCATTGTGGTTGGGGATCGGGGCCAATGAAGAAGGATGGCTTCTCCTTTCATTGGATGTCTTGGTTGGGTGGAGAGTGTTGCCTTTCCCCTGTTTGTTGTGATCAAATTGAAATAAAGAAAATGGAGGATATTCATGTTGTTGTTCTAGAGCTGAGAAAGAAGACAAAGTTTGGCAGTCCTTTGTGAGACTTCTTTTTGTAGGCCTTTTTCCCACTTCAAGTGGATGACTTGTAATATTATTTGTATTGGATAGTTATTTTGTTTTGGAAATGAAATCCTATGTTTAAATAAGAAAGAGATATGCACCAAAATTTGTATTGTGTAAAGAGACGTGAAAGTGCATTTGAATGAAAGGAAAAGAGAAAGAGTGGTAAATTGTAAAGTTGTATGTGATAAATATAAATAGAAGTTGTATTCTTTTCCACAAATGGAGTTACTAGTTGTGTAAAAAAATTTGTGTTGAAATATGTTGAGGAAATTCTATTTGAAAGAGAGAAACACATATGAAGAAGATATATTACTCTATTTTTGTTGAAATGCATGATTTGAAAATTAGAAGTTGCATTCTTGTTTTTACATTTTGATTGAAGGAAAGATAACTAGTTAAAACTAGCATGAAATGTAATCAACGTTTGTATGGCATGGCAAAAGAAATAGATTAATCTCTGGTTGTGAATTGTATAAACTTCATTTTTATTTCACGGTAAACTTTGCAAATTTTTTATCAAAAGATACATAACAACCCTATAAAACTATGGAAAACAATTGAAACACTAATACAATCTAAGAAAGATCAAAATGAGCCCAAACAAACTAAAATACTTATGAAAATTTTATAGAACCTTTCAAATCGGGTTCAGACAAAAACTCAGACTTTTTTGATAAAAATTGGTAATTTTGGAATTGCTAATCAATCAAACCTTTTGAACCTTGCAATCCATCCTAAAATCTTCCAAGTAAAATCCTCCATGCCTATTGGGCATGTTGAGAAAGAGTTAATGGCAAATTTGAACAAAATTTATAAGTTAAAAATACCAGTTCACATTTTAGAAGCCTGACACAAAACATTTCTCAAAATTGACCCTTAAAAATTTGTCAAAATCAAATTCTTAAGATTTCTATGCAAAGAGGACTTTGAGATATTTCCAAAAAGTCCTTGTTTTCCAAAAAAATGAGTTCCCTATCAAAATTTATGGCCTTTTGAAGTTTTTACTTCATTTGGCTTCAAAAATAATCTAACTATCAAATTTTAATGAATAAAATATTCTTGGTGGACCCGTGGGCTAAAACTTTTTTTTTTTTTTTTTTTTCCCAAAAGGTGCCAAGTCATGAAGTTTCCCACCACTCGCTAACCCACAAGCCTTCATTTTTAAAATAATAAAAAAATAATAATCTAAGTTCGAAAAAGGAAAATTTGGAAAATTTTCCCCCCGTAGCCCTACCCTTTGCTTTTGGAAACATTTCCACTGTGGCATGGGACCCACAAACCCTTAACTTAACCTTTCAAAATTTTGGCAAAAATTCCTACTTTTTTCTCCATGGCCCCACATCCCCACCCTTGCCTTGGAAAAAAAGCACTTCACGTGGAGCGTGCGAGCCCGTTTCTAACACTTAACTTTTAAAATTTTGGAAAATTTCTAGAAGTTTCTCCACAGCCCCACCTCCCCGTAGCCAATGATTGGCTGACACGTGGCTTCATGAGATGATGGCGGAGGAGTGGTTGATTTTTCAACCTTAATGTTTTAAAATTCTTTTGGCAAAAATTTAAAAGTTTTCTCATTGCCCTCACTCGCCTGAGCCTGAATGAGATGAGATCCACGACATGGCATCGTCGGCGTCGGTGGAGGCGTGGGTCATTTTGATCCCTTAACATTTTTTGGCAGGAAAGCTAAATGTCTTAAATTTCTCCGGTGACCCGACTTCCCGTTGGAGCTTGGAAATGCTGACACGTGTCCCCTTATAGACACGTGGGTGTGGGTAATTTTGAAATTTTGCATTTATCCAAAAAAAGTCAAAAGTGCTAAGTTCCTCCCCCTCCGCTCCCCCAGCGTATGGGAAAATTTTGTTTCCCCGCTCCACCGGTCCACATTCCTCCTCGGGAAAAATTTCTCTCCAAAGTCCGGAGCCCGAGTTGGGGAAAATTTTCCTCCCCAAGCCCACAAGCCCACTCTTGGGAAAATTTTCACCCCAAGTTCCGTCTGGCCCATAACTTGAGAAATATGAGGAGTTAGGAGGACTTATTTATATCACTGGAAAGGTGAGGAAATTTCCTATCTAATGAGAATGTTTTAGGAAGTTTTAATTGCATTAATTATGAGAAAAATCTAGTTGAATCTTTTAGTGAGTTCTGGGAGGGGGTAAGTAAGAATTTACTCTGATGATTTTAAATATGTATTCTTTCCCCCCGTAATTAAACCTTGCTCTTGTCATGGATCTTGTGGAATTAAATACCTTGGGTATTTAATTTTTTTGGTCCCTTAACCCTAAAATTTTAAATCAGGGGATATCTAGCTAAAATGTCAATGTAATCAGTGATTAAATTAATCCCTAAGGAGATTTGAGCTAGGTGTGGATTTATTACACTTATTGATTTATAATGTGGAATTAGTAATTGTTATAATGGGAAAAGTTATTAGTTGAATTTAATTGTCCTTGAGACTTTGGTTGTTAACACCTTAAAAAAAAAAAATTATTCCATAATTTTTCTAACTAAGCCTAGGTTGTTCTTGGTTCTCAAGTGGAAGTTTATAGCGGGCATTACACTTGGTATCAGAGCCATGGGTTCAAGAGCTTGGACCCTTGGGCACACTAGAAAACTTGAAACATGAACTTTAACCTAGCACATTTTTGAATCTAGAAAACAACTTTGCGTGGAAATTACATATTTTAGTAAACATGGAAACTAAATAAAACTTAGAAAGATGAACTAACTCTCACCTTGGTCTATGTAGGAGGTGTAGATGGGATGAGGGGTCTTTTCACATAGACCTAGACTTACCACCACTAGATCATGTTGTAGTAGCTATTCTACCACATATTTTATAGACACTTCAGGATGTTAATGTCGCTACACGGAGGGACCGTAGGAGCACATTCAGTTAGACATGATAGGGTGACATCCATTGAGGCTCATGCATCTCCTCGGCATAGCGAGGAGCATAGAGGAGAGAACTCCCATGAGGATTTAGTTCAGAGAAGAGTCACCATAGAGGGGACAAGGAGACCGGGTTTTAGGACACAGAGATAGGTCTCAGAGCCCTAGGCTTAGGGATGAGCATGCAGAGAGGCCTAGGGGTCGCTAGACCACCGTTGTCAGACCATATAGGGAGATCCTGAAGCTATGGCCAGCTCATTATTCTAGTGACATAGGTGGATTTTAGGTAGAGGCCTGGTTGGTGAGCTTGAGTGGGTGCTTCAAGCTCTTCCCTTTCTCTAGCAACATGAAAGCTCATGTTGTGATCCATCTTCTAAGGGATGGAGTAGTGTATGGTGGAGGACAGAGGAGTAGAAGCTCCATGTTGATTCTGAGATAGTTACCTGGGAGCTCTTTGAGGAGTGGTTCAGAGAGTAGATATTTATCTTGGAGGTTCATACAATAGAGGATTGATGAGTTTCATGACCTCGATAGGCATCTCTTACAGTGGCTGAGTATGAGAGTAGATTTCTGGATCTACTCTAGTATGTTGATTACATGCAGGATGAGTGGTGTGGATCCACAAGGTTCATCTGGGGCCTGAATCTAGACATTGGAGGTGTAGTGTGGATCCATTGTCCACAGACATTGGTTGAGGCCATTGAGAAGGCCTATATAGTAGAAGAGACTGGGGAAAGACCCAGCAGGCTAGAGACCGAGTCCGAGCCGCATACAAGCAGATGTAGGAAAACAGATCGAGGGGGTCAGTACCTCCTCCTCGTGGTGGATAGGGTTCAACACAATCATCCTTTAGACCACACAACAATAGCAACAATAGTCTCACCCACCATATAGACCTCCACGGAGATTTGATGCACAGAGGGGTCGGAGTATGGGGCCTCCTCCTAGGGGTCCCATTAGGACACAGGAGCACCTAGAGCTCAGTCAGTAGGAGCTCACTAGAAGAGACCTCAGTAGTCCACAACAGGGTCATCAGGTCCACAACACACCCCTCTAGGCACCGACTGGAGCTGCTTACTCAGGGGAGAGGATCAGGTGGTTGTTTTGGGTGTGGTGTTACTAGACATTTTTGGAGAGACTACCCATAGAACCCTAATAACAAGGGTAAGACACAGATCTCAGAGCCTACTATTGGTGACATGGGGTGTAGTCATAGGATGTACGCAGTGGTCGAGAACCACCAGGAAGAGCATCAGAGTATAGTTATTGAGACTACAGGTAACATTGGTGGTATTCCTACCTCCATTTTGTTTGATTCTGGTTCTTCTGATTCTTTTATTGCACCATCTTTAGTAGAGTGATGCAGGATGGTGGTAGTTAGGTAGGTCATAGTTGGGATGTGGAGATGGCTTCGGAGCCAAGATCTCTGTAGACTCCTTAGTTAAGGAGTGTGTAGTGGATTTGGGACCTTTCACCACTACCTCGGATCTTCGTATCCTTCCGTTGGGCTCTTATGGAGTCATCTTGGGCATGGACTAGTTATCTGCACATAGAGCCAGAGTGGATTATTACCACAAGATCATATCTTGTATAGATGATCTAGGAGTTGAGGTAGTGATAGCGGGGGTCAGGAGACCCATTTCTATTCGCACCATCTCTCGCTATGTAGCTTAAGCGGTGTGTGTGCGATCGAGGTTGTCTGATGTTTATATCACAATTAGTGACCGATCAGAAGATGGGTCTAGTGGACCATCACTAGATGACCATCCCATTTTGAGAGAGTTTTTTGATGTCTTTCCAGGGGAGCTACCGGGGTTACCACCCCCACGTGAGATAGATTTTCATATAGATCTGGTTTCGGGAGTAGAGCCTATCTCATGAGCACCTTATCGGATGACTACCCCTAAGCTCTCTGAGCTGAGCTCAAGTTACAGACTTGAGGGCCTTCTGGAGAAAGGCCTAATTTTCCTAGTGTATCCCCTTGGGGTGCATCGGTGATCTTTGTAAAGAAGAAGGATGGATCCTTGCGGTTGTGTATTGATTACCGACATTTGAACAAAGTAACGATCAAGAATCATTATCCCCTTCGCGCATTGATGATTTGTTTGATCAGATGAAGGGAGCCACAACTTTCTCTAAGATAGACCTTAAGTCAGGCTACCATCAATTGAGGATTTTGAGAGGTGGACATTCATAAGACCGCCTTCCATACGAGATATGGCCACTATGAGTTCACAGTGGTACCTTTTGGTTTGATGAATGCCCCTGTAGTGTTTATGAGTTTGATGAATGGGGTATTTAGGACCTTCTTAGATCACTTCATGCTCATCTTCCTTGATGAATTTTGATTTACTCACATACACGTGAGGAGCATGAGGGGCACCTTACCAGGTTCTTCAGTGTCTTCATGAGCAGCAACTTTATGGGAACTTGGAGAAGTGTGCATTCTTTCAGACGGAGGTGCAGTATTTGGGTCATATCATTTCTGGGGAAGGTATCATCGATCCTTCCAAGATTAGAGCTATCATGGATTGGCCAAAGCACCCACTACTGTGACTGAGGTGTGCAGCTTCATGGGATTAGTAGGTACTATAGAGATTTTTTAGACTTCTCTCGGATTGCACACCCCATCACTTCCCTTCAGTGGAAAGGGAAGAAGTTTGTTTTTGGTCGACAGGTGCAAGTAGGCCTTTAGACACTGAAGGAATGTCTCACCACAACACCTATTCTTGTAGTGTTGGATCCACATGGTGAGTTTTTCATATGCATGGATGCTTCTTTGGTAGGACTTGGAGGTGTATTGATGCAGGAGGGAAGAGTGGTGGCTTTTGAGTCTCACAAACTCAAGGATTATGAGCTTAATTATCCAACTCATGATCTTGAGCTTATGGCTAGTTGTGCACCTTGGTTTGATGGAGACACTTTCTTCTTGGTAGGAGATTCACACTCAGACTGATCATTTGAGTCTTCACCACCTCTTCACAGCCCAATCTCAATGCTCATCAGCGGCGTTGGATGGAGTTGCTTTGTGAGTATGATATGGAGATAGAGCATGTGAAAGGGAAGGAGAATGTGGTTGCATAGAGCTCTCTTAGAAGATGGAGGCATGTGGCTATGGCCACCTCAAGTGAGCACAGATTTGTGGAGTAAGATTCTATAGCAGCTTCCTCATGACAGCTTCTACATTACAGCCAAATGGAGATCGAGTCTCAGAGACCCCTCAAGGGGAAGTTTGATGGTTTTTCTTTAGAGGTAGATGGTCTTTCTTAGGCACAGAGGTTGGATTTATGTTCCTAGAGATGGAGGCTTGAGGTAGGACATCTTGGCAGAGGCACATCGTGCACCCTATTCAGCCCATCCGGGGTGAAGAAGATGCACGCCACCTTGAGATAGTTGTATCATTGGAGAGGACTTGTAGAGACATGGCTTAGTTTGTGTCATGTTGTTTAGAGTGCCAAAAAGTAAAGGCCGAGCATCAACATCTAGTTGGCCTTCTCTATCCTCATGTTATACCGAGAATGGAAGTGGGATACCATTTCCATGGACTTCATTGTTGGGCTACGATGTCGAGATACCACCACGACACCATCATGGTCATGGTGGATAAATTGACAAAAGTGGCTCATTTTTCTCCAAGTAAAGACCACTTATACAGCCAGTGTAGTGGCATGGGTATATCTTGATGAGATTTTCAAGGTTACATGGGATTCCATGGAAGATCATTTGTGACCGTGATCCTTTGTATACTTCCCATTTTTGGACCACCATGCAATATGCCCTTGGGATGAGGATCAAACTTCAGCACAACATATCACCCTGAGATAGATGGAAAACTAAGTGGGTGAATCAAGATTTTAGAGGACATGCTTAGGATGTATGTGATGGATCATCAGGATGAGATGGGAGGAGTACTTGTACTTGGTGGAGTTTTCCTACAATAATAGTTTTCAGAGTTCTATAGGCATGGCTCCTTTCTAGGCCTTATATGGCAGAGAGTGCAGGACACCTCTTAGCTGGGATAGGTTAGAGGACAGGGTTTCTCTTGGACCAGCTTTGTTGTAGGACATGGAGCAGCAGGTGGTTATGATCAGCAAAGACTACAGGAGGCACAAGACTAGGAAGAAGAAGTATGCCGACCAGCATAGGACCGATCATAGTTTTGATGTGGGCATGAAGGTGTTCCTTTGTGTCAAGCCACACAAGAGCCCTATCCATTATGGAAAAGGTTCTAAGTTAGCTCCTAGATTCGTGGGTCCTTTTGAGATCTTGGAGTGTATCGGCCCTTTGGCCTACCACTAGCATTGCCACCTAGCTTGTCTCACGTACATGATGTGTTTCATGTTTTAGTTCTTAGGAGATATGTTGCAGATCCTTCTCATGTGTTAGATTGGACATCATTTAGAGTGCAGGATCAGGGGTAGGTGATGGTGGAGCCCATTCACATTATAGATCGTAGGACCCTGGGCCTTGAGGTAGAGAGATTGATTAGGTCGGGTGTAGTGGGATAGATATGATGAGACTACAACTACATGGGAGGATGCTACTTTGTTATGAGTTTAGTTCCCACATCTGTTCCAGTGACTTCCAGGAGGAAGTCGAGCCTAAGGGGAGGGGGATGTAGTGCCCACTTTCCTTTGACACCTTGTGATATTGATCCTGATACTACTAACTATATTATGGACATTGTTATAGTTTAATTTAGCATGATGTTAGATGTTAGATCATGGTTTATTGTGGACTTTGATTCATATATGGTGCATGATGATTATTAGAGACATTTTAGATATTGATGTTGATATATTGTTTGACATGGTTACATTATAGATGTTGTTTGGACTTGTGATATTTGGATATTTTGAGTAGACCTAGAAAATGAGAATTGAATTAAAATTGGTGATGATATAGTTGTGGATGAAATTGTAAGTGATATTGTTGATTGTCTTGATGTTTGTTTGTGATTCACATATATGTCGATGATCTTGAAATTATACTTATATTCATTTGGATGTTCTAATATGGCCACGAGGCCGAAGGAGGTATTTGTATTTGTAGGTTTAAAATATCACAACAAACATCGGGGATTGGAGACCAACCACATTGGAATTCTAGATGAATTCAACAAGGTCACCATGGCAACTTGTATTTGTTTTGTGTGTTTGATTGTGTTAGGGATTCCCATGGGGGGATCACCTTTAAATGTGACCAAGGGTTATGTGTATTTATTTATTTGGTTCCTTTTTATTGATGTTTGTATGTGTTTATTAAGTGATGTGTTTACCCCTTTTTATTTAAATAAATTGTGGTATATAATGTGAGTAATCATATTGTTAAAATAAATTAACCATCTTGGGTCATAAGAAAGTAATTATTGGAGTGGTTGACTCTTGTATTAAATGTTGTAAGATATGTGTAAGCAATGTGTAAGTGATATGTAAGAGATATGTAAGTAAAATTTGGAGTATGAAACACTTCATCTTCTTTGGAATTGAAATTGTCCTTGGAGACTATTTTTGGAGGTTTGTGGGACAAGTTAAACTTGTCCCATACCTCTTAAATTTGCATACCAACCTTACCTATGGTTGGAGAGTTTAAATCTAGCCTTCATTATGCATTTTTGTAAGTCTAATTTGAATGTTTTAATTGCACTTCTTGCTTGAAATTAATTTCAGTCCTTTGGGGTATGGGCTTGATTTGAGTGTGTAAGTAAAACTGTCATATTATTCACCTACTTATTTATTGTGTCTTGGAGATTGAAGTTGACTTGTGAGTTGGAGTTGAGGATGTGTGTTGTGGCATCCTACAAAGATCCACCTCATCCTCCTCTCTTCCCCCTTCTATATATTCGAATTCATTTTATTGTTTTGGGGTTACACTCTTTTGGTTGCTTCACTTTTTGCATATACTTTTTGGGGAAAAATTATTTTTTTGTTTTGAGCTCTTGCTTTTGGAGAAAGTTTTGCAGACTTTTTACAGGCCTGTGTTTTGTTGATCTTGAGTTGTTTTGCATTGGAAAGCTTTTATGTTGGGAACTTGGAACAAACTCCATTATGGAGAGGTAAGAGCTTGGCTCTTGAAATGCTCTTCTTTTATTTGTGTGCAAATGTTATTGTTGTGAATGTTTTGGCATGTGTGTGGGTTGTTTGGGTAGATGGCCTAGGGATGGTGTAGGAGAAGACTATGGGGTATTTCTGTGGGAGGCATAAGTATTTTGGGGAGGTATAAGTGTGGAGGGAGTTGGGATTTGGGTTCCACCTTAAAAATAAATAGCTTGCATTTCTTTACTGTTATGGGGTGCCATAAGAGGTTGGGGAGGCATAAGGAAATGTGAGGAATAAGGGGTACTTGGGGAGGCATAAGGGCATGTCAGGGATAAATATATATATATATATATATATATATATATATATATATATATATATATATTGGTGGTTTGTTCTCAGGTGGTGATACCCATTTCCCCTTTGGGAGGCATAAGCAAGCATCCCCCATAGTTTCTTGCTCCTTTGGCTTGCATGATGAAGCCTGAGTGTTGTTTGTTGTCTTTATTTTGTGGTTGAAAACTACAATTTTGTTTTGGATTGTGTTTTGAATGAGAAATTTGTCTTTGTGTTGTGGAAGCCTATTGTTGCCATGTGTTGGAAAACATCTCTTATTGCATTGTGGTTGGGGCTCGGGGCCAATGAAGAAGGATGGCTTCTCCTTTCATTGGATGTCTTGGTTGGGTGGAGAGCATTGCCTTTCCCCCTATTCTATGTTGTGATCAAATTGAAATAAAGAAAATGGAGGATATTCATGTTGTTGTTCTAGAGTGAGAAAGAAGACAGAGTTTGGTAGTCCTTTGTGAGACTTTTTTTGTAGGCCTTTTTCCCACTTCAAGTGGATGACTTGTAATATTATTTGTATTGGATAGTTATTTTGTTTTGGAAATGAAATCCTATGTTTAAATAAGAAAGAGATATGCACTGAAATTTGTACTGTGTAAAGAGATGTGAAAGTGCATTTGAATGAAAGGAAAAGAGAAAGAGTGGTAAATTGTAAAGTTGTATGTGATAAATATAAATAGAAGTTGTATTCTTTTCCACAAATGGAGTTATTGTTGTGTAAAAATCTATGTTGAAATATGTTGAGGAAATTTTGTTTGAAAGAGAGAAACACGTATGAAGAAGATATATTACTCTGTTTTTGTTGAAATGCATGATTTGAAAAATAGAAGTTGCATTCTTGTTTTTACATTTTGATTGAAGGAAATATAACTAGTTAAAACTAGCATGAAATGTAATCAACGTTTGTATGGCATGGCAAAAGAAATAGATTAATCTCTGGTTGTGAATTGTATAAACTTCATTTTTATTTCACGGTAAACTTGCAAATTTTTATCAAAAGATACATAAAAACCCTGTAAAACTATGGAAAACAATTGAAACACTAATACAATCTAAGAAAGATCAAAATGAGCCCAAACAAACTAAAATACTTATGAAAATTTTATAGAACCTTTCAAATCGGCAAAGACAAAAACTCGAGACTTTTTTTTGGATAAAAAAATTGGTAATTTTGGAATTGCTAATCAATCAAACCTTTTGAACCTTGCAATCCATCCTAAAATATTCCAAGTAAAATCCTCCATGCCTATTGGGCATGTTGAGAAAGAGTTAACGACAAATTTGAACAAAATTTATAAGTTAAAAATACCAGTTCACATTTTAGAAGCCTGCAAAATGTTTCTCAAAATTGACCCTTAAAAATTTGTCAAAATAAAATTCTTAAGGTTTTTGTGCAAAGAGGACGTCGAGAGCATTCTAGAAAGTCCTTGTTTGCCAAAAACTGAGTTCCCTATCAAAATTTATGGCCTTATGAAGTTTTTACTTCATTTGGCTTCAAAATAATCTAACTGTCAAATTTTAATGAATAAAATATTCTTGGGCGGACCCGCGGGCTAAAACTTTTTTTTTGCTTTTTTCCCAAAAGCACCAAGTCATGAAGTTTCCGCCACTCCACTAACCCAAAGCCTTCATTTTTCCTAAAAAAATAATAATCTAAGTTCAAAAAAGGAAAATTTGAAAATTTTTCCTGCGGCCCCACGCCCCGCCCTTCGCTTTTGGAAACATTTCATGGTGCGCAATGACCCCACAACCCTTAACTTAACCTTTCAAAATTTTGGACAAAAATTCCTACTTTTCTCCACGGCCCCACATCCCTCGCCCTTGCCTTGGAAAAGCACTTCCGCGGGCGTGGGCCCGCGTTCTAACACTTAACTTTTAAAATTTTGGGAAAATTTCTAAAGTTTTTCTCTCACGGCCCACCTCCCCACAGCCAATGATTGGCTGACACATGTGGCTTCATGAGACGATGGTAGAGGAGTGGTTTATTTTTCAACCTTAACATTTTAAAATTCTTTTGGTGAAAATTTAAAAGTTTCTCCGCCGCCCGCCACCGCCCAGCCTAATGAGATCTCGACACGTGGCATTCTTCGTCGGTGGAGGCGCGGGTTATTTTGATCCCTTAACATTTTTTAGCAAGAAAGCTAAATTTCTTAAATTTCTCCGTGACCCAACTTCCCATTGGAGCTTGGAAATGTTGACACGTGTCCCCTTACAGACTCGCGGGAGCGCGGAGGCAGTTTGTGCATTTATCCCAAAAAGTCAAAAGCGCTAAGTTCCTCCCGCTCCGCCGGCCCGCGTATGGGAAAATTTTGTTTCCCCACTCCACCGGTCTGCATTCCTCCTCCAGGAGAAATTTCTCTCCGAAGTCCGCAGGCCCGAGTTAGGGAAAATTTTCCTCCCAAGCCCGCAAGCCCGCTCTTGGGAAAATTTTCACCCCAAGTTTCCATCGGCCCATAACTTGAGAAATATGAGGAGTTAGGAGGACTTATTTATATCACTGGAAAGGTGAGGAAATTTCCTATCTAATGAGAATGTTTTTAGGAAGTTTTAATTGTGTTAATTATGAGAAAAATCTAGTTGAATATTTTAGTGAGTTCTGGGAGGGGTAAGTAAGAATTTACTCTGATGATTTTAAATATGTATTCTTTCCCCTTGTAATTAAACCTTGCTCTTTTCATGGATCTTGTGGAATTAAATACCTTGGGTATTTAATTGTTTTGGTCCCTTAACCCTAAAATTTTAAATCAAGGGATATCTAGCTAAAATGTCAATGTAATCAGTGATTAAATTAATCCCTAAGGAGATTTGAGCTAGGTGTGGATTTATTACACTTATTGATTTATAATGTGGAATTAGTAATTGTTATAATGGGAAAATTTATTAGTTGAATTTAATTTTCCTTGAGACTTTGAAGTTTATTGTTAACATTAATCACTTTATTCTAATATTTCATCATTTATCTAAATATTCCATTTTATCACTTATCCCATTAAAAATCTCTTTTATCACTTTTATCCTTTCATCATTTATCATTTCATCCTTAATCCCTTTTATTTCATTATAATATCATATTATCGTTATAATCCTTCATTAACATTTTATAGAAATTTAATATTCCTACACCTCACCTACCACCTACCCTACACATCCCTACGCCTTTGTCCATCAAATGACATCCTAATCATCATTTATTAACCTAATCTAATCTAATCCTAATCATATCCTCACCTCTAAATCTAGAGGCTTTTATTTCTAAAAACCTCTATAAATTTCCCTCTTTCTAATTTAAAAATTCAAATATCTCCTCTTCCTTCATTGAATTTTTAATTCAATGGAAACCTCTCTCAAATTATAGAATTCTCCATTCTTCTTATGCATCCTCCACCTTGATCCAAATCCGGGATGACTTCATCCTAGCCATTGAGTCCTCCACTCCTCAACTCAACTATAAATTTATCTCTCATCTTCCATGAGAGCACAATTTTAAGAAACCATAACAAACCTCTTCAAATTTTAACACTCTATCATTCATATTCAATCCAATCTATAATCATTCGTCCTTCATCCTTCATAAAGAAATCATCAAGCAATCCATGGGGAGGTGTTTCCCAAGTTTTTACACACAAATTTGAAGCAATCAAGTTCAATCCAATCCATCTAAGATAAAATCCAAAATATCAAAGGAGGAGCTTGGAATCTTGTAGGTAAGTTCGGGTATAATTTCTCTTCTCTTTCAATCCATTGCTCTATCTCGATGTTTTGTTGGATAATATATTTCAAACCATTACTCTATCTAAAACAAATATATATATATAGGTAAGTTCAGTATAATTTCTCTTCTCTTTATCCATATGATGTTTTGTTGGATAATATATCAAACCATATCTAAAACAAATATATATATATATATATATATATATTTGTTTTTAGAGCAATGGTTTGAAATATATTATCCAACAAAACATCGTATAGAATAATGGATCAAAGAGAAGAGAAATTATACCTGAACTTACCTACAAGATTCCAAGCTCCTAAGAGAAATATATATATATTTCTACTTAGGATTTTGTTTATTTCTACTTAGGGTTTCATGATCTCTTTCTTTCTTTTTTCTTCTCATGTATGTATGCATTTTATTTGATAAATAACCAGATTGTTTGGTTTTCTAAATATTTGTGTATATATATTTCCTTTGTTATATATATATATATATATATATATATGAATCTGAAATAATTAAGGGGAAATTCTTCCCTTCATGGTAAATTTGAAATGAATGGAGTGGAGCTCAAAATTTCTCCATGATCTCCCCTTTGCTCCTCCATCTTCCTCCCTGCAAAACCTATGCAAAATGGAGGCCAAAAAAACAAAATAGAATTTCAAAGGAAATCATAAGAAAGAATTAGGGCATCTAGAAAATACCTAAAATCTAGGTCAAGATCAAAATAATCTAATGGATCATAATAAACCCTCCTAACTTTTAAAATGGTGGGAATAGATGTGTTTTTTAATGGGTGTTGGGGTAATTTAATTAAGTGGGAACCTAGGGGACTTTATTAGAGGCCATGGTGTATTTATAGTTATAATTTGGTATTTAGAATCGATCAAATAAACAAATATTTAACATGGGTCTAATTCAAGGAAATAAAATATTAAATTGGGGACTTAAGAAAATATTAAAAAAATAGTTGCACGAGCTAGTATGGTATCCGAAGGATCGTTTCAAGTTTAAATTTAATAAGGACAAAGAGAGTATGTAAACCAGGTAGCAAATATGGAAAATAAAATAGTGTTAAATAACACTGGCGTTAAATGTTAATAAAGAATTTTTAAAAACCCGTAATTTTCTAGTCGTGTGTCTAAGTTTTGGTGTGCCAAAATGGGGCATAACATTTGGTATCAAAGCTCGGGTTCCAACACCGGGCACACTGGGTATGTTGGGGTAATAGGATAATAAGTATGGTTTGATTTTTTTCCCATTCGGTGAAAACATTTCCGCTAAACTTATTCACTTAGTTCCTTGTTGTTCCGAACATCGTAACAAGGATTTGGATGCCACACAGCTAAAACAACCACTTTGGAGCATTGTTCCTACATTTAATATGTGCTTTGTTATCGAATACCCGTTTAGGTGGGAAATTTTAAGAAATGGAACAAATCGGTGGTGATTGGAATGCAAGCTTTTTTAAAATTCTCTATGCTAAAACACTTGTAAAAGTTAGAAAAAGTCATTCAAAAATAGCATGCAAAATGGCTTTGTGGCTCCCATAGTGGAGATCGTTTAGGATGATCATGTTCTCTAGTGACATGGGATGTCACAACAACATTTAAACCAAATTTATAAGATCATTTGATCATTTAGTTGAATTCATTTTGAGCCTAGTTGATCATATTGTTGTATGGGACAACGGTTGAAATCTAATAAAAATCATTTCAATTTGAGCACATGGTTTAGGGAACTTTAGTAGAAAATTGAAATCTACCACTTCTAAACTTTAGTATTTCTACATGTCAATTGGTTGCAGTAATTAGTTTTGAGAAAATGGAATGGGGAGTTAGTTTTTCAAGCATGTTTAAGAGGCCTCTGGTCATTCGGTCACAAAAACAAAACTAGTCAATCACATAAATTTGCTCTAGAAACGAGGTCATAATTAGAGTTCTAGTTATCAGAATTACATTCTCTAAATTGCCATGGATTCTCTATATATAGTAGAATTGATGAGAATTGATAGAATGATTTTTAGAGTTGTGATCACTTATTTTCAAGACCCATTTCGTAGCCAATTTCACTAAAAATGTGCTAAACTGTAATAGCAAGACTTTAATAGTTGGCTCCGAGAAGGTTCTTCCAGTTTGAGATTCATTCACCAGTTTTGGGTGTTGTATGTATTGGTTGACTCTCTATATAATATAGAATTGTTTAGAGGCATTTTTTTTACCGGTTGAGTATTCAATACTTGCTTGTAGGCCCCTTCTTATAGTCATTTTTCGCTAGATTGTAGAATAAGAGAATTGGTTCTTAATAAATCGTTCGACTTCTTAGGAAACCCTTGGAGGGTGCAAGATTTTATAATATGATTATCATGATGTATTATATGGTTTAATTTTATGACCCATACAAATTTTATGTACGAGGCATTTTGAATGCTAACTGTTTTGGTATAGTTTGGTCATTTTGGACACCGTAAAAGTATAGTTGTTAATTTTGAAAATAATTTGTGTTCAGATATACGAGTGTAGAATTGTTTCCTTGGTCTAAGGAATATGTTTAAGGTGTTTGGTTAGTTGGTTCCTCTTTGAGTGATCTTTTGTTTTTTGGGAAACTCAATCATAATGTTAGGGACACCACATTTAAACCTAACAAAACCCTTTTGGTATGGGCGTAAAATAAATAATTATACCTTGTATAGAACCACATAATAAGGGGAATGGTCCTCCATGCCTTATAATTTCATTATTGTGAATCAAAATAAATTTCTATTCCTCATGTATACGCTATGAATCTAAATTTTCTTTTTACTCTCTTTATAAGAAAATTTTCCAAGAAACCTTATAACCTTACTTAAACTTTCGAAAGTGTATTCTAAATTTAGCATACTTGGATGAAATTTTTGCTAATGTAAACTCCTCTAACTTGTCTCTAAACAATATATGATAAGGGGAAAGGAATTCCTAGTGTCTCTTTTTATACGATGGCCTTATACGAAGTGATATTTCATATTCTTCTTAAACTAAGTGGAAACCGACTCTAGTTTACACAACTTAAAATTATTATCAAAGCCCTCCACATAAATTTTGGATTAGCTTCACTAATGTTCAAATTATTTTAACCCTCCTTGAACTTGACAAGCCCATTTTCATACTATGATCCTTTATTAAGTTTTGTCACAATGTAACTTGATTAAATCATTTCACCCTAGAAGGTACACTTTTGATAATAACCCTTCTCGAATTGATTAGAATGCTCTTAAAAAATCAAATTTATGACACTAAGACTTATGTGTAAAAATCATGGAATCACCCTCTCTCTAACCTCATCTAGTGGATCTAGAAGAACAATGATTATGCAAAAATAATAATAACAACAATCTCTCGTTTCTCTCTTCCTCTGCAAGTATAAAATAGAATAAATTAGTGTCAATTGCTCTCTTGGTTGGGCAATGTGGTTTACCAATGATGGTGTTGACCATGAAATTACAAGTAATATGGTGCAATAATGGTGAATGTAATGTTTCATACCCCACCATATATATATAAACAACAATAAAATCATGAAATTAAATGTAAATGGGAAAATTCGTCGAAGATGTATTTGAACAACCTTAGTTGACCAACAATGTTATCAATTGTTACCCCCTTAAAATTTAAAAGTGAGGTGATCATAAGTTATAGTTTCAAATGAAATAGGTAATGATTATTATTCTTAGTTGTGAAATATTCATATAATTTGGGTTACACACTCAATTGTTGGTCTTATGTAAATAACTTAGGCATTGTGTCATCATTTTTGAGATTCTAGATGAGAAAGTAATGCGAATAATCGAGGGTTGAAATGGTCTCACAAATTAAATATGTCTTTGGCTACTTGACTCTTAGGAGACTCTTGCATAAGATTTCTTTCACATTAGAAAACTCTCAGTAACTTATTATAAGATAAATGATGTAACCCCTTATTGTAAGGACTAATAATAACGATTATATATTCCTTTCACCTACCTTGGGTGAAGATGTCCTTGGATATCAATATAAACACTAATTAAGCAATGTAAATTTGGATTTGTTTGAAAGCTATGTTGTTTTGGGGTACTCTTGAAATCATGGCCCCATTATTTCACCATTCAATAGGGTGGCAAAATTTAAGAAATAGAATTCACCCTCTAGTTAAGAAGTGTATTTATATATACGTTCTTTAAACAATATGAGGCATATTTGGGACCTACTTGTTTTGCGAGGCTAGTAAAAGAGAAACCAACGTAGAAAAGTTTTTAAAGGTGAAGGAGAGATTTGATCCAAATGAAAAATTTCAAGTATTTGAGTAGATAATAAGATTTTTTAAATGGGCACCTAACCAAATGATATTTTGATTAAAATTTATCATTATTTTTGGGATTTAATTAAAACCATTTCTTGTATTGGTTAATATTCTTCTAATTTACAAATTTCTTCAAAAAATCCTGTTATTGTATAATCCTCATTCACTATGGATGCACTACGCTTTTGGTTTAAGATCCAATTACAAGCATTGTCTCCTATTGCAAGCATCGATTTTATAGTTGAATCCTCTCAAAGGAAAGTGTTACTATTGCAATTTCTATATTACAACCACATGCCATCCCACAGGAACCAATCTCTTCGTACAAAGGGTATCTATATTCAAAAGACTTTCACAAGCCATCAAAAATATTTTTCTGGATATATGTCATGAATGGAAATTTTGTCATTCTTTTAATGTATACCAATCAATTGATAGGATTAAATCCAAAAAGAATCCATGTCAATTTTTATCTACACAACTTTAGGTATTGGATAACTAAGTATAATAACTGAATTAATAGATGATATTTTTATACTTTAATATGTTAATTTTGTGGGTAGCTTTGAGCCAGCTATATTTGGTTCATTTTGGTTCATTTTTAGTTAATATAAGTTTTTTTAAATTATCACACATGAAACATAAATGATATACGTTAGTGGTAGACTTTACATTCTTCAAGTGACGTGATTTCTCGTCTTAGATTCTGCCTTGATTTTCTTGCAATGCTGACTGTAAAAATCATTAGTAAGTCGAACATTTCCTTCTTGGCAATCTGTTATGTGGGAGGGACGACGTGCAAAAGGGTGATATGATGATGAGGGGAGCCAGCATTATGAAGTGGTATCTCAAGAATGAGCGGGTGACGACCCAATCCATGCAAGGCGGGTGGCTCCGCATGGGTGACGTCGCAGTTGTTCACCCAGATGGTTACATGGAGATCAAAGACCGATTTTAAGATGTCATCATTTCCGGCGGGGAGAACACCAGCAGTGTGGTGGTTGAATCTGTTTTATTTTGGCATCCTATGATTATGGAGGCCGCGACCATGGTGGCTTGGCCTGATCCTTTTTGCGGGAAAAACCATGTGCCTTTCTGAGTATCAACAATAATGTTACTAAATTTTTATTGGAGAAACAAGTGATTTCATTCTGCAGAGAGTATTTGGTGCATTTCATGGCGTCCAAATCTGTGATATTCATGAAGGAACTACCCAAGACTTCTACTGGAAAATTCCAGAAATTTGTTCTGAGCGAAATGGATAAAGTTCTCCCGTCCTTTCTCTCGATTTTGAACCAATGAATAATGGAGATAAAGTCATTCGTTCTTAAAGCCTTCAGTCATGTACGCACATTTATGAAATTGTTCTTATTTGGACACGCCTTTACACATGATAATTAGGCCAATAGGCCTACTTATAACTCAATACAAATATTTTTGACATTTATCATGTTGTTTGGTTGACACCTTCTCTTGCGTTTTTCCACTCAATGATTGATATCTCATGTTACCTTTTTTATTGAATGATTGACAATTGTTAACTATTTATAAAGAAATAACATAAATAAATAAACACGTAATATATTAATAAAAAGGGTCTCAACCATTTAACTGCGCAGAGCTTGAACAGAGATATTGAGTTTTTCAACTACAAACGTTTGTTGATTTGGCAATCCTAAAATCTTCTCTTTCTAAAATGTTTGTAGAGATTATAATGTATGGGCCTTATCCTTCTAATTGAACAGTGTTCACTTCCATTTAGGAGGTGATCGGGTAGTCAGAGGCTTGAAGAAATCATCAAGAAACTTAATGGAGAACATAGACAAAAATTTCAATCAATTTGACATACAAGATAGACCAGACTGGCGAATAAGGGATTATATTGAGTGTGTTTGCAGAAATCTTGTTACAACAAGACATTTTATTGTTGATGATTTACAGGAACACCAAAATTGTAGAAATAATATAATATTTTAAGTGCATCTTGTTTCAATCAATTTACTTTGGAAACGAAAGGAAAATCTATGTAACTCATCATCACCTAAACTCAGTTTTACTATTTTGACAATGGTTTTGTGTTCATTTTTCGATTGAATTCTTTCTAACCTGGTTTTATATTTATTTTTTTGGTTTAGAATTTAGATAATATGCAATGGAAAATTCAAGGGCATCGAGCATGAGATTTTTGTTCACAAAGAAAGGGAAAGGATGTCATGGTCCATGGTTTGTAATCCACTGCTGAGAGGATTGACAGACAAAGGCGACCCTCCTTTATCCAAAGGTTCATCTTGGAAAGAATATTTACAAAGGTTTTTACCAAGAATATGTCCAACTTGAACAACACTCCAAAGCACATTCACACTAGGCCAAATACTATCATTTAAACCCTAAATAAGAGTAAGTACTTCTTGAATCTCATATCTAACCTTAAATGAATTATCCCCGACCATTATGCTAATTTTGAATACTACAATTGAAATGTTAAACATAAAAATAGTAAATCATAAATTATAAATTATAAACCATAGATATAAAAGATAAACACTATACATTCAATCCTTACCATGAACGCCAAATGTAAACATGACATTAGGGTTTTAAACACTAATTTCTCTCATTGAATAAAAATGTAAACATTTATATGACATCGTAAACTATATATCGTAAACCATAAAAACAAAACCATACACACTATATCGTAAACCATAAAGACTCAACATAAACTCTCAACATTAAACACTTAACACAAACCTCACAACCTTGCATAACACAATGAAGGAAACATAAATGATAACACAATGCTTCAAACGATCTTAGTGTTGTGTTTAAAAAGTTACATTGATGATTTGTGTTTACGATATGAATTTGTATTAAACATTTTATTTATGGTTGTAAGGGTTTAATGTGGTTGTCATGCATGAACGCTTATTTGACATCATTGAGTATGAAATATGAACACCAAACACATAACTTTGTACGTGATGAGGACATTATTAAGGAGAAATGCACCACCTTGAACACTCATTCAACATGCTAAGCACTCATGTGATCCCCTAAACACAAGTTGCTCACTCGAATAACACAAATGCTCATTCAAAATCATTAATTGTAAACCATAAATAACAAATAGAGAATGTTATACACAATGAGAACACCATGAAATAAATACAACACCTTAAATAATTTTTAGACATGCTAAATAGTTGTATGACACCCTAATCACTAACATGCCACCTTGAATGGAAACTATGTTTGTGAACCATGAAACCTAAATATTGAACATCAAATCAAGAACCATGGAAATATACATAATCCTTACGATTGGAAGGATGATAGTGATAATGAAAATATTTCTTGTTAATGAAATACTCATAATGTTTAACCCTACATGTTGAGGAGTGAATTATAAAGAGGAAATGTTATCCACTAAAGAAGAAATGTAAACACTAAGCATAAACCCTCACCATGGAGTGGTTCACACAAAGTAAAATAGCATGTTGCCTATAACATAAACAATAATGCAACACCTTAATCCCTCATACGACATCTGTCTTTAAATGTAAACATCAAATGGTGAACATGAAATTTTGGATAGTAAATACTAAATGTGGAACCGTTTAAACATGAACCATAAATCTTAATTGTACACACTAAACCCCAAACCCTAAAAACTAATGGATAAATGTGAGTAGCAATTAGATTTAAAGCACATTTTAATTGTAAATATCAAATGTTGAACATGAAATTTTGGAAAGTAAATACTAAATGTGAAACCATTTAAACATGAACAATAAATCTTAACTTGTACATGTTAGAACCTAAACCCTAAAAAACAATGGATAAATGTGAGTAGAAATTAGATTTAAATCACATTTTAAATCAAACATAGACCTAAAATGTAAAATATAAACCCTAAACTATAGACATAAACAATAAATGTTGTCCCTAATCCCTAAACCCTAGACCCTAAAAATAATATCTAAACCTTAAATCCTAAATGTGGGCTAGAGATTAGGGTTTTGTGTCTAGGGTTTAGGGTTTTGTAAATAGGTCGAGGATACATACGAAAATTGGATCACTTGTTCTTTTGTCCTTCCCAATATGTGAATTTGGAGTTCAACGGTATGTTCGGCTAACTCATTCACATGGAAAGTGGTGAAAATTGGAGTCATCGATGTTGGAATTAACGGCTAGTTTTTTTTGTTTGAGGATGGTGATGAAAAAAGATATGTATTCGTTGTGTTGCATTGTTCGCTATCTTTGGATTTCATTTATGAAGTCAAGTGTAGCAGGTCTCGTTGTTGGAGTGCATTGACACTAACACTAGATATTGTCACTCCAAAAGTGACTCCTCCTCTGGGTGCAACATATTATGTCGTAAGGATGTATTGGTTAAAGGCGAAAGTAAATGTTTATGCCAAAATCGAGTATACCATTATCTCATTAGATGTTCAACATCAAAATTTGAATTTTTTTCCCTCCTATCAATAATGTTATGTTGTTGTGTTTGGTTATTCATGAAAGCAATTTATTATGCATTGTGAGTATGGTTGAACTTCATGTGTGGTTGTAGGGTGATACAAAAGCAATGTCCATTAAAGAAAGAGAGATGCATTTACGCATGATGAGGGTAATATGTTTGAGGATGAATTTGGATTTACATGGAAGTATTTAAGGTATATTTCTAAAGAAATGAATGAAAAATGTTTTGGTTATGTGGTTGTTCAATTGGTGAAATCCATTGTCCTTTGTCCAAATATGCACAAATCTCATACATGTATTATCATTTGGAAATGAGATCAACCATTCGAGATTTACAAAATTATTCACCTCAAAATCTTATGGATGGTACTTCCCAATGAGAAAATATTGTAGAGATGTTGTTCTCCATGTTCATTTCATGCTATTTACTCCCGAGTTTTGAAAATATTTGTCAACTATGTGATTTGAGCTTTTAATGGCAATCGCTTAATGTCGAGAAGCTGATTCATGCTTTGTACGAGAAGACAAGTCCTGTTTGAATCTTGATACATTTTTCGCGACGAATGTCCTAGTCACAACTCATAATAAGAACATGGTTAAAAAAATTAAATGTACTCATGGCACAATTCATTGTAGAGCATGCAAGAAAAGAAACTTGTGGAGACTATGATAACGACCAATTACGGAGTGAGGTATTCCTCGGCATTGGTCAAAATGTAATGTTGGTGTGAAACTTATGGGTAGAGGTAGGATTGGTTAACGAATCCCTTGGACAAGTGAAGAACATAATGTATTCTTCGGGCACAAAGCCTCTTGATTTTCCTATCCTTGTGGTAGTGGAGTTTTAGAATTACATCGGCATCCCATGGGATGCAAATCGCCCCAGTATGTAGGTATGTGCCTCTCGGTTTTAAGGGACATCGTAGACAATTTCCTTTGAAGATGTCGTGGGGTTTAACAATTCACAAGTCACAAGGACTCACTCTACACAAAGCAACAATTGACATTGGTGGCAAGGAGTAGCAAGGGTTGACATTCACAGCAATATCAAGAGTTAAATATCTTAACGGATTATGTATATCTCCTCCATTCTCTTTTGAGCGTTATTCTAAGATGAAGGATAATGTGTATATGTATCTCTTAGGAAGAGAGAGGAACCCATTTATTAAAATGTGAACAAAAATCAGGTTTTACATTATTACTCACTGATAATTGATTGTTGAAATATATATTTATTCCGTTATTTAGAACGTTTAATATCTATTTTTTTCAGAGGGGACGTCGTAGTTGAGGGTTCTGAACATGATTAAACAGTAGGAGAATAACATTGTTCGTGAATGTGTTACACAAATTTTCATTTTGTAAATTATGATATTGTTCGTATAAAATTAAAATTTTGAGTAAACAATTAATTCTTTCGCATTTATTCACTTTTGACTGTTAGCATAATGTATTACATTGTGACCATTTAGTTAGTCAGTTCAGGGTAATTATTGACGGTTCCACCATGTAGGCAGTCTTGTTTGCTCCTGAACAACTTCAAACGTTCTATCTGTTATATGTGTGTGTGTGTGTGTGTTTGCATGTTTTTGAATATTAGATTAAGGCAAGGCATTCGATCATTTATGTTCTCATATTTTCCTTCATTGGTATCAGAGCGGAGCAATCTAGTGGAGGATCTGGTAAAGAGACATATCTTATGCTGCGCAGAAGGAAGAGATAAAATCATTGTTGTAGGACGTGTTTGGCTTTGGCGTTTTTCTTTTTTTCCTTATAGACCTGTAAGTATCACGTGGAAAAACAAAGACCTGGTTTGGTGAAGAGAATGTAAATCAAGGCATATAGAGGTTGTGTGGCAAACAAAGTGCGTTGCCAAAATTCAGAAGCATGGAGAAAGGAAAAGTGCTAAGAAGGTGTTGAAGAATTCTGGAGCGAGAAGACATTCAAACTCCTTGAGAAGCGTGGAAATATATTACCGCGTGGAGTAGGAGCATTGTAGTATTGTAGAGAAATGTTACTTTCTTCTCCATTGGCGCAAAAGAGCATATAAAGACCAGAAACGTGGTAATTTGAAGATCCGCGCTTGCTGATTGGCTTGACATGACAGAAGTTCAGATCTACCATGTAGAGAAATATAAAGGTTAAAATTCTCTTATTGTTTCTTAGTTTTAATGGAAATTATCGAGAAATATTCTGGTTTAAACTTTCATACATGGAAGGTTAAAATACAAATGCAATTGATGCATAAAAATTTGTGGGGCATTGTAAATGGGGATGAGAAACAACCTACTGATGTAAGCAAATTATTGGAGTGGAAAACAAGAGATGACAAAGTGAAATCTATTATTGGCCTTGCGCTTTCAAATTCTGAGCTACATCACATGGATTTAGAAAAATCATCCAAGGAAATTTAGGAAAATCATCATTGAAATCGCAATTATATAAATTTAAAATGGATGATGGAATTACTATGTCCAGCCATATAAACAATCTGAGGTCTCTTATTAGGCAACTTGTTGAGGTAAAAACTACAGTTGAAGATCAGGATGCTAAAGCTATTCTATTGAATAGTCTGTCATACAAATATAACAATATTGTATTTACTCTTAGCCAAATACCATCACAATCTCTTGATGATATGATTGTAGCACTACTCACATAAGACAAAAGGATGTCTATAGAAGATGAAGGTATTTCGAAAAATGAGAATGCACTTTATTCTCAGAATTTTCATAAAAAGTCCAATATTGACAAAAAGGAAATAAAATGCCACTACTGCAAGAAGAAAGGTCATACAACATGGGATTGTCTTATTCGAGTGAAATATGTTCTCAAAGGAAAATTCAATTCCATTGAAGCTAAAGTTTCTTGAGTAAAAGATCCATCAAAAAAATGATTTTTGGATTTTTGCGAGTTTTTCAAAAAAATGACATTAAAATACAAAGAATTGTAAACAAACTTGAATACACAATAAAAATAAAAACATTCCATGGCTTACTTAAGAAACTAGGAGGAAAAACATAAACACATGCAAACAACAAAAAGACACAAAACAAGCATTGCAAACAAACCAAATATGAACAGGAAATAACCACACCAAATTTATTTGTGAACTAAGATAAAAATAAATTTCCTGCAATTATTCTGCAAAGGTAAACAAAGTACAACAAAATAATAAACTAAAAGACACAAAAACATTGTCACAATGTTGACAAACCACAACTATACAACACAAATTACAATAACGACGTATAATGACACTCTGAATGTGTTCCACATTGAAGAACTAGACATATTTGAATGTCCCTGAGTGATAGCTTGGAACTCGAAAAAGGATTGGATTGAGCCAAAGAGAGGAGTGATGCTTAGATACTCCAAAGATACTCTTTTCGGATCCCATTGAATTTTGATTTGTATTGGATTAAAATATGAAATCCAAATGTGCCCCAAGAAAAGTTATATTGCGAAAGGGTAAATGATTACCTCGAGCATAGATATACACCACGAGAAATAAAGATGATTATCAAAGGATGATTTGGAACGATCATGAGGAGCACCGCCAAATTACAAAATTATTGAACTGTGTTATCCAATTGCTAAAATTTGGTCAAACATTATATAAATGTTTTGATTTTGACCATTTTTATATTTTTTGGATTTTGGAACAATTTTATATTGTTTTTGGCATTTTTTGAAACATATTAGATTTTTTTGGTTTTGTGAAACACTTTTGAATGTTTTTTTGGGTATTTTACAACTCGGTTAAAGGGTGCCTTTGCTTGAAAGCAAGTACAAATAATTAAAATCATTTCATTCCATTGGTAGAAATGTAGATGATAAAATGATAGGGTGTTTCACTCCACTCGTGGCTCCACACAACTAGGAAGATGTGAGATCTCATCACTAAGAGTCAAGAAGGACATGAAAATGAGGTGAATAATTATATGAAAGTGAAGATAATGGATGTGAAGACACAAGGTGTAATAATGATCCATGTAAGAAGAATGTAACTCATCTTTAGTTAAGATTATCTGACCAATTCCAAGATGATTCCACTTTATAGGATTCTAGTCAACTTAGATCCGCAGATGGCCTCTTGATTGTGACAAGACCTGGTTGAAGGAATTGTTGTCCCTCTTTAACATAAACAACTTCTTAAGATTTCTAAAGGCTTTATTAGTTAAGTATTTTTGTTTGTTTTTAATAGGCGCCCTATATATTTTCCATGCCTTGAGAAGAGACAAGGGCTCAACAGAAGACAAAATGCAAGTGAGTAAGGGATTTCTCTATTCCCAATCTCATACTACTAGTGATAAGTATGGGCTCATCACCGAAGACTATGAAGGATGAAAGGTGTGATGATTTTATAGATTTTTTTATATTTATGATTGATTTAATTTTCCTTATATGTCGATAGTGTGCTTTTGGGAAGGAACATTCTACCCCCAAGTCTCAACCTCATGCAACTAGTAGGACGTAAGGGTTCAACACCGTAGATTGAGATGGGTAGTCAAAAGGACCGGGTAAAAAAATTAATGCTTTTGTTAAAGAGAGAGATTATTTGAAATGAGGAGTTGCCATCAGTAAGCTTTGAGACAAAACCGTGGGTAAAAATATCAGAAATGGTAAAAACCATAACAATTATGAGACACTTGCAATGCCCAATGGGAACAAGTTTAATATGTGTTGTGATAGGTAAAGAATGTGAATATTTGATAATGGAATGATTTAGATATCTTCCAATACATGGAATGCTTAACGTTATTTGCACTCACTTTTTTGTTTCTGATTCGCAAACAATGCTTTAAGGAACGGTTTAATACTGAGTTTTATGCTCTTTTTATGCTTTTTAAGTTTTCTAAATTTTGGTGAATGAGGATTTAAAGTGGACTCATCAAGAAAGAGGTCCATGTTTATTAAAGTTGAAAGGTTCGGATTTTGCAAAACTTGGGTGGACAACATATAACCCAACTCTCTATTTTTCATTATATCCTTTGAGCATCCTGGATAGTCTTTACCCATTAGGGAAAGAGCACCTGGTCACTTTGTCCCCTTTAGGCACTTATCTCATGTTACCTCCTTTTTCAAATTTGAAATGCCACATCATTTGCTTATTTTTTAAATTACTACCCATCACTTTGGGTGAGACTTTTTCATTATTAATGACAAAATTCAAACAAGGGAATCATATATATATACATGACTTGTTATTATTAGGGGTTGGACAACTTTGGGTTATTACTTACTATCTATTACTTGGGAAAAGAGAAACATTCAAGGACTTCATTTGGGTTGCATTATTCATTGCATAGGAGGGGTTCTTTTTAATTCCATCTCACACATGCATCTTAGGGGAAAAGTAGTTATAGCCTGTTATCTTGGTGCGAGTGGCGCAAGGGTAACCTAGCTTTATGGGACACAATTCAATTACAAACACATTAAAAGTTCATAGAGTCTAAAATGTAGTGCAAAACTCAGTGACAATCACATTGGGGTGACCATTGAGGTCATTCTTTCATCTAATGTTTGTTTGAGCCTTGTGCGTGTAGTAGGTGTAGACACCAATCATTAGCATCGCTACCCCTCATCGACATTCGTTCCCTTTTATCATCTTTATTCACATGCATATCTATCTTCCTATTCAAATTTCCTTTTTCCTCCATAAATCCCATTTAATCAAATTTCCCACTTTCCTATATTATCCCATCATTTATTTTATTTCCCCATAATTTATTTTAATTCACCACTAATCCCATTTAATTAATCAGAATCACGTCTCATTTATTATCTCGAGACCCTCATTTAATATTTTCCTATCATTTATCCTCCCTAAATGCTCCATTTTATTCTCCCTAGGCCCTCATTTAATAATTTCATCTCCCCTTGGCCTTTATTTAATATTTTCCTTCCTCTCAACCACCTTTTATCCATCCCTAGGTTCTCACCCACCTTCATTTAATAATTTCATCTCCCTTTGCCTTTATTTAATATTTTTACCTCCCACCTACCTTTATTAAATGTTTTCCTATCCCCCATATCCATCCACTCACCCTATAAATACACCCATACCCTCTCCTTCTTAAAGAGATCAAGGGATGTCATTTTGGAATCTTGGAGTCTTCTTAGAGATCTTGTGCCTCAACTTTGGAGACTTGGGAGACTTCTTTCGCCCTTAACATACTTTGTGTTTTCCTTGAAATATTATCATATATATTTGCCACTAACATTTTTATAGGTTCAACCATCATCATGAGCTCTACTTGCCATCTCGGTCTTCTATTTCATCTACAAGTCTTCATTTCCGCCCATTCATTTTCATTCAAGCCCTAACCAATCCCAGTCGTTGTCGACCCTGTCTAATCATCGTTGACCTAGCCTCATTTACATCAGTTTCTTTGTTGTTTAGATTCTCTATTGTCAAATTCTTGCTTCGTATCCACCTAGTTTCCAGATCTCACCATCATGCCTCTCTGTCATCACAAACTTGTTCTCTCGAGCCCCTAATTGTAGTTGATTACCTCGATTGCCATCGACCAGCCCTATTTTCATACCATTTATCATCACTTTGCCTAATTTTCTAGCATCCTTTATATTCTTCCTTATTTTGGATCTTCTACTGGTCTCGTGCATCGATTCGATTGTGTATTTGTCCCAAATATGTCATCAAAAGCTTAAGATCTACATTTTCTGTGACGTTCCACTTATCTTCCTCATTCATTGTCAATTGGTGCATTGTTGCCTCGGTGGCCATCGAACCCTATTATGTTTGGATTATTTTCTCATATTTAGATCAGATCTACTTTTTATCATCTTAGATCCAACTTTCAATTTCTGTTTTGCTTCAGATATTTCATGTTTTTATCATATCCATTATCAGATTTCCTATTTCATCTTGTTTACAAGAGGGTTGACATCCATTCAAGGAAGTTCGCGCTTGAAGCCCGACTTAGTTGGTAAACCCTCCATCCTATCTACTAATCCATTTTTATTCTTCGTCTTCTTTGTTATGCGGGTCACTTAGCTCGCAAGAAAGAGGATTTCATCTATTGCGCCCGTATCCATCCATTCCATCTTGAGGTACCATAAACCCTCCATATTTTGAGTTACTTATTTTCTTTATTACTAGTTCACTAATCTGAATAGGAACAAAGAAACTTGGTCAACACTAGGGTTTGTTTTATAGGTTCATGTGTGGTAATGAAACCCTACTACCAGTGGATGCGACAAAGAGTGAAAGAAGTAAACATCATCAAACCCTAAAAATATCAAATCCAAAGTTGTTGTTAGGAAAATAACACCCAAATATAGAAACTAAATCATGCACTTGGGTATATTTCTAGGTCTTGATCGTATACCACTATTCATATGATTCTTAAGTAAGAAAAGTACTAATTGACATCAATCTTTGGCCTCTTTATTTGCTTTATTTATTTCTTTGTGGTATGCACACCCCACTACCCAATCTAACTTTCAATACTTCATCTTTTCGAGTCTAGACACCAGCGCTCAACTAGGATGCTTGTGCCTAGGTGCCCTCTTCTCATCGATGCCCCGACCTATTTGTATCTTGCTCACATATTTTGGGTCTTTTCTAGCCGTTGGGCATCTTGTTTTCTTGGTGGTCATCCTTTTAGAGGTTAATTATGAAATTCAAACAAGGGAATCATATAAATACAAAGTTATGTGATCATAATAAAGGACCAAGCTCTAAGCATCTATTACTATCACCTAAGGTTACATCCAAAGGAATTTTAAGAGCATCAAAACATCCATCTAGCTATCATTCAAGGGATAAGGGAATGCATTCTTCTACATACTTACATTATTACATTTAGTTATTGTTCATTATTCAATGAATATTACACAAGAGCCACCTAGGGCACGATTCTACACACATATGCGAGAACTACATAGAGTCTAAAATGTAGTGCAGTACCCGAATCGTAAGTTCACTTTGTTGGGTGACTGTCTGAGTCAGTCGACTCCCCATTTGCATCTTTTTATTTTTAGGATTTGATGTGTTTTGGGGTTTTTACATGTGTTCTTTCTCTTTGCAGGTTTCAAGAAAATTATGCGAACATAGTGCAACACACATGTGATCAATAGCGAAGGACAACAACATAGAAGCGACACAAAATAAATCACTTTTTGGCCATTTTCAGTAATCATAGGTACCCGAGCAATCTCGGTGTGCTAGGCACCCCATTCAGGAGTGCCCCTAGAGATTCACGAGTTACTTGCATAATTTTATAGGGCACGTTGAATAATAGTTTCCTCCTCCTATTTATCAATTTCTAGTTTGGCGTTGTCAAGATCAATTGTAAAATCAGCTAAGTACTTTATCCCTTCTCTTACACCTAGGGTTTCATATTTTTCTATCTTATTTCTTAGGTCATATTTGTACTTTATTGTTATATCATTGCGTTGTGACTCTGTAATTAGGGTTTTACAAATTTCAATATTTGTTAAATCATTTGGTGAACCCGACGTTTCAAACCCTATATTCTAAGTATGTATTCTTCTTCTCAAGTTGTGGATCAATCTTTTATCCTTCTTTCACCCCAACTAAGGTTTCTAGCATGGTTACTATTGTTGTTGATTTTATGCAAGTTCGTACTCAGCATCCTCCTCGCTTTATTATGCCTAGGGTTGATCCAACTATTAATGTAGTCATTACTCGTCGTACTCATCCTCCAACAATTCATCTCATTTCTATCCCACCACCTATCACTTCTACGGATCTCCTACCACTTATAAAGGTTATGATATCATCAAAAACTTAAGAATACACCAACCAAAATATATCTCTATGACTTATTGTGAAACGCACTTGATTGTCATCATATATTAGAGGTCATCCTTCATTTCCAACCACATTGAAAGAAATAATTATTTAGTGGCCTTCACACATCTTATTCAGTCTCTCAAAAATCTACCATGTGTTATATCATTTAGTGATGAGGACATATCACCATCTGTTGTTGACAATCCATGTGCACCTCTGCTTATCATTGTTATCATTGGCACCATTTGTATCAAGTGTATACTCATTGACAATGGTTCCATCATTAATTTATGTGCTCACTCCCTTTTAAAGCAAATTAGCATTACTAATAATCTTATTACTAAAAATTCCACTCTTATTCATGGTTATGATTCCACTACTCACACATATCTAGGCACTATCACATTACCTATATAATTTGGGCCTAAGATTGTTCCTACATTATTCTTTGTTATCGATGCCTCATTTCGATTTAATATCTTGTTAGGTAGATCCTGGATCCATGCCATGTATTTTTTCCTATCTACCGTTCATCATTGTGTTAAATTCTTACATTATAGATATGAACATACCATTTTTGTCGACCTTGATCCATTCAAATTATGTCGCATAGACCTTGTTACCACTATGCCTATTCCTCCATTGTATCCCATTCCATATGGTAATATTGACACATATGATATTGGTCAATCTAGTGCTTCATAGCCTCCTTCCACCACTGCAATAATTTCATATGTTTCTACTCATACTAATGTTATCATTTCACCCATTGTGTCTGCTCCACTAAACACTTCTACTTTGCTCGTCGAGACTCCTCTAAGCCCTGCATCGACTCACCTCCTTCTAATATCCCTGATATAGTTATCAAAGCATGACAAATGCCGGCTTAATGATTATGATGACAAGGTCGATACCATTGAACTCATCGATGAAAAATTGTGCAATCTTAATTTTACTCCTATTGAGATAGATGATTCATACTTTAATGATACTTTCATCATTATTGGCCTTGGTGAATATCAATTCAAAAACCCCTCCTTCTATTAATGTTATTGTACTTTATCAGGGGTTTGTCCATACATTGGATGTCATACCACCTATATCATCTTCTCATAAGGAGTCAACATCTACACTTCCTCCTTTCACATGCACTCTTTTCATGAATAAGTCTTATTGACATCACACTTCATTCGATCCCACTTGTTCTCAACACTATTTGCACATGATGATGACTTAACTCGGCTTGGGTTTACAATCGATGATATATTACCTCAACCTCATACGCCTCATCTCTATCATGGATATGTTTATATTACAGTGCGCATATGGTCTTTGTGTCTCTATCTATAGTGTATTCATCGCACACACTCCTCACACTTCCCTGCTCACACTTGGGCAATCTTGGCTTGACTACATTGGGGGCACTTTGGACCCTAATCATACTGACATCACATTTCACATGCCTTTCAATCACGTTTCTATTTGCAAAGATTCATTTCTTAGTTATGCAAAAAATATTACTTGGTATGCACATGGTTTTCAACAACCACATTTCACTAATGAAGAGAACACATGATGGGCATGCACAATTTACGCATAATGGCCTTTTTTACGATCATCAACCACATACTATTTCTTACCAAGTCTTGGATGTATCACCATTTGGCTTTGACCATGAAAATGATGATATTTTAGACGATGTTACTTCTATTCTTCTTCATCATCATAAACTTGGGGGGCATCATGATTATTATCCCCCCCCTCTAGAATTTTCCGATGTCTTGCATTTCTACTATTTCACCACATACTTCGGATCTAGTCTTTCACACGCATCTTACACATCTTGATATGCTTGTATTGCCATTACCCTATGACGCACTCTTGTGCTACAGTTTACACTTAACTTTTGAGGGCTCACTACATTCATGAACATCACATCATACATGTTACACGTTTCACACTCGGTGCACTCACGACACATCTTTCTAGCGAACATTCAACACAACACACTTCCCTATGACACACTCTAGTTCCACAGTTCATACTCGATTGTTGAGGGTCTAAATTTAAAATGAACCTCACCACACTCATTCACTCTTACTCTCTACATGTTGTCAATCATATCTTTTAGTGCATAATTCAAACCATTTCCCGATGACGCACTAGTGTTTTATGGTTTATTCTTGACTGATGAGGGGGAATTTATAAATGAATCTCATCTCATGCATACTCATTCACTCGGGGGCACACTACTCCTATCAAACTCACATTGCATTCCATTCCATCTCACTCATTCACAACATACTGCATATCTTGGTTGCACATTGTTCTTGTTTACTTATGCCCACATGTTACACTTTACTTACTATGTTAGAACGAGATTTCGTATGTTATTATATTTTCTATATACACGTGTGTTCACTTTCCTTCTAAGTGTGAATGCATACTTTATAAAAATCATTACACGTAGCATAGATTCTGGCAATGTACCTCTTATCGGTCCCACAATGGACTCCAGGCGTATCTATTTTTGTACACATCACAAGTGTTATTGTTTCATTATATACTACTTCTTATTCTTACTAGCACACTACTTTATATCAAATCATACACATTTTGACATAATTTCTATCTATCTAACATGCTAATGGGTGCTTCGTGTACAACATTTGTTTTTGTAATAACTATTTGCTACCATGGTTGTCCATTATTACTCTTTTCTTGTCATTGTTTCCATTGTATGCCATTGTTTATGTGATATGCATTATATCTTGTGTGCACAATGTCTTCTTTTGGCCACTTCAGCCCTAATTATCTTGTGACATTGTGAGTGATGTCCCATGTTTGAAACCCACTTTTCATTGTCTACATTGTCTTTCTTGCTTGCTAGATTATAATTTCTCTTCATACATGCATATTTGTATTGTTTTGCACTAACATATGTTTTTCAGCCACTTTTTTTGCATGTACCTTGGTTTCTACCAAGCACATTCCCTCCCCCTGCAGGGCATCGATTTAAGATCAACGTCCGGTCTTCTCCTTTGGGGGCCACATACTCCTAGCGGCGTTGTCACATGTACCCCAAATGAGGGGGGCATACATAGGGTGAATAAGTCACCCCATACAGTGCAGTTCATAGATTCATGTATACAACACAATTCAATACAAGTACAACATAACCTTCAATCTCATAAACGACCCAGAATCTAACTTGGGTCTCTAGCACAACACAGACGCCGGTTCTTAGCTCCGGACATGAGCATGAGCTAGGTGCTCCTGACCCTTCCTAGGAGCCTATGACTAGGGGAAGTTAAAGTGATTTTCTCTTAGATTGGTACACGGTTTATGGAGTTTACACAATGGTTTTCACAGAACAAGCACAATCCTCTAGCAATCAACATGCATGTTATCTCCTTTTTAATTTCACATTGGATCAAACTTGAATAAGACAAGATCACACCATCTACAGTGGTGTATAGATTTGGGAAGTAGTCAAAGGTTGGAGAATAACACTAGACCTTTCTCCCTACACTTCTTATGTCATGGTGTGAGATCACCCAAAAATTGCACTTGGCATGAGATCACTCGAAATACTCGCACTTGGCGTGAGATCACCCAAAAATGGATTCTTCTACAACATTTTTAGGATCCTCTCTATTCTTTTCACTCATCACAAATCAGGTACACATGTTCCTTTTTGCATTTTTACTTACTTTTTACACCTTTTGATCAATTTTTTCATATACACTTATTTGACTACTCTTTTTCTCTTCTCTTTTGCAACTTCATCCTTATGGGAAGCAAGAATCACATCATCAAGCATTAAACAACATCAATAATAGGTACACTATGACATATACATATACGCTTTTCACCGGAGGCTCACTTCCTCTTCTCTAGCTTCCATGCTTCATTTTTATCACTCTGCGCTTTTTCTTATCTTCTCAACATGCTTTTCACCATTAATCTAAATGGTTATCAAGTACGCATCTCTTATCTATTTTATGTTATCGAGCATTCACTCAACAACATAAAGTGGGGGAAAATGTAGACACTAAATCAAGTACTTGGGTATATTTCTAGGACTGATCACATACCATTATTCATATGATTCTAAGCGAAAAGTACTAATTGACATCTATCTTTGGTCTCTTTCTTTGCTTTCTTGATTTCTTTATGGTATTGCACACCTCACTACCTAGTTTGACTTTCGATACTTCAAAAATTTTGAGTCTGGACACGGTGCCTAGCCGGACGCTAAGCACTCAGGCGCCCTCGTCCCTTATGGGCGCCCCCAACCTCTTTATATCTTGTTCGCATCTTTTGTGTCTTTTCTAGTCATTGGACATCTTTTTTTTTCTTGATGGTCGGCCTTTTAGAGATTAATTGTGAAATTCAAACAAGGGAATCATATAAATACAAAGTTATGTGATCATAATAAAGGACCAAACTCTAAGCATTTATTACTATCACCTAAGGTTGCATCCAAAGGCATTTCAAGAGCATCAAAGCATCCATCTAGCTATCATTCAAGGGATAAGGGATTGCATTCTTTTGCATACACTTCATAGGAGGAAGTTCATTTTAACATCCACATATCTACTTACATTGTTACATATGTCTATTGTTCGTTATTCATTGCATCTTTCTCAAGAGCCACCTAGGGCACGATTCTATACACATACATACAAATACACAATCTTTCATTGATGGTGGTTTCGATATCTTGAAATGTGTTTTATGCCTGGAAAGTTATCAATACATGAGGATAGAAGACTTGAAGAGAGAGGAGGGAGGAAGAAGACAATACTTTCGGGGAAAAGAGATGGGAGAGAAAACCCTTATATGTATTGAGCAAATGAGATATAGAGTAGAACCATTCGTTTATAATGAGGCACAATCCATGAGACTCAAAGTTCTTGAGATTGTATAAACTAGAACACAAAGTTTCTAAGCATGCAAGGATTAAATGATTCACATATCGAGCAAGAAGGAAAAGAAAAAAAGGAAAAAGGGGAAAACCCTTGTATTGATTTCTTGATTGAAATTACAGTTCAGAATATCAAAATTCCGACCCCATCTGATGGCTTTGAAAGCCCATGAAATAGCTGCGAAGAGATGTTCTGACTTCCTCGAGAAAAAGAAATGGTTACAACTTCCTCGAGCAAAAGAAAGAAATGGTTACAAATCATTCCAATCATTTGTGCCCTTTTGAATTCTTGATTTGACAAAGAAACGTTAATGGTGAAAAACCAGGTTTTCAAATATACGGCCATTACATTATTTTGCCAGTTTAAATATGGGCCATTCGATTTGCTTTTACAACTTTAAATTTGGGCCGCCCACGTGGAAGAAATTGATTGGAGCGGGCGGGGGAAAACTTTATGCTTTATAACTTTTACAGTGAAAAGGCATTTTGGAACATTTTGGCCCGCCCACTTTGAATTTTCAATGGTTAGACACGTGGCGTTATCTGCTTGGCGATGGGGTTGTGGATCACTTTTTTACTTTTAACTCTTTTTGATCAAAAAAAGCTTAAAACTTCAAAATTCTCCACCGACCCGCATCCTGCTTTGACTTTTCAACATGGCTACGTGGCACCATCTGATTGGTGGCGGGCCTTAGGCATTCATTTTTTATCTCTCTGCATGTGGGCTTGTGGGCCCACCATCACCAACTGCGCCCTTTTCCAAAAGGTGTTAAGTGCTAAAAAACTCCCCAGCCCCCCAGCCCGCCTTGGGAAAATAATACCATCTCAGGTCCATCGGGCCATAACTTGAAAAATATGAAGAGTTAGGAGGACTTCTTTACCTTTTAGAAATGGGAAGAAATTTCCCATCTGATGAAGAAGTTTCAAGAGACCACAAGCCCTTGGAAAGAACCATATTTCACAATTTTTTTTTCAATATTTTTAGAGGCACCAACTCAAAATTTTAAGTCTAGACTTGGAAAATGAGGGGAATTTTGAGGGTGACAACAAGCTGGCTCTTTCTGGGGATGACTTGGCTTGGAACAAAGACACAAGGAAAGATCAAGAACTATAGATAACTCGAAAGAGGACCAGTGCCTTATCCATTGGGAAAAGGAGTCAAAAGCAAAACCAATACAAGGCAACACACACAAGACATAGAAAAGAAACAAAACAAACCAAAAGGGAAGACCCAAAACAAAACACACCACACACAAAAAACAAGAAAGGGAAACAAGCCAAAACAAAAAAACCAAACGCAATGTACAAAAGGACTTCCTAGCCACCTAGGACTTGAACAACTTTAGGTATTGCCCACTATAAGGAAGTAGGAGAGGAGATCCATCCATGTAATCTAGATAAAAAGAGTTCTCTCCAGCAAAATGTCTGATTCTAAAAGGACCAAGCCAAAGAGAATCAAACTTACCATGGCTTCCTCGTGGCTCATGTCTTTTTTGTCCCAAAGCAGCACAATGTCTCCCACTTGGAAAACTCTGGGTTTGGCTTTCTTGTCAAACAAAGCCTTCACTTTCAATTGATGAGTTGTTATCCTATCAACCACTTGCAATCTATCCTCATCAAGCTTCTGAAGGTACAAAATTCTCTTGTCCAAAGAGCTACTGAAACTTGAATCTTCAATGGTTTTCATCAGATGCAAGGCTGGAAATTCCACCGTGATTGGAGTTGAGCTTCCACACCATACACCACTTGGAAAGGAGACATTCCAATTGCTCTCTTGGGTGTAATTCTATCAGCCCAAAGTGCATCATATAGCTTCTTATGCCAATTCTTTTGAGAATCATTTACAAGCTTTCTAACTATGTTCACCAAGTTCTTGTTTGTTGATTCTACTGTCCATTCCCTTGGGGGTAGTAATGAAGAATGAGCAAGGGAGATCCCATACCCATAGCATAAGTCCATCATCTCAGTAGAAGAAAAGTTGGAAGCATTATCAGTCACAATTTTGTTTGGGGTCCCAAACCTGATCAATATGTTCTCCTTAATGAAGTTGTAAACTACCTCAGAAGTAGTGCTCTTGACTAGGATGGCTTCCACCCACTTGGTGAAGTAATCTGTGGTAGTCAACACATGGGTATGCCCAACACTAGAAGATGGATTGAGTGCTCAATGAAGTCTAAACCCCATTGTTGAAATGGCTCTTCAATCACTACTAGGCTTGAGAGGAAAAGCAGCCAACTTAGGTCTTCAAAAAAATGTTTGGCATGCTTCACATTTACCAACCCATTTTGATGCATCTCTGAATAGAGTGGGCCAATAATAACCAACACGAAGTATTTTATGAGTTATTACAGATAGAGGAGAAATGACCTCCACAAGCTTGGTCATGAAAAGTAGAGAACAACTTCTTTTGTTGCTCCTTGTCTACACACTTCAAAAACCTTCCATCTATGCCTCGTTTGAACAAAGCATTCTCCCATAACACATATTGTGCAGACCTCAGTTTGATGGCTCTCTTCTCTTTGGCACTCAAGTGAGATGGACACTCTCCATAGGTCAGAAAGTGAGCAATGTCAGCATACCATACATCTGTCGAGCTGAGGAACAAAACAACAGGGACATCAACTCCATCTTTGGACAACTCCTTGGCAGCTCCCTCAGCAATGAGTTCACACTAGGCCCTTACCCCAGAACCAGCTTTGTTGGCTGATGTCAAGATCATACTCTTGCACCTTTGCTACCCAATTACCTCTCTTGGTTCCAAATTCTTCTTTGAGTAAGAATGGATTTGATTGTTGTATCAGGCACTGCACCACAGAATGAGAATTAAGGATGTAAAACCTAAACTACTTGACAACTTTGACAACTGCAAAAGCATGTTTCTCCATCATGGTGTACTTCAGCTCATGATTTTTCAAGACATAACTCATGAATGCAATTGGGAGCTCATGATCTTCACATTCTTCTAGGCTAACACAACAGCTAGGGTATTTTTAGTGGCATAACAATAGATAATGAAATATTTGCTAAAGTCAGGGCACATGCCAAGATTGGAGTCTTTGCAATAGCTTGTTTAATGTCCTCAAATGATTTCTTCCCTTCAGAGGACCAACCAAAAGTTTTCTTCCCTTGCATCATGTGAGAAATGCTCATAGTAAGTTCTGCAAAATGGGGATGAATCTTCTTAGGAAATTGATCTTACCAAAGAAAGAATGGACACCTTTCTTACTTGATGGAAGAGGAATTTTTGGATGGCTGAACTCTCTCGGATCAATCTTGATCCCTTCCTTTGAAACAATGTGTCCCAATAACTTTCCTTTTGTGACACAAAACACAGACTTCTTAGGGTTTAAAGAAATCCCATGCTCTCTACACTTCTACAATATTGTTTCAAGGTGTTGGAAGTGATATGTTCTTGCTTTAGAAAACATTGTCAAGTCATCCAAATACACAACAATGCATTTCCCTTTCAAACTTGCCAAAAGCCAAGTCCATGGCCCTCTGGAAAGTAGCACCAGCATTGATGAGACCAAATGGCATCCTCTTGTATGCAAAGGTGCCCCAAGGAGTAGTAAAGGTAGTCTTATGTTGATCTGCTAGTATTCACCTCTACTTGATTGTACCCGAGAATCCATCTAACATAGATAGCATCTCTGAGCCTGTGACAGCTTGCAATACTTGGTCCATCATGGGGAGAGGGTAGTTGTCCTTCAAAGAACCCTGATTTAGATTTCTGAAGTCCACACAGATCCGGATCTCACCATTCTTCTTCCTGACATGCACTATATTAGCAATCCACGTTGAATGGTGGATGGGGAAGATGATCTTAGCCTTCAAAAGCTTTTGTATTTCTTGGAAAATTGTATCAGCTATCTTTGGATTATATTGCCTTTGCTTTTGTTTGAAGGGTTTGATCCCAGGCTTAAGAGGAATGAAATGTTGCATTTCTTTAGGCTGAAAAAGCCTTAAGATCATCATAAGAGTAAGCAGAACATCAACATACCTCTTCAACAGATTCACCACCTTCTTTTTCTCTTCTTGAGTGCACATTTTCCAATGTTGACCATTTTGGGATCATCAAGACTCCCAATATTCACTTTCTCAGTCTCAGTAGATTTTCGGGCTCCTTGGGAAACTTTAGACTTCATATACCTATCATGTTTATCAAAAAGATCCTCCAAACTCACCAACCCTTTAGGGATTTTGTTGCCTTTCAAGTTTGATGCATCCATCTTGATCCATCTCTTCTTTGACACCCTCTTCATTTGATGACACACACTCTCTAGGTAGATTGTCACTTCCTTCAAAGTACAACTGATCAAAGTTGTCTCTGAGCTCAAGAAAGAAAGCAAATGTTGGTCATCATTGAAAACTTGCCAATTATTTGCATTATCAGGCACACTGGGTCTATGGATCATCTCAATGGTGAATTTCTCTTGAGGAAATCAGGATGAGGAATCAATAAGGACCAAAAATAGCTAGAGATTCAGCCCTAGTGTTCCTTTCCCTTGGCACAACTTCAATGGAAAAAGCATCAAGGAATTCAATGGAATCCCAGACCAGATTCCTATAGTGCTTCAACCTTTTGTTCTTTACCTGATAAAGGTCTCTAACTTGTTTTACAATTAGCTCTGCATCTCCATGAGCAAGAAGGTTCTTCACTCCCATTTCCTTCACCATGCTCAACCCAAGAATGAGGGCCTCATACTCAGCAGTATTGTTGGTATTTTCAAACTGAAACTTGAAGGAGAAAGGATGAACCTTACCCCAGGAGAAATGAGCACTACACCAGCTCAGAACCAGCTGAAGAGCAGCTTCCATCAAACTCCAAAGTCCACACACCATTAGGATCAAGCAACACTCCCTTTGATAGACTTGTCTCCTCTTGTGACATGATCATGTAGTTCCCATGCCCAATGTCTTCATATAGTATTTGTGCTTTAGGATCATCTATCTTTTGCACAATATACTCTGCTTGTTTCTCAGGAAGTAACTTCTTCATCTTCCCATTGACAAGGATCAAGGCATGTGACCAATCCATTTGGATCTCACCTCCAACATCTTTGCAAAAGTTCCTACTTAGCAGCATGCCATAGGAAGGAGGGATATCAACAACCAAGATGGTAGCCAAGACCTTCTTCTCTGGTAAAGTAGAAAAAGCTACTTGTGCATCCTTGATTCTCCCAACCAAAGGCACTTCTCTACTTTCCATGGAATAGCAAGAGCCATAAGTGTGGGTTAGGGTTAGACCCAAAGCATGAGCCACTTTTATAGGCATTACATTATCAGATGCACCAGAATCAATGACACAATTGCTAAGCTTGTGGCCAGCTATGAGGAGAGTCACATAGAAGGGTTTGATCTTCTCATTGGGTGAAGTGACTGCAGCCACAAGGTTGGGTTGAGGTGAGAGAAGGAGTGGGAAAAAGGCCTTTAGAAGAATGGGTTGGGGTTTTAGATTTAGAATTTACAAAGTTAACCATTTTGGAAAAGGCTTTAGGATGGGTTTTTGATAGACTCTTGCCTCGAAATCTGAATCTTGGTCTTTTTAAGATGGTCTATAATGTCAAAAGATCCAGATGTGGATGGGGAATCACTACTAGGAGTAGGAGGAGCTTTTGATCTATCAGCTTTATCATTTGTTGGACAAGAATTCTCAAGAAGTAGAAGTAGAGGAGAAGGACTAGCAGAGCTTACCTTTTGGGTGGAAGTAGTAGGAATAGGAGCTCCTCTTCTTGCAATCACCGGGATGGTGATGGGGTACTCCTTGGATATTTTTGTAGGTTGCACCACTTTTTCCTTTTTGTTGGTCTACTCTGAGTCATAACAACATATGACTCACTTGTTCATCTCAGCCACTACATCATCATAGTCATCTTCATCATCACACCTTTAGTGGTGAGGAAATGAACTCGAGAACCACCAAGCTCCTCTAGTTCTTCATCAACTTCCTCTTCTTGTTCATCATAGAGCCCATTTTCTTCCTCTCATCATAGGGGCTCAAAGAACCTCACAAGTAGCATTGATAGGCACCTTGAGGGGTGGACCTTCAATGATAGCCAACCTGGTTTGAGAAGAGGGCAAGTGGTTCTTAGGCTGAAAGTTCTTCCTTGGAACATCTTGATATGGAGCATGTTGAGCCAATTGTTTCTTGATGGAAATGAGGTCATTAGCCAACTTTTGCACCAACTGATCTGCATTACCTCCAGGAGAAGAGGAAGAAGAAGATGCTTTGGATTTGAAAGACTCCCTTTTCAGCTTGCCAGACATGATCAAGTCATCTTCCACCTTTGAAAACCAATCTCGATCAACATCCAAAGTTGCAAGATTTTCTCTCCTCAAGGCATAGCTTACTTCCAGAAATTGAGCATTCAAGAAGAAACACTTCTGAATCTGATCAATAGGCCTAGTATTTTGTGGAATCTTGTTAATCAACTTGTTGAACTTGGCCACAAATTCTCTCATAGGCTCATGTGGCTCCTTCTTGATTTGAGAAATATGAGCTAGCAAAGCATGCACATCTTTAGCAAGTTTGAAATGCTGCTCAAATTCAGTCCTCATAGTAGTCCAATCGGTGATGGTCCCAGCTAGGAAGATGGTAAAACCAATCTGCAGCATTGTCTTTGAGGTCTCCACAAATAGCCTAACAGAGACATCCTCATGTTTGACTCGAGGACCCCACATGCAACAATGAAGGCTGCTGATGTGTTCATCAAGGTGCACTTTCCATCACCTCTAAATTTGGGAAAATTCTTCTGTTACCCCTAGGTAACTCATGCAATGGTTGAGGAAGAGCCAGAGGCCCAACTCTTTGTCCCCAAGGTAGAGGTGTTTGCCATCCTTGGAAAGATTTCTTGAAGTGGAACTGAGACACCAACAAGAATTAGGGCATGAAGATTAGGGCTAAGTTGTGCTTGAGGAATGCTACTACCAGAAGCTCTGTCTTCAACAGGAGGTGTGCTTGTGGAATGAGCTCTTCTATTTCTTCTTGTTGGAGGAAGTTGAAAACCTTGTTGATCAGGAGTTGAAATTGGGGATCTTCAATTTCAAGAGCCCTTCTACCATGAGTGTATCTTAGAGTCGCCAGATCAAAGAAATGATCAAATTAGTTGTTCTTTTTAGAAAGGAAATTTTTTGAACAAATCCCCAGTAGAGTCACCAAAAACTGTTGGGTTTCAGATTTGCACTTGGAATGAAACCACAGTCAAGGGGACAAGCAAGTCCCTCCTCTTTAATGGGAGAGGTTCCCTTATTGAAAGCAGGGAAAAACCTATGTACAAATACACAATCTTTCATTCAATGGTGGTTTCGATATCTTGAAATGTGTTTTATGCCTGGAAAGTTATCAATACATGAGGATAGAAGACTTGAAGAGAGGAGGGAGGCAGAAGAAGACAATACTTTCAGGGAAAAGAGATGGCTAGAGAAAACCCTTATATGTATTGAGCAAATGAGATATAGAGTAGAACCATTCACGTTTATAACAGGCACAATCCATGAGACTCAAAGTTCTTGAGATTGTATAAACTAGAACACAAAGTTTCTAAGCATGCAAGGATTAAATGATTCACAGATCAGAGCAAGAAGGAAAGAGAAAACAGAGGAAAAAGGGAAAACCCTTGTATTGATTTCTTCATATTGAAATTACAGTTCCAGAATATCAAAATTCCACCCTGTACAATGGCTTTGAAAGCCCATGAAATAGCTCGCAAGAGACGGTTACAACTTCCTCGAGAAAGCAAGAAATGGTTACAACTTCCTCAAGCAAGCAAGAAATGGTTACAAATCATTCCAATCATTCGCGCCCTTTCGAATTCTTGATTCGCAAAGAAACGTTAATGGCGGAAAAACTAGGTTTTCAAATATATGGTCGTTACATTATTTCACTAGTTTAAATATGGGCCATTTGATTTGCTTTTACAACTTTAAATTTGGGTCCCACGTGGAAGAAATTGATTGGAGCGGGCGCGGGGAAACTTTACGCTTTATAACTTTTACAGTGAAAAGGCATTTTGGAACATTTTGGCCCGCTTACCGCTTTGATTTTCAATGGTCAGACACGTGGCATTATCTGCTTGGTGATGGGGTCACGGATCACTTTTTACTTTTAACTCTTTTTGATCAAAAAAGCTTAAAACTTCAAAATTCTCATGACCCGCATCCCTGCTTTGACTTTTCAATGCGGCTACATGGCACCATCTGATTGGTGGCGGGCCTTAGGCATTCTTTTTCTATCTCTCTGCGTGGGCTCATGGGCCCTGCCATCGCCAACTGTGCCCTTTTCCAAAAGGTGTTAAGTCTTAAAAAACTCCCATGACCCTTGACCCACCTTGGGCAAATAATACCATCTCAAGTCCGTCGGGCCATAACTTGAAAAATATGAAGAGTTAGGAGGACTTCTTTACCTTTTCGGAAATGGGAAGAAATTTCCCATCTGATGAAGAAGTTTCTAGGAGACCACAAGCCCTTGGAAAGAACCATATTTCACAATTTTTGTTTTCAATATTTTTAGAGGCACCAACTCAAAATTTTAAGTCTAGACTTGAAAATTGAATACAAGTTAAGTCACTCTTATTTCACTATTGCTTATACTTTATTATTTCTTGCATGATATATCTTATTTGTTACTATTATATTCATTTGATCTCAGTCCTCTAATTAAGATTTAAATTTATTTAAATCAATGGGAAACACAACATCTTTCATGAAGTTATGAAATATTTGTCATATCTTGAATCTTTGTATAGAATATTTTCCCTAAGGTCATCTCTTTTTGAATAGTGTACCTCATCTTTCTTATGGGAAGGAGCTTCTCGTATTTTACCCTTGACTATTATGGTGGCGTATGACTAGTCCATCTCGCATATCTCCACCAACATCTTCGACATAAAATCTATCTCAACAAAATTCCATATGAAGTGTAGAATATCATTTCTACAAGTATGTTGATCTTGACCTTCTTATCGAAATTCCACCAATGTTACTTGAACATATTTTATCTAACCAAAGAGAGCTACTTCTTTGGTCTCCATGGAATAACAATAACCAACAATAGGGGTGAGAACGAGAGAAAAGGAATTTACAAATTTTGCAGGCATGACGTTATCCAAGGCACCAAAATCAATGATATAGTTACTTAATTTATATCCATTGATCAACAAAGAGAGATAGAAGGGTTATACTTTCTCGGAAGAGGAGGATTTTGAAGCAAAAAGGTTATGATGAAGGAGTGGTACTAGGAGTGAGAAATGGTTTTTTGGTAGTGGAATTGATGAAAATACTTTCAACTAATTTTGATAAATTGGACAAGTTTATCGAATTGCTTGGGATGAGTTTTCAACTACTCATACTCAAAAATTTGGACTTTGGACTTCTTAACATGGTCAATGATGTCAAAAGATTAACAAGTGGATGCTTCAAGAACAATCAAAGCCTTGACATAAGTGTAAGAGTTGCATTATTAGAAACAAGAGAAGTAGGAGTAGAAACCGATTTGACCAAAGGAGAGGAAAGAGACTTACCTAGAGAAGGAGATGTGGTTTTGGATGAGGTGTTCTCAAGATTTTGTTGGTTGACTTTATGGGAGTGGGAAACAATGATCCTCTCTTTGTTGTTCTCTCAGTAAAGTCACCTTTTGAGGATTCAAGTGCTTTACTGCGGACAACGAAGGAAGAGGCCTCTTTTTTTGCTTATGAGCGAGTGAACACTGCATTGGAGTAGTTATTCATATCAGCCATGGACTCCTCTAGAATCTTCATCAGATGAGTATTTAAAATACCCAATATTTTCATATTTGATTTCTTTTTCTCTTTTAATTTTGATTCAACAATTTCATCTTCTTCATCTTTTCTAGTTCCATGTGCTTTGCATTAATGGTGGAGCTTCCAAGGAAACCCTTTGGGGTGTTCCAACAATCTAATTTTGGTTCTGGTTTTTATATGGTACATGTTGAGCCATTTTCTTATTTAGTGTAGTCAGATCATTAACCAAGCCTCAGTAGTGAAGATCGTGCCTACATCATGGGAGCTTTGGAATTTGCTTTTAGTTGAATAGTTCTTTATCTTTCTCGACATGATAATATCATACTCCACTTCAATATCAATTTCTTAAGCATTATCCAATTTATTTGCTGAGATATCCATAATATGAATGCAACTTCAGGCAAATGAGCATTTATAAAGAACCTCTTTTTATTGCCTATAGTAGGATGAACACCAATAGAAATCTTATTAATCAACTTGTAGAATTTGGCCACAAATTCTCTCATGGGTTCTTGTGGTTCCTTCTTCATTTGAGCCAATTGAGCAAGAGCAGGATGAGCATAATTTGTTGACTTGAACCATTCTCCGAACTTACCTAGTGGTCCCATGGGGCTACCGCTCCTAAAAAATTTGAGCGAGAGTGTTCAAGAGATATTTTAGGGATAGTTTATCACATTTATGGTCCCATGGTAATTGTAATTTTTCTCAATATTTACCCACAAAGATATTTTAGGGATAATTTAACACATTTATGGTCCCATGGTAATTTTAATTTTTCTCAATATTTATATATTTGATATTGTTTGTGCGCAGGACTTGGTGGCTTTCAAAAACGTATTTACAATTGGATCTCAAACGAGTCAGGGAGATTTTCTTGCATAGTTGAGATTTGCTCTTGCCCATGGAATAGCTCGCACTCCAATCAAGTGTAATTGTTAAAAAATAAATGTCATTAAATTAATATGACATATCAAACGAAGATGATGAAGTATGATTGAGGAATACAATGAGTGTTAAGCCAAATGGCAACGCCAAATGTCTCGGTGACAAGTTTCAACAAAGGTAGATCACTAAAGTCCCTACTCTGCACATCTAAGCGATCAAAATAAAGAACAATATCTGGTGGACATTTCTTGATAATTTTTTTAACGTGACAATGTGATATTTATATTTCTCTCGTGATCAACTAAAGAGGGCATCGGACCGAGAAATATCAACAACTTTGATCTTAATGCCATGAGCAGGTTCTAGTATCTCCCGAACCTTATCTATTACAGGTTGAAATGCATCATTGTAGACACATATTCATCAAATATCGAATTGATTGTTGCACTCTTGCCTCGCACTTGATTTCCCAAGAACCAAAATGTTACAAGTAAAATCCAAGTCTTCTGTCTTACTACTTCCAACTCCTCCACAATAGTAATCGCTCTATCGAATTAAATGATCTGTTGGCACTTGTGCCTCTTTTTAGGCCCTTTGTGAGTCCCAACCTGCACAAAACCTCTGTATAAATTAAAACTTGTTCAGATATTGACAACAATGATAGAACATATGACATATCAATTAGAGAAAAGGGTATTGGTAACAATTAATAAAATTGTATCCCATAGCAGCGAGAATTGGATTCTTAATGTCTACTTTCTGATTTATTCAATCAGTGGCTAGTGTGCACACTCTGTTTATTTTCCGAGCAAGAATTGAGGACATATGCAAGGCAACAATTGCTATTAACAATTTAATTCTGATTTGATAGAGTAAACATTTTAAAGAGAATCCAATTAGAGCTAGTGTTAGGCACGGTAAGTATTAAGGACCCATCAGTAATTGGGAATTAAAATGTAGAATGACCTAGATCAAATCACGTCGAATGTGTAGACACATAGACATAAATATTGAATATCAAGGAGCCATGAACAATCATGGCCCTTCTGAGCACGGAATCGAGGACATATGCAAGGCAACAATTGTTATTAACAATTTAATTCTCATTTGATAGAGTAAACATTTTAAACTTGCACAATATGTAGAAACATTATGGAAATTTTTGAATAAGAAGGCACTTCTCTAATCGTTCATTCTATAAAATTTGAAATCAACCACATTGTTATTGTATATAATTTGAAATCAAAGACACAAGTTAGTTGTTACAACTGTAAATATAATTTAAACATAGAAAAGACGAGTTGAACTATTAACTTTTAATTGCTAATTTTATGTCCATTATTGTGCAATGTGAATAATCAATCCATTCGCTTTCCACCTCTATTTATGGGAAAAACCTTCTCTGCAAATCATATTGGAATATAGATATTTTAAACCTACACTTCATGTCTGCAATAATATAAACACATCACGTAATTAAACTAAAAACAATTTTAAAAACTAGTGAAAGGAATTAAAAAGCATAGCGGTTTTGAGACTTATACCTTGCACATATAAGATTGTCATCACCATTAAAAAATCCATTAAGGCTTCCCAAGATAATGTTACAATGGATCGACTCACTTTATTAGTATGTACATAGTTTGCATTGTCAACAACTTCAATTCCATTGGATTCATCTTCCACTAAACATCATATTATGCGATATGTAACACATAAGAATAGTTTTTGGTAGCATTTGTAAATTAGGCTAACAAATTATAGATTGTAGGATTCTCCATGTATTCTTGACCTCCCAAATGTGCACTCAACAACAATATGTGTCCAATAGGACAACTTAAAGTTAAATTATCTTTGACTTGTTGTCAAAGCTCCACTTCGAAATGTGTGATCAACCATGTCAATAATGGATATCCTCCATCACCTATAATGTACTCTCTCATGTTGGATGAACTAATGGGAACCGAATGGCCATTTAACCTTTCCACACCTTCACACAATTTGAAGAAAGAAGAATTTCGCAATAATCTAGCATCATTAACAAAACCGAGGCCATCGTGTAAAGACATCTATAAAACACATATTGTTATCAACAATGGTTTGTAAGGACATGTTGTAGTTGTGATCTCTATCATACCAATCAGCTACACACTCATTTTTTGGAAGTCAAAATTGAATGTGAGTTACATCTATAACCCCACAAAAATTAGGAAAGTCTTATCTTTGGTGAAATCCTTCCTTCAAAATTTCAAGATCCATTTGATTGTTTGGCCATTGGGTGTTCCTATGAAATCGATGTTGCATTACATTTATAAACTTATTCACAGTTCTTATAATAGTTGACTTTCCACAACCAAAAATTTCATTGATGTTTATCAAATTGTCATCTCGAGGATAGTCGTAGTAACTCTGCAATGGCCACTTTTTTCAACAGAAACACTCTACTCTTTATAGATGTGATGAATGAAAAAGGCATGTCACCTTGACTAAGGTCTTCATGCAAAGATTCACAAAGAGATTTAAATAGTTCACAAGGCAACCTTTAAATTTTGTGAAACCATTGATCATCACATTTAACTTCAAATATATAGTGATTCCACCAATGCAAGGAATGAGGTTTTACATACCACTCTCCATGTATCCTACCTCTCCATCGAGAAATTGATAAATTTGTTTCAAGAACCAAATTCTCTTGCTCACTAGTAATTTAAAAGTCTCCTTATCCATGTTTTCATCTTCGGATTAGTGGAGTGTGATGGAATAAATGAATCTAGCTTACGCCTCTTTGATATGCGTCAAATATTGGTTGAGTCTTGAAGATCATACCAAACTTGCAATGTTAATTGAATAGTTGTTGATGCACATGCTAGAAGGAATTTCAGCTTTTTCCTTGAATGATAATATTTACATTGTGTAATTCAAGAATGCCTCTTACAAATAGGAATATAAAAACATGAAATGCGTATCTATCATCACCAATCCGGCACTATGATAATTCTTCACGGGAACTCCTCATGCTATGATTATTTACTAATGCACAACCTTTAGTTTGATGGATGTAATTTGGAAACACAACAACAAACATAACACAAGAATACCATAGACTATGATAAGAAGGAATGATGATAAATCTGAAATATCATAGTAAATTATAATATTAACATGAAATTGTTACAATCTCACCCATGAGGTACTTCAAGTTTTACCGACTTCACTTGCCTTCCACCAATACTATGGGAGAAACTTCACAATTACACCTCTTAATGGCTTCTTTAACACACCTTCAAAATGATGGCTTCAAAATGATGGCTTCCTTTACACACTTACTCATACAATATTTCTCACTACTTCCTTTTATGCTTAATGAGGGGGTGGCCTCTTTATTTATAGAATTCAGGCTTATCCACTTTATCTCTAAGATAGGATAGGAAATCTCTTCGCCAATCATAATCCATGCCTAAACTCTTGCCTTTACATGTAGGCTTATCTTCTAAGATAAGATAAACCTTATCATCTCACATGGGTTCCACCTTTTTAGACTTTTCCACAAATAAAATACACAAAATATTTATGACATCACTCTCTTTCCTTATTAGAAATATAATATTTCTAATTCCTAATCATGTAGACCCTACTTGTCTACTTATCCCAACTTTGACATTTTAACACATTACCGGACCACTTACGACAAATATTTACTTTTTACAACATTCTTTATTGTATTTTGACTCTATTCTTCATACTCTACATTATTGTCGGCACTGCATCTTGGCGCCGTTATCTTCTGGATCGACGTCACTACTAATTATACTTAACAACATCTTATTCCTAATACATACATTAATAAAATAGAAATTACGGAGGAAAATTTTAATGTCGACATTTTCCCCCTTCCTAGCTTCTACTCCGTCCTCGGAGTAGACTATTCTGGTGCTTGGAAAATCTTCAACTTGTCGTGGTTGACCCATTTCGTAATGGGAGTGCCATCCAATTCCTCCAGTCAGTACGTACCATTTTCATGCACAACTATGTTATTTTGTAGGGCCCCATCCATTTTGGAAGAAATTTTCTCTGTCTTCTTTTTTTGTATTTGGAATCATATACTAGAACCAAGTCATTCACATGAAATGGAGACCAACGGATCTTTTGATCAAAGTATTCATTCTACTTCATTTTCTTCTTATAGCTTGTATCTTTTGCTATTTCCCTCATTTCCTCTAGCAAATGAAGATGTACCAACCTTTCTTTTACTAAATCACTTTCATCCATCCTTTCATTTTTCATAACTCTCACAGTGGGAATATCAAACTCAATAGGAAGAACTGGATCAATGCCATAAGCCAACTGAAATGGGGAGTATCATGTTTTGACTTTGATGTTGCCCCTATATGCCCACAATCTTTGCATGAATCCTTTTATCCCACTTATGTACTGTACAAATTTGCATCTTTTGCTAGAATTTGACACAACACAAAATTTGTTCATTCCACTGTCCATTTGTGTTTGGCTTGTATGTTGTTGCCTTCCTGTGCTTAATAGAAAACTTGTTGACTAGGGCTTCTACCACCTCATTAATGAAGTGGCTTCCTTGATCTATTACAATTTCTAATGGGCAACCAAATCTAGTGACAATGCGTTCATATATGAACCTTGCCACTTCATCCATGGAAGTTGTTTTCAATGGCCTAGCTTCAACCCACTTGGTTAAATAATCTATGGCAACTACAATATACTTATTTTGGCGTGGGGTAGTTGGAAGTGGACCTATAATGTCTATTCCCCACTTTTCAAAGGGACCAAGTGGAAGAATAGGGCATAATGGAGTGATGAAGTCTTAATGGTTACCATGTGTTTGACAAATATCACATGTCTTACAATAATTATAACAATCTCTAAAAAGAGTGGGCCAGTGATAACTTGCATCCAAGATCCTTCTTGTTGTAAGTTGTCAGAGAAGTGTCCTCCACATGTACCATTGTGGAATTCTTCTATCAGCTCCTTCCCTTGATCACATCCAACTACCCTCTTGTACTGTCCATCAAGTCCTATTCGAAATAATACTCCATGCAGAATAGAATATGGACGACTAGCTTGAGTAATCTTCCTCTTAGTCTTTGCATTGGCACCATCAAGAAACTTGAATTCATTCAGATAATTCTAAATATCTATGTATTCACTAGGGATTGTGTCAAGAGATAACAATGTTGCATCTGGGAAATCATCATCATCACAAGATGAACCTAAACCATCATAGGCTCGAGAGAGTGCATTTGCATTGACATGCTTCTTTCTGGCCTATCTATAATATCAAATTCAAATTCTTGTAGCAAAATTATCCATCTTGCTATCCTCCCGATGGGTTAGGCTTATTACAATATATTTTAGAGCTTTGATGATATTCTACAACTATAAATTTCTGCCCTAGCAAGTAATTTCTAAACTTCTTTACAACAAAAATGATAGCTAGAGCCTCTTTTTCTATTATAGTATAATTTACCTCAGCATTGCTCATTTGTCTACTCCCAAAGTAAACTGGATGATCATTCCCATTTTCATCCTTTTGGCTCGAGTACTTCCTAGTCTGTTGCATCTCGAGGCATCAAGTATACACAATGAATGGCTTGCTCAATCTGGATTCTTTAAAATAGGTGAAGACACCAGGGCTTCCTTCAGTTGTTCAAAAGCTTCATGTGCCTTATTTCCTGGTTCATAAGTAACATCCTTCTTCAAGAACTGGGTTAGTGGTTATGCAATCTTTGAGAAATTCTTGATGAACCTTCTATAGTAACCCACATGGCCTAAAAATGATCTCAACTTACTTCTATTCATAGGAAATGGTAACTCTTTGATTTTTGAAATTTTATCAGGATCAGTACCAATACCATCTCTGGATACAACATGCCCTAACAAAACACCTTTAAAACATCCAAAGACACACTTTATAGGGTTTAGTGAGGCTTGTGCTTCATCTAACCTTTGAAATGTTGTCTCCATCCGGTGCAGTGGTCCATCTTGCTCCCATAGATGCAAAAATCATCCAGAAATACTCTGATGAAGTTCCCAATGTAGGGTTCAAACACCCTATTCATCAAACGCTAGAACGTTGCCGAGCATTACACAACCCAAAAGGCATAACTCTATAAGCAAACGTTCCCCAAAGAGTGGTGAACGTGGTCTTCAACTGATCTTTCTCCACTATACGAACTTGGTTGTATCCGTTATATCCATCAAGCCAAAACTATAAGCACTCTTCTGGCCTTCTTGGTCCAAGATCGATCGAGAATGGAAGAGGGTAATGATCCTTCTTTGTTGCCTTATTTAGCTTCCTGTAATCAACACAAATGCGTAGCTTCCCATTCTTTTTATTGAGATCACAATGGGAGAAACCCATTACGAATTCTCCACAAAGCAAATATGAATCCTACATCAAGCAACTTATCTATTTCTTCTTTTGAGTCTTGGAAAATTAGGATTCATTCTATATGGCATTTGTTTTATGGGCTTAGCACCATCTACGAGCTCAATAGAATGTTCTACCCAACTTACTTGACGGAGTTCCTTGTAATCAAAAGTGAATATGTGTATGTACCTTGAAAGAGCTAGAGGTAGGATTCCTTCTCACTCTCCATCACAAAGCATCACCAATCTTTATTTGTTGAAGACGATCATCAATTTCTTCTTGAGATAATTTTTGGGGTCATGAGTCGGTGTGTGACTAAAAGGATATCCATGACCGAAACATCAACCTCACTTTCTTCATCTTCGGTGTCCACTTCACTTTGGTACTAGAGTAATCGAGAGGATGTCCGATCATCGGTTTCATCACTTGAATCCATGAGTTCGCCTTATGATGCCGATGGGGATCACGTTTATCTTCACCCTCTCTCTACCCATGTCCAAGTGTCATGAAGCCTTCATTCCAAGTAGTTTCTTGCATGAACTCTCCTTAGCCATGGTCTTTCCAACAACATTGGAGTACGCAATAGTACCATTTTTCATCACCCGAAAGTCTACCACACATACAACACCCATAATGAGATATTGCCGCATTTGAAACTACACCTTCTAGTTTAGTTTTTCCCTTATTTAATGACTTTAACATAAGTGTTGAGGGGTGATCAATTTTTAAACCCAACATATTCATTACAAACTCGGTCATTACATTAACTGCAGCACCTCCATCAACTAAGACATCATGAATTGAAATACCATTACATAAGTACCTCGGCTTGTGGAGCGTAGGGATCCGCCTCTACCTCCCAAACAGGGGACCTCAACCTTCTTCCTTCGTCGAGCATTGAGTCCACTTCGCAGCTCCGCCTCTTCTCGGAAGACATAGCCAAGAGTTGACCATATGTAATATTTGCGGAGCCTTTTGGAGATCTTCTAAGATGGAGTATGGTCCTTGTCCTGTGAAATCAAAAATCTTGCACACCCAACTTTCTTCTCTATGTTTCTTACTAGTTTCTCCTTTCATCTTTTTAGGATCATTTCCATCTTAGTTATCTTTTTCTTTCTTTCTTTTTGTTACAAACACATCTACTTCATTATTTATGCTCTTATCTACTACATCAAAAGAATTCACAGGTGCTTTTCCTTTATCATTATCTTTTGTACCAGATGTAGAAGCTCTATCTGGACAATTATACTTATAATGACCCTTTTTATAACAACCATAACATACAACTTCAGAAATATTTCTTTTGGACCTCTATCTTCTCCACAAGAACTAAATTCCTTTCCTTGAAGAAGATTAATAGTTAACTGACCCATCTTCTTGAGCAGATCTTCATACTCAGTAGATGTACTAGGAGAAAGATTTGTGCTCACCAAGAGTGGTTGTGGATTATGAACCAAAGGTGCTGGTGTAGGCTCTACTTTAGCAACAATTTCTTTGGGCTCCTCTTCCATGCTTTCTTCTTGCCTTCTTGCAATCTCCTTTGCTTGTTCAATGGTAGCACAGGCGGTCATACTTCACTCGTTGTTTGATCTCGGCTTCATCCCAAGAATGAAGTGCTTACAGAGGAGATTATCCACGCCATTTATCAACCCATTCGCTAATCCTTCCTTCTAGATCTAGGCATCGAGCTTCCTCCTTAGCTCAGAACACGAGCATGATAATCTCTTATCTTATCCTTCTCTCCTTGGGCTAGCTTTGTGATATCGATCATGAGATCTGCATATTTCGTTGTTCACCAAATTCTTCAAGAAAACTTTGATTAATAAATCCCATGAGTTTTCACATTATCACCTAGTGTTTCAGAACCACCACCTAAGGGTGAACCATCCAAAAAGGTAGGAAAAATTCAGTCCATTGTTCCCTTCTTATAAGGCCATTACAAATACAAGATCGTTTAAACTCTTGAATGAAAGAGGAAGCATCTTCATTAGATTGAAAAAAACAGGAATCTTCCCCATTTTAAAAAGTAACCACAATGAAATACCAACTCACAAGTACAATCAGTAAGACTTATGTGCACAAATAATTGGACTCACTACAATAGAAAGTGACTTTACACCTTTCTACAGTAAAATAGGAATGATCACAGTAAACTATGGTAAAACTTGACTTATCATGGTAAAACCGACTTTCTTATGGTAAACACTATTCACAGTAAAAAGTGAAGTTCTTTGCGGTAAAAATTGACTTTCTTGTGGTAAACACTATTCACAATAAAAAGTGAAGTTATCATGTAAATACTATTCACGGTAAAAATGACTTTACCACCAGAAGCTACTATGCACGGTAAAAACAAGGTTACCCTCCAAATATTTTTGACTAAGTGGGAATATCTCTCGAGAAAATTTACTAACGAGGAATGGTCCCGACAACGGAACCAAAATGTCATCACCAATCCGGCACTATGATAATTCTTCACCGAGAACTCCTCGTCTTATGATTATTTCTAATGCACGACCTTTAGTTTGGTGGATGTAATTTGGAAACACAACAACAAACATAACACAAGAATACCATAGACTATGATAAGAAGGAATGATGATAAATCTGAAATATCGTAGTAAATTATAATATTAACATAAATTGTTACAATCTCACCCATGAGGTACTTCAAGTTTTACTGACTTCACTTGCCTTCCACCAATACTATGGGAGAAACTTCACAATTACACCTCTTAATGGCTTCTTTAACACACCTTCAAAATGATGGCTTCAAAATGATGGCTTCCTTTACACACTTACTCATACAATATTTCTCACTACTTCCTTCTATGCTTAATGAGGGGGTGGCCTCTTTATTTATAGAATTCATGCTTATCCACCTTATCTCTAAGATAGGATAGGAAATCTCTTCCGCCAATCATATTCCATGCCTAAACTCTTGCCTTTACATGTAGGCTTATCTTCTAAGATAAGATAAACCTTATCATCTCACATGGGTTCCACCTTTTAGACTTTTCCACAAATAAAATACACAAAATATTTATGACATCACTCTTGTCCTTATTAGAAATATAATATTTCTAATTCCTAATCATGTAGACCCTACTTGTCTACTTATCCCAACTTTGACATTTTAACATTACGGACCACTTCGACAAATATTTACTTTTACAACATTCCTATCATTGTACTTTGATCATTACCGTACTCTACATTATTGGCAGCCGTGCTTGTGGCGCCGTTATCTTCTATTGGATGCCACTACTAATTATACTTAACAACATCCTATTCTAATACATACATTAATACAATAGAAATTACGGAGAAAATTTTTAATGTCGGCAGTACCCCTCCCTACAAAAAGGAGCTTTAGTCAATCATTTGATCATCAACTCAATTTTAATACATATACATGTAAACAACCACATCAAATTTTATTTCAAAATGTTGTTATGAGTATTCCAGAACTAAATTTGTCTCCTTTTGTTATGAGCTTCTCTTTGAATGCATCTTTGTACTAGTAAGAACATGAAATTAAAAATGAAATTTTATACAACAAATATTTTGATAGGAATACTACTACACATGATGACACTTGAATTTAATTAGTGAGAAAATTAATATAGGATAACATTGAAAAGCAGATATAGGATGTCCTATAGTTCATGTATGTGGGATTTTCTTCCTCCATAGGGTTGTTTTCTAGTGGACACCTGGACTTACGGGATGGAGTTTTAAAATTCATGGTTGTACAGGATTTTTGTTGAGATTTCAAGCAACAGGGGTTGAGAGAATTTGTTGTTGAGTGAACATGGATCGAAGTTATAACCTCACAACCGACAAACAATGGTCATATATCATCCTTATGTAATGGTTACTCCGGTAAAACAAAATTATCGAGAAAGTCTTCACATTTGCCTTCCAAACCACATAATTTGTACCTTCAAGTCTCATTGACCTCTTATGGGCACATTTGGACATTAATGGAATTTCTTTCTTTCTTTTGTTTCTTTCTTCACCCTATGTGTATGCACATACAAGGAAGACAATCAATAATACTTTGTTCGTTGGAGCTTCTTATATGGGGAATGTGTTAAATTCTTGATGAAATTAGAAAGGAAAAATACCAAATCTGAGAGAAGAGGCCAGTATATAATATACAATGGCATTACATGTTACTTCCTTGGATTCTATGCTAAGAAACTATATAGTGCAGCAGATCATGTTAGAGGATAATTTTGACAAAAAACTAAAATGGAGTGCAAAAATCCATCAACACATTATAAATACAACATTGAAAAATGGTAATTAGAAGAGGCCAATGATATTGTTCAAATTGCATCTTGAATTGTGCAAGTTTGTGAATAAAATTGTTACTATTACTATGAATTTGAAATACTAAATTTATTTTATGTTTATGTCGATCGTAGAAAAGTACACCTAGCTTATGAATGTCGATTCTCAAAGTTAATTGACAAATAATATAGGATTTGAATAAATTTTAGGCATGGGCACTTGTTTTTATTCTTTTGGATACTATAAGGTGCCAAGTAAATTCATAAAACACGTTAATCAAATGGTTATGGGTTTTATTTAGGTATGTTATAGCCCTATGTTCAAACATTGTTATGTTGGGCACTAAGTATTATGTTAATTGCATGCTTTTCACTATTACAAATGTGATGATTATTGATGTTTGCACAGAAGTGAACTAGTTTCTAAGCATATACACTTGAGCATGTTTTTCTCATCATGCATTTGACAACTACATTTTAGCTCTTCTATATTTATTAGTTTAATTTTCTTGTACTTTGTTATAACCAACCTAGATGTCTCGTTCCCTTGAAATTACAAGGAAAATAAGCTTTATCTTTGACGTCTCTTTTTTGAATGATGCATTACTCCTTGGTGAATTGTATGCATCGAAAAGAAAAGTGCATTGTCGACTTAGTCAACAAGACAACTATAGCAATAAACTATTGTAACCATAGATAAAATTTTCTATAATGGGCCAGCTAAAACATGTGTGGCTGAATGCATACAAGAGTGTGGGGTACCCCATCCATCCCAAAGAGACGTGCATCTATGGCTGATATTTTTGGGGCAGCTAACATTCATGATTCAAAATGATTTGCGTCCATATACAATCCTCAAGCCAAGTAATCAGAGCCTAATTGGTTGTCCCATGACACCATTGATGAAGGTGACAATCCAACAAGGGCTTTCAAGTATTATCTGGGGATCCTATGTTATCTTCTCCTGGTGAAGAAGGGTCATGAACTTTTGTTGCTACAAATATATTGACCAAATTTTGAGACTGCCCACTGGTTTCCTTATCTAGTTGGTCTATTTTGTTTCAATTGCTTGCTAGACCAGGAAATTGGGCCCTTCATTTTCAAGATAAAATATAATCATTGATTCTTTGCAGGACATGTCTACTTAGATGACCATGATCTCAAAATTTTGCAATTAAAGTGGCTTCGTCAAAGCAGATTGGACTATTTAACCAAGAACCTACATTGTTTGCTACAACCATACTTGAAAATATAATGTATGCTAAAGAGGATGCCACTGTGGAAGAAGGTGAAGACGTAGCAAATGTTGCAAATGCACACAGTTGCAAATGTTGTTATGCTAAATATTTTTCTTTCTTGATTGATTATTTACATTTTCATCACAAGTTTGTACTAGAAGTGTTAGCCTTCTATGATAATTTTTTCAGAACTTTTTATACCCATGCCTCCAAAACATAGATATTAGATTTTTTTAATTCATATCCCCATTTGTTTTTAATACACCCTTGAGGATGTCTATGAGACTACTCCTTATTCTTAAAATGAATATATAAATCTTTGAATTGTTTGATGTAATTAAGAAGTAAAACAACATAAATAATTTTGCTAAAAATGCATATAAAAGAAGAACTTGGGATTTAAAAGAATTGGAACAAATTGGACTTTGAAGATCAATTTTTTTATTATCAATGCCATTAGGATTACATAAAGGAAACAAAACAACCATAGCTACATGTATATGTTCTCAAGCTAACTTGAAGAATTGTCTCATTTCAAAATGAATCACTAATCTTCATCATTGCTTGTCCAATGGAATTTAAAGTTGAAACTAAGCTCAATTGCACATTGATATTTTGCTCTTCAATTTTGATCAACCTCTCTTCATTTAACTCTTCCTTTTACATACATTGTTCAATCAATGCACATTTTCTTTTGTGGCGCTCTTGATAAAAACACAATCCATTTCAGTGGTGTTTCATACTAGCATCCACTCTTTAGCCATACTGAAAGAAGAAATTACCATCTTATTATTTTTAGCTCAAGTGTATCCTTTATAGTACTTGTTTTACTTGTTGATTTCCATTTTTTCCAGTGAGTTTGGTTATCCCCTTCATTGGGATTCTTCATTTTGCTTGGACATTCTTTCCCTTGGACATCTTCATTTGGTGAGTAAGAATCCTCTGAAAGACATAGTTGTTGTCTAAAGAATTAATGGTTTTATTGCGAGTCGAGTCGATTGCTTGATTAACACCAAAATTTACCTCCATTGCATCAAAAAAAAATTTACATAATTTCTTTGGAATATTTTTATCAATTCTCTCTTGGGTTGTCATATTCAATAACTATCGTGGCCTTTGAAGAATATTTGATTCATAATCTCAGATTCTTTTCAAATCGGGAAAACATGTTCCCATGATCAACTCGAAATTGGTTTATAGTGCGATCAAAACCATGACTAGAGCAATAATTTTTGCACTACTTTCCATTTTCAGGTAGATGAAATGGCCTTTTTCATTACATTATCATTTTTGCGTATCTCTTTAATCTGCTTTCCTTGATAAAATTAGAAGTTCTCTGCAATGATCGATGAACTCTACTTATTTTTTCGTTGGTGAACACTAATTTTCAAGAACACCAGGTTACTTCACTCCAATTTCTTCTTGATTGATAGGGGAAGGTTCATATCATGGTGTTGATTTTAGTGAGAAGTTGGATTCTTTGAGAAAATAATTCTCTCTAGAAGTTATGACTACCTCTTCATTGTCCCCTTGTGTACTTGGAACAAATTAGAGAAGTTGTAATCATCTAAAGAGTACACTTCATCAGGTAATTCATCTTGGGAAAGTAATGTTGAATACCTAAAAACCCACCCTTTGTAGGAGTTGGGCGATGCACACTTTTATCCATGGGAAGATAGAATAAAGTAGTTTTCCCTGTAGTAAAGCAATGTGTCAAGATCTAACTTATTTGGCAAGCAATAGTAACTATGTATGAAAAGCGTTTAATGCACAAATTACAAAAGACTAATTCTAATAAAGATCATGGAACGAAGACAAATCATGGAGGTTGCAATAAAGACTTATTGTATGTTCTCTGAGACACTCTTCTTTAGGATTCTGATAAGTGATTGACACTGAAATTTCCATGCGGGTTAAATAATAACTTACGAGAAGTTCAACCTCTCCCACACAAATATAATAGATTATAGAACAATTGCAGATAAGAATAGATTGGACTTATAAAGGGAACAATGTACCTTGTATAGTGTATCAAGAATAAGAAAATCTAATTGCCCACCTCCATTGTTAGATATCGTTCTGAAAAGAAATAGGAAAAAAATTACAATAGGGGATGAATGCTCATATAATTGCAAGATGAATTTTTTAATGCAGACTGGAAAATAAAAATAGAAAAGAAATTAAGAGATGTTAATGGACACTTTGAGATTAACAGGAGGATTCAAACATAGTGAGATTGCTTAGGCATGTGCAAAAATGAGCAACAAAATAATTACAAATATGCAAAAAAATAACACATAATTTCACAAACATTAAATCTTTTAAATGGAAAATACAAACAAAAGTATGAAAGAATGCATACCTTGATCTATTTATTGCAATGACCTCTTCGGAAGAGATACGTGGATTTACCCATATATGTTATTCATATAGGTTGCCTCTCCACAAAATAATTATCTCCCTCCAAAAAATTATTCCCTTGAAAAGAGAGTTTTCATGAGTGAAGCGCCATTTGTCGAAAAATTATGCGGGTGAAGAAAAGTTATAGCCCCCTTTTCCCACCCGCACAACTATTCTACCTAAAAAGCTAAGGGCTCAAATTTTCGAGGATAGATTCGTTTCTATCTGCATCGAAATGTGGAAGAATCCATGGGATCACATTCTGAGGAATTGTGGAGCCACGACCCCCTCCCGGGACCCCTCCCTTAGCTTTCATATATGCCCAATCAGTGATTGAAAGCAAGATGGAAAATAGTAGAACCATTCTGTGCAGCATTTTGTAATGACTTCATGAATAGGCAATACAATAACATCTTCATGTTCCACTCAAAGAATAATGCCACATACCTTGTGATAAAGGCTATAATATGATCATCTAGATGTTTCTTTCCATCTCCATAGAATTTGGGAAAATTATTTCTTGATCCTCTGGGTAATTTGTGAAGTGGAGGAGTTAAAGCCAACGGATGGGTGTTTTGTCCCCAAGGTATTGGCAACCATCTCTAGGAGGAAGAGTATTTAGTGGTGGTGGAGAGATGGGATATGTAACAAGACTAATAATAGGCTCTTCAAATGGATCTTCAGGATCTTGTCTTGGAATTTGTATGGGATCAAGTATGAAATCAACTTGTTCTTACAACTCAAATACAGGATTATGAAAGATTATAATGCCACTTATTTGGTCACCTATGGTGTGCCTTTTATCTTCTAGTTTTACTCAAAATAATGAATCACTCAAGTAGAAAAAATGGGTTTTCAAATTAGCCAAGGGATATGATATGCTAGGTATATGCATCTAAGCTTTTTTCATTTTTTTGTTTTGATTTTTGGAATATATGATTTTTTTGTATTTTGTGGGGAAAGGGTACTGGATAGAAGGATTATTTGATCCCGATAGAGTCACCAAAAACTATTAGTGAAATATTTTTTCAAGGAAAAATGTGGGTTTTCATCAACGCTCATGGGACAAAGTCCCTCCTCTTGGGAATGGGGAGGCTCTCATTTATTGAAATATGGAAAATATGTACACTAGACTAATATCACGAGGTGGTGGGAGGTCGGGAATGTGCTGAAAACACCCTTGTTGTGACTACAACACTATTTAGAGAGGGAGAAATTTGTAGATAAAGAGAGAGAAATGAGAAGGGGAATTATATTGATGATGAGAAAGATGATTTCATAAACTACAATTTAGAGGTGATTCCAGTTTCAATTGGAGGAAACAAGAACAACACAACATCATGAAAGATAATGAAAAATATATAAGATAAATACAAAGCCTCATCAAGATATATTCATTCCACAAATGAACACAAAGTCCTTCAACTTCTTATAAATGCCAGTCATGTGTTCGGTAAGTGACAAGATGAGAATGGAGGAAAATACTTAGGTAGGAAATAAAAGAATACAACTTGTTAGAGAGGTAAAAAAAATGATCCTTTGGAATGGAGAGAGCATTACAATTTATATCCAAAGTCATGACTCTTCACATTCCCATGTGACCTTTCAACTTAAAGTGCAATCTCAATGAAGAAATAGAAACTTTAAGTGACTTAAGTCACTTTTACAAAAGTTGTCTTATTAATGGAGAAATAGAAATGTTAGAGAGAGAAAAGAAGAGAGAGAAGGTGTGATTAAAAGAAGATATTGTAGGATGAATTTTGTTCTTCCTTCATTATAGAGATGAATGTTGGAGTTGGATAAGATCTTCCTTGGTTGCTTCTCTGATGGAGCATGTATTTTCTTGACCTAGAAATGATGCTCCACACCTTATCATGATTGATCATCTTTGGTCATGCTTGGAAAACTCTTTCAACTCTTCATCTCTATGAGGAAAGCAATAGGATGCACAAATCAACTCCTTGTCACGAACATGATCTATTGTCTTCCACATGAGAAAACACACATCTTGTAATCATCATGAAGTAGGCACTCACACCATACATGCCTAAACCTCGGTAACCATGAGCTCTCTTGGATTCAAAAATATCAAATATTTCTTGAGAATCATCAATGGAAACATAACAATCCTTTGAATGGAGACACTTCCTCTTGTGAGATGGAATCAAATATTGACTGAATGAAAATGTCTTGAAGAATATGAGCACTCCATGTCATGTCTCTTGAATGGAGAGTGGTGAGGAGATCGAGAATACATTGAAACCATGGTTCCCATCATGAAATCCTTTAATTGATTCAACTAGATGTTTCATGCTCAACAATCCTCTTGTGCATGCTAACTCAAGTTAGCAAATGATTTTCCTTCTTATCTAGGTGTCTTCAATGGTCTTCAATTTGATTTTGTTGAGACATTGATGCGGTCAATACGGATGAAGGAACTCATCCAAATCACTTGATAATAGATTCATTTGAAAGATGGTGCAAAAAGGAAGAGATACTCCAATTTTTAGACAATTCTCTCATTGGATCAATGGGAAAATGCAAAAAACTCATGAAGTGGGCAAAATACTAAGGAAAAACTCAGTCCTCCATATCTCCAAAAATAATCCACCTCATCATACAAGAAATATCTCAAATGAAAGGTGATTTTAAGATGAAGAAATTGCTTCCAATTTAGACAATTTGATCTTCATTGAGTCACTTCATGAAAATGCAAAACATAATTTTCAACTATTAAGGTAAGTCTTGGTTTTTAAACTATTGATGCATTTTAATGGAGTATGGTAAAAAAATTAGTTATTGTTGGGAGAAATACACATGAATGACTTGGTTTTGATTCATAAGAGAGGTATTATGGAGGAGAATCAACATTTAAATTTGAGGAAGAAATCTTCTGAGGGTTTTGGAGAAAATAACAAAACAATTTTTAGTGCAAAGAGGGTTTTAGTGGTTTTGGAAGCAAAAAATGGTTTTACTCACAACTCATGAATATTCACCTTATCACATGAATGATAGCTCAAAATGAAGGTTTTGTGAGGAGAGATCATTGGCAAAGTTTGAAAGGTTTCCTCGTGTGGTTTTCGAGAAATGATCAAATCAAGTTTGAGTGGTTTTGCCAAAACAAGGTTTTAAAGCTAAAATTTTCAAGAGATCATGGAAAATATATACTCCACCATATGTTATGTTCTTGATATCAATGTCAAGGCATTTTTGAGAGGATGATGTGGTTAAAATTTGAGAGGGATTCGACCAAGGAATCAAGAGATATGAGAAAAAACAAGGTTTGAGCAAGCTAGGGCACACAAGTGGTTTTGGTGGACATGAGAGGTGGAAAAACAATTTTTTTGGTGGTTTCATATGTTGCACTTTACATTTTTTGTGGAGTTGGGTTTTTGGAGGGAAGTGGAGATTCAAACATGACTTGACATGGAGGTGGAGATTTGTTTTGAGAAGTGAAATGTCCACCTTTCAATCTCCACCTCACAAAATGCACCTTAGCCGAGCAACTATGGTGGTGTAATTGCACCTCCAAAGTGCACCTAGTGCAAATGGGCTTCAAAAGTGCACCTAGGGGAAGAGGTGGGACCCACACATGTAAAACCTTCTTATTTTTTTATTTTTCCATTACTTTTGACCTTTTTTTATCCACCAATGGGAGGCGGGCACATTTTTGGAAAGTGGAGTTTCAAAGTGGATAATGCAAAGTTCAATTCACACCCAAAAGGCCAAGCTCCCAAAGTGTGCTAGTGCACTTGATGACATCATCATGTCAATAAAGAATTAGAACGCGAAGTGCACTTTTTGGTCTAGTGTCCAAACTTAACCTTTTTGGGGCATATAATATATGAATTTGGTGGGAAATGGATTAAAAAAATCCGCTTGAAAACATTTAGAAACTTTGAAAATGAGATCTTCATGAATTTTTAGTCAACTTATAACTATTACCTAGGAAGGTGCGTCAAGTGAGTTGAGTTGTTTCAGGAGTTTGACACAATTATTTATCAAGAATAACATTTGTGTCATAAAGGGGGGTTCAATTTGCTTCAAATTGGCCATTTATTAGGCTTCGTGAATCCTACCCGAGGTGCTTGAAACCTTCATTGCAAGTTCCCTTATCTAGAAAGACCATCAATGCCTTAGGTGTTAGGAAGGTTTCCTCTTTTTATGTTCCCAAACTTTATCTTACATATTCCATCATGTATTAGACCATGTAATATTTGTGGTGACTATAATTTGAGCTCGTAAACACCACCCAATTTCTTGAAACCTTTCCTAGAAGTTGACCCTTCTTTAGTGTTCACACACTCATTTTCCTTCAAAACAACATCTAGAGAGAAAGTTTTCTCAAGACCATTTTGAAGCTCCACAAAATCTCTCCTAAAGCATACTTTCACAAAGAAAACTTCAACACCTTTCCTTTGAGACAAAATTTGGGTTCCTAAAATGATCCAAGGTTCCCAATTTTTTTCCCAAAAGTTAGCTTTGAAAATATACAATTTTGACCCACTTGACCAAAAAAATGAAAAAAAAATCATAGGGTTTTCAAGTAAAATGCGGAGGCATTTTACATGCCAACATTACTTTTTTCTTAATATAACCGACCACTTTAAGTGTTTTGGCATGTTTATCCCATTTAATGCGTATGTAATGCAATTATAGGGTTTACTTCCTCTCGGAGAATTTGCATGATTTTGATTTATTGTTTCTTCCTTAGTAGCTAAATTTTCATCATTCTAAACATCATTTTCAATACTCATTAGGATTTTCTCTCCTAGCACATTTATGATCTCTAGAACATTTCTTATCGCACATGTACGAAATAAGCCTTTTTCTCTTTTCTCTATCTCCTGTTGAGGAGATAGCTTGGTAATTTGCCTTGGTTTAAAAGGGTTGACCATAATTCTATCAATAATATATTCACATTCTAATATTTCAAATTTATTTTTGATCTTATGAAAATCTCTTGCTAAGTACAATTATGTTGCTCGATATGTAATGTATTTGTTGCATAACTTTCTTAAGTATACATGGTTTCAACAAATGAACCTCAGTCCCTTAATTTCATCATTTAGTCCATTAATGTAAAATTATAGTCTTTAGTAAGGCATCAATTATGGAGTTTGGATAGTTCATCTCATATGCTCCACATTAGATTCGATTATAGATCTTGTTTATTTAAGATTTGTTAATTAAGTGAAGAAATCTCCCTTGGCATGGCTTCTCATAGTGAGTTTCTAGGTCGATAAAAAATTCATCCCAACTAAGAACCTTCCCTTTTTTCACTCATCATCAATGGTACCACTAATATGGTTCAAATTCTATATGAAGTGAAGCTCACGCAAACATTACAACATATCGTTTATTGTGTAACCAAAGTGTTGTTCATGAGACTTATCCACGATTACATCTATATTATCAAAATTTCATATGTCCATCTCTGCATGTTCAATTTTGACCTGGCAGAATGGTTTCCCTATATTTGGTCTATTTTTCCCTCCTAGACATGTCGAGTTGTGCGTGACTAGTTATATGAGGTGGAATAATTAAGGTTTTCAAACTCACAAACCATATCATTTTAAAACCTATCTAAACCCTCATTTAAGGATGTTGCAGAATGGGGCAAGCGATATGTCATGGATAAATGTTCCCATTATTTCACGTCTAACAAGAATGTCACTGCCCTCAATTTTAGGTGGTGGAAAATAAAGAGCATCATTAAGATCAATGGTTGATGAAAAGGTATCTATTTCAAAAGCCACAACTACGTTTAACTCTGTTTAGAGTTCTTGATTTATTATCGATCTAGGAGAAAGTATCTAGAGCAGTAGTAACCATAAACCATCAAAATATGTGTTATAACTATATCAAATATTCCACCATCGATTAACTTTGACTAGAGAGTTTCTAAATACATATTGCCTCAAAATTTGAAAAATCTACAAAGAACAAACCTTGTCTAAAATTTTACTAGGTTTTCAAAAATGGAAATATATCATTTTTTAAAATGGCTTATATAACAGCTTTTTTCAAAATATATGAAATCACAATAAATTGAGCAAATTTTATCAAAAGAGGGTAAAAATTAGAGTGAATATTTTATGTCATGTGTAACATTATCCTGAATTTTTAAAAAAATTCATAGATTTGTGTGAGATATGGTAGGGAAAATTATTACTTTAAAATTGATGCTCGATACCACTTGTTATGATTTTTGTTTATAAAATCACTCAATTATAGTATGCTTTGAGGGGGAAACCTTTAGAAATTAGAATAAATGATTGAATAGACTTAATAATATGATATATGATGGTTTTACGACAATCTCACTCATTCGTATTTATATGCATAAATACGAAGAGCTCTAATACCCTTTCATCTTAATTAGGTTGGCCTAAATATTTATTAAGAACTAATAAATGTAAGGTTCACTACATAACCTTAGCAATCATATGAAGCTGTAATGTTAGGGACACAAAAACAAATTTGTGACACAAGCAGAGTTATGATTTTACTAGTTTCCAAAGCTAATTACAATAATATTAAGATAATACATGAAATAAGAAAGATAACGATAGATAAATGAAATGAAGTACTAGCAATAAGAAGGAGAAGAGGACTTAGTTGATGTCACAAATTGTATGTTGATGCAGGCAACTGACTAGAAATGATCGACCATGTGTCCCTGCGAAGCTGTGCTGCCTTAAGAGTTATGCAAGTAAGGCATATAGTACGACCAAGCATACTCCTCTATAATACCCTTCACAATACTTTGCTTCCCCCTCTATACTTTCCAAGCAATA